>JBAIAA010000188.1:0-1200000 GCA_037893245.1 Crossaster papposus
ATATTTTTTTTTATTAAAAAAACCAACATTATGTTGGGGGGGGGGGGGGGGGGGGGGGGCCAAATGAGATTTTATTTAATTGTGAAGGGACCACTTCTGAGTCCCTCGCATCCTACATGTACCGGTACTATCGCCAAATCATGTATAGATGTTAAAAAAACGATAAGTAAGGTACCGTAGGGTCCTAGGTACATGTACATGTACCTGTACATGTACTTAGACTATTGAGTATTAGTTTTGTAGCAAAAAAAGTATCATGCAATCTTAGGTAGACATGTACACATACTGTACGTTTACTTGTTACTGTACTTGAAAAGATAACAAAGTTGTCAACAGAGGGCGCTGTGTGCAATCACTGTTCCATGTGAGCTGGCTTCACATGCTAATTGAATGAAACTGGTTTGACTAGCAGCATAGTGATGTGTCATAGCGCCCTCTGTCAAAATCAAATGAACATGTTCTTGCTCTTAAACCCCAGGTTAGGCTCCATCATTGCCAAACTGCATGAAGGAAGCCAAAGATAGAGACGAATCTGGGGTTTGGAAAACAGCTCCACTGTGCCCCATAAATATACAATAAATTGAGCTATAAATGTACGCGTAGTAAGATTTTGTTGTAAGAGTCTATATTTCCAGCAGTTATTTTTATTATGCCTATCCAGCCAAACTCAAACACAAGGGTTTGGTGGATTCCAGCTGTTTTAGTGCACATTTTAATAGCACAGGGTATTGAATTTGCATTGATGAGAAAATTACTACCGGTACCAGTATTAAATCACCGAAATGAGTTAGAGTTTCAGGTGTAAAAAAAAATTGTTGTGGTTATGCAACACTCGGGGACACTAGCCTACAAAACTGTTGCAAGACCAACATCTTTACAGCCGAAATGTTCATGTCTGCTTAGTTAATTGTTGTCAGTAAAATCTAACTCACACAACATAATCAGAGGTGTGTCTGTTTTAGGTGGGAATACAACAGTATAAACCTTAACAATGTCGTGTTCTGGACAGCGTTTTTTTTAAATCACATCATTTTTTCATTAAGATACTGTTACCGCTGTCCGGCGATCTTGAATATATTTTTATAAAATTCAATTTTTCTGAACAATTATTAGATATCTAGCGCAATCATTTTGCTCGATGCCTACAATCATTTTTTACTTTAACATGAGTAAGATATTTCTAAATAATTTGGTAGTCAATTTTTTTGATATCTGCAAATGGTATATCCTACCTTTAACACTTCAAATACATTGTACCATGGAGGATTCCTCCATGATTGTACCAACCAGCCAAAAACACTGAGTCATGCATGTCTAAATCTTAGACAGAGCCACACTTGAACCATTGAACATTGTTTGGCCTAGGGTCTCCTAGGGAAATAATCCACACCAGAACACCCCTTCTTTATTGTCATCCATCTGAGAGGTCCAGTTAGCTTGCATCAATACATCACCAGTCTCTGCAGACCTGCCAATTGTCCCTAGGGGTGGTGCTGTTAATGGGGTCTATTGTTGCTCTGTTTCTGTCCTGGGGTGACCCATCCATTTGTTTGTCACCCATCTGACAGGGTAGATGATGTCAGACTATATACTGATATTGTATGGTTGGTGCAAAAGGTTTGGTAAATTTGGTAGTCTTTTGTATGTAAAATGTGCTCTAGGTACTGGTAGTGCATTGATGTGGAAGTATATTTTTTGTAATTATTTGTAGTGAAATAAAATGCTGTGTGTTTGTGTGTGTAAGGCATAGGAATAAAGTTAGTGGATCAATTGAAATGGAGTTGAAATTGAATACATACATGTACCTCTTAACCTGCCATAATATTGTGACTTTTCATTATTTATTTTTGTTGTATGAATCAATGAACAGTTTTCAAAAATACGCATTAAAAAGTACTGGTACATGTATACATTTTCTTCTTGGTTGTACGTTTATTATTGGGCTATGTCATGTTGTTGGTTTATTACCGGTATTCCATGAGGTTGCGATACAAAGTGTGACATTTTGCTACATTTCTACATGTAGTTACCTGCCATCTACATTGAATCAACTAATTTATTTAAATTTGTATTTCTGATTTGGTCTTTGGATGAATTTGGCAAGATTTGTACTACAGTGGAATACTGCTCTACCGAACATTTGTCTTTACCGAACATTCGTCTCATACCGGTTCACCATCCTTGGCTCCTTTTTTGTGTGTACAAAAATGCTTATTGAAAATATCTCAACAAATTGTTGGGTATGTCAAATGGTATTTGGTCCGATTTAAATTCCTGAACGTCATAAGACGGATGGCTAGTACTACATGTAGGTCTTGAAAAATGGGTTCCTGGTAGACAGGCGACTAAAAAACACTATACCAAACGATAAGCAAATCTGTGGATCTTGTGATGTTCGCTTTAGCAGCGTTTTACTATATTCAAACATTAGTTACCTGAGAAGATTGACAGCTGTTTTGTATGTTTGGTGTATACTATAAGCATAAAGAAAGGAACAGAAACGTTTAGTTGATGACAGCTTCCTAATCTCAGAATCTTGGAACCAGTTCCAGACATCAGCGGTCAAGTACACAATATAATGCACACTTCACAGCCCTAGCTCAAATACAAAGAATTTGGTTCCTTCACAAAAAATATTGTTTGACAATGGAGCTCAGTGTAATGACTTTCCCACCTGCGTTGAGTATTGTGCAACACACTGGGCACTTGTCAATGTTTACATAGTGTTGTTTACCTGTCCTCAAGTAGAGGTCATTTGTTTTGTTGTAGTGGTCAGTGGGCAGTGGGCAGTGAGACCAATATCGCTGACATATGGGAGGTGATGTTAGGATTAAAAGTACTGTAATGTACTATACAATATTAAACAAAAATACCAAATTGTTGCAAAATAACTTAGTTATTGTAAGTGAATAATAGTCTGAAGCCCATTGTGAAGTCGTGGTACCAGGTGTGCTGTCATTTTCGAAAGAAGTGGAATTCTTGTATCTATTCCAACAATGGTCAGGTGACCAGTGTTGAAAAACAACCTGACTTTTATAAAATATTGCCTTCAATTTATTTTACTTCTAGTCCTCATTGTTTACAATAGGTTGCACATTGTAACAGGGCAGGTGCAAGACAGCAAGTCTAGTAAGGCATACAAAAAAAAATGTTATGTTGGCGTAACGGGGCCCAAAAAAAAGGGTAGGTAGAGGTAGGGATTCTTTTTTTTTCCCTTTTTTTTCTTTTTTTTTTCCTCCCAGCAATGAAAATGATATTTTTTTCTAATTGTTTAAGCCGGTAGTGATACACGATAGCGTGTCCAGGTTCAATATATACACAATCCACACACACAACAATGAGAAACGGTCAGAAATAGTTTCAAACGTATTTATAACTAGATTTATATAGATTTTAATCATTAAATTTCGTCCCTTGAAAAAAAAAATATCCAGACTCGCCTGTTTTTTTAAGGGTCGGTCGGGTTATGCCAACATAACATTTTTTTTTTTTATGCCTAACTCTGGTTCCCTGATTTGACAATTCCAACATAACAAAGTACAATACATGTAGCAACACATTATGTTCACTTCTGTACACATGTACCAGTATGTACTTTACAATGTACCTGTACCCGTACATTGTACATAAAAAAACGATGGCTGTACCTTTAAATTTGCGATCAATATGGCACTCAAAACCATCCCTTTGATTTTATGATGTGGCCTCTTCCATTTAAGGTCAAGGGTATCTTTTTTTCATGTAATCCGCACCTGTCGTTTTTTATGACACAACTTTAATGTAATAATTGCAACAATGGATGCAAGACTAGACACAAAGGACATTTGACACGGCGGACCCCTGTAGGCAGTAGTCGTATTCACATGAAGGGATCCTGTGTGGGGATCAGTAGGGTGTGTATTGGTAGGGTGTGTTGACACTAGCCCAGCAGAGGTTGTACTGTCAAAATGAGAAGTTCACCTCGACTGTGAATGGCGCAGTACATCCGTAGAGTAATGAACACTCTATCAGTGTGTTCCTCACTGCGGTGCCCATTCACTGGACAGAATAGTATTAGTACTACACATGTGCATTATTGGATGTGTGGGGTTTTACATGTACATGTAGCCCCGATCAGCATAATCAGGGGAGGTACAGGGATGAATCTCTATTAGTCTCTGGAGAATTAAGGGTTACCCATCCTTCTGCAGCATGGGCGGTCTCGGATGCAATCAAGATGTTTATTAGCACTTGAAGTCTTGAGCATGCACTGACTACTGGTACATCTTGGATTATCAAGCCAGCATACATACTCCACACCATTCCTACTGTACCTGCTTCGTTGACACCTGCTAGCAATTTCTGAATGGACGAGCGTATTGTAACCGGCATCTGCCGTCAAAGGGGCGGGCTAATCACGTTAACCGAGCGTCACAGGACACGAATGGAGCTTTGAAGCTTGAGCGACCGGTAGCATTTGTAGAATTTTTATCATCGTTTTTGTGGGGGAGTTTGGGCCTGGATGCCTCATCGTCCTGCCTCCATTAACATGAGCTTTCGAAGGAAGAAGAGAAATAAGCAGCTGAGGAAGACGAGATGTTACAGCGAGATCAACTATGGTAAGATGTCTCAACATGGCTAATACTACTCACAACACATTCATAATGTACCTTTTCGGTTGTGTTGTTCACCAGCATTATACTTTACAGGAATAATGTTTTTAGTAAAAGTGTATGTTGCTACTGAAATGTACGCATGCATTTTGCGAAAGTAGGAACTAAAAGTGCAAACATAAAGGTAGGATACACCATCGGTAATTGCTTTTTTTTGGGGGGGGGGGGTTGTATTTTATAATAAATATCGTTTAACTGACCTGTTGAGGAAAGCAAGAAAAACAGCGTTTTGAACTGGCGTCGGGCAGTGGTTCTTATGGCGATCATGATTTAAAAACAAATTTATTCAACTTTTCGAAACATTTATGGGATATCTAGCATAATCTTTTTGCTGGATGCCTACAATCAATATTTACTTTTAAATAAGTAAGATATTTCTTAATAATCCGGTAATACTATTTTTTTATATCTGCAAATAGTGTATCCTACACTGTACTTTTAACTGATACATTTTTGCCTCATTCCTTCAAATTTAGATAATAATTGTCTTACAAGGTCTTTTAGGTAAACTAGAAAAGACGATTTTAATTCTCATTTTTGCTGTGAATAAAAAATCAACCCTACACAGTCCTGAATCCTCAAACACCCTAGGGTGTTGGGTTTTAACTTGGGTTAGGTTTTTTAACCACCCTGTATAAATACAAACTTCAAACAGGTCAATGTAACAATATTTGCTATAAAATACTAATCCCCAAATCCATCCGTTTCTGAAAATTACAGAAAATCACTTTCATTTTGATCTAGAAAACCACAGTTCTTTGATGTAAAATAGTTATGACCTTCAAGTTTTTAAATAATCCATTTATAAACCAACCATGTTTATCATCAAACCATGATAATGGGGGGGCCCCATGAATATTTTGAGGTTTATAAAAAAAACCTTGTTTATTGTAGTCACCAAATACCTGCTGTGGTTGGTATTGTTGGTTGAGTATATTTGCTTGGTGCTGTGTTTCCAGCACAATTAAGTACACGTACTTCTACCAGTATTTGGTAGTTACAATAACACCTGTGGGGCCAAATTCATAGAGCTGCTAAGCACAAACATTTCCTGAGCATGAAATTTTTCCTTGGCAAAAACAAGGTTATAAACTAATTTTTCAGGTGATGTACAATATTGTTTGTGATTGGTATTCAGCTGTTTTTTGCATGAAAAGCATATACAATTATAAAGTTTTAGCTGGTTACCTGTTTTTATTGAGCTATGTGCTAAGCATTTTTGTTTTTGCTTAGCAGCTCCATAAAATTGGCTCCTGGTATTGCCTCAGCTTAAACACAACCCCCACGCTACCAGTAGGTTCACATTTCAGGGATTAAATAGGTCTTTTAAACCTGATGGAAGCTTTCGTAAAAAAAACCAAAGTAAACAATTTTTTCTTTTTTTTTGCCTGGAGTTGTGTTCAATGGATTACTCATGCTGGCAAGGTTGTTTTTTGTCTGGAGGTGCCAAACAAATATTGTATTGTGGTGGATTATGCCCAACACAATAACTGTGTTCATCTGTCTGTACATGTATTTGTACAATGTACAACTCAAATAAATTAAATGTGAGCTTTATCAAGCAAATCAATGACGTTTCCCTTTAGTTTTGTGGTGAAAGAATTACTAAAATACTTGCAGTTTCATGGTGGTCGGACAACAGTTTCAGAAATACATTCTTTTAAATAATTAAATACTAGTGTGCATAATAAAAGTTACAATCATAAAGTTGATTTTAATTCTAGTAAAACATCATTTATAGTTTCTTCAATGATTTTTGGATGCAGTAGAAATTGGTTCTAAACACCATGGTGTTTGACATACTTAAACAGCTTTGTGTACACCTAGGTCCTGTATTTGTCTAGCTTTCTTGCTGATAATGTCTGACCTTTGTGTCTCTATACACAAGGTCAGTTAGAGATAACACTGTGATATTATTGGCCATTAAAAACCAATGATATCTAAGTAGACCTGCTGGAGTGCATGTACCTGCTAAATGTAAATAAACCCCCAGGCACCTGTTGTAGGTGGAATCTTTTAAAGTATTCTGTGAACTGTTTTTTTAAGGATTTGTTCCATGTTCAAGGTCTTGTAACAGTACATGTATAACAGCGTAAGGGGTTTCAGCAAGCAAATGGTTCTGTGCATTTTATTCTGTACAGTTGAGCATTTGTCAGTGGTGTATTTTTATAGTTTGAAGCAGCAAAACTGCTCAAAATATATAGAAAGTTGCTTGACAACGAACAGTTTTAGCTCTGTATCAATGCTGTATATTCGGAGAAAACTATATTCTAATATTTTGATTTCCATTTAGAATTTGTTGAGCTACAATTTGATTTGTGGCCACAATCAGCGCTCGGGGCACTTTCTCATTCAGCGGAATACAGATACGAGCGCGTCAAGCACTGAACCAACCAATTATAGCACCCACGTTCCAACGCTTTAGTGCGCACCATTTCCGGATTGCAAACCAACTACTAATGGACATTTCCAAAAATGCATCTCTAGTCTAAGACACATCTTTGGAAATGACCTTTTATTATTTACTTCAAAATGACAGCACACCGGATGTCAACACCCAATTTCTTGTGATCATTTTCCCCCTCATAATGTAGCGGTACATAGAATGGCCAATGTGAAGTGAAAATTGTCATAATGGTGTTTTAAAGGGAAAATCCCTTAAAAGTCTTTTAAACCGGAGACACTTCCTAGTATCAACATTAATTTTTGGACTTTCCTTTTTAATTAATAAAACCACACGTTGGCATTGTTTTAGAAACCACTTTGCAGTGTTGTAGTCCAGTCCCTGCAAGTTCATTCACAAGTCCAGTGACAAGTCTATTCACAGGTTCTTTCATAAATCCAATACATGTATTTCATTATGTTGCAATCGTACATCTGAAAACAAACAGAGACAATATACACCTGTATACGCACTGCCCGATCCTTAGCCCAGCCACTAGTCAGCCCCTATCCCCCTACATGCAATAAATGCCTCGGTGGATTCACGGCAAATTAACACAACGGACAGCTGAGTTACATTGTAATTATTTATGGTGGCTGATTATTTATTTACTCAGTAATGCAATATTATAATGGACAAGGCTTGGTCACAAAAAACCTTGATCACAAAAAACCTTGACACTGATCAGTTTAGTGCAGGGTCACTGACTAAATGCTTCCAATACTTGTACACTGTGTTCGTTTGCAAATGGTTTAGTTTTTCTAATGGTAATATATTAAAAAAAATATTAATTATTATGAATACCTTGCTTGACTAAAGGCGAATAATAGTCCCAAGTATCTTGTGAAATTAAATATATAGTACAATTTATGCTGTCATTTTCGTGTCAATTTTGGGAAATTACTTGTTAATTTGTTAATGATGGTTGGCCGAGTTAGATTTTATAAATAATTTGTTAGACTGAAAACCGGACAATCACACTGTGGTGGCAGTATTAGCCCACAAAAAAATTGTTTATTTCGCGGTGGTTAACAAGGATAACCGCGTGAAGGTTCTGCCAATCTACATGTACCCCCCTAGAGCTTCAGTCAAGTTGCAAGTTATGTGTCAAGGATAGGCTCATGTACTTAGGATATATTCGTGCTTTGCATAATATACCGTAATGTTGGATATTACCACCCTTGCACAGATTGTTTAATATTTTCATTTCATTTTCCATGTTTTTCCTAGAAAGTGCTTTTCATTGACATTCACTCCAACTCAATCTTAACAGAATTGAACCTTTTCAGTCAATCACAATATTTGTTACCATCTTAAATCCTTTCCTTCAATAAGATTTGATGATGATGATGGCTTTGTCAGGTTGTTTGGACTCGCCTCTGCTCCATCTCGCTGGTTAATATGTTGTGATAGATCCGAGATTGTGAGGCTTGAAATTGGTCGGTATGCTTTCATATTGCCCTCGGAGACCTCCAGTACTTGGTCAATATTATTTAATATTCCCTTTGGGGAGGGGGGCGGGGCAAGGCAAGACAGTTCCTGAGTCATCATGCTTCGTAATAGTGCATCAAAAGAGGAACATGGATTGGTGCAATTGAATAACAGGCATGAATTCGGAAGAAACAAGAATTCACCAACTCTTTGCGACCTGCTGCCATAACAGAAAACTAAAGTCAGAATATTTACACAGCTTTGTTTTATTGGTGTGCATAACTGTTATTACGTTCCATGGAACAGAAAGAATGTAGTATCCTGATTTTATGTTTATCAGTCTTTTTAACATTTTTGCACTGATTGACCTTCATTGAGATGAAGAAAAAAAGGCAGTGTCAGGTTGCAACATTTTTGTACATGGAACAAAAGCTTTTCAATGTTGTGAAAGTGTGTACTGTAAATTGTCAATGTTAGGAGTCAGTCTTTTATATGAAGGAACTTGTACATGTACCAGGCCTGCATGTACACAATGTATATGTACAAACCTTCCATACTCACTGTAGACCTGTTAATACTCAGCATGGACCTGCGAACACTCACAGTGGTCCTGCTAAAACACTCACCATGGACCTGCGAACACTCACCGTGGACCTGCAAACACTCACCGTGGACCTGCGAATTAAACAGAAGAGGGTACAGCTTTTGGACTTGAACACGTCCACAGTCTTTCCCCTCTTAAAAAATTGAGTTAAATAGAGGGGAAATGTGATTAGGCTTAGTGCTGAGCGAGGAAAATAATTGCGAGTAGTCCAGTACCCGCGAGTAGTTAACTGATTTCTCAAAAGAGCAGAAAGACTATTCTCATACATGTACATGTATGTCCGACATAAAGTGCAATATTTTGGGTCATTTACCTAAGACCTATTAGTTAAATGTAAGAGTGAAATCCTAGGAAGAATGAGGTTAATCAAATGATTCCTTCATTGCTACTGGTGGCTTCATTGATAACATCCAGATAAAGGGCAACTTTTGTGCATAAACTTCCAAAGTAGTTACTTTTTTTAAGTCAACACTGTAAAAGCAAGTTGCTACTCGCGAGTACCTGCTCTACTCACAAGCAGACTAGTACTCGAATAGATGAAAACTCACGAGTAATACGAGTAGAACAAACTACTCGCGAGTACTCGCGTTACTCACCTAGCAGAAGTTAGGGTTATCTTTATAAAAAAAGTAGGAAACACGTAAGAGCCCAGAATAAAAACTGGGGGCTGAAAAGAATTCCGGGAAATGAATGTTTTTCACTACATGAATACAAAAAAAATGTCCACAGTACATGTACATGTACATTCTACCGGTATATACGGTATATGTATGTACAATGTACATCCACTAGTGCCGCTTTCATTGTAGTGAAGGTTTTACAAATGAAAAACTTTCAAAGACAAAGTTGAAAGTGCACACATTTTTTTCCTGCGCTACTTATGAAATTCAAGATTGTAAGATTACATATCCGGCGGCATTGCCACTTGCTCTTACAAATGTTTTATGTGTACATGTAGCACCAGTAATATAACAAAAACAGTGCTAACATGGAGGGCATAGCCATGGTAGAATTTCTCAATGCTCTGGTATAATTACATGGTATTCATTTCCCGATCTTTTGTTCACCCCACCCAATTTTTTTTTTTAAATAAGTAAAATTGGCTGTTTAGGCCATTCGTTGATAAATCCATCACAAATTGTACATTGTGGCTTGAGATAGCAATCTAAAAGCAACTGTGAATTAAAAAGTGCACTGAGTTTTGCAACCAACAAATGTTTCCACACTCTAAGTTGAAAAGATAATAATGTGGTTTTCATTTTGGTTTCCTTTTGTCCCCAATCTGCATTGATGTGTGCGTGCGTGCAGACTGATTGGCAGTCTAATGAAGTAAGATTTTCAATTTGTGGTTGTAGTTTAACATGTACACGTATGTATGTACATTAAAGGTAGGATACACCACCATTGATAATTGTTTGAATTATCAAGGATGGGTGGTCTTTGGAGGTTGTATTTTATAGTAAATATCGTTTAACTGACCTGTTTTTAAGTTTTACAATCATGGAAGCTGGGCAAGTAAAATGGCGTTCGTGTTCAACCGGCGTCAGGCAGTGGTTCTTATGTTGATCGCGAATTTGTTTACAATGTATAAATCAATTTTTCACAACAATTACATGATATCTAGCGCAATCCTTTTGCTGGATGCCTACAATCATTATTTACTTTCAAATTAGTGAATATTTCCTAATAATTCTGCAAATGGTATATTCTACCTTTAAGTGTTCAGCCAAATAAAATTTCCTTTGTTATCTTTATGTTTTACTTCTTTCTCGCCCATCTCTTAAAAATTTCCTTATTTGGTATTTAAAAAAACAATATTCTTAATTCCAAATGTCTGCATTTTGCACTGTGTTCCACGAAAAAAGAAAAAGAATTTGTTACCTACATGTTGTACATTTTTTAGTTCTCGCTCGGCTCTTAACAAAAATATCTTTATTTGGTATTAACAAAACCAAACATGTGTGAATGTTATAAAATCCGAAATGCTTTAAAGGGGAGGGGGGGGGGGGGGCGTCGCCATTAAACGTGTACGTGCACAGTTGTATAATTCAGCCTCCTTGGATACTGTGGACCGTATGCCACATAAGTGAGTCACCGATCTGTGACTGCATCTCGCTGTTTATATTACACACATGGTAAATAACCAGGGCACAATTTAGCCTGGGAATAAGAAGAGACATGGGGCCAATTTCACGGAGCTGCTAAGCACAAAAATTTGCTAAGCACAAAAACGTCTTGCTCATTAAAAAGAAGTTATCAGCCAAATTTCTCCGTGTTTTTTATGCTAAGCAAAAAACCAGCTGATTATCAATCAAAAACAATAAAGATCAAATGAAAATTGGGTCTGTAACCTTGTTTTTACCAAAGACAAATTTTCATGCTAATCAAATTTGTGTGCTTAGCAGCTCCGTGAAATTGGCCCATGGTTATAAAGTTACCCTGCTAATGTAAGAACACTTGTACAATGTAGAGATGGTGAGAGCTTATCAGGTGAATTGGTCCTGTGGCTGATTCGGTTGAGAAATGAAATGAGGGGGAGACACATTTTGTTGGGTCATTTGCACACGGAGATGCACTCTTTAATTCTGTTCGTACGTGACGTTATGGAGACCATCCATAGGGTTTGTGTGCTTAAGGACAATCTCTCTATACTCAAACCCTAAATATTTTCAATATCGCCCTAATATGTCTTTACCATTTCCTTTCATTATACTCTAACCCCCTTCCTGGAGACCCAAAATGCTATTAGGACATGAAAATGTCCCCACAACCCGGTCAGCTGTCCCATGTACCAGTAGGTGTACATGTATACCGGTACATGCGTACCCGATTGTACTACTGTGAGGGTACAAATTCACATTCTGATTATAATCAAATATGGGTTATTCTATAAATTTACATGTTCGGTTCGTAGTGTGTCGATTATTTCCATCCGTGTTACCTCAATAGTTCGTTAAATGCCATTTAGTATTATTGTTGAAGGTCTTCAAACAAATTTGTATTTGGCCAGAACGCCTCACATAAAAGATGGCTCTATTGAAAAAAGACGTCACATAGACGCACTTGAACATGTACTGTTGCATGTAGTTCATGAGAAATCAGGAATAGAGTTTTTAGTTACCTAAAAAAGATATCAGTTTCAATCCTCGGTACTATCAATTTAATTAAAGTGTGTCCTATTTTAGTTTTTATATAACTTTCAAAAATCTTCGTGTGGTGCATTACAATCAAAAGTTAATTAGTTTCACAGAAACTGTTTCGAAGGAACATGAAACGAATCTTATTTTTGTTTCGCAGAAATTTGGTTTTCGTTTTACTTGTGAGAAGTTTGATATGCAGTTTGATAGAACAAAGGCAGTACTGAATGATGGACAAAATCATGTGAATGATTTCACGAAACTGCTAAAAAGAAAATATTAAAGCGAGTTTTACGAGAAAATGAGCTCGGAACCAGTGACACATGATATGAAGTGCATGACAATTTAGGGCACGTCATCAGTACAGAGGTCAGATTGTGAATGTTTATTATTCATTCCGATTAACATGATTTCAACATTAATTTGTATGCCTGTGAACATACATTTACCGATACATTGTATGTTAACGCCTACATGTACGTACACTTGACTAGACTCAGGATCACAATTCGAAGCCTCGTTTATTTAATTCTATTAAGCTCAGCTGGGTAGAATCCTCAGTCATTGCTCAAGATGTACAATTTGCACAAATAGAGTACATGAACATCTACAGTCAGGCATGTACATTGTGTGTACATACATTTGTACATGTATGTACAGGTACTTGTAAGTGTGGTACATGTACATACATGTACATGTATACGTTGGACATTGTGCAAACAGAGCTTGTAAGTTCTCAAATGATCAATAGAACATTTCAATTAATCAGGGCTGAAAATGTACATCTGCAGACCGTCTACTAGGACCGACGGGTCAGACAGCTAGCTGGCGGTCCACACTGCTGGCCGGCGATTTAATTAACTCAAATCAGAAACCCCCAGTCTGAATGAAGAGCGCATGGTTTAGTTTTGACCAAATCACAAAGGGAGTAAGAATTGGGGCACGGTGGTAGCGAGACCAGCCGCGATCAGTGGGTGTGTAGAATTTAATTGGGTCAATTTCGGCAGTCGAGGAAATTGAAGAATTAATGAGCCGCACGCTTGTATCTGGGTGTAATTCACTGTGTATGTGTTTTGTTAAGACGCAAGATCTTCATGTGTGTCCAAAGATTCATGCAAGTCTTTTGATAATTTTTTTAAATTTTTTTTTGGGGGGTGAATTTGTCAGGGTTGCTGCCTCTGTACTTATACCAAATCCATCAAAATCATAAAAATCTCAGATTTTAAAGGACTATTATTATCAACCAGCACTTAAGAGGTACATGTAAATTCTGTTATCCCATACATGTAGTTCCGTTATCTTAAAAACAATCCCGCGTCTGGGCTCAGTAAATCAAAATAATCCCGGCGTGAACTGGTTAAGGTAGTGGTGTACCGGTACATCTACTTTTAGTTGTTTTCGAATCATTAGATGTATCAGTCGCATTCACTTTACAACAGAAGCTTGTTAAAGCATCTACAAGTACATGATTTCCAGAATTGTCCTGTATAATATTTTCTGTACAGACCTCATACAAGGCACAGCATACATGTACTGTATGCATAAACATGGCCCAGAGATATCACCACTTCAGTCTCTTTCAACAAGCCATCTTTCACTGGACTCTAGACATACACTGACTCATATTTAACTTGGAGCAACATTTACACTTCATTTCAGATACAGTAATAAATGATGCCATTTAGAAACAAGCAACATAATAGACAAGGAAAATATCAGCTTGTTAAAGGTACATGTACATGTACAGTCCACCATTTGACACATCTGCATTGTTATCATTTGAAGCAGCAAAAGTGCTCAAAATCTAAAGAAAGGTGCTTGACAACTTAAAACTGATGATATTTTATTTCTGTGAATGCCATTCTGAGAAAAAATATAATAAGATTTCAATTTCAATTAAAATTTGCCGAGTCCCAATTTGAATTGCGACTACAATTAGTGTTCAAGGCTCTTTTTCATTTAGGACAATTAGACTTGATACGCGTACAAGATACACACATCACCATGTATGTATGCGGCTCAGAAAAATGGCGTATTAATTTAAACCAATATTTTGGGTTATAATTTTGATATTAACATTTTGATATGAGATGCAAATTGCCAATAGTGTACAACGGAAAATGGTGAATTTTTTGTGACTCAGTTTTACTAGCCGCATAAGTAAAGTATCCTGTAAACGTATAAAATCTATCGGTCCCTATACAGCCAAATGCAGCTACGCACGCATCACACACTGAACAGACTAATAATAGTGCCTACATTGTTCGTGGATGTACATACACATGCGTCATTCCAACGCTTGCACTACCATTTTCAGATTACAAACCAACTAATAACGGAAATTTTCAAAAATGCATCTCGGAGACGCATCTTTGGAAATTACATTCTTGTTTTATTTTCTACAAAATGACAGCATGCCAGAAGGAATAATTTCACAGGGAGTTTTGTCAATAATAACAAGTAAGATTTTTTACTATATTTTGCGTGGTCACTTTTTGGATATCTGCAAATCTTGAACTTTAAGTGGTTATTTAGATTTGTTCATTTCGTTTAGTTTTTTTGTGGGTTTTTTTCTTTCTATTTTTTTGTTTTTCTGTTCGGCAAGTACAAGGTTTGTGACAGGAAAAGAAAATGACATTAGTTCTGCTGGGATGGATCCAATGTGTTTGTGCATTCATGCGACTTTGTGATCTTCAAACGAACGTGTTCAGCACGACCTGCGTGTGTATGCAGTAGCGTTCTGGCGTACCACTCTACATGGTTGAAGCATGGAAGATTGCAAGGAAAATATTGACAGAAAGGATAGGAGCGACCTCAATTAGCTCGGTGTATAAGAGTTCAGGATCTGTGTGTCCCTGAAAGTTGTTTTGACAATAATAATAACTATTGTGTACATACATGTACGTGTACGTGTATCTAAAATGATAACGCAGTATTATGTTTACGTCTTTGAAAGATTTTCTGATTTAAGAGAATCTCTTCTATTAACCAGTTCGCGCCGGGATTATTTTAACATCGCCGAGCCGACGGGCGGGATTATTTTTAACGAAACTCGATCCGAAGCGTGTTCAGGCCGATAGTGCTGGGTAGCACACCCACGCATTTCCGGCCTTGCGCGCTGCTGACATACATTTCCGAACTTGAACTTGGCGTATATATTCGTCATCCGTTTTGAATTTGGGGAAATTTTTGCGTTTATATACGTCATCCGGCGCGAACTGGTTAACTCTATTCCCCTTGAGTGATTTACTAGGAACCTTCCTCATTCTTGCAAAATCCAACACCAAACTGTTAGGGGGCATACATTGTAAATCATAAATTATTAAGACTTGAAGATATCATATCACTTGGCCTGCATGCTTCCATACTGTGTGTACTCACAGCGTGACCAGATTTGTTCATAATCACTGCCATATGCTTTCATCACCAACACCCCATTGTGTAATAAGGAACGTGTGACTGATAAAACCCACTCAGCCACACTGGGCTTTTAATGAGACGGGGTGATTCATGCAGAGAAATCAAGCCTAGATGTAGGTGTTTGTGGGAGTACATCTTATTTTGTGCAGTATTCCTTACGTAGTCGGCTGGGATTCTGCTCTGTATATTATAAACAGTGATTGCTGTGGGTTGGGGTTTTGCACGGGGTGAGTGGATCGTGAGGGGGGGGGGGGGGGGGGGGTTACATGTAGTGGTGGGTAGAGCTGTGCTCCAGAATCAGGTACTTGAGTACCCGACCGTTGATGTCAGAAACCGATTCCAGATTATGAAATTGAGTACCCGCAGCCAACTTTAAAAACTACATGTACACATGTACGTGTTAAAAGTATGAGACCAGGCTACATGCCGGTAGAAAAAACAAAATATATTTCATATGATGTAGCTCACAAATTTGCAGATTTTGCAAAGCTGACTGTAAATACTTCTATCTTGCTGTATGAGCTCACTGATATGGCAGTATTATAGTGTGGACCTTTATGAACAAGCTGAATAGGAACTTATGGAATTTTAATTTTTGGGTTTGGTTTCCGGTACCCAGGTACCCGTGTTTTTCATATCGGGTACACGGTTCATATAGTACACAATCGGGTACACAAGTACATATGCACTTGTCTGACATCATGTACAGAGACACACCAAAAAAGAGAACAACCAACCATGTTCATTGAATGACAATTTATACAATAAGTAGTTTGTTGGTCTAAATTGAGCCCCTAGTTGTACACGTTCTGACATATTTTGTAAACATATCATTTCTCTCCAGTCAGTATGACAACGTAAACAGAGCTTAATTTTTAGCTGTGCTGAAGAAAAGAAGTTTTCCTTTTGAATATGTCTTTATGTGGCTTCCCCTACCATAATGACATTTCCTTGTGTGTGCGCCCATGGTCTAGAAATGTCAAAAATGATTGAATATCGGTTTGATGATAGTGTAAATGTACATGTGCGCATGTATACAATACTTACAAATATTTAGCTCTTAAATTGAAGTCACTTTAAGTGCTGTTTTTTTTTCTCTTTTTGTGTGTGTATGCCTACAGATTCCTTTGTGAACAGCCAGGAATGGACACTAAGTAGGACAGTTCCAGAACTCAAATTGGTAAGTAGTGCCGCACTACAATTTAATATTCCCATCTACCAAATTTATTTAGTCCACATTTTGTTTTGCAATAGGCCCTATTCACTGGTCGGCCATCTTAGAGGAAGTTAGACCATTTGCAGATATTGAAAATGTTTACTACCAAATTATTAAGAAATATCTTACTTATTTGAAAGTAAATAATGATTCTAGACATCCACAAAATGATTGCGCTAGATATACCTGTACTGTAATCGTTCCCCAAAACAATCGCCAGACGGCGATTGCGAGGAGAAGAGAAAAAAAGAACAACATAAGTACAACTGCTCGACACCGGTTGGAAACAAACGCCGTTTTTCTGGCTTTTCTCAGCATCCATGTCAGCTAAACGATATTTACTATAAAATCCTACCTCCAAATTTTGTTTGTGAAACTAGAATTTGTTTGTCTCATTTTTGCTTTATTTATTTTTTGAGTTTGATTTAACTGGCGGTTGTGGCCTCCGCTAGGGCACCTCTTACAGTATTTATTAATTTTTTTAAACAAAATTTGTTTAGAATCTGTAGGGTATGCATAGATTTTTAACAAGTCCAGATTAACCTGAAACCAAGAAACGCTTAACGAAATAAGACCCAATGCTACAAACGTATGCAGAAAAAGAAATATTTGAAAATAATCTCTGATGCAAGGGCGCTCCTACTTCTAAGTTTCGGGATATACTCTCCAATCAAATATTTATCCTCTGTCCTTTCTAAAGCCTCTTTAAAACCACTCATTATACTAATTGGTAATACTTGCCGCCACATGGGCAAATGGTCAAGAAATTGAAGGGGGGGGGGGGGAACAGTCGGAAGTGATGGCGCCGCATCCATACTCCGTCCAAGGTTACTAGTGAGTCATTAAATATCGTTGTCATGGTGACTAGAGATGAGTTCGTGCTCAGTTCGAATTACATTTGCAGAACCAGTGGCTGACATTGTGTCCGTCAGTGATGTCATCATTTTTTGTTTCTTTGTCAAATTTCCTGTTGGTTTAATCAATCATGATGGAGTGCATGTTACAAAATGAATTTCTCAGGAGTCTGTGGCTTTGTCAGGTTACATCTTGTAGTATTTAAAAGTAATCCTTTTTTCCATGAAATGATGTAAGGAAACAAAAAAGAGGGTTGAAAAAAAGAGGAAAAAAAATAAAAATATGTTTCATTAGGAACGTATAAATACTTGTAGTAGAACTCCATAGCCATTCCCGTTCCGGCGATATGACGTTTGTGCATATTAATAACTTCCATGAAATTGAAATTACACAACTGAGAAAACAGGCTTCAAAACACAACAAAACTAAGAAAATACATTGAAACAATATACTCTTAGAAAGTATTGTTTAAATTTATTTATCAATATGAACCTTTTTGGTTTGTTAACCAGTTCGCGCCGAGAATATTTTAACATCATCGAGCCTAAACGTTTTATGTAGACATATGTTTGATATTGCTTGCAGTACAATGTATAATCGTTCTTTTCGTGTGTTTTGGCAGGGTGTAGTGGGCAGCCTGACCAGTGGGAAATCAGCGTTGGTCCACAGATACCTAACAGGATCCTACATGCAGGAAGAATCCCCAGAAGGTAGGAATGATGTGGCTATGGCTAGCTGTGCATGTACACGTGCCTATGGGATGAGGCTGCATGCAGCCGGCTCGGAAAAAGTCGCCTATTAAATTAACATTTTGCGTTGTTATTTCATCTGGTACACTATCGGCAAATTACATCTCATCTCAAAAGGTGAAAAGTTCAATGTAAAACTGATGAAATTATCACTCAACATGGCGATTTTATATGCGACTTTTTCCGAGCCGCATACATATCCCATATGCGTATGCATATCCCGTATGTGTATCAAATCTCCTTTCCAACTTTCTCTCTATTCCTTCCATGACAGGGGGCCGTTTCAAAAAAGAGATAGTAGTGGAGGATCGCAGTTACCTCCTCCTCATCCGAGATGAAGGCGGCCCACCTGAGCTCCAGTTCTGCTCCTGGGTAGACGCCGTCATTCTGGTCTTCAGTGTAGAAGACGAAATGAGCTTCCAGCTCCTCTACAACTTCTACGCCAAGATTGCCCACTACCGAAACACGGCAGATCTGCCCATGATACTGGTGGGCACGCAAGGTAGGATGGGATCTGGGTGATTCTGTGGGGGTTAAAACGTTGTCGTAGCCAAGGAGTTGAAGTCAAGTCAACCACTTGACCATCACATGCTAGAGAGCGCTGCAGAAATGTAATACATTTTCCTCCGCACAGTTTTTTAACTTTTGTCTTAAAAATTAATGGTTATCTGGACTTACATTCTATTAATTGTTCTTGGCAATTTGACATTGTTGACAGGCAACTTGTAGTGTGTTGTCCAGATAGGTTCAAGGTTGTTCCTTAACTGAGATGTACCCCTACATTTGGTGCATTTAAGATGGTACATTTGGCTGTAAAATGCATAAATTACTATAAATTGGCATTTTCTCCACTGTGGCCTGTGCCCAGTTCTGTCTCATTTTGCAAGAACACCTCACATATGACAATTGCCTCTCCCCCATATTGTTTGATGTTCCATTGAACAAAAATGTCTTGAGCCATGACTCAGAGGACAGACGATCCCAAGTGCCAAGGAGCAGAATGGATCTCAGACTGTCTCTAGACATGTTTAAGAAAAGAGCGGGAGGCAGTCATAATGGCAGCGTTGCTTGTATGTACTTGAAGGATGTCACGACTCTAGTCCTTGAGACTTGAGGATGCAGTGAGAGGTTATCACGGATGACAAATCTGTGCGAATCTAAGGATATATGCAAAGAGCACTCGCCCCGAAATAGGTCTTATTTTTACCCACCTTAATTATGGATACGGGTCATTCCACTAAATTGGAACATGGTGTCCTTATTATCTCCAGAAACTGTTTTAAGGCAATTTCAGTACATATCACTACACAGCTTTGCAATGCGTGTTCTAGTACAACAACAGTATGGACCCCAAGTCAGCTTCAAGTTAGTTACTCTTCAATATATGAAATATAAGTCATATAGTAGCTCTATTAACTCTCCTATGGTTTAACAGCACAAATATGCATAAATCTCCTGAGTGAACCCTTTTGCATTTGTTCCTATGGGAAACACAATTCTTCCCACAGCTTCAATGCACAATCACTATGCACAAAAACACAGTGTGTGCATTTTTGTGCAGTTAAACAACTGGTCCTCAAAGTGACTTCTGCGTAGGAGCGTAAAAACAATATTTAAAACATGGTGTACCCTATAGAGTGTGACATTTTGTTACGTTGGAATTCATTTTTTAACACCCCTTGTAATTTATCTGCAAAAAGATACCATGCTGGTATAAAAATAAGCTGTAGCGTGTTTCTCCATAGTCTTCCAAATCCATCATCTCAAAATCCATTTTGCAGTACTAAAGTCTTGCTTACAATCCTGAATCCATCAAAATTACCCAGTTTGTACAATATGGAGGTACATGTACATGTACATGTATCCTGAATTCGCTGAACTTCTCCAAAACGGGGATTGGATATTGATGGACACGTTAGGGTTAACAGAACGTGTCTACACATGTATACCAAAGTAATTGCGCACTGGGCCCCCAGTTTCCCCAGTCATCTGTGAAAACAAATGGGCCTGGTGCAGTCACAATTTCCCTCTGTCCTGCATTACTCAAATTGGGATACTTGTAATGACATTGAAATTGCTGTCCAGTGAGATTCCAGATATACGAGGCATAGTCAAGTCTCCATATGTTGCTGTATACAAGGCTTGGTTCCGTGGAAAAGGTCACATCAAATGGGTACAGGTGATTAATGATGTGCACCACTCATTACGATACGGATGGCTTAGTGCATTCTTCTTAATGGACGCTACCATCATTTGGCAGCGTGATGCAGATATGTACCAGTATGGTGGGCAACAAATGAGGCTGAGAGGTGGGAAATGGAAGGAAATAAGCCGACTTGGGTCATGACAGATTCTTTCATATAGGTGTTGTCCCAAGAGACTATTAGAAGAAGAAAACCAATCAGTTGGTGTAACTTGAACCCACGACCTCCTGCTTTCTAGTTGAGATGTCTTACCACCTTACCACTGATCTAGCCAGGGTCAGCTGGCTGGTTCACATTTGGGGCCAATTTCATAGAGATGCTAAGCAAAAAAATTTGCTTAGCACAAAAAGTCTTGCTCATTAAAAACAGGTTACCAGCCAAAATTATACGTGTTTTTCATGCTAAGCAAAAAAACCAGCTGATTATCAATCCAGAACAAGAAAGATCAGGTGAAAATTTGGTCTGTAACCTTGTTTTTGCCAAGGACAAATTGTCATGCTAAGCAAATTTTTGTGCTTAGCAGCGCTATGAAATTGGGACCTGATTAGCAGTGGGTACGGCAACTAAATGTTTTAAAAGATGGAGTTTGCGTCATGGTGATGTACCGTAAATTCTATATTCATGAATAGAAAAAGTGGGCGGGGTAGGAATTTTCAGTGTGTCTTATCTCAGAAACGACTTAAGTTGGGCACTAAATATTTGCCCGTGTTCATGACACATGCTGAGGTATTTTTCGAAAAGGTTTCAACCAGATCTGAGTCAGACCCCTAAATACTTTTTAGAAATTTAGGAGATTTGGCACGGAATTGTGTTCTGATTTTTTAAGCTTTCTTTTTACATAAACATCATGTTTTTTTTACATTGTAAATTCTGTTGCTGTTTCGGGAGAAAATCACAGATGTTAATTCTCTTTCTCAAACCTTCAACTTGTAACGGCTTTCTGGCTATTTGTTGAACAAAATCCAATAAAAGAAATGCAGACAAACAAAAACACCTGCAAAAATGAAGATTGATGATCGACTAAACATACACACCACATCCGAATATAACAAATGATCATTATGTTGTATTCATTTGTATCTTTTAACGACATTGAAACATTGAGCGTCAATTTGTTTTATTTAGATGAATTGTACATGTACAAACACATTTTGCAGTTTGTAAAACCATAGATATATTTTTATAAATATTACATAGTTGTTTATTCAATGGGAAAGTTATGCATTCAAATAAAGATCAGGGTTTGGTTTTTTTGTTTTTTTTCCCTACTTGCAGAAATTTATTTTCCTTTTAGTACAGATTTGCTGTTGGCAAATTTTCAATAGGAAATCACCTATTGATCCCACTGCTAATTGCATTGGAGCCCCGGAGCGTCGTGGTTAAAAGATTTTGTCCAGAGTCTCGCAAATCTCAGGATTACTTTTTCCTGCGGTGATACTATAAAAAAAGGAGAAAATAACTACAAGTCGCTCTCTCGTGTCTATTTAAACAAAGATTGTCTTTATATGCAAGACCAATTTAGACCATGTGATGATCACTAAAAAGCTCAAAATTGTGGTGCCCATTTTTGCACCACACACATTTGGTAAAAAAATATATAAACGCCAACAAACAATGTTACTAGTAAAAAGTCGAGCATATTAATTTTTTTAAATATGTGTCCAGCTGTGATGTGCTGTAGAACACGGCCTGTGAGGTAGCTGCACACTCAGTCCATTGTGCAGTGCAGTTACTGGACAAAGGCTTCTGTGCAGTCATGAGTATAATTTGGTACAATGAGGAAAGGGACGCTGATAATATCAGCCTCAAGGGATTATTAATACACCCTATTGACTATATTCATGTACCTGTATATTTCACAATGTATACAATGTATCTATTTTTCCCGTCTTTGTCCAGACACGGTCAGTCAGAACACGCCAAGGGTCATCGACGATTCCAGAGCCAGAAAGCTAGCAGCTGACCTTAAGAGATGTCCTTACTATGAAACATGTGCAATGTACGGTCTCAACGTTGACAGAGTCTTCCAAGATGGTAAGTAAGATAACCATGTATCTTTGATGTACAGTACATGTACATGTATCATCTACGGTTACATGTCCTTGCTAATAATTATGTATGCATTGTTCATGGAATTGATGCATACACAAAATATGTACATAAAATAGAGTCCAAATCTTGAATTGGAAAAATATCACCACCTGTCAGACTCGAGTCCCATTTTCCATGACTCAGACTCGACCATACCGGTACATCCGCACAATTTGCATCCCTGTCGAGGCATCTTTTCATTCTCTGTACACAATTTGTGGACTTTCAAAAATTCCTTGAAAATCATACCGGTATTAAATTGGAGGATTTGTGTTTGTAAAAAAGAAATTAAAAACAAACAAAAAATTTACAGAATAAATTAAACGACACAAAAAAACAGCTGATACTTATATTATTAAAAGAAAACCAGGACCTAAATTTCTTGACACGAAACATTTTATTTGATGAAACTAAAGTATCGCCCTCAGTGTAATTCTTCTTAATATTGAAAGTCTGTTGCGACAAGCAAAATGCACATTCCATCACTAAAAAGCTTACCTTAAGGCCTAGCTTTACAAAACGTCCACAAAATTCTTTCCACCGAAAACCGGATCGGAACCTCTGCTAGTTATATCTTTTCCCCACATGGTTGGGAGCACAATTCATGAACAAATCTTGCTTTACTGCCACAATGGCTGGTCAATAATGGCTTGCCTATTTTGTTCTACATTTTGTACATATTGGCATTGGGCCAGAGGGATTGGGGAACCCACAGAAATCCGTAACAGAATTCCTGGTGGTTTAATTTACTTAATACATGGTGGATGCTGTTTTGCTCACAATGTGTACCTGTGGTTGATCCACATCAAACGCCAACAGCAAGATGGAGAGATTTTTTATATTCAGTCTTGCTGCTTTACTTTCACCCTTTCTGAAAAAGAGCTTTAGAGAAAAAAAAGGAGGTTAGGCTTAACTATAGAAACAAATTAAGAGTATACCTAGGGGGGACCAGAATTGAATCTTTGGTTTGAACAAACAATTATGGAAGGGAGAAAAATGAGTATTTACTAACTACACAAAGACTATGGAATGTCCACAGTACGTATAAAAGGTACGGCTCAATATGTACGGCTCAATAACACCGGCAATCGTGGACTAAGGACAATTGGGTTGGGGCTTAAACAAAAGGTCCACAATTGACTGACTATCCACAATTAAATAATCATGTTCAAAACCTACGGGAGTCCTTCTGAAAAAGTACATACAAAATAGGGACAATAGGGGGTCAACGATTGCCGGTGTTTACAAACGGGTTTGTGAGGACTTCATGACTGGTTACTTCAGATCAGTTAGGTCAATAAGCAGCGTATCTCTTTCAAATCTGTGCCCACAGCTGCTCAGATCATCCAGGAGCGCAAGCACCAGCAGTTTCTGTCTCTGGGCCCTCTCTCCACCTCCAGCTCCTCCCTACCCAGCACCCCTCACTCCGTCCGAAGTAACAACTTTGGCATTCCAGGCCCTTACCCCCAGGGCACATCCAACGCCACGGCCCCTAGTACTAACCACTCCAACAGTGGTGCGCCTCCTACGCCCACAGCGGGGCGTCGCAACTTAAGTGGGGGCAGTCGGGAGGGGAGTAGGGATTCATCGCAGCCCAGTCCTAGCAGTACGCCAAACTTCACTCGCAAATCCAGACGGAAGTCTAACTTGTTTACGGTAAGGCTTTTCCAATGTCATCATTAAATATATGACAGATGTCAGCATCTTATTGCCTTTTCACCATGCAAACCTTCAAATCTCATCCGACATTTTAACAAATGTTCAGATATTGCTAAATAGAGAAATGCCTTTGTCACAGTTTCTTCGAATAAGTTCATCACTTGACCCAAGACTTGATGACCTGTAATAGTCTTAAGATAACACCGATAGTCTTGTCAGAGGTTTTTATCGATCCACGTTTTTCTCATTCCCAGCAACCGGGGAAAGGCAAGCAGGCAGAAAGCAAAAACGGAGCTGAGCCGGTCGCCCGTCCTGCACATGGTATCGGTAGTGGCAGGAGTATCCCAATCATGCAGGTATGTTCATTCACTCTCTGCATACGGCAAGCTTAACATGGTGGCTCCTAAAGACAGCTATCAAATCGGTTGGAATGTCATATCGGTACCTCATTATTTGTATTTCCATCTCTGAATTTCCATCAATTAAATCTATACTCGAAGAGTTAATCTTCATGCCTTCTTAGCGTGAGTCGCCACAATGCAAATCTCTCATATTTCATGTTTGTTTTTGTTCATGACTGGATGTGTCTAATTTGCAAGTAGTTCATCACTATTGAATTCTTGGTTGTATTATTCTAGGGCCTTCTGTACAAAAGAAGTAGCAAATCCCTCAACAAAGAATGGAAAAAGAAGTACGTGACGCTATGCGATGACGGGAAACTAACCTATCACCCTAGTCTACACGTAAGTTTATTGTTGTGTCGCCTAAACAAAGTTTTTGGAGACACCAGTTCTAAATTCTGAATGACCATATCACCGTCTTATTATTTTTTTGTATAAAGCGTCCTTGTGAGACTTAGCAAAATGTAGCCAAACTTAGCCAAATACAATGTAGGTCGGAATTACAATGGCTTATACAGTGTTCTGACATGCTGTTTGACCTTTAACCCCGTAGGACTACATGAACAACACGCACGGTAAGGAGATCGTCTTGATGAATACCACTGTCAAAGTACCGGGGAGAAAGCCTCAGATTGTGCGCAGCAACCCCGGCGGATCACCCAACAAGAGTACCCCTGGGAGTAACGGGATCGCCAACAACATGCGCGCGATGACGATAACAGGCCACACAGGTACAAAAACTTTGAAGTTCAATTGCAAGCAAACTTGAGCCACAGCAATATGAAAACTCCCGTGTGGTAGTGATATTAACCAGTTCGCGCCAGAGGACGTATATACACGCTAAGTTTTCTCCAAATTAAAAACGGATGACGCATAAACACGTCACGAGCAAGGCCGGAAATGTCTGTCAGCAGCGAGCAAGGCCGAAAATGGGTGGGTGTGCTTCCCGGTACCATCGGCCTGAACCCGCCTCGGATCGAGATTCGTTCAAAATAATCCCGCGCCTCTGCTCGGTGAGGTTAAAATAATTCTGGCGCGAACTGGTTAAAGGCCACATGATGAGATCAAAGGTTATTTTAGGTCAAGTTGTAAAATAGGGTAATCACTAAAGTAGGTGAGACTCGTGGTTCGAGAACCATCCTGGCTTGAAAATGTTGATCCTACTTTTCTACTTTTTTTATCAGGGTCTGCTTGAAAGCCTGCAATAGATAAATGACTCGATTCGACTCTAGTCACAAAACAAAATTCACTGACACAAAATTCAACGAAATCCTTCTTTACAACGAAATCCATCCTTCTTTACAACGAAATCCATCCTTCTTTACAACGAAATCCATCCTTCTTTACAACGAAATCCATCCTTCTTTACAACGAAATCCATCCTTCTTTACAACGAAATCCATCCTTCTTTACAACGAAATCCATCCTTCTTTACAACGAAATCCATCCTTCTTTACAACGAAATCCATCCTTCTTTACAACGAAATCCATCCTTCTTTACAACGAAATCCATCCTTCTTTACAACGAAATCCATCCTTCTTTACAACGAAATCCATCCTTCTTTACAACGAAATCCATCCTTCTTTACAACGAAATCCATCCTTCTTTACAACGAAATCCATCCTTCTTTACAACGAAATCCATCCTTCTTTACAACGAAATCCATCCTTCTTTACAACGAAATCCATCCTTCTTTACAACGAAATCCATCCTTCTTTACAACGAAATCCATCCTTCTTTACAACGAAATCCATCCTTCTTTACAACGAAATCCATCCTTCTTTACAACGAAATCCATCCTTCTTTACAACGAAATCCATCCTTCTTTACAACGAAATCCATCCTTCTTTACAACGAAATCCATCCTTCTTTACAACGAAATCCATCCTTCTTTACAACGAAATCCATCCTTCTTTACAACGAAATCCATCCTTCTTTACAACGAAATCCATCCTTCTTTACAACGAAATCCATCCTTCTTTACAACGAAATCCATCCTTCTTTACAACGAAATCCATCCTTCTTTACAACGAAATCCATCCTTCTTTACAACGAAATCCATCCTTCTTTACAACGAAATCCATCCTTCTTTACAACGAAATCCATCCTTCTTTACAACGAAATCCATCCTTCTTTACAACGAAATCCATCCTTCTTTACAACGAAATCCATCCTTCTTTACAACGAAATCCATCCTTCTTTACAACGAAATCCATCCTTCTTTACAACGAAATCCATCCTTCTTTACAACGAAATCCATCCTTCTTTACAACGAAATCCATCCTTCTTTACAACGAAATCCATCCTTCTTTACAACGAAATCCATCCTTCTTTACAACGAAATCCATCCTTCTTTACAACGAAATCCATCCTTCTTTACAACGAAATCCATCCTTCTTTACAACGAAATCCATCCTTCTTTACAACGAAATCCATCCTTCTTTACAACGAAATCCATCCTTCTTTACAACGAAATCCATCCTTCTTTACAACGAAATCCATCCTTCTTTACAACGAAATCCATCCTTCTTTACAACGAAATCCATCCTTCTTTACAACGAAATCCATCCTTCTTTACAACGAAATCCATCCTTCTTTACAACGAAATCCATCCTTCTTTACAACGAAATCCATCCTTCTTTACAACGAAATCCATCCTTCTTTACAACGAAATCCATCCTTCTTTACAACGAAATCCATCCTTCTTTACAACGAAATCCATCCTTCTTTACAACGAAATCCATCCTTCTTTACAACGAAATCCATCCTTCTTTACAACGAAATCCATCCTTCTTTACAACGAAATCCATCCTTCTTTACAACGAAATCCATCCTTCTTTACAACGAAATCCATCCTTCTTTACAACGAAATCCATCCTTCTTTACAACGAAATCCATCCTTCTTTACAACGAAATCCATCCTTCTTTACAACGAAATCCATCCTTCTTTACAACGAAATCCATCCTTCTTTACAACGAAATCCATCCTTCTTTACAACGAAATCCATCCTTCTTTACAACGAAATCCATCCTTCTTTACAACGAAATCCATCCTTCTTTACAACGAAATCCATCCTTCTTTACAACGAAATCCATCCTTCTTTACAACGAAATCCATCCTTCTTTACAACGAAATCCATCCTTCTTTACAACGAAATCCATCCTTCTTTACAACGAAATCCATCCTTCTTTACAACGAAATCCATCCTTCTTTACAACGAAATCCATCCTTCTTTACAACGAAATCCATCCTTCTTTACAACGAAATCCATCCTTCTTTACAACGAAATCCATCCTTCTTTACAACGAAATCCATCCTTCTTTACAACGAAATCCATCCTTCTTTACAACGAAATCCATCCTTCTTTACAACGAAATCCATCCTTCTTTACAACGAAATCCATCCTTCTTTACAACGAAATCCATCCTTCTTTACAACGAAATCCATCCTTCTTTACAACGAAATCCATCCTTCTTTACAACGAAATCCATCCTTCTTTACAACGAAATCCATCCTTCTTTACAACGAAATCCATCCTTCTTTACAACGAAATCCATCCTTCTTTACAACGAAATCCATCCTTCTTTACAACGAAATCCATCCTTCTTTACAACGAAATCCATCCTTCTTTACAACGAAATCCATCCTTCTTTACAACGAAATCCATCCTTCTTTACAACGAAATCCATCCTTCTTTACAACGAAATCCATCCTTCTTTACAACGAAATCCATCCTTCTTTACAACGAAATCCATCCTTCTTTACAACGAAATCCATCCTTCTTTACAACGAAATCCATCCTTCTTTACAACGAAATCCATCCTTCTTTACAACGAAATCCATCCTTCTTTACAACGAAATCCATCCTTCTTTACAACGAAATCCATCCTTCTTTACAACGAAATCCATCCTTCTTTACAACGAAATCCATCCTTCTTTACAACGAAATCCATCCTTCTTTACAACGAAATCCATCCTTCTTTACAACGAAATCCATCCTTCTTTACAACGAAATCCATCCTTCTTTACAACGAAATCCATCCTTCTTTACAACGAAATCCATCCTTCTTTACAACGAAATCCATCCTTCTTTACAACGAAATCCATCCTTCTTTACAACGAAATCCATCCTTCTTTACAACGAAATCCATCCTTCTTTACAACGAAATCCATCCTTCTTTACAACGAAATCCATCCTTCTTTACAACGAAATCCATCCTTCTTTACAACGAAATCCATCCTTCTTTACAACGAAATCCATCCTTCTTTACAACGAAATCCATCCTTCTTTACAACGAAATCCATCCTTCTTTACAACGAAATCCATCCTTCTTTACAACGAAATCCATCCTTCTTTACAACGAAATCCATCCTTCTTTACAACGAAATCCATCCTTCTTTACAACGAAATCCATCCTTCTTTACAACGAAATCCATCCTTCTTTACAACGAAATCCATCCTTCTTTACAACGAAATCCATCCTTCTTTACAACGAAATCCATCCTTCTTTACAACGAAATCCATCCTTCTTTACAACAATCTTTCCTTCGTTTCCCTTAGGGGGTAGCACCCATGCCAATCAAGCTGCCTTTGCCAAGGACGGCGGTGTCAACTTCCACTCGTTCAAGGAGCGCCAAGAAATCAACGTCAAGTCCACCTCCTTGCCAAGGGATGCCATTCTGGACTCGGTGGTCATATCAAACTCCTCGGTCACCCCAGGTTGGTCAAGCCAAAACCATAATCAGTAAAATCTCTCCCAACAAAATTCCCAAAACAACAATGAAAGTAACAAAGTATGAATCTCGCTGCACTGGGCAGGGTTGTCACTTTGACAAATGATAAAGATTGTCGAGTCTGGCCGGGTTTCTAACCAATATACCGTGGAGGGTTGGGGTTCTAATGTATTTGACATGAAAAGTGCAGTTGAGAGACATTGATATGTTTGTTTTAGCTGCACTTTTCCAAATGTGGTTATTTTATGTGGAGAGGATATTCAAACCACATAAGTATGTTCTGTTTTTGTTTCCCCTAAAAAAAAAAACCAGCAAATTTTATGCTTCACCTAACAAGTTTTATTCATTTCCAATCCTTTCCTTCCTTCTTTCCTTCCTTTTTGTTTTGGCATTGTCTTTTATATTTTTGTTAAATTCTATGTCTGTGTAGGAGAAACAACAAAGGCATGCGTTGTCTATCCCCAGTGCAGTGTTTGAGCTTTGAAAATATTCTGGAAATTTCACGGCAGATATTTGAATACTGAGCGTGCTTGACCATGGACAAAATATTGTCCTATTAAAATACATTTATCGGCACGCTCATCGACTTCGGACTATTTTTGCTTGATTGTATCAAATACATCAAGGGCTTATGTTCTGCAGATAGAATGATTATAAAGCATGTAACGTTATTATAACACCTCACCTACAGATTCTGTGTCTTGATTGGCTGAGAGTGAGTCACATGGCAGTTTCTATTTGTGCTATCTTCCTGTGCACGGCCAAAAGTATAATACCCGGAGCAACCAAAGTACTATACCATTAGCAATCCAAGTACTATACCCATGGCGCAGTTTTTGTGTGTTGCTGCATGCTGATGTGCGTGTTAAGATTTGTGCGTAGCGCGTATTGTTCTCAAAATTTCTCAACATCAAGCCGAATCTGTGGGTGAGGTCATATAAAACAAATATTGACTGCTTCATCTCGTGATGTAGTAAAACTAGCCTCCCTAAGTGATCCATGGAGCGTTCCATTTCCCCTTGACTTCGCCTCAGGAAATTAGAATGCTCTATGGATCACCTCGGGAGGCTAGTTTTACTACACCGCTTAAAGCATTCAATATTATCTTATCTCAAGTTGAGCAGTGAGTGAACTAGTTTTGTTGATGAGATTCAATTTCAAATACTGTTTAGCGGAGATTTCAATAATAACGTGTTCCCTTCTTGTTCTGGCATGTGGTTTGGATATCCTCTCCGCATATATTGCTCCCTTTTTCCGGTAAGACATACTCCCAGACATATTTCTGCACTGCTTTTCTGTCGTTCTCGTGCATCTTGCCTGGGAGTGACACAGCATGCAGTTTGGTTTCAGAAAAGGTTTTGAGTTTTGTCTTGGATGACAGAATTGATTTGAGGTTATGCGAGCACGCAAGCATGCATTGAATAGTTTGTAAGCATTTTCCGCTAAGGAATCTAATGGTAACTGCTGCACAAACGGACGCAAAGCTGGTTCATATTTGGGGCGATTCTGAATGCGATGCAAATTTGACGATACGAAGCATTTACTCGGAAACTTCACCAGACTTCCAATGTTTCTAAATTTGGTACCCTGTGGAGACCTACAAACAATAGAGAGAAAAAAACTGAAAAGGTCTCCACAAGGAAATTCTAAAGAAGAGGATGTCTCCACAAGAAATTGTGTGCACCAAGTCTATGGGGAATGCTTAACCAGTTTGCGCAGGAATTATTTTGACACTGGCCGAGCCCAGTCGCGAGATTGTTTTTTACAAACCTTTATCCGAGACAGGTTCAGGCCAGCATCTGTGAGTAGCACAGCCTGATAGTTTCAGCCTCGCTCGTTGAGAGTTGGTTGCTGACAGATATTTCTGACCTTGCTCGTGACGTGTTTATTCGTCATCCATTTTGGGGTGGTTTTTTTTCTTCGTGTACATACAATGTTAAGTACAGGAAAAAAGGAAATAACAATGCCACATCAACTTCATATAATACAATTTGAAAGATGGTTGTGTTTATCTAGTGCGAATTTGTGATGCGAAAACTTACCCCGAAATCGCAAATTTGTGTTCGCGCTAAATTTTGCAACGTAGCGTAAACCAGCCTTAGTATTACAATGACAATTAATTTCAACTGTTCAACAGGTGTTCAGTGAGTCATAACAGGGAATCAATGCATTTAATTAAAAGGATAATGCTAGGCAATTCAAGCCCCAAAAAAATGGATTTTAAAATTTAATCGAGCTATAAAAATAAATCCATGCCCACAAAACAAGACGATTTAATTTGACCATTGAAATACTCTGTCCTTATGTTTGAATCAGAAAAACAAATCAATTTTTGATGAAAGAAATTCATCCAACTTGATTTGGGTTTCAGTAAATATCGACCTGGATTTAATTTATTATACTAACATTGATTAACTGCATGGCGTGGATTGATGTGCACAAAGATTGAAAAAAAAAGGTTATGGAAATTAAACTGGAGAAGAAAGATAAACAAGGATTTAGAAAAACTGAAAAATCCCAATGTAGTGGTCAAGATCATGCCAAAAAATGTATTATAAATGTAGTTGCCAACTTACAAGTGGGAAAATTAAATTGAGAGCATTATACCTTTCGCAACTATCCAAAAAGTAACTAGCCAAATTATTGTTCAAAAGCTTACTGGATGTACAGATATTAATGACTCTAAACTCCCTGTAAAATCACTCATTCTGGCATGCTGTCATTTTTAAGGAAAAAAAGAAGTCCAAAAATGTGTCCCAGAGATGCATTTTTGAAATTTATATTTAGTAGTTGAGCATTCGTCAGGTTAGTTTTAGATTTTGACAATTGTTGCCGTTTCAAATGATAAAAATGCACAACTGATTAATGGTAAATTAAAAGTAATTTCTGAACAGAACTTCTAAAAAGATAGGTGTCCCATACTACACTATTGCCGGGTTAATAAAAAAGTATATCCCAGTACCAGAAATGTGCTGTTACAGGTAGATTCCTACAGAGCATTATATGTTGGGGGATCGGGAAGGCTGCTTGCAAAAGGGTCTCAGGAGTTAAAAGTGAATAATTGCTCGTTTCCATCGGTGTTTTTCACTTGTTATAGGTATTTCCAATGGCATGGATGCCCCCATGGCCTTCCCTCAAATGGGTAACCTGGTAGGTGGCAAGGAGGCATCAAAGAAGAAACACCGACGAATGAGAAGCTCTGGTGGAGGCAAGAATCTAGACACGTCCAATCAGCAGGAAGGTTAGTGGCTGCAGTATCTCAAAGCCCTCCAATCAGGTGTCCTGTATCTTCTGCATTTATCTGGGTGGTATGGGTGCCTTTACATGCCAGCGGTTGTAGCCGCCCCCCTCACAATTCAGCATCCCTGCTACGAGTAAAGATGATAAGCCTCCCCAATTATTATTCTGACTAGACCGACTAGAGTTTTTTTTAAAATTGTTTGTGTTCTTATCAATCGATTGAATGTTTCTAAAGCACAACAAACACCAGAATATGGCTAGAGATCTTGCAGTTTGAAGCCTAAATTCACCTTAAGCCAAATACAAAGACGAAGCTAGGGATATGAAGATGTCCCTAATGATACAAATCATATTACAGAATGTTATAAATTGATTGTTGAGGTTACGCCCTTCAATCAGTAATTTTGCACCCAATTTATTGCCAAATTTGTTTACATTTGACTATGAGATAGCCAATGCATGTCTGTTATATACGTGGTTGGTAAGCCCACAGCGTAAGCTTTCATTTGGTATATAATAGAGTTCCATTGCCCCTCCCATTCTGGAGATATAATGTGTTTACATATTGATTACTTCATTGGAGTTCAAATTACACAACTGAAAAAAAAACAGGCTTTGAAATAGCGCGACTTAATATCATTTTTGTAGAACCGGTCACATATTATCTAAAGCTTTAGAGATCTCAGTTCGACGTACGGGTTTCAGTAGCGCGACCTATAAGTCGTCGCGCCACGATTACGAGGACAGAGGCGTGAATCAGTCGGCCCGGGCCGTCGAACTAATTAGGAGGATACATGTAGGCAGATACATTTTAGGAGTACAGTCCTAAACTCGAAGTGGTGAGTTTGTTGTAACACCCTGTATATTGTTAATTTATTGAAATGCAATTTCTTTTACAGAAACGGACGAGTACGAGTTTGTAATAGTTTCGTTGGACAACAGGCAATGGCATTTTGAAGTGTCGTCAGCTGAGGTGAGTCAAATGGGCCAAAGACAGACTAAAATCTGCAAATCTGCATTCAGTTTAACAGAAAATGGCATTTAGAAAAAAATTGTGCTTGGTAGGTTCAAGAAATTGGCTGGAAAACCGAGGGGAGGGGGGGGGGGGTGGAATACACTTGAATTTATTCAGTGTTGGAGGCTGTTTGATTTAGCAAAGTTATGTACATTTTTTAAGACATCTTGTTGAAACCTAACCTCTATTAGTTTCATGACTTCAGATTTTGTGATTTTAAGAACAAAACTGCAAAGCGTCTTTCCTTTTCTTTTTTAGGAACGTGACATATGGGTGACGATGATCGAACAACAAATTTTGGCCTGTCTGCAAGCCAACGTGAGCGCCAAGGGACTCATGACCAACGTGGAACGGTCCGCTTCAGTGGACGCCATCCGGAAAGTCCAAGGCAACAACCAGTGTGTGGACTGTGGAGCACCAAGTAAGTATTAGAACATAAATAATTGACCAATCAGAGGAGAGAGACAGATGAAAGATGGCTGGGAATCGTTGGTTTATGCAAGAATGCTCCCTGTATACATTGTAGTTAAACAAAATTACCCTAAATTAACCTAAGGTGATTATCCACTCACCTCCTACAATTCCAGAGAATTTGTGTTTATAGTGTTTATGAGTAGGGTGTTTAGAGTTATTCCTGAATGCTAGGACGAACAAAATAATTGATCTTAAGTCTCATTTTATGAGATCCAAATTTCTGAATTCTGAAAGTACTTTGGGACACAAACTACTTATATATGAGTTACCATCCTTCAAAAACGGCATGCTGATGGGTTGGAATATGACGAGTTGGGATATTAGGAACTTAGCTCATCGGATATTAAACCTTATTTGTGTTTTCATTTTCAGATCCAGACTGGTCCAGTTTAAACCTTGGTTCGTTAATCTGCATCGAGTGTTCTGGAATCCACCGAAATCTAGGATCCCACGTGTCTAGAGTGAGGTCCTTACAGCTCGATGAGTGGCCGTAAGTACAAGACAAAACAAACAACCTGGGCAAATCCATGAAAAAGAAGACATGGCTGAAAAGTGGCAAAGCTTCCAAATCTTTCAAACTACAAGCATCATTGCTACAAAAGTGGTGTCAAATTATTAGTTTTTTTTGTTTATTTAGTATTATTTTTGAGGGGGGGGGGGGGGGTGGGCCAAAAACCTGTTTTGGGGCTTAAATAATTGTTTATTTGTTTGGGTTGTTATTTTGGCACCTCGTTTTAACTTTCAAAATGCAAGTGTTATTGTGTGTTATATGTTAAAAGAACACTGTCTTTTATTTTTCCTTCCATATACATTTATTTCACAAATCTCAATTTGAAGACTTCAAATAAGAGCACCTCTTGCCGTTTCATCATCTTCATTAATTTTTTTTCTACATTTAATTATTTTTTCGGCATGCAGACCCGAGCTGACCGCCGTCATGTTGTCCATAGGCAATACAACTGCCAATAGTGTGTGGGAAGGGTCGTTGCGAAACCGGACCAGGCCGCCCGCGACCGGTAATCGGGAGGAAAAAGAGAAGTGGATACGAGCCAAGTATGAGAAGAAAGAATTTGCAGCTCCCCCGCCGTTTACTGACAGACCGCTTGGAATTGTGAGTAGATTATGGTTAGAGGTACAGTATACCATTTGCAGCTGTACAGAAAGTAAGTCAATCGATAGGCACATTATTACGTGGGTTTCCCAGAGAATATTCTTCTTGGGTTTTTTCTCCCACCTCTAAAACTGTACCTTCTTCTCATTGTCTTCTCTCTACAGGTTTCCTCAGACTTATGGGCTACAGTGCCTATTACTAGAAAAAGTTAATAAGGAATTCTAGGCCGTTATTGTTTGTCTGTTCTGTTTTTTCTTTAGCAACTGATGGAAGCGGTGATCAAGGAGGACGTGAGACTAGTGATGCTGGTGTTGATCCACGTTAGTCAAGATGATGTCAATTATCATTACGGGGATGGTGACGGCCGGTCTGCGCTCCATCTCAGCTGTGCTATGGGCAACGTGGTCATTGCGCAACTACTGGTCTGGGTGAGTTATGGTATATCTCTCCTGTGGGTCTACTAACAATCTCCTTGTATGGGGATTGGCGTGCGCATTGTGCCTACTGATCAATGTGGTGCTGGCGCAGTGTGAATTTAGGACTAGGAAATATACAAACTGCTAGGTAGTATTGCGCATGCCTTGAGATAGGGTCCAATAGAACAGAGTCCAAATTTAACGCGACACCAACAAAGTATTTAGAACAGGTTGGTGTTTTATCGGCCGTTTAGAACCACTCACGGCTCTCGACCAATAGGAATGGCTAAACGTTCTCAGGTATTTATGAATAACTGTTGCAAATGTCAAACTGTTCATGTACGTAATTAAACTCCGTGAATTTGCTGAAGTGTCAGAGGGACTGTAAACTTTTAGGAACTTTCTAAAAAGTAACCAACCAAATTATTGTTCAAAACTTACGTGATATAAAGATATTATTATCTCTAAACTCTCTGTGAAATTATTCCTTCTGGCATGCTGTTATTGTGAAGGCAAAAATGTGTCTCAGAGACGCCATCTTAGAAATGTCCATAAGTTATTAGTTTAAAATTTTAAAATATTATTTTCCTGAAATATACAACTATAACTTTGTCGGGTTAGTTGTCGAGCACCATTCATTAGATTTTGAGATCTTTTGCTGCTTCAAACGATAACAATCCAAAACGACCAATGTATACTAAAACTTTATTTTTAATGTTCAAGTTGTTTTGTTTATTAATCGCAGTATAACGCGGATGTCAAAGCGGTCGATGCTGATGGAAGGACGGCCCTTGCGTACGCACGTAGCGTAGGAGCAGACGAATGCATCAAAGTCATGCTTGCCAACGGTTGCCCAGACGACGGTGGCAACGACATGAACATCAACAATAGTGCACTCCGCAGGTCATACGGAAGAAGCACTCCCAACAAGCTAACGTCCAGTGTCATCTGATATCGACGAAAAGATAAATGTACACGTGTTGTGGTGTGTGTGTGTGTTTTAATACCATGAATTGCTTTTCAAAGCTCAGGGCAATTTCATATTTCCTTTGTCACTACGGGTGAGCGTTTCTCACGTAGTTCGGCACTTCTGAAGAACAGATATCCCCGACCCTGTTTTTATATTTTGGGGTGCTGAAATCGAACTTGAGCAAAGGCAACTGAATTGCGGGATGTTATCATGATTATGACATCATTGCAGATTTGTAGTAGAGATACAAATAAGTGGTACTTTAGAAGGCTGGAATTTAGTTCATGTGGTGCTTGTTGATTTTGTTGTGTGTGCGCCCCCCACGCGAACAGTCGTGGGACTGTGATACCCTAATAGCGCCCTCAACTGTCGTACTCGACATACGTGCAAAAACTCGTAGAAGTTTACGTCGTGCAACATACACATCGTGATTGTTTGCGCTTAAAATATCACCAAATTCACAACTTGAAAAATGTGCTTCATTCTTGATGTTTTGTATTATTCGTTAAAAAAACAAATGCAACCACTGAAAAAGCCAAGATCTTCTAAAACCTACTATGATATCAGTATTGTTTGCTCTTAAGGCTAGTTCACTGCAGAATGTGTTTAACATTTGCAAATTTGCAGAGTAAAAAATTGTCCTGATGTCAAAAGTGTGTGTTGTAATTTGTCAAGTATGAACCAGCTTTAAGTCAGAAACTTCCCAAAAGTTTCTTGTCAAGAAATGTTCTTCCTGACGTAAAAAGCATGGTCAAGTGCCAGGAAAATCGCATCTTCAAGTTTGTAGAGCCATGCTCCAAACTTTGCTATATATTTGTACTTATCTGGTTTCTGGTGATTTTAATAATGCTATTACATCCAGAGTTGAGAAAATACGACAAAAATACCCAAGTATCTAAAACTTATGTGTCACCAAATCATGCCTCCAACTTTTTTTCTGATGGCACAAGTTTTGTAAATGTATTAAGAAAGTACTCGTAGTTTACACACGCAGATAAAACAAATCAGGATTTGTAGGATTGAAAACGGGTTACTTGACAGCACCTCAGAAATTAACATTTTTTTCCCATATTTTGTAGGTTTCCCTTTTGAGAAATTGATTAAATGTTGATTTTTTTAATCAAAGGATCCAAACAAAATGAACAATTATGTATTTGAGCTCAAAATTGAAGTGATTAATTGTAATCCCCCCCCCCCCCCCCCCTTTTCAATCAATTTTATTTCTTTGACGATAGTTAATTTCCCTTATATCTACGACCAAAATATGTCCAACCTTTCCCCCCTTCTACAACTCTGTCAAAAAATTAGAAAATCATATTTCTGTTTTTGATATCCTTAATTAAAAGTATTATTTTTTATAAATGGCAAAGATTGTCTCTGGAGATTGCGAGAACAGTGCTTAAAAGCGATTCTACAACATTAAGGTACTTGGGGCTGTGAGCTCGAAATTTAAATGTGAAAATATAAATGTTATATATGAAACAAAAATGTATTATAATATTGACTGTACAGAGAAATGCTATCTATGTGGTATATATATACTTCGAACTAAGGATAACATGATAAATTGTACAAATACAAATGTCGCATGATAATTATCAAGTATTAAAGTAATGCGACTGTTACACAATTTGTTTTCTGATGTAACCGTTATCACATGGTTGTGTAGTGTGTCGTGTGACTGTGTCATGTGACTTGAATCACATGACTTCTATTGAAGATGGTGCTGTAGTGTAAAAGCCATCTTGTGCAATGGTCTGTAGACCAAACTAAAACGGCAGTGATTTTTGTACAGATCGGTAGATTTTTGAGTCCACTGCCAGACTTAAATCGACCCAAAGGTATTTTTAACAATATTATTAACCACTGTTTGTAATAGCGATTTAAAACAAATTATTTATATTTTTGATTTTTTTATGATTTTTTTGACAGTGGACTGTGACCCACATGGGCAATGGTATAATGTAATCAACAAATTCACAATGTACAATTTCAAAAAATGAAATTATATTCACTTCAAATGTTTTTTTTTTCCATAAAATTCTACAAATAAGTTCTAAGTGTGTGTTTAGATGGGGGACGATTAAGATTTTTAACCAGTTCGCGCCGGGATTATTTTAACGTCACCGAGCCGAGGGGCGGGATTATTTTTAACGAAACTCGAACCGAAGCGGGTTCAGGCCGATAGTGCCGTGAAGCACACCCACGCATTTCCGGCCTTGCTCGCTGCTGACATACATTTCCGAACTTGAACTTGGCGTGTTTATGCGTCATCCGTTTTGAAATATTTGCGTTTATATACGTCATCCGGCGCGAACTGGTTAAGGGAACCATTGGTCAGTTAATTACAGTACATGTACATGGTTGTGTCGATAAAACAAAATTTGTCCTTGCCTAAAATGTAACCTTGCACAAATTAACAGAATTTTGCACAAATCCTGTGAATAGGAATACCATTATTTGTTGTTATTTCATAAATCTCACATGTTTATGTCAAAAGGTTTTCTGCTAAAAGATATCAGAAGTGAAACTAATGAATTATGCCTAGCCCAAAATAATTCTAACTATTTATTATTTTTAGATATAAAATGCCACGGCTTGTGTTGCTTTGTACGGGGTCAAAACGACCGAATTAGAAAAATAAAATATTTAGAAGTAGGCTAGCTCCATTTCACTAACAATAACTTTATCTGTGAAAATTTCCCGTAATGTGCATAATCTATTACAGACGGCCTTTTTCATAAAAAAAAGTGCGCCACTTTTAACAGATTTGATCACGTGGAGGGCATTATTTTGTAGTAACGACCCCGGCTTTCATGAAGTGAATAAAATGGCCCTTGAACCAGCATAAATCAAGCATCATGTAAGCCAATGACTGGCCAAATACAACAGTCCTACGGTAACTTGTAACTTATCCTATTTTAAACATCTGGTTGAAAAGGAAACCAACCTACTGTCTCACCATTCCCGAGGAAAAAAAACCCAGTCGTTTACATCGGACATGACGGTGTATGCGTACGTTTGTAAAGGATGGTTGTGTGGATCATGGATGTTAATATCCTATGTTTAAATACTATTTACGATTAACATCGTTTCATTCAACACGCGTTTTGTAGCCCAAAGTATCCCTTTATGTAAAATCAGAATGTGCAAACATGACGTCAGCAATTTTATTCTGAATAACCTTCGACTCTTTCACTGAAATGGCTTTATATTGACGTAGCACACACACAAATTGGTAAATCTAAATCACATTTATCCCAGATTATGGGATTTTAAAAGATTGTTATAACACACTTAAATGTGTATTTTTGTGTGTGCGGGATATTTTTTAAAAGGAACTTGAAGAAGACATGTTTGGAGAGCAATGTACACTCAATTATACATGTGCTTGAACAGAACAAATGAATTCAGGAAAAAAATAATTGCCAAAAACGCAGAACTTTGTTAACCAGTTCGCACCAGATGACGTATATAAATGCAATTTTTTCCGAGATTCAAAACAGATGATGGTTAAACACGTCCAGAAATATTAGTCAGCAGCGAGCGAGGCCGGAAATATCATGGGTGTACTTCCCACTGATATCGGCCTGAACCTGCCTTGGGTCGAGTTTCGTGAAAATAATCCTGGTGCGAACTGGTTTAAGAATCACACGAGACATTTTTTTTTGCATTTTATCTAATTTATTTATTATGTAGTAATAGCTTTACCATATGCAATGAATAAATACGTGTACATTTTCCCCTCTACAAGTGAGGAGCGGTGAAAATGTTTGCCAGGTAAACAGTGAATAAAATGTGAAATTACAAAATATACTCCTGTCCGCCATTTTCTGTAATTAAGTTGGTATCTGCACATTTAATAGTCAAATTTAAGACACAAAAAAATAGCTCATAAGCAGGTTAAACAGCTTTGAATAATCATTCTAATGCACTGCAAAAAAAATTCTGTTCAACGGTGAATACCATTGAATTTACCAAGGCATTGTCAACCTAAAGTTTATATATAAAATGTCTGAATGAAATTTGTTAAAGAGCCAAGGACTGCAGTGCAGAGGGTGCAGAGGGTCCAGAGTGGATGGGTATGTCCTCAGGAGTCAGACTAGCCCAGGACTGGAGCGATCCGGCTACAAGACCTGGGTGAGTCCCAAGGAGGGAATTTAGACTTTTGTCAAAAAAACAAACTCAAACATTAAAATGTTGGCATGGGTGGGGGGTAGAACCTGGAACCTCATTGTATGCAGCCCTATGCTATAACCACTACACTACTGGGTTTGTCGTGCTGGAAGTAGGATTCCTTTAATTATAACCCTTATGATGTTCTGACTTAGTCTCCCCAAAGAGTTAGAAACTGATGGGTCTGGGGTATGGGCTGATCAACTTGCTGGGAATGTATTAGCTGGGAATAGTTAATTTATTAAGACAAAATGTTTCCAAGGCCGTTTCTTCCACACAAGATCATACTTGGAAAGTAACTTTAAAGACAGGCACATAGGAACAAGACTAACAATTCTAACTTCTTTAACTTGCTAAATAATTATACAATAGCGGAGGTTCAGTGTCACTACTCAATCAAAGCACATTAGTCAAGTTTACTTCATACTGCTGGTGCATCAGGCGTGCCGCACACAGTTGATGCACACAGTTCATGCAATGTACATAGGCAGGGTACTGTGTGGTGCAAAATACGGTACCCTCTGGAGACTTGGGGACAATGGGAGTGAAAAGGTCTTCAAAGGGTAATTTCTATAGATGAATAGGTCTCCATTAGGAATTTCAAGAATTAGATTTTTGGATTGTACTTAAATTACTCAAAAACTAGGGTTAGAATGTGGGTTAGGGTATATTGGGTCGAAATTTCAACCCAGGAAAATAATTGTGGTTAAAGTGGGAGCATTTTGAAAAACTTGCTCGACCTTCTAACCATGTCTCCACAGTGATACAAAAACGCGAATACATGTACAGACTTGTGTGTTGATTGGTGGTGAATCATTCTATTCTACATGAGGAGTATACGGTGGGTGCCAAGGCGGCAAATAAAATCATAGACAAGGAACAGAAAATAAAGTAATAATGCTAAGATTGAAACCAAACATTGAAGCCAAATATGTAGTGAAATGACATGTATTGCAAGTCAAAATCCCATAGCACAGACCTCACAGGGGCACATCATTTACTTTACACATTCACATGTAATTTCAAGGGCCTATGTTTTTCATTGAATTTTGTGGAAGCCAGTTCCAACTTGGAAACAGTTCTTTTTCGAGAACTTGAACCAGCTCCAGAAAGGTTGGAACCGCCCAAACCTACTGGTGTCTCCCAAAACTTTGTTTAGGTGACACAAAAATGGTCTCAAATCAATACATGTATTGTCATTTGAAGTGTCGTCCACGGTCAATGCTGCGAAAGATGCTGTTTTTCACAGAAACCCTCCCTATAACTTTGCGATGGGCTCCCCTCTTGATAGAAACGTCACATCCAAAAGTCTTGCTTTGGGCCAATCTTCGTGGTGGGTGCATTTCAGCCCATGTTCTCTCGGTTTCCACAACCACGTTTGTGAGCTGAAAAAAAAGGACTAGCCTTTAATATAACCCTCCAACTGTTATCATAAACTAACAAAAAGCCTCTTCTCCCACAGCTTTTGTACAGGCTGTTCACCAACTAACAGAACACTTATGGATTAAATGGTATTTTAACTGTCAACCTGTTGAAGGGGTTTGATTGGGTGACTGTGAATACTGAACTATTCCATCATTGCCAGTCACTTACCAGCACTATCAAAGACAGTCAAGGTATGATATTCTTATAACAAAACTACCACAGCCTATCAATTTCATCAATTTTACCAACTGTTAAAATCTATCACTTGGATGGGCTGGTAGCGAGGCACAATAAGCACATAACTATTTACGATGTGTAGATGTTTGCGAATGCCAGATATAACAAGCTCATCATTATATATATGAGATTTGGCAATCTCAAAGTGAATTGACTCGCAGCTCCATCCTCAGATGTCTGGACAGCTGCATACTTGAAGGATTCGAGTTACCAGTCACCGCAAATGGTCAGTCGTAGCCAACTCTAAGCCAGATTCCTGGCGGTTACCGGTCATTTAATGCAACCTTTTCGACCACAGTGGATATGTGGAAGATGAAGTGCACTGAAAATTGATGAACCACACGATTTTGTGACGAGGTAAACCAAGGGGCTGATGCAGGCATTTTGAGTTACAAGGATATTCATGTGCATAAAATCCCATTCTCTTGAAGTGAATTAAGTATGACTTTAAGGTAAGCGAGAATTCAAGGTAAGCGAGAATTCAAGGTAAGCGGTAATTCATGCTAACCAACTTTGAGATAATGGAAATGTTACTGTAGTGTATAAAGATTGGAATTTTCCTTTCTCTAAACTCAACTTACTGTCTTTAAACTCGTCTAATTCCCTGGCTTTCCTGAGGGCCTCTGGGTCATCTCTCTCAGCGGATTCCTCTTTCTCCTCTTCTTTCCGTTCTACTGCTTCTCGCTGACTGGCTGGAGTTGGGTTCCTGTGGTATAGATTTTAGATCATAATTTGCAATTTGAATCGCGACCATGTTCTCATTCAGTTGATTGCAGCTACGCATGTCACACACTGAACAGACCAATAATGGTACCCACACGCACGTAAGCATCATTCCAATGCTTGCTCGTACCTTTAACGAAGTAGGAATCAACTAATTTGTTTTATGCGTTTCCAAGACGCATCTTTGGAAATTATATTATTTAACTATTTTTTTACAAAATGACAGCATTAAGGGATAATTTCACAGGAAGTGTTATTAACCTTAACATCACCTAATACTACTAAATACTACTTGAGTAGCTGCAGTAAGCAGTACTCTTACTACACTAGCCTATGAGAATTGTGTAGTGCTGTGTACTGTACCCCAAATGAATGCCTTGGGTTAATATCTTTACAACAAGTAAGCTTTTAAACAACAATTTGCTTAGTTACTTTGGGATTGCTGCAAAAGGTATAGTTTAGCTTTAAGACGAAATAGACACATCACAAACGCTCAGAGAGGATACCAAATTTAATTACAAATCAAATCCACCATTATGCCTTGACTGGTGTGTATTGGATTACTTACTGCGAGTTAGGTTGTATCTTTCCCTCAGCTATTTCTTTCTGGTAGAATTCCTCTAACGTCATCGTTGGGACGCTAGGGTAGCCGGCACCGAATACCTGGGCCTGTATTGCATCCCTCGTCAGAATAAAGGGCTTCATTGGCTGTTTAGTAATGAGAATAATAATAATAATAATAATAATAATATAAAGCGCACGTATTCATCAGGATTTGTGCTCAAGGTGCTATTGAAACATTCCAAATACCATCTCAGCTCCAGAGTTGTAATCAAGTCATTCGGTCTTTAGTCAACTCCCAAGCTATTGAAATTAACTTTCTCATTGTTCCTCTTGATGCTTTTGAAGTGACTTGTGAAGTGACTCAATTACAACCCTGCTCAGCTTCCGGGGAAGTATAAAGCTGGATGCTGCCATTTTGGCGCAAAGTACCCATTTACTTCTTGTTGGAGTGAAGTAAAGAGTTTCAAAGTGCCTTGCCTAAGGGCACACGCACCATAACCCCAGCTTCTGCTCGAACTTCTGCTTTGAGGTTCAACCCTTCCAAACATTCTTGGAATGGTCCGTCTGTCTTGTACCTGTCTGGGCTTCTCTTTTGGTGGTCTAGGCTCTGCGTTGGCACCCTGCTCTTGTTTTGACCTCATCATAGCCATGTGCTGTAGTATCTCCACCTCCTGCTGGACACCGGCTAACTCCTCCAGGGCCGTGCTGACCCACTTCTTCAAGCAAAGTATGTAGAATTCTCTCTGAGAGCAAGACGTCAAAAGAGGCTCAATGCTACCATTTCTGTTTTCACATGTACTTATTTCACAAGTGCCCAAGGGCACATGTACCATAGTCCTAGGCCAGACTTGAACCCACAACCTGCAGCTTTACCCACAGATCGCAAATTCAATGCTCCAGACCACGAGGCCACAGTCCCCGGTCCCAAACTTCCAATGGTTCTTCTGATGAAGAATTCAAGTCGAGTTATTTATCCGGTGGAACTCGAGTCGAGTCGAGTCACCAAAAATTGTGACTGGAGTCCCTGTACTGTACCTGTACATCTTCAGGCTTGTCTGTCATCTTAGACGGAGTGCCTAGTGCCTTCATTCTGTTCTCCATTTCCTTGGCTTGTTTATAACGGCGAATCTTGTCTTCTCTGTTTGCCTGCATGGCTCTCAGGTCCGGCCTACCGCTCGATGGCTGTGACCCGACCTCTTGGTCCTCGGGAATCTCCTATGTCAAAGATCAAATTGGTTGATTTTTAGTTTAATCCTAAGCCCCTAGTGTGATTTATTAGGAACCTTTCTCATCCCTGCAAATTCTGACACCATATGTGTTTGTCCCCACATAAAAGCTCTAGAGTGTTTCAGTTTTGAGTGGTCACTACATCCTGCAAACTATACCCAGTCACTGGGAGGGCATTTCATACAACACCTGACTCATCACTTTTTGTTGGCATGATTGTGAGCTGGATGAGAACTTCCGGGGAATCATTTTCTCAATACAAAACAATTAGGATAACTGGATTTGGAAATCGCTAATCGATTATCAAGTTATGTGTTAACTGTTAAGCGGGAAAAACCTAGTAAGCGGTCATGACCAATATACATTGGATGACATTTTAGTTGGTATTCTGTTTTTACTAAGCAAACCACATCTGTGCTTAGCGCCAAGTGACTCACCTCCTCCGTCACACCATACTGTCTGCATCGTCGGAGGAAGTCCTTGAAATATGTCTTGCTGCGTTTCACGACCACTAATCTGTCGTCCCCTGTCATCTTGAGGGTTAGGCAGCCGAGTAACGCTGGCAGAAGTAAATATCTGGGGGATAGAGAAAGAAACATTGCTTGACCTAATTAATAATGAACTCCTCAAGGATCACTCTATCTAAGTTACATTAAATTCTGTAGACAAAGAAACATAAGAAGCATGTTTGAACGACGACTTCTAATGAACCCACATGACCTTTGACCTCAGTAATCTAATTAAGAAGTGTGTCTTTCCTTCCCACCTGCATCCAAGTTTCATCAACAATTATGAAGGCATGTAGAAGAAACTTTAACACACATACATGGGCTACGGTCATGTTAAGGAAAACACTTTGTTTAGGCGACACAAAAATTGAGGTGTGCTAAACTACACGATTGACCGTTGACGTCTGTAGGATCAGGACTAGGTTAGATATTGTTCACTTACCTGATATCTGTGGTTGGCAATTCTTCTAGTTCTTCGTTGGAGCTGAATAGATTCAATTGACTGACCATGACCGTGGCTTGCTCCAACATCTTAATGGCCTTGTGCAGTGCATCCTGGCCAAATACAACAAATACATATACTTAGCCTGAATGATGCAATGTATTTTAATTCAATATGGTCTAAAATTAATAGGTAATTAGACCATAAATTGTGGCTCAAATACTGGACTTCTGTATATCCCTTACAACCTAGGCATTCATCTGGGGTAACATACACCAAAATACTACTCAGTTTTCTTAGGCCACTTTAGTTACTCAATTAGTGTTTTCTTTTAAATCGATAAACATGATAAATGCAGTTTCATATAATTATTGGACTGGAACTCTTCGGGTGTGTACACATTCCTTATACCGAGGGGTAAATGTGCCCCTAGTTGGTATTTTATTCGGGCAACACGCAAATCACAAAATCATCATGTAGTTTTAAATAGGACCTAGCATGCAGTCAGTATGGGTTTATAATTATATGCCTGTGAAACGGTGGGGTTAAGGTTTATAAGCGAAGTCCGTGTCAAGTGTCAGTAGATCAAAAGCATTCTGTGCTGTGTGGTTTGTCGTAACATTTTGACAGGTAAATCTTCAACAGCTTGATGTCGAATAAACTATTTAGACAATTTGTGTTGTCACCTGGTAAGACTTAGAATTTGTTGGTTCATCAGATGTTTCAAAGTCTTGCTGAATTCGCCAAGAATCTTCAAAAATTTCAGATAACTTCGGTGCGTCGTAAACGTCGTCTGCCTTTTCCGCCATGTTGAACAGCGCCCTCTATGGTATGGGTAGTGCCAATGTAAAGCTTATTACATGTACTATAGGCGCTTTATAGACAACGTAAAGCTTATTGGGCGCTTCAGCCGATATTTATCCGTGCACTTTCCATCTATTTTCTACATTTTCCACTAATTCCCAGCATAACTTGAAGTCTTAAAGTATTATTTAACTGACAGTTGCCTTAAATGAATATATGTATTTATAAAAATGATTCTGCAATAATAATGTGACATGATAAGTTGATAACACTTTTGCTCACCCTCAACAAATATAAAAGTCCCTCTCCAAAAAGAAAACCTGCTCAAAAAAGAGTGGAAAACCACCCCAAAAGAAAGAGTAAATTTACACTCTTTCGAGGAGCCATAAGGACAACTCTAAAATAAATAATAAATATTACAATAAATGTATAATAATAATAATAATCATAATTATTATTATTATTAAGAGCTGTTTGATGCAGTGCAAACGGTATCAGTAGTCAGGTAGAATGGTGCAAAAATAATATAAATATTCACTTGAAATATTAAAACATGAAAGTTGGCACAAAGTTCGAGTATATTATGAGAAAAATATTTCGCTAATGGGCCACATATAGTTAGAACATTGTTTTTAGTTATACTATTTTTATTGGATAGACAATTGATAATTCAACACAATAATAGCTTGAGAAACCTAGAGAAAAAAATCTAAAATCTAAAAACTAAAATTGTCAACTTTGTCTGGGTTTCGTTGGAGCAGGTTACAGGGTATACATCTAGATTCAAAAGGTATCAGTTTATAGGGTATCTAGGTTTTGGTGGCAGAGGGGGTAAAAAACGTCTTAAAATCTGTCGTGATTTTTGTTGACGCTTCACTGGGGGTTAACCTTAGACTTGTTTTTATTTGTCAAAACTCACTTTGTTGACAAAACAAAGTATATAAAAGTTAATTACAGAAGATACACACACGCCTGCCCTTTGTCTATCGGTGTTAACCTTAATATCAGAACCGGTGTATTGTAAGTTCGGTTATTTTTGTGACCAAGGCAGTAACTGCCATGAACGCTATTGTCCTTTAGGCTAATATAATTATGAGGCGCCCAATTTTCATTTTTTTTTACCAATCTTGGTCAACTGAAACAGTGTTTTGGTATAATTTTCCACTTTTTTATTTAATTACCTTCAATATATATATATTTTGTATTTATTTATTTATTATTATTATTATTTAAAAAAAATTTGGGGGGGGGTGTGGCATTATCAATGATGGAGTTAAATATGGCTATCTAAGCTCGCCAGCACGCATAGGCCTAAGTCCTAAGCATGAAAAGGTTACAATACCTCGCCACTTTGCTCTCCCAGAATGGACCGAAGCTATCTTTGAAGTTTGTACCTCCAATTAGGGTCAGATTTGTACACGTTTATCGAGGCAAGATTGTTTGCATTACTCCTCGGTACCAGTTGGTTTTTCGTGCAAGATTAAAACCCGATCAAAGTTTGTCTAAAACCAACAAAATGTATCTCATTTGAATATTTATACCTCGCAACTGGCGTAAAAGTCAAACAAGTCTACCCCCATTAATTACTAGAACTCAACAACTTTGATTTTTTTTCTTGCAAGTTCAACAAGGACGGGCTATATTGAGTGTCTAACACTTGAAGACCAATCGGTCCGAAAGGCTCTTGTTGTAGACCTCGAAGCTGTTTTGGGGAAACAAAAATCTGCTCGCAGGATTCAGGATTATTACTTCTTGTCCGTATTTTACACCTGTAGAGGTCCAAGCGGACCAGATACTGTGAACAATGCGGCTGCAGATTGCTGTATTTTGTTCTCTTGTTGTTGCAGGTAGGTCCGTTTGCTTAGGAAATAGTAAAAAAATACACAACAATCGAATTAATAATTTTTGTGTGTCCTCATTTTGTTTGTTTCCGTGTCACTCGCATTGTGCCTTTGAAAATGGTCCTGCAAAGGTAGTCTGTTACAGGTAGTTAAAGGTAGTCTGAAGCAGCTACATTGCTCGATACTTAAAAAAGGTACTTGGCAACTAAACCTGATGAAATTGTATCACTTTGAATGTTGTATAATCTATCAAAACAATATTCTAATTTCAATTCATAATTTGCCGAGTCATAGTTTTAGTTGCGACCACACTCAGCATTCGGGAGCGACTCCTTTAGCCGATTAGAAAGCAGTTTGCAGCAGTTTTTAAATGATTTTCATTAGTGACATTTTATTACCGTTTTCACAAAGGGAGGGAGAATTTCATGACAAATTGTTATTTTCTCTATATTTATTTGGTTTTTTTTACGGTGTGTGAAAACGATTGCAATATTTTCAACCTGGTGAAGTTATACTATCAAAAAATTATCCATTAAAATCAAAATTAACTTAATAAATGATTGGAAAAATTTCTCCTAAAGTGCTGTTTTGTTTTTCCCGTGAAGGGGCGAATTTTAAATACTGGACTTTACCATTTTCACGAAGAGGCGAATTTAGTATACATTTTGTAATTGTATACATGGACTTTATCGTATACACGAATAGGCGAATTTCAGGCGCAGAGGCAAAATTATACTCAGGTGCATTTGTTTTTGTCGTTTATCGCAGAATAGTTCTCCATCCATTGCCTTATAGGTATAGATTTGGCTTTGGGTGGTATACTGTGTTTGTCCGTTTTTGGTTTTTGTGAGCCACCCAGTATCGTGTCAGATTCTAATACGGAGCGTAATACGTGCAGCAATAGAATTGTTGGCTTGAATAGGCATATAATTGTTCTCAAAAGCATTGAATATTGGTATAAACATTAATTTACGAACCTGTTCGGTTAAAAAGGGCTGAGTTTTACTTAAGCGGCATATCCGCTTTTTTGAAACAATAGAAAATCACGCTCATTCGTACGTGTACGCCATTCGCGCGTTTATTCTCATGAAACTTGTAAAATGTAAATTCACCCTTCTCTAATCGCAAAAGAAAAGAAAAGAGATGATTTGAATACTATCAGATTGTCGCACAAAGCCTTGCATAATTGTACAATTACCACCGTGGTCGTGTATAGACAAACCACTTGACCGTGAGATAAGAGTCGTACCAGGCTCAGCACAAATCACGCCCTCGTCTGAAGAAAACAACAACCGCAAAACGGAAGGTTTAGGCCCTATATATATGTTGAGACTTTGGTCCATGAAAGACATTCACCTACTGTTGTCCGGATCGTGTGATTTGAGACTCATGTTCTGGAACTGTGCTTAGTGGCACATTTTGCCGAAGATTTTGCTTAACACAAAACAGCCATATACACCGTTCACATTGAATGTTATGATATTCTGTTTTGCCTATCCAAAATCAAAGATTAGCAACAACAAAAATTCAACGATCCATGAAAATTTGCACATGCGGTTTTGATCGGCGTGAAATGTGCCCTTCACCAACATCAAGTGCGCCGTTATCTTTGTGCTTCAGGGACCCCTCCAAGACCCTTCTATGAGCATTTTGGTTGCCCTTTATCTTGCTATAACATTTGATTGAATGATTTCTAACTGTACTCTTCCTTAGAAACATTCATGTTTTAATTTAATCTTGGCATTTCACGAAAAAAAATCTTGTGGAAATGGGTAAAAACGAATTTTACGACCTTCACATCCGGATCGTTCCTAGGTCTCCCTGTTCGATCACGTTTGTTTTCACATAGCATACTTGCGTGAGAACAAAAATGAAAACGACGTGAAGATTCACCTAGGCCTACCTACTAGTTCTAGATTTATGCAGGCTCGTTTGGATCACGCTTCGATACAATATTATCAACATTTTTTGATTTGTTTATAAATAAAACTAAGTCCTACAATTTTTTTAAAGTTTAGTTTAGTCTCCTATTTAAAGTTAAGTTTTTACCCAATGACGGCCACACAAAGAACCCGCCCATCTAACAACAAAAACTTCAAGTTTTGTTGCCAAGACATTTTGAACTGGGTGATAAGCGTCTATAAACAGGTTAAGGTGTTGGTGTGTATAGGTTTATATTAATATATAATTAATGAAAACATTTGAATCTACAGTCGCGGCACAGAACGGGATAGTGAAATGCGGAGGAAGTTGGCAACAGTTGGGCGATAGATGCTTCCTCGCCGTGAGTGGCACCACTGAGACATGGGGTGACGCCCGGGAAGATTGCAAAAACAGGGCAGGAGCAGATCTGGCTGTCATTCCCGACCAGGCCACCAGTGTAAGTCCAAAATGAGTTGGGCAGAAAGATAGGAAAAATAGCTGGGGAACGGTGCCTTTGATGACACAAGCATGAAATTTGGCAAACATTTTAAATAAGGAGATGAAATCTAAAATGTCACTACAAAAATGAGTTAAAAGTCGGAAATTGCCAAAATGTTAAGGGGGGGGGGGGGGGGGGGGGGTTAGATTTTTTGTTTCCATGTGAACCTTAATATGTAGGCCTAAGTCCTGTTTTACCTTTCTTCAATTTTGTTCTTCTGTTAAACATCTTTGAAACCCATTTCATCCCATTTCTATTTTGTCATCATACATTCACTGTAACACACCTTTAGGATTTTAAATGTCACTTTTCTCAAGATTACGTTTGTTAACACCTAAGGTAAGTTGGTGATCTATATTTCCATTACCGAAATTGGTACCACTTAAAGTGGTATATTCCAGAAATATTAACAACTCAATTCTTAAAAAAGTCCGACTTTATAAGCTTATTTTGTAGTGACAGGTCACAAATTATAATTTCAACATAATATTTGCATAGGCACGAAATGATTGGTTAAGAACTGTCTGGCCCTTTCTATTGACCATAGAGAACTTTGGATAAACTATCAACTAAACAACAAACCGACCGACTGACGGACGGACGGACCATGGACAGACCTATATCTCTCGTTGTAGATAATGTTTACAGTACTCGTTTTCTCCTGCTCTGATCTTTGAAGTCCGATTAATTTCTCTGTTCTTTTCTTGAATGCAGACCTTCTTACAGACGATGTTGTCTGGGGTCACAACTTTGTATTGGATTGGACTGCATGACCTTCCAAACGAGAACGATTTCAGATGGGTGGACGGCGAGTTGCTGAAGGATCAAACCTTCTCGTAAGGAAGACTGTTGCCGGCTTTAAAATACATATACATGTAGTAAAAATAATGTGTTAAAATCCTACACAGTAATGTTAAATCCAGTCGAATGAAACACGTAGCATTAAATTATTTATATTGCTTCTTTTAATTACAAAAAATGTAGTAAAAATTTGATTTTTTGTTGGCCCTTTTTTTCTTCGGACACCACCTTTTCACTCTAGCGCCCTCTGTTGCCGAAGGAAAGTCATTTTTTGAAAGCGCGCGGTACGTTTGTGGCCAGTCAAGATTTTATTAAAGGTATGAATCATACACCATTATTGCTTAAATTATCAGGAATGGTGTATCCTACCTTTAAATGTAATACATGTACTAGTATTACTAACATTATAGCCTATTCTCGCAGTCGGACATTGGAGAAACTCGTTTATCGTTCTTATCGTTTATGCAGTTAAAGAGAAGGGGAAGATTATGACAGGCTTTCGAGTCGGAGTGTTAATTATACTTTTGTCAATCCTGGCCAGAGACCTGTTTATTTTGTGAATTGTTTATTGTATGTTGCTATTGGCATGATTGGCCGAATAAATAATAATAATAATAATAACATTTTAGGTTTAATGCACTTTGCTATTGACAGGCTTGCCCCTTTGCTTTGTGATATCATACCGACTCCGTAGTTGTAGAACTTAGAAGCATCTGCTTTTGCAGAGCAAATTGCCGAAATTGTTCCGGAATTTCGGGATTAGCCAATAAGCATTTTCGAAGCAATAATAATTTAATAGGCTAACACTCATTCACAAACGCACCCTAATATTATGACCATTTTTTTAAAGAAACAATTTCAGCCTGATTAACATTAACAACGCATGTACATTTTCGTAATATTTTAATAAAATGATTTTACAATGATGGTCCGCCGAACAAAAACAATTTTTTTTTTTTTTAATACAGTAAATTACCCTGAAAGTACTTTTTGAGTATTGAGCTTAAATCCTTCAAATTGTTTTCCATTTTGTTAACTTGTACATGTTTATCAATGTTTATCAATGTAACAAACATGTTTCTTATTGTTCAAAACTGTCAAATATGTACTAAGACCAACCTTTCAAAAAAAAAAATTAAAAAATAATTCCCCCCTCGTACAGTATTCTCTCCCACCCCAACCCTTTTTCTCAAAAAAATATTAAGACTGTTTAAGTATTTATATTTAACATTTTGTCTTTAATCTTAGGAATTGGGCACCTAATGAACCCAACGATGGTTGGCTTTTTTCAGCGGACTGCGCTACTTTCAAACCAACCACTGGAAAATGGAATGACCAATACTGTGATTCTTACAGATCTTACATCTGTGAAAGGAATAGCTGTAAGTAGATAATATACCAGAAACCCCCACCCCCCACCCCCACCCCCCACCACCACCCTCTCTCTCTCTTTAATGAGCTCACAAAAAAGATTGTGTGAGATATCCTGTAATTGCTCCAAAAATTGAATTAACAAAAAATGTAAACACCTGAAATCTATTTTTTTTTACGGTCGGACAGTCTGAGGGCAACACAATTTTAAAAATATTTTTGTTACCCTATTCCCAATTTGCATGTTGAAGCAGGGAAGGAAGGGAGTCAGAAATTTGTTATTATTTTGTTTTTTTGCCATTGATTTTTCCACTAGCATCTCTTCCAAAATGTGACGAGACTCACGGCTGGAGGAGCTACAATGGCAAGTGCTATCAGTTCTTCTATGATTATCAGACGTGGCAGTCTGCCCAAGATACCTGCGCCTTAGTCAAAGACGGCCACATAGCATACGTCCAGAGTGCCGAAGATCAAGCCTTTCTGGATGACCTACAGTACATACATGGGTTCTCCTACTGGATTGGCCTGCAGGTAAGTATCATGGGGCCTTCTCACTTCTTAATTCATATGATGAGCAGCTTAACGTGTTACTGCATACATCGGTTTGATGACATTAGTAGAAACAGGACGGACCGCATGAAGGTCTTCTCACTATGGGCTCTGGATGCAGACAATTGGGGTGTGCAAAGGTAGGATACACCATTTGCAGATATCGAAAAAAATTACTACCGAATTATTAAGAAGTATCTTACTCATATGAAAGTAAATACTGATTCTAGGCATCCAGCAAAATGATTGCGCTAGATATCCTGTAATTATTCTGAAAAATTTATCGCCGGACGGCGATCGCGAAAAAACACAAATAACATAAGAATAACTGCTCGACACCGGTTGAAAACAAACGCTGTTTTTCATGCTTTTCTTGACATCCATGATTGTAAAACTTCGGACAGGTCAGTTAAACGACATTTACTATAAAAGACAACCCCCAAAATCTACCCATTCATGATAATTCAAGCAATTACCAATGGTGTATACTACCTTTAAGTATTACTAAACTGACCACAAATTGGAACAATGTATATATTTTTATAAGGTTATTGTAGGTAAATTACAAGGGATATGTATGTTTCGATGTAACAAGTGTCACACTAGGGTATACTCTATTTATTCGCTTGTATTTTAGCTAAGACTAACTTATATAGTCATATTATTTTTCATTCTCCTCATTTTTTCCTTCTAAATACAGGATGGCAGCACCGATGGGGAATACCAGTGGACAGACAAGACCACCTTTGACAAGACCAACGATTACTCAAATTGGCTGACTGGCCAACCAACCAATAAGTACGTCGATGTATTTAGGACTCTTTCTCTCAGATAGTTGCTGCAGTGACGTAGGATTTGAGGCATGTGCAAAACTCGAAACTTTAAGGCCTTTTCTTTAACATTTTACTTCAGCGACATGTTAATAAATGCATTTTATATTAACGGAATGTCTGATTGAAGCACAACAAAAAGTATTTTAAGGATAATATTTTATTATCTTAACCAGTTCGCGCCGGATGACGAATATAAACGCAAAGTTTTCCCCAGATTCAAAACGGATGACGCATAAACACGTCACGAGCAAGCCCGGAAATGTCTGTCAGCAGCGAGCAAGGCCGAAAATGTGTGGGTGTACTTCCCGGTACTGGCGGCCTGAACCTGCTTCGAATCGAGTTTCGTTAAAAATAATCCCACGCGTCGGCTCAGTGATGTTAAAATAATCCCGGCGCGAACTGGTTAATGCTTAAATAAAACCACCAGATTTCAACCTCAGCCCAGTTCCGTCTCATTTTGCTGAACCCCTCACATTTCTTTCTGATTGTTTTTTTCAGGTGGTTTGGTCAAGAGGGTGATTGTGGACAGGTCGACACATCGGGGCGTTGGGCCATAACACAATGCAACAAAAAGATTGATTATGTTTGTGAAATTCCTGAAGGTAGGAAACTTTCTTTTGTTCACAATGCTCACAATTTTATTCATTTTACAATGAATAAAATATATAAATTCATTTGTTTACAAGCAGCATTACCTTGCAGATTATGAATCAGGTGTCAACTAAGACAAAGAAAGGAAATAAGTCCCCCGAATCTAAATAAATAGGACAAAATAAATACTTAAAAAAAAAAATATATAATAAAAAAAGATATAAAAAAAAGAATAGCATCTCACCTGACGTCCAAATTTACATAATTGCCCAATTACATAGAATAAAAATGATACCAAGATATCCCGATATGGTCCAGTTGTTTTAGCTCCAGACCCTATCTTGGTATCTTCTTTCTTCTAAAAAGAACCCCCTTCCGTGATAACAATTTGGTCACAGTGCAGTGGAAGCACGCTTTGTTCATTTTTTAGGGAAAGGGGGGGGGGGGGGGGGGGGGGGAGGGGAGGGGGGAGGGGGGGGGAGGGAGCAACTTGTATAGACTTAATTGCAACTGTGCGAAGAGAGAAATAGTGCACATTTTAAAGGAACCTTTTGTCTCTCTTTGTCTCTTTTGTTTGTTTGTACTCAGGTGCCTGTGCTCCTGGCTGGTATCTCGTCAATGGCAACTGCTACCAAGTCAACTCCAAAACTCTAAGAACCTGGACCGATGCTAAACTGTACTGCGAAGCGCAACTGGCATTTCTCACTGTCATCAAATCGTAAATAACTTGTTCTTGTATAAAGCAACTTTTGAGTATTGTACTGGCATTACGTAACGGCGAACACAAGCCATTTTAACCTCCCCCCCCCCCCCCCCCCCCCCCCAGCAAAAAAATGTTAATTTAATATTTATCAACAATTTAAATATTTAATATTTAAAAACAATTTAATATTGATCAGCAATTGGTACTGTAGCGCGGTATTCTTTAGGTCCTTGTCCAATTTGTTGCCAAACTCAAAACTAAATGGAATGACGCAAAATGCACATGAGTTTGGCTCTTACACTCAAACTGTCAATTTCATAATAGCCATTAATTTTTGCACAATTAATTGTTTACCCAAATTTATCAAAAAACACTTTAAAAAATTTAAAAAAAAAACATAGTTTAATAACAGAATAAGTTTTTTTCTTCTGTGGCATTTAATAAACAAAATTATAACTACTTTCTTTAGGGATGTGGAGAACAACTTGATCAAAACCTTCTTGGGTGATCTTAACAGCCAGGGCATCAACGAGCTCTACATTGGGGCTTCAGGTTAGTTGCCAAATCTGCAATTATTTGTTGTTACTGACAGGTAAAAATATAAAATAAAGCTATACCAACTTAATCTTATGTGAATCATTCACCAGAATATTTGTGGTCAAGTTCCAATCCAATCCAATCTGCATTTGTAAAGCGCCATCAATCTAGTTGCCTATTCTGAGGCGCTGCCAGGAACACCGGGGCAAAGCCCTTCTCTTAGCGAAGAGTGTTACTGGGTTCTTTTACGTGCATTACACAACGCACGGGACCTACAGCTTTACGTCCCATCCGAAGGACGAAGCAATAGTGGTTTAATTGCCTTGCTTAAGGACACACGTGTCGACACCGGGACTCTAACTCGCGCTCTGCGGAACAGAAAAACGGGTTCTTGACCGCCCGGCCACGACACCCCACGAACAAAGAAAAGAAATGAGAGTTACAAAGAAATGAGCAATATAAAGTAGGGCTGTGCAAGGGAACCGGGCACCCGAGTACCCGATCGCTGATGTCAGGAACCAGTTGGAGCCCCCCTTTTTCCCTTCTTGGTATGTCTACTACTAGATACCTCAAAACCTATGTACCTAGCCCCTTAGAAACATATTCTATCATTACATGTATTACCCTGTAGACCCAAACCTACTTGCTTTGTTTTATTTCATTCGTATCTTTATCAGATCTTGAAAAGGACGGCACATTTGTCTGGGTCGACAGTACCTCTGCCACCGGCTCGTACACCCACTGGGTCAATGGTCAACCCCCGATGTCTGCAAACGGCAAGAAAGACTGTGCTTACATTGACACCGGTTTGTACATTTTTTGGACATTCACAGAAGTAAAATCACCCGCCAAAAAAAAAAATGCTAAATTCTAAAATTTTAACAATTTGCAATAGGATGTAGTGAAATATGGAAAAAGTTAGAATTACTATATAAGACTATGCATGTAAAAGAAAACCTTACCCAACCAAACTAATATATTTTATCACTTAAAATACGATTTACCATTTTTTTAGATATGTTTTTCATTGAAATTCACCGACTGCAACATTCACAGGCATGGAACGATGAGACTGAATATAATTCTCCAGGAATAAAACATGTGGTCATTGTTTGAATTTGCTTGAACTCAATTGGAAATTGACTGACAAAATTAAACATTGGAAATTCACTAAATTGATGGCGCCGGCCTCGGTAAATTTATAGGATAAATGTTTTGAAATGGACGTAAAAACCTATAGCTTTTAGCCTATAGAGTGGTTTGAGATCTGTTGTATTCTTTTTTGTTTTTATTTCATATTTGTTTCTTTTTTCTTATTTAATAAATTTCAGCGGACAGCTTGGATAGTGAATGGAGAGCCGGAGATTGTTTCATGTTGGGAGCCTATGTTTGTCAAACCAAAGCAGGTAATTCAGACCTCAAATCGTATTAAAAGGCCACTGAGTGAATGGCCGGCGTAGCATTATTTTGAGACTCTAGAAAATACGGACTCATTGGTGGTATTGCACAAGCCATAGGGAGAGTGTTCAGTCACGTGAGAGGGTTTAACCAATGATGGGGAAAAGAATTCGGCATTTTCATTTTCATAGGAGTCAGAATTTCATATGACACCGGCACTCATTTTAAAGAATGGATCCTTGCGTCACTTTTTTTTTTTATATATCATCTTAATGAGGGTAAAACAGTGCAAAAATGTTGAAAAGACATGAATCTGGGACTGAGAAACATTTCAATTTTTTGTTTATGAAATACTTAAAAAATATACTTGACTCTCCATAGACTTTGTACACAACTAAAGAAATGGCGACAGGATACTTACTACATTCTTTCCTTATTGTCATTTGTTGTTTTCTTGTAGAGCTTTTGTCTATTTTAAAGAGACCATAACAGCCACACGTAACTGCTTTTGGCTAAAACACTAATTGAATGTTCCCCACCTAAAAACAAAACAAAACAAATCAAAACAAAACCCTCATTAGTTCATCTTGTTTTGTCTTCTACAGGTGCCAAAGTTATCTCGGTGCCTTCAACTCCAAGTAAGTAGAAGAATGCAATTATTAAAAAGAAAAATATTGAAAAAAAAAATAGAGATGGGAATCTACAGTGGTATAACTGAATATTACTTTAGAAATGAATGTTTGCCTTTTGCTTTCAAAACGAGTATAATTATTATTTTTATGATTAATTCTTGTAATGAAACCAATGATTTCTCAAAAAGTGCCTTAGGTACTGTAGCTCGTAAGCCTTAGTAGATAAAAGACAATGAGAAGAAGGTACAATTTTAGAGATGGGAGGAAAACCCCGGAAGAATATACTAAGGAAAACCCATGGAATCAGGCAGGGACTGAAAACCCAAACCACAAACTGGCCCAGGCAGGATTCTAAACTAGGATTCGAACAGTGGTGGAAAGCGAGTAGCTACACCAACTGGACTCTACAGCCTTCACTGATTCCCAGAATAGTATTTGAGTTCCAGTCACAAGTCCAGTCACAAGTCCAGTCACAAGTCCAGTCACAAGTCCAGTTACAAGTCCAGTCACAAGTCCAGTTACAAGTCCAGTTGTAAAGCCAGTTACAAGTAACTGGTTGAACAATGACAAAGGAATACTTTTGTTAACGGATCATTTGAATAGCTAGTGACTTGATTTGAGACTGAATGACTTGCAGGGACTTGCAGGGACTTGCAGGGACTTGCAGGGACTTGCAGGGACTTGCAGGGACTTGCAGGGACTTGCAGGGACTTGCAGGGACTTGCAGGGACTTGCAGGGACTTGCAGGGACTTGCAGGGACTCGCAGGGACTTGCAGGGACTTGCAGGGACTCGCAGGGACTCGCAGGGACTCGCAGGGACTCGCAGGGACTCGCAGGGACTCGCAGGGACTCGCAGGGACTCGCAGGGACTCGCAGGGACTCGCAGGGACTCGCAGGGACTCGCAGGGACTCGCAGGGACTCGCAGGGACTTTCAGGGACTTGCAGGGACTTGCAGGGACTTGCAGGGACTTGCAGGGACTTGCAGGGACTTGCAGGGACTTGCAGGGACTTGCAGGGACTTGCAGGGACTTGCAGGGACTTGAATAAAACTCTGCTGACCCCACTTTTCTTTGGATTTCCTTTGGACAGTAACTAGCCATTGTGATTCGCCGTCTTGGGATCTGCACAAAGATTACTGCTACGACATTGTCCTGACGAAGGAGAATTGGGACAATGCCAACACTAAGTGTAAAGCACTTGGAGCCGAGTTGGTCAGCATTCATAACGACGATGAACAATCCTTCATGTCGGGTAAGACTATATACTGTGGTTTTGGTTTTACATGTAGTTGTTCGTTTTTAGGTTTTGTTTGGATGACAATTAAAGACTGAAAGTCGCGCAAGATTAAGGGCTACTCAAATTAAGGCCTTTTATTTTCAAATAATTTAGTATTCGATTATTCTAAAATGCATCTGACCAAATATTCAAATATTCAAAACTCGCCGATCAAGTTTTATACACACCAGCTGCATTTCGAAATGTCTTTCGTTGTTTTCTTAAAAAATGACAGCATGCCAGAAGGAATAATTTCACAGAAAGTTTTTATGTGATTCATACCTTTACAAGAAGTAAGTTTTTCAGCAGTATTTAGTTGGTTACTTTTTGGATAGCTGCAGAAGTTATACTACATCTTTAATCTTCTGAAAAGAGCTGAGCTGCACAATGTTTACAACATGTCCATCTATTTTTACGTTGTAGTTCGTATTACTGAGGCAGACATACGCGTTTGGATGGGACTGAACGACAAAACCACAGAAGGGACATTTGTCTGGACGGATACGACAAACGTAAGAGTTGTGCCTCTTGAAATGACATCAACAAGCTTTGAATTTGTAGCTAGGAATCAGATTGGCCCATCTATCTATCTAAGTTTCCAATGATTTTTGTACATTTTTGTTCAACAGTTTTACTTTATATTTTGTTAACCAGCTTTCTTGCTACATTTATGGTATGTTCTTTGAATATCCTCGCTCACGTGATGAGTCCCATTCGGCATTGATGCGCACGTCCCGCGTAATGCGCGAGGTTACGCAGAACACAAGCTGCCAGTACAGCGTGAATTAAGGACTCTAAAATACACTTGTTCGTAGTATTGCGCATGCCTCGTGTTTCAACCAATAAAACGGTAAAGCGACCAGATTTCACGGGGGTCCACATTTTATGTGACATCTGAAAAGTGTTTAAACTGGCTCCGAGTTTTATAATCTGTTTAAAACTCGCCACGTGACGGGATGTTTACCAATAGGAATGGGTAAACTGTCTGAGGTATTTATGAACATAGATTTACATCTTGAGACACGTGAAGATTGGAGATTCTTTTCTTTTGGTTTCAGTTTGATTACAATAACTGGGAGGACCCCAACGCCATTGCCAGCGGTGACTGTGTGGACATACAGGGCCACACCTTAAGCTATGGTCTGTGGACAGCCAATTCCTGCACGAAACAGAACTACTACGCTTGCAAGAAACCAGCGAGTAGGTCCCCTCACAAACCAGGCTGTCAAATATGCCTACTTTTCCTTAGTTTTTCCTTTTTCCTCCTATTATTTTTTATTTTTCTTTATTTTAAATTTTTCCCTTTTGAGGGGAGGGTTGTCGCACAACCCTTGTCACACAACCCTTGTCACACAACTTTGTTATGACAAGTTTGATCTTGTTTTAAAATCGCAAATGTACAAACAATAAATTCCCATTATTTTAAATGTACTTACTTCAATATAAATGTTTATTTATGCGCATCAACTTGACAATTATGATTTCCTCTCCAAGTGAGAAAGAGACTCAGTTTTCTTTCTCGTTAATATTTTGGTTTTCTTTTGCCCATATTTTAGTCAAAGGAACGCTAGCACCCCCTCCACCAAAACCAACAAGTAAGTCTCTTATAAATTTTAAAGAAATGCTTAAAATACTTCAGACTAACTTGTTAGTATTTGCCATAAACTTAACACATTGTTATATTAACCCAACTCAAGCCGTCATTGTACAAAACCATACATTTGTAACCGTTTTCAATGCTTTTGTCATGTAAAATTTTGTAGAACTGTCTCAAATATTTGAACAGTTGATGATCAATCAAAGATTTGGATAGTTTTTTAGTGGTTTGAATATTTGAAGAAAACTCCCCCCCCCCCCCCCCCCCCCCACTATCGCTATGTACACACGACTGTGTGGTTATTTTAATCGTTAAGTTTCATTTTGTCAGATGTCACTTGTTTGTCGACAGTAACATTTTTAGCATAGAATTGCCCTTCTAAATCTTGTCAGTTTGCAAATAATAAATTGTTTTGCTCTTTTTTTTTGGGTGGTCAGTAATTTACAACGCTCGCTGTGGCTCTGACTGGGAATTTGACTCAAAGTCCGGCAAGTGCTACTTATTTCAGCCATTTGAGAATGTCAACTGGTTTGCGGCTCGCTACAATTGCCGCGTGCTGGGAGGCGACCTCTTGAGTTTGACAGGAAATGATGACTTGGCCTACGCTACCGGTGAGTTAGGAAATAACGTTGACCCCTGGTGGTGCACTTCTGCACCCCTCAAATAGGAAAAATTAGCGTGTACAAGTTTTTTTAATTATATTTAGTACATTGAATTTTTCAGATAGTCACCCTCGGAAAAGTTTTTTTATAAAATTGTTTGTGTGTAATTCCACAGGTCGGCTGATAACTACTGGTGGAGGAATATCCTGGATTGGATGTAACGACCTCGGATCTGAGGGCGGATGGGTATGGAGTGACAAGAAACCGTTCTCATTGCTCAATTGGAGCCCAGGTAAAACACCGCTAGCTTCTTGGTACCATGTATCTGTTGACCATTTTCATTTCTCATAAATTATAGGTTCCCCACTGAGATTCTTTGACAATGTTTACAAGAGCATGTAATGTGCGGTGCTTATATAGCACTTCATCACCAAAGTCTCTAAGAGCTTAACATTATTACCCCGGTCATTGGGCCCATGAAACATTTCAAATACCATCTCAACTCCCTGGAGAGTATACAGCTCGAAAGCTGCCATTTCGGCGCAAAGCAGTTAAATCAACCACAATAACCATCTCTGCCCTCACAGGTACCCATTCACTCCTGGGTTGAGAGAAGCAATGTGTGATAAAGTGCCTTGCTCAAGGGCACACGCACCATAGTCCCAGGCCGGACTCGAACCCACAACCTGTAGCTTTACCTACAGATTACAAATTCAATGCTCCATACCACGAGGCCATGGCACTCCACTAGGTTGGTTGCTTTCAACATGAAATTGTGGGCGATTTTTAAACGAACAGCCTTGATCTCTTCGTTTATCCTGTCATTTATTGTTATTCCTACCTTCTTTTAGGTCAGCCAGATAACTGGTTTGGTGACAGTCAGATCGGGGAACACTGCTGCAACATAGCCAACAGTAACGGATTGTGGAATGACAATTTCTGTGACCACACCATGGGCTATAGCTGCAACAAAGATGGTACGTTGATTGGATTTATGCTAATGTTGTCATATTTAAAGGGAAAGTTTAACTTTTGCAGAGATTATAATGACTTTCAACTCCTTGTGAAATTGCTCTATCAAGTAAATAATGAAAAAATGTTATTTCCAAAGATGCGTCTCAGAGATACATCTTTGAAAAGTTCCTTTTAAAAAGTTTTTAAACATTGTACAAGCGCTAGTATTGCTCAGTCCATTGTGTGACATGTGTATGTGTCCCGAATGCTGATTGTCACCGCAATTAACATTGTGACTCAACAAACTTGAAATCAAAAGATTAGCATTTAGCATTCACAGAGCTAAAACTTTGTCAGGTTATAGTCAACAAGCACCATTCTTTAGATTTTAAGAACCTTTGCTGTTTTAAACAATAAAAATGAACAACTGAAAAATGGTATACTACAAATAAAGGGAGTAGCAGGCAGGGCGGGTTTCGGGCGGTACATGGGCGTACAAATTAACACATTGTTTTCTTTACTACATTGCAGATATGCTCCTCAAATACTTCATAACCTACTCCGAGAGGAAAATCAGCGGTTCACAAAACAATAAGATGATTTCCAATGTGTGGCCCACTGACTGTGCCAGGAGGTGCCTTGCCTCTCCCACCAACATCTTCTACTGCAAATCCTTTGACTACGAGAGGGCCACACGCACCTGCTATCTCTACGAAGTGGACCAGGCCACCGCTGGGGGTCTCATACCGACCTTTGACACGCAGCATTTTGATTACTACGAGCGAGGTGAAATTACTAATTGGTCCGTTAGTTCACAAATGTGCTGATGTGTGGATTTGACAAACGCGGTTTGAAACTTGAACCTACAAGGAGTGATTGATAAAGTTTTGTGGCCTGAAAGTAGAAAAGAATGAGCTCTACAGTTTTCACTGAACTTGATGTTTGAAAATGTTTAAGTGTTTGTTTAAAAATGCCCTGCCCCCTGTTCCGCCGCCCTTGTTATAACTTATATAACTTTCCGTCCCCTCTTTGGCCTGGTAGTTTTCCATTACCCCCGTCGTACGTTGACAGAGACGTTAGTCTCTTGCGTTTCCAATAGATTTAATTCTCTCATTCAACAAAAAAGTTGCAGTACGTTGACCAAAAAAGTCCAATGGCCTTAATAAGCTTCAAGATTCCCCAACTCTTTAATTTCTCCGCCTTGTTCTTTGCAGATCTATATGCTAGTCCTCCTCCGCGCCCCACCTCCGTGCCACCTAACAAGGGATGCCCCACAGGGTGGGGTCAGTACAAGCAATACTGCTACTATGCCAACTTCAACAAGTTGGACTTCGCCGCTGCTGAGGCTGAGTGTCAGTACATGGGAGCCGAGTTAACGCCGATCCACAACATAAACGTCAACAATTTCCTGCGTGCGTTCATCTTCGAACAAAGTAAGGGTGAGATTTAATTTTAGGGGGAGGGTTGGGGGGATAAGCTGTCTCAAATCATTAAGTGGCTTCTGACTGATGCACTTGAATGAAAAATGACTAAAGGCCGTGTCTGAATCTCTTGTCTAGGTCATTGCCAATTACTGCCATGCGTAAGCAGGTTGACAATAGGCGTAGTCGTAGCTCTATAAGCCCGTTTTGGACACTTCCTATTACAGGTGATTGTATACAGTGCTTCACCAAGAGATCCTTTGACTTATTTCAAAATAATCCTGGCGCGAACTGGTTAAATAATATTAGCTTGGCATTCGCATTTGACTTTATTTAGACAGAACAATCTTATAATACTGGTGTTCATTTTCTAATATTTTTTTCCTACCTAAAGACCAAAACGAGAACCGTTTTTGGATCGGACTAACCGACCAGAAACAAGAGATGCTGTATGAGTGGTACAACGGCGAGCCTGTCGTCTTCACCAACTGGAACGTCAAGGAACCCAACGATGACAATGGAGAGGACTGCACTGAGTTGTACATCGACTCGGTAAGTATTAGGATTTCTGCTGATAAAACTGAGGATTCCTTAACCCCTTGAGGCCGGTATTATTGGCATCACTATCCTCGGTGCACTGAATTATCCAGTAGCTGCATTGCACAATGGACCAGAGTGTGCAGCTGTTGAACAGTGTTCGACAACGTATCACAGCTGACAACAGCTTTTCTCAGTTTTTTGTGACCTGAACATTATTTGTCTGCTTGATGTCGTTGATTCCATTGCTGCGCAAGCAAATTGCAGGTTGACCTGAGGCCGGCTTTAACTACTCACTCTAGCTAATGCTTATGTTAATAATAATAATAATAATAATAATAATAATAATGAGATTTGTAAAGCGCACATATCCACCCTGCAGGGTGCTCAAGGCACTGTAGACAACTCAAGTAATTAATCCTTAAAAATTTGCGACATCAGTAAGTTTTAAGAAGCGATTTGAACCTAGTTGTACAATGGCATGATCTGAGTTCAAGTGGCAATAAATTCCAAAGTCGAGGAGCTGCAACAGAAAACGATATGGCGCCCCATGTTCGTTTAGCAATTGGTTCCTTGAGAAGTTGCTGGTTACTTGCAACCAGGGGCAAGTGGGGTGAAGGGGCAAGTGGGGTGAAGTGGCTTGCCCAAGGACAAAACATATGTTCAGCAGCTGGATTGGAACCTCTGACCTTGTGTTCAAGAGTTGCAAACCGTATACTTCGACTACACTCCCACCTAAAATCGGTTGGTTAATCTTACTAGTTTTGTTTTTCTCTCTTGTGCAGGGATTCTGGAATGACGTACCGTGCACGGGATACCCCTTCAATTCAATCTGTCGGAAAGTAGTCTCTACTGGTAACACACCTCAGACCCCAGACACAACATGCCCACAAAATGGCGTAAGTGTTGTTAACGCGTTCCCGCGGGATTATTTTAACATCACCGAGCCGAGGGGTGGGATTATTTTTAACGAAACTCGATTCGAGGCGTGTTCAGGGCGATTGTACTGAGAAGCACACCAACGCATTTCCGGCCTTGCTCGCTGCTGACAGACATTTCCAGCATTGCTCGTAACGTGTTTATGCGTCATCTGTTTTTCTTCTTCTTCTTTTTGTTTTGCCAAATTTGGCTTCCAGGTACCTCTCGGTAAGCACTTAAAGAGAGCAACCAAAACGACAACCAAAGCCGAACGACGATGTCGCATAACCAAAGCCGAACGACAGTATCGTTTTGGTTGTAGTCTAACAGTGCCTTCTGAACATTATAAAATGAACATGCTAGAGAGAATTTTCTACGGTATTGATGTGCATTTGAACTAGATCAATACACAACGACGCGGCTTTTTAACAAATTTGTGCTTGTTGGAAATTTTGATCCTACTGTACTTCTACTTGTACACTTTGGTCTGCTTGAAGGCTCAAAGAACAAAATGTGTTTGTATATATATTTGCCTTCAATAAATAGTTGTTTGTTGACAGAATTATCTTGGGTGGATGGACCGTTGCTACGAGATCGATCTATTCAAGCTGACCTGGGCAGAAGCTGTCAGTAAGTGCGCCACGACACCTGGAGCCCAGCTGGTCGTTATTGAGAACAGGTGCGTTTCATGGCTATGTCTGAAATAATGTCCTGCTTTGGGTTGGTTGACCAGGCAAAACCTATCAGAAATATTATAGATAGACAACCAAAACCTACCAGAAATATTATAGAAAGAAACCGAATTCAAATTGAAACCGGTCTGAACTTCTTAAATCCGACCCCACCAAACCATGACAAATTGAAATTTGTTGGTTTAGAAATCCTTGCGAATCTGACAAAACGTACAAAACTCATGTGATATCTCACAAGTTGAGCTAATCGCTTGGAGTATACTGACTTCATGATACTATGCAAGTCTGCTATCATGACGTACACTTCCTAAAATTGCATCGACCTCAAAAATGTTGACTTTACAGCCCCATTGTGGCGGATAGTCACAAATTGATCCAAAATAAAATGTAGAGTTTGGAGAGGATGCACACCGATTCCTTCCTTCATGGATTGTCTCTTGTAGGATGGAGCTAGCGTTCCTGAGCGGGGCACTGGGTGATCCAGACACGAGTGATGACTACTTCATTGCTTTTAGCGACAGCAAAGTTCCAGGTTATTATGAGTGGATGGATGGCACGCCGATAACGTACACGAACTGGGGCGATGGCCAACCTGGTAAGGGTTATTATAGCATCAACAAGCATCAGCATACCCAATTAGCATAAAAAACAACTCAACTACAGACTGTCCTAAATGGGAGGGATTAGTTGGGAAATCCCTTTTATAGTTGGGATGAAACGCAGCAGTTAGGAGACGAGGTCGTATACTACACTTGCTACGCTTACCCAGTGAACGAAGCCCCTATAAAGAGCAGCCTGTGAAGAATAAAAGAGGCTGCCGATTTTTTGTTCAACAACTGATCAACAACTCCAAATACTATTTCGTTCTCTCAAAATATTACGTTGCTACCTTGTGATATTTTTTTCATTACCTCAAAAAGCAGTTTCCTTGATTTGTTATTTTGAGGGAACGAAATAAATTGTTTTCTACTAAAGGATATATTGTAAAAATGAAGTTGTTTTGAGATATTACAATTATTATTGCGAAAAAGGGAAATGATTTTCAGCTAACAAAATAATGTTTAGAGGTAAAAGAATTATCATTTTATGAAAAGAATTTTTTTTTTTTTAAACACAATTTCAACTGTCTAATTTTGTCACTACCTGCCTAATAGTCACTTCAGATATACCGTAAGGTAGTGAAAACTCTTACTTTATGTCTGGCATTTCGGCACAAAGTAGCTAAAATCAACCATCTCTGCCCTCACAGGTACCCATTTACTCCTGGGTGAAGAGAAGCAATGAGTGACAAAGTGCCTTGCCCAAGGGCACACGCACCGTAGTCCCAGGCCGGACTCGAACCCACAACTTGCAGCTTTACCTACAGACCACAAGTTCAATGCTTTACGCACACGTTCTGAATGATTGCATTATATCCCAAGTGACGTGGTGCATTTTGCCTTTCGACAGATGACCAGCAGGGCCATTGTGCCACCATAGGTGGTGGCTGGAACGCCGGCTTCTGGGCTGACCGAGACTGCAACATGAAGTACTACTTCATCTGTGAGATAGCCCGGACTGGCTACCCACCAATAGCGCCCCCAGTGGTGGCGACACCCACGCCGCCATCGGATACAGATTGCGCTACGGGATGGGTTGGTTATGGCAGTCGCTGCTTTCAGGTAGGCTACACGATAGGCTACACGGTAGGCTACACGGTAGGCTACACGATAGGCTGCATGTGGGAAATGAATAACCCTTCTATGGTTTGACCGCACAAATATGCACAATATCAACATTCCGTTTTTTTGCATGTATTTTACTTTATAGCGTTTTACTTTTGCATGTGTTTTAGTTTCACATGTGTTTTAGTTTCAGATTAGCGAATTTCAAATTTACTATAAAAACTTTTTAGTGATCGCTCTCAATTGTTTAAGACATCAAACTGTTCATGTACTTAATTTGAACCTTGTCTTTCATTTAATAGTTTGTCGCGACTCTGGAATGCCAGTCTGAGCCAGGTGTTTTTTTATTTTTCAATTTAGATATTTGAGTTGGCCAGTGACAGCGATGCAGTGAGCTGGGACGGAGCAAACCGGGAATGTGACAACATGGGAGCCAGTCTGGCCAGTTTCCATCACCCCGATGAGGAGAAATACTTGATAAGCAAGTTGTAAGTCAGGGCACTATACCACTCTTGGGTTAAGATGTTTTGAAATTTGCTACTTTGTGGAGATCGACAAACAATAGATGAAAATAAAATGATAGGGTCTCCACAAGGAAATTCTAAAGAAGATGTCTCCAAGGAATGTTGTGTTGGAAGTCTATGTAGAATGCTTGAAGGGGCATTTTGCAGGTTTTATCCTTGCAGGCATGAGATTTGTTTAGACTTGTATTAGAATTTAGACTATTTTAATCTCAAAGGACATTCTTACACTAGAAAGATATTTATGTTTCAGATGTTTCATCAATTTTCAGACTTTTTCTCCTAATTGACAATCTTATCCCTGGATTGTTTACTTATCTTATTTCAAACATCTGGTTGGAAGGAAACCAACCTAATGTCTATTTGTTCCTGAGAAAAGACAAACAAACCTGGTTGTTTACATCTGACAAAGCGTACATTTGGTGGCATTTACACACACATTTTCAGCTGTGCAGATGATTCAATGTACAATGTATGAACGTACACAGCAGCACCAATATCAGCAGCAGCATATCTTCGATTGTGGCAGTAATAACAAGGTTTAGGGAAGGAATTTTAGCATATTTGAATAAGAAGTGCCAGATACCCTTGATCAGAAATAGTTGCATTATTTGATAAAAACCTGCCAACATAGGGCCAGATAGCTCAGTTGGTAGAGCACCGGAATGGTAATCTGGAGGTCGCAGGTTCAAACTCCACTCCAGTCAGGTTTATATTCAAAGCTATAAATATTTACATTGTGATTTCTCCGTTTTATTTATTTAGTTCACCGACAACTAACAGGCGTTTTTGGATTGGACTCAACGACCAGCGTTTTGAAGGAGGTATTGCTTATAGCTCGGTTAAATACAAGGATGTATAGACATGTTTTAGACCTTCTTTACTGAATTTTGTAAAATTTGAACTATTGGTATTCAAAACTTGTTAGCAAATTTGTTACAAAAACAAACCGCATACAAAACAATTTTTTTCTGCTGGTATTATTGCCAACTATTTAAATCTATAACATTTGCAAAAACAACAACCCAAATTATTATGAAATACTTTATTTTATTGTAAGTGCATAATAGTCTCAAACATCCCGTCAAACCGTAGCACCTATTTACGGGCTGTGGTTTTCAAGAAAATTAGAATTTTTAACAGTGGTTAGCCGACCACCATTTGAAAAACCTGACTATTTTCAAATACTGCCTCCAATTGATTAACCACTTTGCGTCCGAGGACGTGTATACACGCAAATATTTTCTAGCATTAAAAACGAGTTATGGATAAAAATGTCACAAGCAACTCGGTGCAAGGCCGGGAATGTGTCGGCGACCGACTCCCAGCGAGCAAAGCAGGGTGTGCTACCCGCAGATGCCGGCCAATGTCATAATAATCCCGGCGCAAACTGGTTCAACTGAGTTATTCCACATTTTATTTGCAACATCCGTCAATGGGTGCAAGCCAACTAGACTAGTTTTTTAACTCGACAATTGCCTGACGTCTATAAATTGTGCTGGTTCGTCTGCTAGGACAAACTGCCAGAACAGTATTTAAGAAAAAAAAATATAAGCATCTTTGAACACAAAACTTTATAGTAAACAAAATTTACTATAAAATATGAATTTACTAATCCATCCATTACAGCAAAAGCAAAAGCAAATGGTGTATACCACCTTGAACCTTTTTTCTAGTTTTCCTGCTTTTTTTCACTCGAAACTCCTACTTTTTTTGACATGTTTTGTTTCACAAAATACTACCTTAAACAATAGTCTTTGTATGGAACCGTGCCCTAAACTCCCCTTTCCTGCCTAGGCTATGCATGGAGTGATGGAACTCCAGTGGAGTACACTAACTGGAATTCTGGGGAACCCAACGACTATGGTGGATATGAAGAATGTGTAGAGACAGATTTTAAGGGAGGCAAATGGAACGACCAATACTGCTATGATCAACGCAACTTTATATGCTCCATACCAAAAGGTATTACACAAATGTAACTATTTGAAAGGTTTATTTGTGAAATGGTTTTGTTGCGAAATGGTTTTGTTGCTGATGAAATGAAATAAATAAGAGCAATTTGATTTCATCAGAAGTTCCCATCCAGCGAACAGTCACGCCAACAAAAAGATATGACTGATGAGGTGCCGCATGAATTCCCCTTCTAATGTCTGGGTTTTTTCACAAAAATGTGAGGAAAAATGTGAGGAAAAATGGATGGAAACTCTCTGATAAGTCAAATAGGCAGCCTAGTAGTAAGTGAATACAGATACAATCAGATACCATGGAACAACAAAATGAAAGGTTAAAACAAAAAAATTGGTTGGTTTCAAATTTTAGGTTGTTTCAAATATTCAGTTTCCTATTCGAAACCGAATAGTGGAATTCAAACCTAATATTAAAAACCTGATTTAAAAAAAATTACTTGTCTTTTGCAGGGACACCAGTTATCACGACACCACCGCCCACAATTCCTACTGGTAAGCATCTCAATTTTGCATTTCACTCAAAAGGGGAAGTCAGGTTTGCTTAGTGGTTCTTTCCTAGCATCCCACCACCCTTGTTCGAATCCCGCATGTAGAGCCTTTTAAACATGTTAACTGCGAATCCTACCTTAGAACCCTGTCCTTGTTTATCTTCTTGACATTCCAATTGGAATGGGGCCGTTCACACGAGTTCAACGTTAATCCATTTTGGAGAATTGTTTTTTGTGTGCATGTGTACATCGTTCTAATGCTTGTGCACACTATTCGCAGAATTTCAAACCTAACTATTAATGGAATTTTTTTTTAAATGCATCTCTGAGACATATTCTTGGAAATAACTGTCTTTTGCTGCTTCAATTATTGAGATTTGATTGATTTGTGAGGATTTTGTTGTTTTCAGGCTCTGACTGCCCCGGTTTCCCAGGCTGGAAGCACCTCGCCCCCAACTGCTACTACTTCAGCACCAAACAGGATGGCCTGATGGATTGGCACGATGCTGAGAAGTTCTGCCATGAAGAAAATGCTCATCTGGTCTCCATCCATGACACAAACGAGCGAAGTTTCATCAACAATCGGGTAAGTTGAATTTTTTCTTCTTCAGAAGTACCAGAAACAAGACCTGGGTCGATTTAATGAAACAGGTTTCATCTTACGACTTGCATTAAGACACAAGACGAGTCCTCGCTCTTAGATCAATCTGGGCTAAGACGCATCCTAAGACTGATTTCACTGAATGCATCCTAAGCAGGACGATTCATAACTGCCAATTTGATGACCTACTTGAAATAATTATCTGGATTGTTTTTCACAAAACTCGATTTGAGACGGGTTCAGGCCGGCTTCTGTGGGTAGCACACCCTGATATTTCTGGCCTCGCTTGCTGCTAGATATTTCCGGTCTTGCTTGTGACAAGTTTATCTGTCTTCTATTTTGAATCCCGAAAAAAACTGCATCTGATGCGAACTGGTTAAAGTTGCCACAATGTGTATTTTTGTTGTTGCAGATGGAAGTATTAGTTGGTAATTACTGGTGTGGTCTACGGGCAAACATCACCCATCCCGGCAATCATGAGTAAGTGCGAAATCCCAGACATGATGTCAAACCCTTCAATTGGTTCCTCTCTCCACACAAAGAAAGTCTTTAGTGTAAACCTAGAGGTAATATTTCAGCAAAATGTAACGGCATGATGTAACAAAAAATTCAAAAATTCAAAAATTCAAAAATATTTAGTAATTTCTAAATAAGGAGAACGCATTCTTCCATCATTTGGTTCCCTGCCTAAAGATACTAAATAAAAAATAGATTCTCTCCGCGTTTTTTTGCGGAGGGCTGTGCTCTACCGAGTGCCTTTATTTTTTTGTTTTTGTGTTTATTTTTGTTTGTTTTTGTTTTGTTTAATTAAAAGGTGGTCAGACGGAACTCTCTTGGACTTGAAGAACTGGCAACCTTCTCAGCCGGACACCAAGAATGGAGAGGAGCTGTGCGTCCAAATGAGTGGAAATATACTGCGTAAATAATAGTTTGTAATGTTGCTTCGGGATTTATTAGAGAATATAAATGTGTTTGATAGGTACATTTAAAGGGAACGTATACGTTTGGTAATTACTCAAAAAATTTATGGCAATAAAAACTTACTTGGTAAGAAGTACAGCAGCTTTGGATAGTACAATGCATTTTTAGAAACTTTTCACTTCGAGGTACTGCGGTTATGGAAAAAGATATCACTTTTTATCCCCAAACATTTGGCATCCCATCCAGAGGGAATAGAAATATTCTCAGTCGTTACATGCTACAGAAACCGGAGTTAAACACCGGCCTGGTGATCGCTATGGCTCATGACAGACATGAGAGATTTCCCCCCTTTTTGTTTGTGTCCAAAGTTCCGTTCCTAACAGGCTTTTGGCAGGATGCCAACTGTGGCCTGGATGCCCGCTTCGTCTGCAAGAAGAACGTGGATGGCACCGCCCCCACCCACACACCCACCTCCCCACCCACGGGAGGATGTCCCACAGGGTGGTTCAAGTACGACAACCGATGCTACAAGATCATGGGCAAGAGTGCCAGCCAATCAGACCCCAAGAAGAACTGGCAAGATGCCAAGACCGAGTGCGGGAAGACGACAGGGGCTACCCTGGCCTCTATACACGGCATCGAGGCCCAGAGTAAGTACCCCTTTAAGATCGTTTGAAATTGCCATTTCACGAGTCGCAACAAATAGAATTGTGTTAACACCAATCACCTTTTGAAATTGCAATGACTGTTCTGGTAGCCATGACAAAAAACCTACTGAATTAATATGAAAGACCTTACTTCACTGTAAGTGTGGCAAGCATCCTGTGAAATCACAGCACTTGGTGTTAACTACCTTTTCTCATTTTTTCCTTGAAATTTCTACTTTTTCCGACTTTTTTGTCCCACAAATTAATTTTTTTACACCCTGTCATATGTAAAAAACAAAACACATTGAGAAATCCACAAATCCTATAATCTGTCTAACCAGACCTCAGTGCATACACTTTATGCTGCACTGATCGTCTTACTACTCCTACTACTATATTATTGCAGGTTTGGCTCTGAAGTGTGTAAGAAGCTTAGTGTGAGCTTTCTGGCTCTTGGTGGATGAACCGTTTGTTAATTTACCTGGGTCCTTAAAAGCCTGGACTTGCAACTGTCTGTACTGCTTTCTTGTGTACTGAGATGCTTTACTACAGATTATTGTACAGCAGTGTTCGCTATTCATATCCCGGTTATATTTTTGTCTTCCCCAGCTTATTTGACTGCTGATATGATTGAGGCTAAAGACGATGTGTGGATTGGGATGTCTGCTCTGGCTAGCGGCAAACAGTTTGTCTGGACAGATAGCACTTCAGTGGACTTTGTCAACTGGGCGCCAAACCAGAACGATAAAACGGACTTCATTCCAGTTAATTCACTCTCATTAGATTTATCCATTGATTGGGCCCACCCCATGATTCGGGCCCACCCAATAATTCGGGCTCTGCCCTATGAGTTGGCCCCGCCCTATGATTTAGCCCCGCCCTATGATTCGGCCCCGCCCCATGCTTAAGATCAATTTCTCTAAAACCATCTTATGAAAGACTCGTCAAAATGGCGAGTTTGATAGTTGTTTCATGTTTGTTTTCACCTCTTGACTAAACAGTCGTTGAAAAGAAACGTACAATTCAACATTTCCGTACGTGCATGTGTATAGGACACTAACTTTTGCCAAAAGAATAATATTCTACACAATAACTTTCAAACGTTGGCGTATAATTAAGTTTTGTATAATTAAAATTTGTCTATATATCAGAAATCTTTTCCAATCTTCCTTGGACTGTAACTCTAAGCCAACAAGAAGATAATGCAATGATTTCCAGACGATATACAAATTAACGCATTCATAAATGAGATAAAACTATCCTCAGACCGTTCTTAAGTTTAGTACGAGTTCAGCTGCGTTGCTAGAGGGAGCTGAGAACCTAGAGAATTCGAAAAAAAATAAATCTAAAAAACAAAAAAATTGTCAACCTTGTCTGGGTTTCGTTGGAGCAGGTCACAAATAATGTTAAGAGGTTTTTTATTTCAATTTATTTGTATGTAGATTGGAAATGCTTCAGATTGCATCCGGATGATTTACGGAGATGACTCAACAGGCAAATGGTTGGATGAGAGTTGTGACGCACAGCACGCCTATTTATGCATGATGAAACCTGGTTAGACTGCACCGATTCTTGAATCATTTGTAGTCAATTCTTTTTCTTCAATTTTTGTTGTTGTGTGTTTGGTCTAATTAAAAGATTACTGAGCGGTTTTTGATCAAAGAGAAACTCTCTACGAATCCAGCCATATTCTTTATTTTGCCAATTACAGTGATTTTGTGGATGAAATTAAGCAATTTATGTCCAAAGGTGGTGAACAAAAATTGCATTTTTTGTGCAATTGATTGAGAAGTTGGACCAACAGCTTATTCAATATTACATTTGAACATTTCACTTGTTCACTGGACTTTGAAGTATGAACATTATGCACACCTAATGTGGAGAAAAGATGACCAGCAACATTTGAAATTATTAATAATAGAGATTGCTTTACTAACGAAAGTTCATACCCAACTTGCCTGTGTATAGAAGTGCACCTTTGCGAGTTGTCTGACCATTTGGTTTCCAAAAAAAATCAAAAAGATTTGTTTTAAAAGAATTTAAAATCAACAAAAATTTGCCTTTTTTGAAAATGACAGCACACCAGATGCATTGATTTCACAGGATGCTTGGGACTGTTGTTCGCTAACAGTCAAGTAAGGTATTTCATAATAATTTAGAAGTTTAGTTTTTTGATGTTTGTAAATGTTGTATATTCCCCTTAATCCATCATTTTATACTTACAGATGATACGTATCCTGACAACCCTGTTACAAATGACTGCACCGCTCTAAGCGGCTACACTCAATACGGCGATGTGTGCTTTCAGATCTATACGGATAAGAAAAGGAATTTTGCCGACGCCAAGCTGCTTTGCGAGGCAGACGGAGCCACCCTGGCATCTATTATGAATGGCTTTGAGCAGGCTAAGCTGCAGTCAATGGTAGACGACAAGGGTAAACCAGGCAGTGTTTGGATTGGACTCTATGATGACCCGGTAGGTTGAGCTATCAGTTTGTCTCAATTCACAGCAGAACCAGAAAGATTGGTACCTGATTTCAAAACGATTGAGGTGGATAAAATTATCAGGCCCTGTGATACAATTTAAAACCAGCCAGCATGTATTTATTACCATTATAACCAGTTTATGAAACTTGATCCGATGCGGGTTCAGGCCGATGGTAACGGGAAGCACACCCACGCATTTCTGGCCTTGCTCACTGCTGACAGATATTTCCGGCCTTGCTCGCTGCTGACAGACATTTTTGGCCTTGCTCGTGATGTGTTTATGCGTCATTCGTTTTGAATCTCGGAAAAACTTCGCGTGTATATACGTTCTCCAGCGCGAACTAGTTAACAAATGCATTGTGTCCCCCCTCCAATGGGGCAAGGTCCCCTTCCCATCAATTGGGTAAATGTTTTTGATAAAAAGAAATGATTGCATATAGACTTTGATCTTGAAAAATTGATGCATGATCACCAAACAAGTTATCGCTAGAGCCTCAGCAACAAGTCGCTGATGGACGCTGAACGCTATAGAATTCAAAGAATAAAACTCTGACATATGGTTGCTGACCTCATTTTCATCAGTGAGCCAATCAAATGTCTTGATGTTTGAGATCAGATGAAAGAGGCACAAATTAATATCTTAACAAAATTATAGACCTTTTGGTATAGCAATTTCTAGGTATTTTGCTATTTGATACAATAATAACCAAAACAATTAGACTAATAATTATGTCAAAATTCATGAAAATAAGGTGGGCTTTTAGTCGAACTATGGTTAATTATAGTTTTTAATCAAACTTGTTCTTGATTGTTTTTCCCCTTGCATGAAGAAAACGGGAGTATTTAGTTGGCTGGACGGCTGGCCACTGCACTATGACAACTGGGGGTGGACTGATCCTAAAGGCAATATGTACGCAATCATGAAGGAGGAGGGTTTTCTCTATGAAGCCGGCGAATGGGGAAATGTCAACGAGGGTTTCTTCAATACTTTCTTCACAGCCTGCAAGTACAATCCAGGTCAGAAAGTCGTGTCTTGCTGTAAAGACATTTGTTTTGTTGTAAACATTCTTAAACTTCAGTCTTGCTTGACCTCTTGATCCTGAACTCTAGGGGCAGAACCTGGGGCCCCTTTTTCTTTTGGCACAGGCACCGCAACTTACCCTCACCCCCTCGCCTTTGTGAAATCCTGGATCTGCGGCTGAACTTCTCCCAGAGTATTGTACCCAGTGAAACCAGTGACTAAAATCAATCAAAATAACCATCTCTGCCCTCACAGGTACCCAGTTACTCCTGGGTGGAGAGAAGCAATGAGTGACAAAGTGCCTTGCCCAAGGGTACATGCACCATAACCCCAGGCCTGGGGAATGGGACATTTTCAGTGATTATGCATTTTACAGCCAAGTGGACCACCCTAGACCCCCAAATTTTGATATTTATTTCCATTTGGAGTTGTGAGGAATTGCATGAAAATGTTAAAAACAATTTGTTTACAATTTTTTTACCAAAATCACCTATTTTTATTATATTATTTTTTTGGCATTTTACAATCAGTTTCCTGCGCTTTTTGCACTCTGCACTCTTTCAGGGTGCGTCCCTTCTTCAATTCTCATTGGAGTAAAACAAATCTTTTTGCTTACAGGCACGCCCCCACCCCCTCACCCTACCGTGGTCGGATACTGTGAGAATGGCTGGGGCTCCTTCGGTTCCAGTTGCTACACGGTCGGTTCTGGCATCTTTGCCACGGGGTCTTTCGGTGACGCTATCTACGATTGCGACAAGAACTACGGCGGAGCCCACGTCGCGACTATTGGTAGCAAAGCTGAGAACAGCTACGTCAGGAATCTGGCCCAGAAGGAGTTTCTGATCAATGAGGCGTTCATCGGGATCGATCGGACCGACATCGGTGAGATGTTAACCCCTCTGTGGACCGTGTCGTGGTTGGGTCTATTTACGAGTCCATTCACAAGTCCATTCACAAGTCTATTCTCAAGTCTAGTCCACTCACTTAGTGCTCAACTGTAGGACCTAGTACTCGACTGGACGACATTCTGGTTTGATGAAAAGTACATTTTATAAATGCTCTCTACTCATGACCGGTTTTATCTCCATGAAACAGGTGGTTGGGAATGGGTTGATGGCTCTCCTCTTACCTACGTCAACTGGGCTGATGACCCAGATAGTAACAGCGGCAAAGACTGCGCCGAGATGAAGTTTGACGATTCCATGTGGTATCACATCAACTGCAAAAGTAAAAGCCACTACGTCTGCGAGAAACCGAAGAGTGAGTTGCTGGATTCATGCCGTTTTGGACTTTAAGTTTATTGGCATTTCTCCAAATTAGTCAATATATTTGTTATTGTTTTTGGAGGGGGGAGGGTGCTAGTTAGAAGCCACAAACCCGTAATTGCCATGTGGTCAGGAAATACGCCCAAAGATTGTAGCAATGTTGCATTGACCTGGGAAAGAGCAAATGGATAAATACATGTATAAAAACAGAAATTGGGAGGGGAAGAATGATTTTTACAGCAAAAAAAAAGTGGGCACAATTATTTTGTATTGATAAATATCTGGTTTCATTTGTTTTCTTTGCAGTTCCACTGGTAACGACTGATACGCCAACAATTTGTAAGACATTTTTGTTTTCCGTAGCTCCTGATTTGTATATTTTATATGCATAACAAACTGTTATCATGATGACCAAATTCCTTGTTTCATTAAACAAATCCCCCAAATGAATGTGCTACCAATGATTGCCAATATATATGATTCAATCAAGCAAAATTAGTCTAAAGCTGACCCTGGTTACTGCTAGGTTTCTTCTATTTTCATTTGAAGGCCACTTTAAGCTTTAATTTGGTAAAGCGACCAGATTTCATGGGCATCCAAATTTTATGTGACGCCAGAAAAAGTGTTTAACCAGTTCGCGCCGGATGACGTATATAAACGCAAACATTCCCCCAAATTCAAAACGGATGACGCATAAACACGCCAAGTTCAAGTTCGGAAAAGTATGTCAGCAGCGCGCAAGGCCGGAAATGCGTGGGTGTGCTTCCCGGCACTATCAGCCTGAACACGCTTCGGATCGAGTTTCGTTAAAAATAATCCCGCCCGTCGGCTCGGCGATGTTAAAATAATCCCGGCGCGAACTGGTTAAAACTGGCTCCGGTGGTTTATCAGCCATTTAAAACTGCCCACACGTGATGGGCTCTAGACCATTAGAAATTGGTAATCAGTCTAAGGTATTTATGAATATATTATTATAACCTTTGTATTTGTAAGAAAATAGCAAATGAGAAGTGAAATCTGTTTGAATTCACTTGACGCCTTGACTACCATTCTTGGTAGATACGTGCGCTATATAAGAACTGCTACCGGCGCCTTTGAATGACTGTATTGTCAGATACTGCGCGCCTTACAAATGCTTTGTATTATCTTGGAATAAGTACCCTTTGGGAGACCATTTTGCGTAATTTTAACAACATTAGGGAGACCATGGTCATTAGGGAGACATTTCGAGGTCTCCCTAACGTTCCAACTACAGGAAGGATCGAGATACATTTTTAAACAGATCGATAGAGTAGGGTCCAAAATGCATAAATATGAAATTTTGTGGGAAAAGCTCTAGGTAAAAACGGGTTAGGTTACAATACAGAATGGAAAATGTTGTGCCCGTCATTATGGAGAGGTCTCCCAAATGTACCATTTTCGGTTATTATTATTATTATTATTATTATTATGATCTGTAATGAAACTCTGCAGTTAAGAACTGTTCAACCGGTGAGACTGACTGGAAGGAGTTAGATTCTTACTGCTACTATGTCAGCAACGTCGACAAGAGCTGGAATGATGCAGAGGAATGGTGTAATCAAAATGGCGGCTACCTGGCATCTATACACAGCGCAAAGGAGAACCAGTTCATTCTAGATTTGGTAAGACATCTTGAAAAACTCTTTTCTACCTTTTTCTTTTCTACAACTCAACAATGAAAAAAAATTAAAAAAATAATATTTAGGAAGTCTTGCAACGTGGTTTATAGTAGGCCAGCCAAAGTGTGAAAATACACTTTGGACGGCATTGTTTGTTAATGGCCGGCATCCATGCTAGATCTATTATTCATGGGATCAGGAAGATGATTAGGGTGGATGCCACGCTTGATTTTGAATTTTAAGGTCATTTTGAGGTCAAAAGGTCAAATAAGGTCAAAAATCAGTATTTTCAAAATTTGTGCAAATTTTTACCGCAATTGATAGATCTACCCATAAAAGTTATTGTTAACTTCATGTTGATACACCAAACCTATGAAATTAACGGATAAACTTTGATCTTGTACACAAATATATAGCAAAATGAAACTTAAAAGGGTGATTTCTCAAAAAGTGCATATCTTAAGAATAACGAAGTTGTTTGCTCTCCCTATCTCAATGGTGCATATATTTGTTTCAAACAACTTTTTTTCCAAGGTAAAGGTACCCAGGCAGTTTTTGATATAACAACAAATTCCATACCACATCTTCATATAATGTTAGGATGTAATAAAACAAGTAAATTTGAACGAAGTAAATTTAAACGTGTAGTGGTTTTATAGTTTGACATGGCACTTTGACAATTATTTCGTTGTGGCAGGGTGCATCACTTTTTTCTTTGTACATCAGAATTATGTGCCCACCTAAGCTTGCTCACAATAACAGAATGGAAAATTAGTTTACGAGTCTATTGGCCAGCTGGGTTGTTGCAGTCAGTTGCGTCACATCCGCAGGCATAAGTGCATCTTAGGTCCTTTTTGAAGCAAGTGCATCGGGATGTCCTGCACTTTGATTTGCATCCACAGGAAACTAGCTCAAGACATGCATCTGGGATAGGGGGTAGTCTTGTCCAGACAGCTTCCAGGTAACCTGACTCGTTCTTCCAAGCTGCTGTGTCTAGAGGAGATGGGACATCTATGTGTTTCTGGTCTGCCTGAAACCAAATCTTTGCCTGGTAGTTGGCGCGTACTGTGTGAAGTTCCAGTGCATCTCTTGTTGGCGGTAACATTTCCAGACCCTTCTTCGCCTTACTAAAGAGTTGGAGTCTGGCATGGTTGATGGTTGGCTGCTCAGGTGCACCGTATAGGTGACATACAAACTGCTCAATGGGGGCAAGTTCTCCATCACAACCAATTCCCTTGACGAGTAGTGGTTGCTTCTCAAAGATTTTCCAGCACATTTTCTTCCCATGGCCATGGAAGGAGGAGGTTGTATCACATCCTGTAAGGGCATGAAAGCTGAGCAGGTTATCCCTCACAGGTTGTGCGAGTCTCTCAGATACTGCATGTATTGGATAACATTTGCGCTTCTTTGCCGTTCCAGAGATCATCCAAACTTCTGTTGCTTTTGAAGATAAAAAGTGCACCAGAAGTAGCATCACGTCTGTATCCGTGCAGATGACCACCACTCTTTGATATCCTTCATTGACTGCCTCACATGCATGGAGTATCAACCTGGTGTCAGCCTCTTCATGGTTTCCTCGAAGTTTTACATCATCTCTCCTCGTGGACCTGGCATCTGTAACATCAAGGAACCCACCGCCTGTTACTATCTCGTATCTTTGCAGTAGATCCTTGCCCTTCTGTACGATGGCGTTTGACAAGAACTTGGCGAGATCAGCTTTTTTCTCATCCAAGGCAATGAATTGGCCCCAAACCTGTGGGAGTGGGACCTGGGATCCATCGATGAGCTTTCGAATTGGCTTTTTTTTTCCCATTCGCTTTGATCGAGTCACTGCCTTGATGGAGCTCTCTCCAATGTAGCGATCAAATACCACTTCAACTCTTGTTGTATTCTCTCCAAAGTGTTGTGTCACACTATTTATGAAAACACCAGCGTAATCACCAAAAGTTTGACACCCATGAGGCTTTCCAAGAGCTTGGATAAGTGCATGACCATCTATCAGCACACATGTCTTCATGTTGGCATTCGGTATATTTGTGGGCGTGGTAAGCCCAGCCATTAAGATGTGGATCAGATCTGCCTTTGCTGTTGAATTCATCTCCCCTCCAGCCTTGGCGAGAGACAGTGGGACGGGAGACAGCTCATGCTGGAGAATATTCACCATTTCCAATGGTCGACCTCCAGTGGCAGCATTGAGCAATCGTTGCAGTAACTTTCTGTCGGCTTTGATAATCTTCTGTACATTTTGTTTGGTGGAAACATTTGCTTTGTATATAGATCAGCAAAAGTTTTGGAGCGATGTTTCTTCAGGGCGTCATGAAAACCGACAGTTTCTTCAATCAGACGTTGCTTCACGTTGATTGCTGACTTAGAACTGCGTGTTGTGGGTGCTGAAGAGGAGCTTGAGCTGGGATCAGTTGTACCTGCAGCACTGGTTGATGCCCCTGGTGATACCTCATGTTTCTTTCTCAATCTGAGTATCTTGCTTTTGGAGCTAAAAGATGAGTAACAGTCTTTGTGCCATCTGATTTCCAGTGCCAGAAACTGTTCCTCGGAAAGGACCTCCAATCTGTCTAACACGTCTGCATAGGCGGTATCACCAAGTTTTCTTCGCTGCTCACCAACAGTCCATGTTCTTTCCTTTCCTTCTGATGATGCTATACGAAGGTCACCTGCACTGTTGTTGCAGAATAAGCATCTTGATTTATCAATGTCTGTTTGTCTCTTGCGCTTGATGGTGTACACAGGATCCATGTTTTTTTTGTGTATCATCCCAGGGTTTAGGAAGTCATTAGGATAATACTTCACACCTGTATATTAAAACAAAAACAATCAACACATTTGTTGCACCTTGAAAGCCTTTGGTGGAAAAATGCTCATTTACAAAACTGTGGGAAACTATAGAAACAAAACAATAGTTATTGCGTTTCAAAGAAAACTTAGTTATACCTTTCCTAATTATATCATACAGCTCTATGCTTAAAATAATACAGAAGAAAGGCCTCTAGCCATCACCATGGATGATCCTTCATGAACCAACACAGCTAAATAAAATCCACAACCTAAAGATGTTCTAATGCATAATAACGAGCTATACCAAAAGCTATACCAAAAGCTATACCAAAAGCAAGTACACTTGCCTAGCTTGCCCATCATACCCCATGCTCTGGAGATAATCAGTCTACACACCTACATCTAATCTTGGAACATAAACAACCCACCTTGGCTTATACACAGGCTGGTGATGGTGACGTGATTGCATTGCAATTATGATTCACCGAGCGCAGTTTAAACACACTCAGCATACAACGCACTATTGATAAAATTGATAGTAGAACATAATTATAATGGGATTGATAAGGGAACTATGCAGTCAACTATACTCAGCTTTGAGCTCAGTATTCTAAACATCTATAAAAGGTAATAAGGAATTTGCCCTGTAAATTAAGAATTTTCTTAAGGTTGTCAAAACAATCATGAGATTTGGAGAAAGGATGATTTAACCAGCACGGAGGACTTCTTTCTTCGTGAATGTACAAGAAACTCAGGATCATTTCAAACAATTGTAAATAACAATATTTTATAAGGCATAGCTCACAAACAGTGATTTACAATTAATCTGCAATCAATATTCAGACTTTACAAAAGAAAAATGAAAAAGACAAGCCAACATATCATGAGTATTTGGAAAATATACAATGGTACAATATTAATCAACAATGACAAATCATTGCTACTGTGCAATCAATGATGCAATAGTTCATAAATTCCTAAATTGTGTCATAAGCAAGGACTAGATGTTTTACACCATACAGTCTACACGTGTGTCCATAATTACTATACATGTATAATTAAAATGTAATTAAAATTAAAACAACTTGAGATAAAAAAGAAAGTCTACTCACTCTAACAGATGATGTGATTCATCAAAGAAACTGAGGGTTGATGGCTTCAGATTTAGCCATACACACTTGTCAGCAAGAGCAGGTCCAGTATGTCTGATCAACAGAATGGCTGTAAGTACAGTATGGCATGCAATGGGGCCCTAGATGTCTGTGCTAATCAGACACCCAAAGGTCACTGATCTTGGCAGTTGCTAGGCAAACAGAAGTACTTAGGGTGTCCATCTTATGTGAAAGAAGTGGCCTTGGAGTGCCTGGTCTGCTCTGGAGCATGTCTGGAGCTAGCTTTGAAACTTGGTAATCCACATTATGTTACACATGTAGCTTTTAAAGGCTATAATTTATCACTGCACGATACCCCTATCGTGTAGGAACCTGGTATAACATATGAAAAAGCCAAATTGTACAAATGTTCAACATTTTAACTTCTTGTTTCATTACGCCATTATGGTGTATTATAAAATGTGTGTTATAATTGTTTTTTAATTAAAAACTGCCTGGGTATATTTACCTTCCAACAAAAAGTTGTTTGAAACAATTATATGCACTATTGGGATAGGGAGTGCAAACAACTTCGATATACTTAAGATATGCACTTTTTGAGAAAATCACACTTTTAAGTTTCATTTTGCTATACATTTGTGTACAAGATAAAAGATTAACTTTTAATTTCACAGCTTTTATATGTCGATATGATGATAAAAATAAATTGTATTGATAGATCTACAACTTGGGGTCAAGTTTGGTGCAAAATCCAAAAATACAAATGTTGACCTTATTTGACCTTTTTGACCTCGAAATGACCCTAAAATTCAAAATCAAGCGTGGCATCCACCCTAATCGTCTTCCTGATCCCATGAACAATAGATCTAGCATGGATGCCGACTATTAACAAACAATGCCGTGGAAACTTTTTTTAGAGGACTTTTTCAAGTTTGGCTGGTCTACTATTATACCTTTCTGCCATCATTACTTTTGAATTAATTTTGTACTGTCATGTGATCACAGTACAACTGACGTCACTAAAATGCTGAATCGACGACCAATCCAGTTATTAGTTACAACTGCCAAACTGTGCCCCTGGTATAAAAAGCCAGTTCAGAAATCCATAATTTTTGTTTGTTTTCATAACATTTTGAGATTTGTTTACATATTTTCATGCATATTGAGTCATGAACAAAATTCAAAGTTTTTGTTTATATTTAAATTTAATTTTAGATCTATTTTACCTGTGTCACAAAACAACGTCAAAGCACAGGGCATGTAGTGTGTGTCATTGATTTGTCTGATTGACCTGTGTTCAGACCCGTTGATTTCCCCCCTTGAATCTTGACACTGAATCAGTATAAATTCAGGTTGCCTGTTTGTCTCGTTTGTTTCGTTTTTAGTTCCCCTTCAAGTATCGAGATACATGGATTGGCTACTCTAAGCTTTTTGATGGAAGTGGAACTGACAAGTACCGGTACGCATTGGTTTATAAATATCTGACCAGTTTTGTTCCAAAGTGATGAAAGAAATCTGCAAGGCGGGATGTGAACCTGTGACCTCCAGGATACCGAACCCGCGCTCTACCAACTGAGCTAAATTGCCCTATGTTGGCGGTCTCCCAAATTGTCGGTATATTTGTTCTAGACCAGTTTTGTAATGTCTCAAAAATTGAACAAAAAAATTGACTGGAGCGAAGTTTGAACAAGCGAAAATTTGACCTGGAATGACCCGTTTACATCTTATTTCCTTTAATTGCTGAGATGGTTGATTGTAGCTAAGCAAGTAGTTTAATAAATTTCATAACATCTTGGGTTTTTACATTTTGACTTTAGTTGGACTGACGGTTCGGATCCATTAGACTACACATCTGGCTGGGCGGTCGGTGAACCTGATGACCAATTTGACGCACAGAAATGTGCAAATATGATCTGGGGTAAGAAGATTAAACTAAGAAAATAGTTTTGGCCAGTTTAAATGAGGTGTGATTTTATTGTAAAGCGTGACTTGTAAAGCCTATTTTAAAATGCAATTTAAAATTTAGTATAAATGGTGTTAAAAAAAATAAAAAAAATAAATAAAGGCTAGAGACATAAATTTAGTTAAATTGTGTTATTTGGGTCATTCTATTAATTAAGTCCAAAAATGTGACATTTTCGGTGTCTCTATTTACCTGATTATTGTCCATAAAGTATCGGCATTAATACAAAAAGAAATTAAAGATGTGTCCGGAATTGCAAAATCTTGCACATTTTAAATGTCTCTGAAGAAGATCTTGTTAAGATCAAAATATTAGGCCCTCTTAACTTATTTGATTTACATTTTAAATGTAAAAGTATAAATTCAATGTTTTTTTTGTTTAGATGGCACTTGGAAAGACAATAACTGTGGCGCTCAGGAATTTTTTGTTTGCAAGAAGAAATCTGACAGTACCAGCCCAATCACCAAACCGCCACCCCCGCCTCAAGTTGGCAACTGCCCCTCGGGCTGGAGCAAAATAGAGAATGGCTGTTACCTCATCAAGGGTGACCCAGACGACTTCAAAACCTGGGAAGAGGCAAGGAAAGAATGTCAGAAAGTAACTAACGGGGAACTGGCGTCTATACACGACCAAGGAGTGCAATGTAAGACGTCATCATTCACACACTTTCTGTCCTCAAGACCTTTCCGGGACATTTTTAGACGTCTCAAAATTTGTGGACTGTCAAAAACTACTTTCAAAATGCTCCTACTTTCCTGTTACTTTCCAGTTACTTTCCTGGGTTGAAAATTGGACTAGATCTACCCTTATATTGAACCCTCACTCAAACACTAACCCTAACCCTAATCCTAACCCTAGTTTTGGGATAAAATCCATATATTTATTTATGAAAACCTTGTGGAGACCTATTCACCTATAGAAATTACCCTGTGGAGACCTATTTACTCCCATTGTCCCCATTGTGTTCATGGATCCGAATTTAGAAACATTCCGTGTACCACTTTCGCTCGAGGAATACCGTAATAGAGTATTTTTAATTTAAGGGAAAAAAGAGACCTAGAAACTACTGAATAATTCATGAAATCTGCCAGTTAGGTTGGGAAAAAAATTAATTGATAATATTTTCATTACTTTGTTGCCTATAGCTCTGCTAACCTCCCTGATGAAGTCGCACTACGGTCACATGTGGATCGGGCTGCGTGGTGGTACTAGTGGATGGTTTGGTTATCACTGGGTAGACCAGAGCAACGTGGACTATGAACACTGGGCCATAAACCAGCCCAGTGTTTTCTTTGTAAGACAGCATCTGCTTCGCAATTATAGAATTCTATTTTTTTAATTAATTACAGGATATCTAGCGCAATCATTTTGCTCGATGCTTAGAATCTTTATTTACTTTCAGATGAGTAAGATATTTCTCAATAATTCGGTAGTAAATTTTTTCGATATCTACAAATGGTATATCCTACCTTTAAGTACAATTCTTACCTGAAATACGAGTGAATAAGAATGTAGCAACCTGAAGCTGTTTTTTTCTTCATATATCATCGCAATGAAGATCATTTGGTGCAAAAATGTTGAAAAGACATGAATCTGGGACTGAGAAACATTTCCAAATTTGTTAAGAAATACTTTTCTTGACTCTCCATAGACTTTGACACAACCGTTCAAAGTAGCGTCAGGATACTTCATTCTTTCCTACGTGATCAGTAGCTGTACTATTTACCAGTTCAGTGTCCAACTTTGCTCCTTGATGCTGTTCTCTTAGGATCCACAACAATGTGTGGTAATGGTGAATGACATGGACTATCCAGGCCGTTGGGATGACACACCATGCAGTGAGCAGCACGGCTACCTTTGCTATAAGCCACTTAGTAAGTGACAAATTGGTGGAGTGCCGGGGCATAGTGGGCTAGAGCATTGAATCTGTGGTCTGTGGGTATAATTCTGCGGGTTGTGGGTTTGAGTCCAGCCTGGGGTGCTTCTCTCCACCCAGGAGTAAATGGTTTATTGTGGTTGATTTTAGCTGCCTTAGGCCAAAATGACAGCATTGTGCTAATATACGTACTCGCCAGGGAGTTGAGGTTGGGGGGTGTCTATAGGTAGCTCTATTTGGCTGTTAAATGCAAATAACAAGAACAAGAACGAAAAACTAAAATAAAACAGTGATTTTAGTAAGTAAATGGCAATTTATTCTCATCCCCAAAATTTAGGTTACCACCTTTAGTGGTCTAGGACGGTCTGTTTGGCTAAACAAAAAAAAACCAAAATGGTTTTACAGTATCTTAATCGCTTAGCTTTTTTTTAGCATCTTGTAGAAAGGCCCAAGCTTGGTCTTGATTGTGAAAATCCTCAAAATGTGTGGTGTTTTTTTCCAGGCTAAGGTTGCCCTTATTCCAGGCAGAATGGATCTTTTCCTCGCTGTAATTGCTCGGCATTACAACTGTTTTCTTTTTTTCCTATTTACAGATCAAAGTCTGCCCACTGTAGCGCCCCCTACCGGCCTGTGCCAGCTTGACGACTACGAGTCGTACTACGATGACTGCTTCAAGGTTAACACCACGTCTGTGCCCTTCCAGGACGCGCTGAAGTCATGCGCTAGCGACGTAGCGTACCTTGCAACTGTCGCCAATGGCTTTGACGAGGCTTATCTCGTCACGATGCTGTACGCAAATGGCTTGGATGCGGCCTGGATTGGCTTTGCAGCATCCAATGTAAGCTAGGTTGCTGGGAGTAGATCATGCGATGACCACTAAAGATTGTCCACATACAATGTTAACTAAGATCTTGTAAAAAAACTAAAAAAACGTCAACAAACATTTGGATTCAGCACCTTCAATTTAGTTGACATAACCAGGATACTAACTTCTACTAAAAATGCCTCTTCGTGTAATATTTTCTTAAATATTCTGGCCTAGACTTTATTCCAAAAAATGTGCAATTTCACAATTCACCCATATTGTAGAATTTACATCCTTGAAACCATTCCGTAATGTATATTATCATAATGTATATTATCTCATTGTTTGGACCTGTGAAAATACCGGCGGGGCCCGGGCCCTTAAACTGCAAGGGAAACGGCCGGCCTTGCGGGACCCATTTAGACAGGGTGCCGTGTGTCTGGGGAATCCTTCGTGGCCCGCCTTCCACGGGATTCTCCTGGAAAACTGCCTAGAATCAGTCTATCGTTATACTTCTATATAATAGTTCTTTCATTCTTTTGAAACGTTCTCCTCCTTTTCCTTTGTGATAATTGTTTTATATTCTCCACAGTTCACTTGATTGTTTTTTATTACTACCTATTGTCTTATACTTGTACACAATCCCGCGGTGAATATTGCCACTGATGCCGACACGGCGTTAAACCCTAAACTCACTCACTCACTATCTCATTGTTTGTTTTAAATGGTAGAGCACTGGTACCTTTGTCTGGGCGGACCAGCGGCCAGATTCCTACATCAACTGGGGTCCCAACCAGCCCAGTGGTCCAGGTAACTGTGCACTGCTAACCAAGGAGGCAAATTGGGTCAACGTCCCGTGTGCAGAGAGCTACCCATTCCTGTGTAGAATCAACAATGAACCTTGTAAGTTCTGCTGGTTTTCTTCAATTTTGTCATGAAGATATACAGCTTAATTGTCCCCTAAAAATGATGCCAGTGGAATATGGAATTTGGCTCATTAAATATTCGGCATTTATTATTGATGTTTGTATGAGCTTGGAGGTAACTAAATTAGCTTTCAAATACTGTTTGTTCAGTTTACCCTATTTTGTCAAGTTTGGGCCACTTTTAGAGAAGAATGCTTCTAATAGCCAACTACATGGTTGATTGTGTAGAGAATTTAGGCGTAATGAACATTTTTTAGAATTTCAGTCTATCCCGTTTTTCTTACACCCCAGTTATAATACCCGAATGGCCCCCTGCCCTACCGGGCAGTTGCCCAGACAACTGGGTCCCCTATGACAACAACTGCTACATGTTTGCGACGGGCGGTGCGTACTTCACCTGGTACGAGGCGTACGTCAAATGCTCCATGGACTATGGAGGCGCTCAACTAGTGGCCATCCACAGCAAGGCTGAGAACACTTTCATCCAGAAGAATATCGATAATTTATATCCTTGGACCGGCGTGTGGCTAGACTTGACTCGCAATCAAACTGGTAAGCACAGCGGAACATTTATTATAGTGGCTAACTACTTCTGGTCTTGCTCATTTTTGTGTCGCCTCAACAAAGTTTTGGGAGACACTATAAATTCTGTGTGACCGTATGACCGTATGTTCATGTATACTGCATAACCCCTGAAGACAGAAGCACAATAAGCGAACAAGAGATCCTTTCAGTCCTCGGGAATTTTGTTGAATTTTGTCATTAAAGTTTACGATAAGTCTATCGGGTTAGGTTATAGTAGAGGAACAAAAGGATTCTAGATTATGGAATCAAGTACCCGTAGCCAACTTTACAAACTACATAGTAACTTCTTAGACAATATAAGCGAAAGGTTTTAAATGTCAAATGTTGGGAACTTATAAAATAGTTCACGTTGATGACGCTTGCGAAAGTTGCGATTTACACCTGAACCCTCACTTTACCAGTATCGAGTTTACTCTACCGTTTTTGGTATAAAGTGTTGAAAAAACTGTGGTACTGAAAGGGTTATAGCAATAACGCTTAGTGCAGTATGTACACACTTGTTAATGCACTGATGTGGTAGTGTTATCGTGCAGACCCTTATGAACAAGCTTAACTTGAATTGAATTTTGGATACCCGGATACCCGGGTTTTGTTTTTAACGGGTACCTGGTTCCCAAACTATCCGTAAATGCACATCCCTAGTTACCGAGTTGGCACCGTGCTACTGTTTTACTAACATTCTCTACGGTACCTCATATTCTGTTTTAGTGGGTAACCAGTACGAGTTTTTCTGGAACGACGGCCACCCGTTGGATTATGACAATTGGAAACACGATGAACCCACCAGCCAGGGTGGATTCTTCAGCAAAGACTGTGTCATCATGATGCCCAATGCCTACGGAAAGTGGGAGACGCAGAGCTGCTCATTTGGCGACGGCTTCGTGTGTCAGAAACCCAAAGGTAGGCATCTAAGAACATGTCTGAGTTGTAGTCAAGTCATGGTGAAACTGTCTCGGGTATTTATGAATAAGGAAGTAAAAATGTGGTTGGCCAGTTTTAAACGTATTTATTTATTCCATTTCTTTACCCAGGGTGTGCCCAAACAGTTTAAAACTGGTTTTCATTGGGGCCCTGCATACATCATCAAATAAAATAACAGTACATATTATAAATACAAGGATATTACAGGAATTCTAAACATTAATACTAATTCTGATTTACGAGATAGGCGAAAACCCGCCAAATAAAAAAACCTTTTAGGTGAAAAATAAGAAGGGGAAATTCCTATCCGGCTCCACATTATAGTGGCAACCAAGTATGTTTAAAACCGGCTCATTGGACTGGAAGAGTTAATGACCTGACCGGGAGGCGAGGATCATTAACAATGTCCAGGTCAATGAGCTTGATTAAAATGTTTAAAAACATGTTTAAAACTGGCAGACTACATATTTATTCCCATTCATAAATACCTTTCGGTAAAAACACGTCAAAACAAAGTCGAAAATATAAGTTTCCATCGTTTTGTTAAACAATTATACTAATTCATATTTTGTGAAACACCCCTCTAGCTATGTTTATAGTATGTTCTTCGAATATCCTCGCTTACGTGATCGGTCTGGGAGACAAACCAACTCCTAATATGCGCGATGTTACACAGAACACAAGCTGCCAGTACAGCGTGAATTAAGGACTCTAAAATACGAACTCGTTAGTGGTATTGCGCATGCCTTGTGAGGTTTCAATTAATAAAAGGGTAAAGTGACCAGATTTCACAGGCGTCCAAATTTCATGTCACATTGGAAAAGTGTGTATAAACTGGCCCCAAAGTTGTATCATTTCTTTAAAACTGGCAACGTGATGGGCACTCGACCAATAGAAATGGGTAAACTGTCTAACGTATATTTATGAATGAAGGTTTAAAAGTGACTCCTTGCTTATATCATTTTTGTACAGCATATCAATATCTCTCAATAATATCAATATCTCTCAGGACTTTGTAATATTATAACAATTATAACAATTTGTCATTTGGAGTCTATTATTAAACTGGTCTAATCTTCCTATTGAATGCAATAAATATTAACATCAGTTTTGTTTTAATTCTTTATTCGTTACAGTTCCAGTTCCTGGTAAGTTGCTTTGTATGATCAAATTTAAATTAATCGTTATATTTTTAGGTCTAGTCTCATCAAAAAATCTGTAAAAATATTTTTTTAAAGCTTGTACACCAATCAAATATTTTATTAAAGGGGAAAACAGTTGCTGTCCTTCGCAATCTTGCTGTAAATTGTCTGAATGCGTAAGCTGTAATTAAAACATGCATAATTGAGACATGAATCAGTCCATAAATTAGGAGTGCAATGTCTGAAAAGCGAACAAAGAATTTTGTTTCTCTTGATACCAGAGGGGGGCTGTGAGAAGGGCTGGTACCGTATGAACAACTGGTGCTACGGAGCATTTGGGATGTTTGAACCCTCGGCCATGTCGTGGCCGGAAGCTGAGAAAGACTGCATCAGTAAAGGTGGAGACTTGGCAACGGTCTACGGACAGAATGTTCAGTGTGAGTATAAAGAACTCTAAATAATGAAATGCAATGGGTCATTAAATCATTTTAATATTTATTCCTGATATTTGTCTTTGATGCTGGACAGAACTGGTCAAAGTTGAGGTAGTTATGCTTTGCGAATAAAGAACAAAAACAATAAGCTAGTTTTTCTTTAGAGTGACGTTTCTCGTTGAATTCTTTCCTCAGCTTTACTGGAAGGGATGATGTCAGAGGAGAAGAAGTCCTTTGCTTGGATTGGCCTGAGCAAGAGATTGACTGGTTTCTTTGAGTGGGAGGACGGAACGCCTTTCCATTTCAAGAACTGGGCTACAGATAACCCTAATCAAGCTGTAAGCAAATACAGGGTGACCCCTCAAAAATGTTAAAGCATACCTCAACAAAAAATAACCTTAACCGCCAAGCATACTTTAACTACCCTAAGGCCAAAACTACCGGCCAGGCACAAGTTTGAATCGCGAAGGATTAAATATAAATTGTTGGCATTGCTCTCTCGTCAGAATGATGATTACAAGTGTGTCCGCATGAACCAGGACCCAACCACCCCAGGTCTGTGGAGCAACTTTCCCTGTGGGTCTATAGAAGAGCCAAACAAGGGGTCCCTAGGGGGTTACTTCTGCCAAAAACCTGCTGGTAAGTGTCCGCAAACATTCACCACGTGTACATAGCCAGATGCCCGGAAGAATTAGGTTGTTGGAGGTCAAAAATGGATCAAAGATCAAGTTACGTTATTTGTTTTGTTGTGAAATTTATAGAGTATCAGCAATTACTCTTTCATTTTTTCTGACCCTCGTTTCTCCTCGTCATCATCACCTCTTTCCCCAGATCCCGCACTTCCCCACAACCCCACCGGCGAAACCTGCGACCAGGAGGGCTATTACAAGTTTGAGCAGACCTGCTTTAAAGCCTACGGTGAGGTCGCCCAGCTGAAGACATTCCAAGATGCTCAGGCTCAGTGCGTGGCAGACGGAGGATCGCTGCCTACCGTGCCCGACGGATACACCGAGGGATTTATGGAGACGCTGCTGTTTTACTACGAGATCCAAGATGCGTGGATTGGACTGAGGAGAGGAGTAAGCATAATTTGTTTTGATCAATGCTCCTTCTTAAAAAGGAATATACAACATTTGCAAACATCAAACAAATAAATGACCAAATAATCACCAAATATTTTACTGGACTGTTCGGGAACGGCTGTCTGAAACATCCCGTAAAATCATGGCTCCTGGTGTGCTGACAATTTCAAGTAAAGTGGTATTTCTGTATTAATTTCCACCTGGTTTTCTTTTTTTCAAATACGGATCCTAGTTTTTTATATTTAGTTATTCCACATTTCCTTTGCCATTGATTACACATCTGTGAATGGGGTACAACTGATTCTACATCTACATCTATAAATTGTTCTGTTTTATCTCAAGTGGGGTCTGAGTACCTGATTACAAGAACATGATTGGTTTTCTTGGAATGTCTTTAGCTGGTCGACCTCACCGTAGGCTTTAAAGCAGGTCTGCTCAAACTCGTAATAACCCTCCTGGTCGCAGGATTCGCTAGTGGGGTTGTGGGGAAGTGCGGGATCTGCGGAAAGAGGTGATGAAATACCCCAATAAGTCTTTATGATTCTTTACAGGACGATGGCAAATTTGTTTGGATTAACGATGACCCCCACGCCTACCGCAACTGGGTGGAGGAACCTAGCCAGGGGGACACCAATAACTGTGTGAGGATCAAGGACCGTCAAATTTGGGATGCGGTATCTTGCGATACAAGGCACAACTTTATATGTCAGCTCGGTGAGTGACTAAATAAATTATAAAAACAAAAACATTTTGAAGTCTAAACAAAGTTTTGGTGGCACTAACCTGGTCTTAGATTCTGTATCTCTTTATCTCTGTATCAAAGATACTTGCATTTTTTTAAGAAAAAAAATGTATAACTTCTACCTACCTTTATGGATTTGTATGAAACTTGGGTGCAGTGACCCTTGGTGGGAAGTGACAATTCTTCATTGGATTGCTGAGATCAAAGGTCATGTAGAGTTCATTAGTTCAAGGGATCAATCTTATCTTAGATCTGTGAAAAATGACGAAGCGCCTTTAATACTCGAGGCAGTTATATATTCTGACATGTCATTTTCTTGTTCTTCTGTTTTTAGGTCAGACTAAGCCACCTCCACTAAAAACAACTGGTAAGTGTTTCTTTAAGAAGATAGGGAGAGGGGTACGGTACGGTACGGTACGGTACGGTACGGTACGGTACGGTACGGTACGGTACGGTACGGTACGGTACGGTACGGTACGGTACGGTACGGTACGGTACGGTACGGTACGGTACGGTACGGTACGGTACGGTACGGTACGGTACGGTACGGTACGGTACGGTACGGTACGGTACGGTACGGTACGGTACGGTACGGTACGGTACGGTACGGTACGGTACGGTACGGTACGGTACGGTACGGTACGGTACGGTACGGTACGGTACGGTACGGTATGGTACTCGGTATATGACAAATTTTGTCTGTTTTGGTGGTTGTCAATCCTCGGTATTGACATGGGCTTTTATTTGTATTAGCAGCTACACAACTATAACATGATTTGAGGGTTGGTGGTCGATAGTCAGTAGTCGAGGTTTTGAAAATTGATTTGTTCCCGAAGCGAAGCCGGGGGAACTACAGTGTATTATTTGGATCATTTTTAATAATCTAATTGTTTTATTTTTTATTTTCAGCTAATCCTACACGGAATTATACAGGTAAACATTACTATTTTTAGGCCTATTGCAGTCTTGAGCTGTCAAAAGCAATTAATGACAATTGCTCTGAATGGGTGGACATGTAAAGTGGGTTTGGAAAATAAACTCTCAAATCACAACATAAGGAAATGTATATCGTAAGGCTTAATTTTAAAATTATTTAAAAAAACAACAACAAAAAATACTGAACTATTATGAAATGCCTTACTTGACTGTAAGTTAATAACAGTGTCGAGCATCCTGTGAAAATACAGCACCTGGTTTGCTGTGATTTTTAACCAGCAATCATTTCGGTTTTCTAACACTATTCCCGTTATTTTACTGCATTAGTTGCACCAACAGTGTCAACTAACCCAACTGGTAGGTTTTGCCTATCTTTGTAAAATTAAACTTTATCATGAAATAATTTGTTATTTATTTAATAAAAATTCCACGGGCCAACAACAAAAAATACTGAATCATTATGAAATGCCTTACTTGACTGTAAGTGAATAAAAGTGTCAAGCATCCTGTGAAAATACGGCACCTGATGTGCTGTGATTTTTAACCAGCAATCATTTCTGTTTTCTAACACTATTCCTGTTATTTTACTATACTAGTTGCACCAACTGTGTCAACTAACCCAACTGGTAGGTTTTGCCTATCTTTGAATAATTAAACTTTATCATGAAATAATTTGTTATTTATTTTTAAAAAATTCCTCGGGCCCCCCCCCCCCCCCCCCCCAAAAAAAAAAAAAAAAAAATTATTATGAAATGCTTTACTTGACTGTATAATTAAACTTTATCATGAAATTTTTTTTTTTTTATTTAATAAAAATTCCTCGGGCCAACAACAAAAATACTGAATTATTATGAAATGCCTTACTTGACTGTAAGTTAATAAAAATTTCAAGCATCCTGTGAAAATACGGCACCCAATGTGCTGTGATTTTTAACCAGCAATCGTTCCTGTTTTCTAACACTATTCCTGTTATTTTACTATACTAGTTGCACCAACAGTTTCAACTAACCAAACTGGTAGGTTTTGCCTATCTTCGTATAATTAAACTTTATCATGGAATTATTATTTATTTATTTAATAAAAATTCCTCGGGCCGGGTTGTTTTATTTTAATGATTATTTTTGTAATGATTTGAAATGGTTGTCCTCGTATATATAGACCATGTACCCGTGACATACCAATATCCACAACTGTTTTACGCTGTTTTACAAAGTTCATTAATTGTTGTTAATCTTATCGCAATCATCTGTAATAAGTTGTCACAATCATACAGAGTCGTCGATATACATACCGATACCATTAATATGCGCCAATCAGAGATCTTGTTCTGTGCTACTTTGCATAGTCCGGCTCCTGACTAATGAAAAGTAGGGTTGTTTCGTTACAGCATATAGGTCGAAAGTTTGGGCGGGAAGGATATTTGTCTCAGAAGGAACAACTTGTCCATGTTTGGTTGGAGTTTAGTTTCGTCTGCATATATATAAACCCTCAAATTGTTTCCTTTTTTTCTGGCAGGAGTCCCAACTAAGCCAACAGGATCTCCATTAAACCAGGGTACGTTAGTTGATGTAACAAAAAATGTATTTTTCTTTGGAGACGGGACAGAGGGGAAGGGGGAGTTTAAAAGTACTTATAACCATGGCTTTAGTTCGTCAAAACACCATCAGGTGGGGCCTAGCCAATAGTTTCAACAAAACAAAAAAGCATTCAATGGTGCAGTGCCGTCTAAAATGTGCCTGTCCGAAACTGGCAAATTGCTCAGCTTCTGTTGAACAAAAAAGCCGTTGGTGTTTCCAGGCCGCGTGTATATCGCAGCTTTAAAAGTCAGTTTCTTTGGGAGAGCTGTTTTGATAACACTGATGTGATCACGCCCCTGTGCATGCTTGGCACGGTCTATACTCGTGGTACAGTGGATGCATGTCGTTCAAAATATAAAGCAGTGCGTTGCATGGTCTGTATATGTACATGTTTGTATGGTCTAGGCCTCTGGTTTTGCTACTTAAATTTGGTACTGCACATCCTTGGTCCTGGGCAATACACCTGCCAATTTTCTACTCCATACAGTGCCTGGTTCTGGAGATAATCAAATTATAGACAGAACCACGTACATACATACAGACAGACAGAGATTCCTGGAATTATTGTAAGATTATAGTAAGATGCGCCTATGAATTGCCCCCCCACCCCCTCATTTTGCCTCAAGTGTAGTGTTTTTAGGGCTGTTAATTTACTAATCATGTTTGTTTTTCCGTACCAGGCCTGAGTGGGGGAGCTATTGCCGGTGTCGTCATTGGTGTATTAGTTGCCATCGTCCTGGTCCTAGGGCTGGGTTATTTCTTGCTGATGCACCGTCAACGAACTCTCAAAGCCCCAGATCTAGGGCCTGCCGGCACCATCACCGGTTTCGATAATGCCGTGTATTCGTCCAACGAGGGTGATGTCACATTTGAAGCTCCAGGTGCCGGCATTACCGACGCATAAATAAAACAAAATCTAAATGACTAAACAAATTGACGCAGAATGGAATTGGAGGCACAGAATTGATTGTGAACGGGCCTTCTTCTAGAAACTTAGTTCTTTATTAAAGTGGAGGGGGTGTAGATTTTGTATCAAACGAGAGGGGAATGCTAACAATTGTTTTCACTTGAAATCTCTTTTTTTTCTGGGGCTGTTAGGGTTTTGGGATGATTTGGTGGGAGGGGGGGGGGGGGGGGGGGGTTATAACCTTAGTATAGGCTTTGAGTTGGTAATGATTTATCTTGTTTAAAGGAATTTACCTTGTCCTGGAAGCGCCTGATCAGGCTACAAAACATTAAGAAGAAAAAATCAACACGACACAGTCCAGTGTAATTCCAAATATGGCATTTCATTGTTCATTATTCATGAAGACGTCATCATCCAATCAGTGCGCTTAGAAATGGCATCACACGCAAGCTACAGATTACTCTAGTCATGAAGTGTGTGCACAAACAACCGCACTCGACCTCTGGTCATTTTTGCTGTCACTGATTAATGTGGTACTGTACCATGTGACAGGATCATGAATATGTAATAGGATGCCATATTTGGAATTGCACCGGACTGGGACAGCTGCTTCTAAACTTAATTTTTCACTTTATTGTATTCTTAGAACTGTGTTTAAGTATGTAATTGCTGCCAAAATTCACTTTAGGCAGAATTAAAAGGTGAACACGAATTGTTTATGGTTAACGTATATTTTGTCTTGTACTTAATTAGAATCTAGTCAGATATATAATGGTTTTACGCCTCGAAATGAGAGAAAAACATACAATTTATTGTACTTTTGTAGTTTTCATCAAAAAGCTATAATATGTGAAAATTTTAGTTTATTGGTCAAAGAAATGGATTTTAGTAAGTTAGTTTGGATTGATTTAATGGTACATGTACTTTACATCGAAAAACATTTTTTTAAACTACTGAATTATTAAATACCTTACTTGACTATGTAAGTGAATGATTTCATGAAGAATGAAGAGTGATTTTATTACACAAAAAAAACAGTCTCAATTGAAAACAGCATCTTGTGTCAGTGCTGTGGTTTTCAAGAAAAGTAAAATTTCCAACGATTGCCGGCCAGCAATCATTGGAAATCTTATAAACAATGTGTTTGTTTAGAAAATTTTTTATTATATTGTTTAACCATGGCTTGACAACAATATTACATAATACTTGAGAAGATGCAAATTGCGTTCTCATTTGAACTTACTACGTCCCCCTCCCCATCCCCTCCTCGCGATCCCCACAGCACCAATGACGTCATCTTCTGAGGCAAAATGTCAACCACCGAGCTCCTTTAACTTCTGGAGAGGAAGCTAGTAATACAGAGGGCGCCAAATCATCAGTAATTAGGGCGGATGTTTGACCAGTACGAATACACATTAATGCTGGATGGCCAATGTGGGCCGGAGCATTGTCCTGGTGGAAGAGCGCCCTGCCCCGCCCCGCCCCGCCCCGCCCCGCCCCGCCCTGCCCCGCCCCGCACCGCCCCGCCCCGCCCCTCTTCTTGGGTCCAATAGTTTTATTAGATGTCTGTGATCTGTGCAATATACTGGACACCCGTGCACCATGCGCCATCAATATTTAAAAGCAGTTTTCGAAGTACGTATTGATGGACGGCGCGCCCGGCCCCGAAACAAATATAAAACCCTAAACTGTTTCGCACCCTCTCACTGCTGGACTCGAAGGGGAATAAATAGTGTCTACAAAATTAATGATTGCCCAACACTACACCAAAATATTCCCAAATTTCATTGTTGTATATACATGTGGTAACAAAATCTCCCACGTTACACCGGGGAAAAAAAAGTATTTATTTTGTATTGCTGTAAAAAAAAGAAGAAAACACGTAATTATTCCCTGTGAAAATTGAATGGAGGCTTTGCCCGGGGCGGCGTGTGCAATAGGTGGAACAGCCTCCGACCATATTATACGGGTGAGTTTAATACTCGAACGGGTTTACCCTCGAACGCACCCCCACCCACACACGAGAACAATGCAAACAAATGTACGTGTCGTTCGTGTACGTTTATTTTTGTGCACACCCAATCCTTGCACGCAAAGACCATGGAGGAATAAAGACGGAGCTTTTGCAAAAGAACAGAAAATTTCGCCTTTCATTCTAAACCGTAAGTTAACATCAATACGATCTTCTTAATCCTCAATTTTTGCTAGTAGGACTACGTGTGTCTGAGCATTGGAAGAGTTTGCATGGAGGTTTATTATGATACGTGGCGTAATGTGGTCCGAGCATTTCTCCATGACCATGAGGCATGAATGATCCCAGTAACTAGGACGGGACCCAAATATCGCTTTTTTTAACATCTGGACATGACCTTGCGAATAGTAGCGATATTTGGGTCCTAATACTCGGACTAGCGTTATACCAACGCCACGAGAGATAGATTTCGAAGACAATATTTTCGTATTTAATCATTAAGATTTAATCAGGACTATTAATAAGCCACTTTGGAGTTCCGACTGCGCATGTGCACAACAAGATTCAACAATTTTTCTCAAGGAGGTCAAGTGATACAAACACGGCAGACAAATGCACACAAGGCTATGGGGGACGTGGTAACCAAATCCGCATTTTTTACATTTTCTTGTGAAATCGAAAAAAATAAATAATATTTGTTCGAACAAAAGTTTGGCCACACAAAGCGGCTGAAAACACCAAAACGTAAACAAAAATATGTTACTTAGTAACTTTAAAACACGACGATCTCTTGAAATTTGCTGGTACCCCGCTATGCTTTTGCACGCAATCGATGAAATGTTTATATCTAAAGAAATATCGTCAAGGGAAAATGTGCGCATGTGCAGTTGGAATACCAAATTGGCTTATTATTAAACTGACTAGGTAAATTTGCATAAATTGTGTACGTGAACAAAGAAAATGGCAAGGCGGGACTCGAACCTGCAACCTCCGGAATACTGGACCGGTATGGGCTATTTTGTCCCAGCGCCGGTACATGTTGTTGGCAGTCTTGCAAATTATCTTTGTTCTACCCGAGTCAGAAGTCGTGATAAACAGAACGCTGTTGCTATTCTTACGTGACCGTAACCCTACGTACTTTTTCTATTCTTACGTGATTTAACTGGTTCCCGACGCAGACAAGGGAAACTCAATACGCGCGGAACGTATGAAGACCACCCAGGAAATTTGTTTTGGCAATAGTCGATGTTAAATTGTGGTATTTCGTCCAAAATATATGTAATTATATGTAATTATTCAAACGATTCCGTGATGGAATTTAGATTTTTGTGCAAACATAGTGAAAAATTCACATTACATTTCATTCTTATTCAAATTTTGACATTTTTCATACAAAACTAGCTGTGACTTCGTCGTGGACAAAAAAGCGAACTATAAAACTAACAACGCAATAGCTAAGTTTGTAGTTTGTAGTTTGATAAGTTTGTAATAGGAATATATTGTATGTATGTGTAATACGATAATTCCATTGTTTTTTGGTTACTATTATTTCATTACGTAACCTTTTTTTATTAACTAAAATTATTGGTTAATAATCTCATCTAGATCTAGGGTCTTATACTAACGTATAAAAGTCGTGTACATACGAAAAAAATAGGGACTGTATACGAAAAACTAGGGACTGCGCATGCGCTACCGGAACTCACGTAAGAATGGAAAAAGTACAAAGGATTACGGTCACGTAAGAATAGCCACGGCCTAAACAGAATGTCATGTGGCCAGAGATCACGCCTAAATTTACGATACAACCTGGGAAGCGACATTCAGGCCTTCATTTTAATAAATCCGAGGAGAGCTGTGCATCGCTCTCCTTAAATCAAAAGGTGAATTAAGGAGAGTGATTTTAAAATCGCTCTCCTTAAATCAAAACAATGAATTAAGGAGAGTGATTTGCTCTCGCTAACAAAACGCAAGTTTAAAGGCCCTGGACACTATCTGTAGTTACTCAAAATGACAACCAAAGGTGTCTATGCCTTTAATAAACACATACTCAAGAAAAGGAACACAACATTCACCAGTAGTTCAACTTTTGGTTAAGAGAATGATGGCGCTTTCCCATCCAGTGACATTTCTCTCTCTGTGACTTGTATGGCTTAATTAAGCGCGAATTAGTCTAGGCCCGTTATGTCCGAAATAAATGGAATGGGCGAACACGAAAGACTAGATGACCGTTGTTGGTATAAGATAAATCTGATGTGATTTTATTTGGGGGTGCGAGGAGAGAATTGTAATCGCATTATTTTTTTTATTTTTTTTGCTCTTCTTAAAAATGTAAGGAGCGGTTTTTTTTGCTCTCCTTAAAATTTTTAAGGAGCGCGGAGGAGCGCGAGCGCGATCGCGCTCCTTTAAAATGAAGGCCTGGACATTGATGAGGATACGACTTTTTATCCAAGTTATTTATAGAACACACAAAATCACAAAATACAGACTAGGTACATTTTTATAAATTTCAAAGTGAAATTGGAAAGGCGGGACTCGAACCTGGACCTCCGGAATACCAACTGAGCTATCTTGCTCTATGTTGGTGGTCTCCCAAATTGTCCAGTATTCTGGAGGTCGAAGGTTCGAGTCCCGCCTTGCCAATTTTTGTGTCCACTTTGAAATTTAAAGAGATTGATGACGCATGCTAGATATGTATGACGAAAGCTGCTGTTGGTTGCGCTGTGCCATTACAACAGCACAAACATTGTATCAAACTTCATGGCATACATTACATATTCAAATTCTGGTTACCTGTGGACCCCATCCAGTGCTCGTGGACGTGTACACACATGTTAATTAAATTAAGTCCTAAATCCTCTAATTTTAATAAGATTTTAGACATATCACAGGGTTAGGGTTACATGTACCTAATTTTGTTTTTATTTTCTTCTCAACTGATAGGTTTTTCTGCTCTTTGGCAACAGCAACTTCAAGGTGCTTTCTCGTTTGGAATCACAAATCAGTTCATGTAACTGCCAGACCTTGATGTAAAGACATGAAAGAAGATCAACGCTCAGCCAATGGGATGACGCTATAATCCTCGGCATGTCCTGATGAGGGACCATCCATGAAGTACAGGTATGTATGCAGCACGAATGCCAACTTTTTACACCTATATCCTTGACCCTTCCCCTGAAGGCATACATGTACATTGTATACATGTACAATGTAGTATTAGTCCAAACAAAAAAATACCTTTGGTTCGGGTCACCCAACCGACCCTATTTTCTAAAGCCATAAAATGCGACTTCACAAATTGTTATTAGGTTGAGTAATCGCCTACTGCAAACATATTGAGAAGCTCGATTAGCAATTCCCAGCGCCTAGTATATGGGCGTAGGGCAGGAGTGAATAACTTTGTGTGTTATTCACAATGTTATTCTTTCATTACATAGGCAAGAATTGGGGCGCAACCGGTACCTTTGCTTTGAGAAATTTGACATGCTTGTCCAAACTTTAACCCTAACCCCCTCACTGTTTTTTCTAGAAAGTATCCTGAATCCGCCACAATCCACCAATTTTGGTTTGCAAAAACTGCTGGTGTCCTGAGTCCATCAGATGCATACTGGAGAGATCCTGAGTCCATCAATAATCCACCAGCAAAAGTTGATGGACTCTGGCGGATTCAGGATACCAAGGTGGCATACACAACATTGCAGTGTGTTTCTCCACAGAGTCCATCACAGTCCATCACCTAAATTTCTGAATCTTGAATCCATCAAACTCCTGCAGTAACGCTAGGCTTAAAATCCTCAATCCATCACACTCCTCCAGTTTGTTCAATATGGAGGTATCCTGAATCCGCTAAAATCCTCCAAAACAGGAAATGGATTTTGATGGACTCAGGGTGGTTAGGGTTAAAGGGTCACTATGGTAAAAAAGTTTGACCCGGATAGATCTCTGGAATTTTGATTATCATGGGTATAGGTAAATGTTGGTGGGACATTTGGGTTGCCAACACATCACTCTTGTTTTGTTAAACCTAGAGAGTCCTGTTCTGTGATATTGCAACTTCAAAAGTGCTTTCCATTTTGATCCAGATTTAATCGCCGCCATCAACATCCAGCAAATATGAATTGACGATGCTGTTGGAATGGTTGGAAAGAACTACTGTCGGCCATTAAGATGAAAGCTTCAGAGAATAGACACCAAACTGAAAGCATTTGCTCATTTTGTCTCTAAATAAGCTTTCTCGTCAACTTTTCCTTGTGAGACCAATAGTACTAGAGCAAGAATCTACACGTCTATGCTTGTGAGAAACCATTTCTATGTGACCCATAAAGGACAGGGCACATACCGGATCGTGGACATGTATGAGAGGTGCATACTGAACAGAAACTATTATGTCTGTGAGACCAATGATCAAGTCAATTCTCAGGGCAGATATGAACAGGATGCACACTGATAAGAAACTAGTGCTTGTAGAGACATGCAGGTTTATCTTCAAGCACTATATGAGTTTACACTAAAAAGAAACTATTTGATTTTGAGACCTTGGTAAAGCCTTTTGTCAGCGAGGTAATCTAAATAGACATGGACAGATCCAAACTGGTGAGGAACTATTTGTTTGCGAGACCTGTGGTGATGCCTTCGCGGTAATCTACGCAACCAAGTGACGATGCACAGACAGAAGAGAGAAACAATTTGTTTGTAAGCCCTTCCACATCAAAATGCCCAGGATGCACACCGGTGAGAAACCATTTGTTTGCGGTATTTGTCGCAAGGCATTTTCTCAGCGAGCTTATCTTCAACAACATATTAGAGTTCATACTAAAGAAAAACCATATGATTGTAAGACCTGTGGCAAAGCCTTTTCTCAGCGAGGTAGTCTAAACAGACATGAAAATACCCACACTGGTGGGAAACCATTTGTCTGTGAGACCTGTGGTGAAGTCTTTGCTACTCGCAGTAATCTACACAACCATGTGATGAGGATACATAGAAGCGAGAAACCATTTGTTTGTAAGATTTGTGATAAAGCCTTCTCACGTCAAAGTGAACTGAATCGACATGACAGGATGCACGCCAGTGAGAAACCATTTGTTTGTAGCATCTGCTGCAAGGCTTTCTCTCAGCGAGCTTATCTTCAAGCACATATCAAGGTTCACACTAAAGAAAAACCATTTAGTTGTGAGACCTGTGGCAAAGCCTTTTCTCAGCAAGGTAGTCGAAACAGACACGAAAAGATGCACACTGGTGAGAAATCATTTGTCTGTGAGACCTGTGGTGAAGTCTTTGCTACTCGCATTAATCTACGCAGCCATGTGATTAGGATGCATAGAAGCGAGAAACCATTTGTTTGTAAGATTTGTGGTAAAGCCTTCTTACGTCAAAGTGAGCTAAATCGACATGACAGGATGCACACCGGTGAGAAACCATTTGTTTGTGAGACCTGGGGTAAAGCCTTTGCTGGGCAAAGCATTTTAAGCAGACATAAAAGTGTGCACACTAGTGTTTGTAGAGAACCATTAGTCTGCAAGGTATGTGGAAGATGGTTTTCTCAAAGAGGTCATCTAAGGGACCACGAGAGGCTTCACACCAATGAGAAACTATTTGTTTGTGACACCTGTGGTAAAGCCTTTACTCTGCAAAGTAGTATAATCAAACATAAAAGAGTGCACACTGGTGGGAAATCTCTTGTTTGTGAGCCCTCTGGTAAAGGTTTTTCTCGCCTGGGAAAAGTAGATATACATGAGAAGCTTCACACTAGAGAGATGTCATTTGTTTGTGAGACCTGTGGTAAATCTTTTTCTGAGCAAAGTAATTTAATTAAACATAAAAGGGTGCACATCACTGGCCGGAAATCTTTTGTTTGCGACACCTGTGGTAAAGCATTTTCTAAGCGAAGCATCTTAAGCAAACATAAAAGTGTGCACACTTGTGTAAAAAAAGTTGTTTGTAGAAAACCATTAGTTTGTGAGGTATGTGGTCGGCGGTTTTCTCAAAAAGGTCATCTAAGAGAGCACGAGAGGGTTCACACCGGTGAGAAACCATTTGTTTGTGGTATCTGTCACAAAGTATTCTCTCGGCGATCTTATCTTCGAGGACATATCAGGGTTCATACTGGAGAGAAACCATTTAATTGTGAGACCTGTGGTAAAGCCTTTTCTCAGCGAGGTAGTCTAAACAGACATGAAAAGACCCACACTGGTGAGAAACCATTGGTTTGTAAGGTCTGTGGTCGATTGTTTGATCATAGAGATCATCTAAGAGACCACGAGAGTGCTCACACTGGTGAGAAACCTTTTGTTTGTGAAACTTGTGGTAGATCCTTTTCTCAGCAAGGTAGTCTGAACAGACATGAAGAGACCCACACTGGTGAGAAACCATTGGTTTGTAAGGTCTGTGGCCAATTGTTTGATCATAGAGATCATCTAAGAGACCACGAGAGGGCTCACACTGGTGAGAAATCTTTTGTTTGTGAAACTTGTGGTAGATCCTTTTCTCAGCGAGGTAGTCTGAACAGACATGAAAAGACTCACACTGGTGAGAAACCATTGGTTTGTAAGGTCTGTGGCCAATTGTTTGATCATAGAGATCATCTAAGAGACCACGAGAGGGCTCACACTGGTGAGAAACCTTTTGTTTGTGAAACTTGTGGTAGATCCTTTTCTCAGCGAGGTAGTCTGAACAGACATGAAAAGACCCACACTGGTGAGAAACCATTGGTTTGTAAGGTCTGTGGTCAATTGTTTTATCATAGAGATCATCTAGGAGACCACGAGAGGGTTCACACAGTTGAGAAACCTTTTGTTTGTGAAACTTGTGGTAAATCCTTTTCTCAGCAGGGAAAACTAGATACACATGAGAGGGTACACACTGGAGAGAAACCATTTGTTTGTGACACCTGTGGCAAAGCATTTTCTAAGCGAAGCATCTTACGCAAACATAAAAGTGTGCACACTGATGAGAACAAAGTTGTTTGTGGGAAACCTTTGGTTTGTGAAGTATGTGGTCGATGGTTTTCTCAGAGAGGTCATTTAAGAGACCACCTGAGGGTTCACACCAATGAAAAACCATTCGTTTGTAAGACATGTGGTAAAGCTTTCTCTCAAAAAAGTACTCTAAACAGACATGAAAATACTCACATTGGTAAAAAAATATTTGTTTGTGGGACCTGTGGCCAAGTCTTTCATCTTCGCAGTAAGCTGCATAACCATGTAATGATGCATACAAGAGAGAAACCTTTTGTTTGTGACACCTAGTGGTAAAACCTTTGTAGAGCATATTGTTTGAAACGTTGAGATTCTTACGAACCACACAACTCAAGAGAATTACCACAAACAAGTTATCCTTTTAGAAACCTACATTGTATTAATTTGATCTGCAAAGGCCAAAAGTCAAGGTCATTATGGTTAGAACAATGGAAGTGGTTGGGACATAATAACTTGAGGACTTGTCATATCAACCTCATGTTTGTGACCCACCCCACAAAAAGGAGTATTATGTCACAAAAAGGAAAACTGCTTCATACACTTGGTTGGAAAGCTCACAATGTAAGCTTACATATATGGTATATAGTAGAGCTCCATAGCCCCTCTCATTCTGGAGATATGACGTGTTTATATGTTCAAATTACACAACTGAGAAAACAGGATTTAAAATAGTAGACTCTGTTGTAGTACCACAGAACGATGGACACAAAATGTTAGTTTTGTTTCTACTATATTTATCAAAATCTACTTTTCTTTGAATGAAACCTGAAACTAGGTACATGTATTAAAATTGTCATTCATGAAAAAAAATTAAATCCCATTTTGATGAAATGTTTACTCTCTCCCAACGTTGGCAGGCCATTACGTGATAATGCACAGCGTGACTTAATACCCTTTTTTTTAGAGCCGGTCACATTTGGTATGTGGCATATGGGTTGGTCTTGATGTCCTTTAGAACCCTATTGACTTTGGAGCTTATAAGTCAAAGTTCAAGGTCATTAGGGTTAGAACAATACAAATGTTTGATCCTGATAGATCTCTGGAAATGTTATACTCAAAGGGCGGTGCCGTATCATGGGTATACATGTGGGTACATATTTTGGCGGGGTATTTGTGTTGTCAACGCATCATTCTTGTTTTGTTTTGTTTTGTTTTTCTAAACCTAGAGAGTCCTGTTCTGTGACAACACCAACTTCAAAAGTTGTGGTCTAGATTCAATCGCCGCCATCAACATCCAGCAAATATGATGAATTGATGATGCTGTTGGAATGGTTGGAAGGAACTACTGTCGGCCATTATGATAAAAACTTCAGAGATAAACACTAAACTGGAAGCCTTTGCTCATTTTGTCTGTAAATAAGCTTTCTCATCAAGCTTTAAGTAGAATACTCACGAGAGTGTCACACGGCCGGTAGGAGAGTGTTTTCTTGTGAGACTGGTAGTAGAGCCGTTTCTGAGCAAGAATCTACATGTCTATGCTTGTGAGAAACCATTTCTATGTGACTCGTAAGGGACAGGGCACATACCGGATCGTGGACATGAGAGGTGCATACTGAACAGAAACTATTATGTCTGTGAGACCAATGATCAAGTCAATTCTCAGGTTTGTACTAGTCTAAACAGATATGAACATGATGCACACTGATAAAAAAATAGTGCTAGTGAGACCTGTGATGGAGTCTAACTAAGACCATATGTTCTTGTAAATGTCAGGATGCACACTGGTGAGAAACCATTTGTTTGTGGTATCTGCAGCAAAGCATTATCTCTGTAAGTTTATCTTCAAGCACAAATATGAGTTTATACTATAAAGAAACTCATTGATTTTGAGACCTGTAGTATAAAGCGATTTATCATCGAGGTAGTCTAACTAGACATGAACAGATCCGTACTGGAGAAGAACCATTTGTTTGAGAGACCTGTGGTGGAGCCGATTTACTCGCAGTATTCTACGAAACCATGTGACGAAGATGGATATAAAAGAGGAACCCTTTGTTGGTGAGATTTGTGATAAAGCCTTCTCATGTCAAAGTAAACTAAACCGACATGACAGGATGCACACCGGTGAGAAACTATTTGTTTGTAGCATCTGTCGCAAGGCTTTCTCTCAGCGGTCTAATCTTCAAGAACATTTTAGGGTTCACACTAAAGAAAAACCATATGTTTGTGAGACCTGTGGCAAAACCTTTTCTCAGCGAGGTAGTCTAAACAGACACGAAAAGATGCACAATGGTGAGAAACCATTTGTCTGTGAGACCTGTGGTGAAGTCTTTGCTAATCGCAGTAATCTACGCAGCCATGTGATTAGGATGCATAGAAGCGAGAAACCATTTGTTTGTGAGATTTGTGGTAAAGCCTTCTCACGTCAAAGTGAACTAAACCGACATGAGGGAGTACACGTTTTAGAGAAACGATTTGTTTGTGAGACCTGTGGTAAAGTCTTTACTCGGCGAAGCATTTTAAGCAGACATAAAAGTGTGCACACTAGTGTTTGTAGAGAACCATTAGTCTGTGAGGTATGTGGAAGATGGTTTTCTCAAAGAGGTCATCTGAGGGACCACGAGAGGCTTCACACCAATGAGAAACCGTTTGTTTGTGACACCTGTGGTAAAGCCTTTACCCAGAAAAGTAATTTAGGCAAACATAAAAAAAGTGTTCACATCGGTGAGAAGCCATTTGTTAGTGACACCTGTGGTGAAGCTTTTACCCAGAAAAGTAATTTAGGCGAACATAAAAGGATGCACACTGATGGGGAACCGTTTGTTTGTGACACCTATGGTAAAGCCTTTTCTGAGAAATTTTTTTTAGTCAAACATAATAAAAGTGTTCACATCAGTGAGAAACCATTTGTTAGTGACACCTGTGGGGAAGCTTTTTCTCAGGAAAAATGTTTAGGTAGACATAAAAGGGTGCACACTGCTGAGAAACCTTTTGACACTTGTGGTAAAGTCTTGACTGCGCAAAGAGAACTAAACGAACACAAAAGACCAAGGGTGAACTCTGGTAAAGTCTATGCTACTGGAGGCATTCTACGTGTACCTGCCAGGACAAACACAGGAAAGGAACCATTTGTTTGTGAGACGTGTGGTAAAGCCTTTTCTGGGAAAAGGAAATTTAACAAACACAGAAAGGTACACATTGGTGAGGAGCTTTCTGCTAGTGAGACCAGTGGTAAAGTCTATGCTACTGGAGGCATTCTACGTGTACATGCCAGGACAAACACAGGAAAGGAACCATTTGTTTGTGAGACGTGTGGTAAAGGTTTTCCTGAGAAAAGCAAATTTAACAAACACAGAAAGGTACACATTGGTGAGGAGCTTTCTGCTAGTGAGACCAGTGGTAAAGTCTATGCTACTGGTGGAGGCATTCTATGCATACGTGCCAGGGCAAACACAGGAAAGGAACCATTTGTTTGTGAGACGTGTGGTAAAGGTTTTCCTGAGCAAAGCAAACTTAACAAACACAGAAGGGTACACACTGGCAAGAAGCCTTTTGTTTGTGATACTTGTGGTAAAGCCTTTCCTGAGCAAGGAAATATAAACAGACACAGGAGGGTACACACTGGAGAAAAGCCATTTGTTTGTGAGATGTGTGGTAAAGCCTTTTCTGAGGAGGGAAATCTAAAAAGACACAGAAGGTTACACACTAAAGAGAAGCCATTTATTTGTAAGACTTGTGGTAAAGGCTTTCCTGATCAAGAAAATCTAAACAGTCACGAGAAGGTACACACTGAAGGGAAGCCGTTTGTTTGCGAGATGTGTGGTAAAGCCTTTTCTGAGCCAGGCAAACTTAAGATACACAGGAGGGTACACACTGGAGAGAAGCCATTTGTTTGTGAGACTTGTGGTAAAGCCTTTGCAGAGAAAAGCAAACTTAAAAGACACGGAAAAGTACACATTAGTGAGGAGCTTTCTGCTAGTGAGAACAGTGGTAAAGTCTATGCTACTGGAGGCATTCTACGCGTACATGCCAGGACAAACACAGGAGAGAAGCTATTTATTTGTGAGACTTCTGATAAAGCCTTTTTGGAGGAAGGAAAACTAAACAGCCACAGGAACCCTCCTGGAGAGAAGCTATTTGTTTGTGAAACGTGTGGTAAAACTTTTCGTGAGCAAGGAAATCTAAACAAACACAGGAGTGTACACACTGGAGAGAAGCCATTTGTTTGTGAGACTTGTGGTAAAGCCTTTTCTAAGGAAGGAAATCTAAACGGTCACAGGAAGCTACACACTGGAGAGAAGCCTTTTGTTTGTGAGACATGTGGTAAAGCCTTTTCTAAGGAAGGAAATCTAAACGGTCACAAGAGGATACACACTGGAGAGAAGCCTTTTGTTTGTGAAACTTGTGGTAAAGCCTTTTCTGAGCAAGGAAATCTAAACAGACACAGGAGGGTACACATGTACACTGAAGGGAAGCCATTTGTTTGTGAGACGTGTGGTAAAGCCTTTTCTGAGCGAAGCAAACTTGACAGACACAGAAGGGTACACACTGGTAAGGAGCCTTCTACCAGTGAGACCAGTGGTAAAAGCTATACTTATCAAGGCATTTTATGCATGCATGCCAGAACAAATGCAGAAGAGAAGCTATTTATTTGTGAGACTTCTGATAAAGCCTTTTTGGAGGAAGGGAATCTAAACAGCCCCAGGAACCCTCCTGTAGAGAAGCTATTTGTTTGTGAGACGTGTGGTAAAACTTGTCGTGAGCAAGGAAATCTAAACAAACACAGGAGGGTACACACTGGAGAGAAGCCTTTTGTTTGTGAGACTTGTGGTAAAGCCTTTTCTGAGGAAGGAAATCTAAACGGTCACAGAAGGGTACACACTGGAGAGAAGCCATTTGTTTGTGAGACGTGTGGTAAAGCCTTTTCTGAGGAAGGAAATCTAAACGGTCACAGGAGGGTACACACTGGAGAGAAGCCATTTGTTTGTAAGACATGTGGTAAAGCCTTTTCTGAGCAAGGAAATCTAAACAGACACAGGAGGGTACACACTGGAGAGAAGCCATTTGTTTGTGAGACTTGTGGTAAAGCCTTTTCTGAGCGAAGCAAACTTAACAGACACATACAGAAGGGTACACACCGGTAAGGAGCCTTCTACCAGTGAGACCAGTGGTAAAAGCTATAATACTTAAGGAATTCTACGCATGCATGCCAGGGCAAACAATGAAGAGAAACCATTTGTTTGTGGTATTTGTCGCAAAGCATTCTCTCTGCAATCTTATCTTCCAGGACTTATCAGGGTTCATACTAGAGAGAAACCATTTAATTGTGAGACCTGTGGTGAAGCCTTTTCTCAGCGAGGTAGTCATAAACAAACATGAAAAGACCCACACTGGTGAGGAACCATTGGTTTGTGAGGTCTGTGGTCGATTGTTTGATCATAGAGATCATCTAAGAGACCACGAGAGGGTTCACACAGTTGAGAAACTTTTTGTTTGTGAGACTTTTTAAACAGACATAAAAGTGTACATGCTGATGAGAAAAAAGTTGTTTGTAGAAAACCCTTAGTTTGTAAAGTATGTGGTCGATGGTTTTCCCAGAGAGTTTGTCTAAGAGAGCATGAGAGAGTTCACACCGGTGAGAAGCCAAGTAGTCTCAGCAGACATAAAACTACATGTACCAACACTTCTGAAAAAACATTTGTTTGCGGACCGATGGCAAAGCCTTTCGCATTAATGTACATAAGTGTCATTCCATGAAGTTGAGACAAAATTGAGACATTTTGGTATATTTCTAGTTACATCCCATCTATCAACTAAATTATTTGAATATTTGTTTCTGATGCTTGTCTTGGATGTTGGACAGATTTGGGAAGTTTTGTACCATTTAAACATTGGTTTCTTGAGAAATTTGATATTTAATGAATTTAGGAATCGTATGTAACAAAGACCATTAGGTAAAATTTTAGCAGCCAACTAGCAGAGTTTTATATATTGGCCCAGTTGTTTGTGAGGCCTTTACTGATCAAATTTTGTTTGTCTCGACTGAACAAAGTTAGAAATAGAAAGAGACAATGCGATCATCATTTCTGTACGTAGTTTGTAGCAGTGTACATTTGTAAATTGTCTTACTGGTATATATGCAAAGTTGTCGCCAATTCCAATCAAACTTGGGTCGTAGATGGAAAAGTGTAACCTTTATATAATGGTTTTGTTAAAGGTCAAGTACTGGGGTCAAATGTCATTTGACGTCAAGTTGTACAAAAGCTAAACTTGAAGGCCAATTGCAATCACACTTGGGTCACAGATGCAATACTGGTGCGAACAATTGCAGGTGATAGTTGGGGTTAAGTTGTAAAATAGGGTAGTCTTGAAAGTAGGCAAGACACATACACAAGGTTCAAGAACCATCCTTGTTTTAATATTCCTATTATTTGACAGTGACAAGTTTAAAGAAATAAATTTAAACAAGTCTGTGTTTTTTCATTTTAATTTTGAATGACCATCTCACTAAAGGATTATGGGACATTTAACAGCATTTTACATAATTTTTAATTGTATGCACAACATAAAATAAACTTGTTTTTATTGGTGAGAACATTAATAATTTACTCTGCCATGTGATACCATAACATAAGACAACATTTAAAATTGTTATATTTTGTTAAAAGTGTTATACATGTATTCCTTTCTATGCCTGAACAAATCTCTGTTATCTGACTGGCAGATCATCATTGATCACATGTCATTTAGTTATTCATGACACATTGAATTATTCGGGTTTGAAAATGTTGATTTGTTAAAAAAAGTAATATCAATAATTTGGCAAAGTATACGCCATGCATTATTTTATTTCATTGTGTTTTTCCTTAAACTAAATATCTTAATACATGTAGGTACCCACAGTAATGTTATTTTATGTTACCTGAATATTGGCTACTAACTCTACTTTCTATTCAGCCTACGAGTCATAAAGTGGTTTCAAGCAAGTTGTACCTTTTTAGATATTTTGTTGAACCAAATACTAAATTGTAGAAAGTGTACAAAAAATACTTGAAGACATTTTGATATCATATAAGTCCAAATTCTGTTCATTTGGTTTATATATCAACAATAATCAACAATTTGCGTGCTTAACCATGACAAATTATAATTTCAGGAAAACATTGAGCCTGTAACACCTGGAAATAAGTTGTATGTATTAATTACATGTATATTATACACCAACAGTCCTTAATCTTCCAATATGATTTTTCACACTCTGGAGTTAGAATTACTCACACTTTTAAATGCTATATAAAAAAAAGGATCAAACTATACACAATATTTAAACTCGAATATTGAGTATTAAAGATGTTTTGCAAGCAGGATTTAATTTGGATGGCTGCTTTGTGCAAAATGCAAGAAAAAATACAGGGCATTTGTTTCTTCAACCCGAACATATCAGACAAGATTAAAACTGTTTTGACAATTTAATTTCATATAATGATACAGACTAAAGAATACTGGTAATTTAAACCTCAAGTTTTTATTAATATAAAAACTTGAACTGAGAAAAGGAGGATATTACATAAAGTTTCGTTAAGATCGTATGCACTTCTAATTGTATGGTCACTTTGATATACATATATTATCACATAGCATCTGCAGAATTGTTTTTGAAATCATACATTTCTCTACATTTTGATCGCCAGATCAAAATTAATTCCCGCCTGTGTTACCTTTGTTATTTACCATAAATGTATGTATCACTAAGAATGACTTAGTATGATTTGTATTATTTGCTGGGTGTAAAATTTGCTTTTCACAAACTGTAATCTCATAATTAGAACCTCTTGCTTTTATTAAGATAAAAATGTAGGTGCACATAATACGACATTGTTACAATATTTATTCTACTTAATAGTTAAAGTAATTAGCACATTTTTACTTTGTTTTGTGGCCATTGCATAGTTTTGTCAATAGATTAACTATTGTTAAATACAATTGTGGGGCACAAAATTGGATGAAAAATGGTAGTGAAATGCCTGCCTCTTTACATGTGTCAAGTTGTAATGTGCATTTGTACACGTGCATCTTTATCTTTATTTATTTTCATAATTTACGGTCAAAAGCCACTTTGTTAATCATTTTCTCTGTGCTTCATGCTATTATTTGAATTTTGTTTGTTATGAAACGAGCTTCAAAATTATGTACAACTTAGCATTTTAGGTGCTATACTTTTAGAGAGAAGTTCCTTCAACTTAATAAAACAAATTTGGTAAAAAAAACAACTTAAATAACAGGAAAGAGCATCTAATTGTTTGTTCGCTGTGAAAAAATGACAATCCCAATTTGTTAAAATTGTGTAAGTCATGTTTTCTAGGCATCACTCATTGTCCCAGTCTTAAGTTCTAGATCCTTGGGTTTGACCTCATCAATGGATGGCGTGTACAAGACATTATCAAAGCCTGTGGTAGGGGGTAAGCCTGGGTCTACTAGGGGTTCTTTGGCTTGGCGGTTCTTCATCAGGAAGTATCCTACTCCAAGGGCCAAGATTAAGACTAGGAGGACACCAATGATGATACCTGCTATTGCGCCCCCATCTAGGCCTATAGGGGAAACACAAGTGGTATGTGTATTAAACCAAAAAGTTCATCACAATGAAGACAAAATCCCGGCCAAATGGTTGAGACATATATTTGTGGAACTTTTGAGGCTGGCACGGTTATTGGTGGGTAAATGGGCTATTGGTGGGTAAATGGGCTATTGGTGGGTAAATGGGCTATTGGTGGGTAAATGGGCTATTGGTGGGTAAATGGGCTACTGGTGGGTAAATGGGCTACTGGTGGGTAAATGGGCTACTGGTGGGTAAATGGGCTACTGGTGGGTAAATGGGCTACTGGTGGGTAAATGGGCTACTGGTGGGTAAATGGGCTACTGGTGGGTAAATGGGCTACTGGTGGGTAAATGGGCTACTGGTGGGTAAATGGGCTACTGGTGGGTAAATGGGCTACTGGTGGGTAAATGGGCTACTGGTGGGTAAATGGGCTACTGGTGGGTAAATGGGCTACTGGTGGGTAAATGGGCTACTGGTGGGTAAATGGGCTACTGGTGGGTAAATGGGCTACTGGTGGGTAAATGGGCTACTGGTGGGTAAATGGGCTACTGGTGGGTAAATGGGCTACTGGTGGGTAAATGGGCTACTGGTGGGTAAATGGGCTACTGGTGGGTAAATGGGCTACTGGTGGGTAAATGGGCTACTGGTGGGTAAATGGGCTACTGGTGGGTAAATGGGCTACTGGTGGGTAAATGGGCTACTGGTGGGTAAATGGGCTACTGGTGGGTAAATGGGCTACTGGTGGGTAAATGGGCTACTGGTGGGTAAATGGGCTACTGGTGGGTAAATGGGCTACTGGTGGGTAAATGGGCTACTGGTGGGTAAATGGGCTACTGGTGGGTAAATGGGCTACTGGTGGGTAAATGGGCTACTGGTGGGTAAATGGGCTACTGGTGGGTAAATGGGCTACTGGTGGGTAAATGGGCTACTGGTGGGTAAATGGGCTACTGGTGGGTAAATGGGCTACTGGTGGGTAAATGGGCTACTGGTGGGTAAATGGGCTACTGGTGGGTAAATGGGCTACTGGTGGGTAAATGGGCTACTGGTGGGTAAATGGGCTACTGGTGGGTAAATGGGCTACTGGTGGGTAAATGGGCTACTGGTGGGTAAATGGGCTACTGGTGGGTAAATGGGCTACTGGTGGGTAAATGGGCTACTGGTGGGTAAATGGGCTACTGGTGGGTAAATGGGCTACTGGTGGGTAAATGGGCTACTGGTGGGTAAATGGGCTACTGGTGGGTAAATGGGCTACTGGTGGGTAAATGGGCTACTGGTGGGTAAATGGGCTACTGGTGGGTAAATGGGCTACTGGTGGGTAAATGGGCTACTGGTGGGTAAATGGGCTACTGGTGGGTAAATGGGCTACTGGTGGGTAAATGGGCTACTGGTGGGTAAATGGGCTACTGGTGGGTAAATGGGCTACTGGTGGGTAAATGGGCTACTGGTGGGTAAATGGGCTATTGGTGGGTAAATGGGCTATTGGTGGGTAAATGGGCTATTGGTGGGTAAATGGGCTATTGGTGGGTAAATGGGCTATTGGTGGGTAAATGGGCTATTGGTGGGTAAATGGGCTATTGGTGGGTAAATGGGCTATTGGTGGGTATATGGGCTATTGGTGGGTAAATGGGCTATTGGTGGGTATATGGGCTATTGGTGGGTATATGGGCTATTGGTGGGTATATGGGCTATTGGTGGGTAAATGGGCTATTGGTGGGTAAATGGGCTATTGGTGGGTAAATGGGCTATTGGTGGGTAAATGGGCTATTGATCTGATAGAAACGGTTCCATGTACAATGTATCTGCTTTGGGAACATATGGTAGACAGAATGGTGGCCAAATTTGTATGGAATGAAACATTACCATTAAAAACTCACCAGTTTGTGGTTCTGGTCGTTTTATTACATCTGAATACGAAACAAAACCAGAAATAATTGTATAACTATATATTGTAAAACTGTATTATTTGAAAATGCACTTGACTTAATATTTAAATATTCAAAACTCGCTGATTAGGTTTTACACAAACCAGCTGAAGCTGCCTTCCTCATTGGTCAAAAGTTGGATACAAAACACGGCGGTTAAAACTTCCATGCGACGATGGATATTATGGGCCACTGGAGTGGTTTGTAATTAATAAATACTGCATAACTGTCAGAGGAATTTACCCAGCTATAATGGGTCCAATGAATAGACATCGACCAAAACGTGACGTTTGACAGTACCAAACACATTTAAGATGACATTACAGTTGTGTCTGCACGTGGATATTTTTTCATTTCAAATATTCAAACGGGCAAAAAGTTATTTGAATATTTGGTTGGTGATTGAATATTTAAAGTCGTAATTAAGTCGGAAATCAAGCAAATGCAAGAGAACTATGGATGTAACTTTGTTTGAAAAATAAAGCAGAGCTTTATAGGTAGGATACACCATTTGCAGATATCGAAAAAATTGTATTACCGAATTATTAGGACATATTTACTTTCAAATTAGTAAGATAATGATTCTAGGCATATAGCAAAATGATTGCACTAGATATCCTATTACTGTTGCGAACAATTTTATTTAAAAAATCACTGTCACCAGATGGCGATCACGAAAAACAACTTTATAATGCTGGTTGAAAACGAAGGCTGATTTTCTTGCTTTTTCACTTGGTATCCATGATTGTAAAACTTTGGAAAGGTCAGTTAAATGATATTTACTATAAAATACAACCCCCCAAATCCAAGCAATACTAATGGTGTATCCTACCTTTAAAGTTATCAACAATTTGACGCATACAAATCCAATGTAACTGACTACACATGACGTACCTTGTTCTTTGTAGCAGACATAATAAGCACTGAAGGTACAGGATTGGGTCTGCCACTTGCCATAACCATTGGGCATCACAACGGCGCAGTCATTCCATTCATTCTGCTGCGGCTCTCCCGACCCCCAGTTAGTATAATCAAGTGCATGACCATCATTCCAATAAAACGAAGTACGACCATTACCTACCAAAAACAAAGTCATGATTTTAATCAAATTTATTTGTATGATTCACTATAAAAACAAATTTTAATAGCAAAACGCTACTTTTAAAATATGAAAATGTTAAAAAGTTGAGATTGTGCAAGAATATAGGATTGCAAAGTAACCAAGCCAACATGAGAGAAAAACACAAAGTAAAACAGTACAAAAACTTTAAAAAAAAACAATTAAAAAAAAAATATCAAATAGATAAATAAATAAATAGGTTAAAGTAACTACCCATTCAAGATGTGTCACCTGTTAGTTTGTACGTACCCGTTGCGTTACGAGTGAGATCCAACCATACCCCAACCCAATCGCTCGCGTCGGGCCACTGTTCGCTGAATTTCTGTCGGACAAAGTCATTCTCAGCCTTGGTGTGTATGGACACCAATCGACCATTGTGCTCATTTTGACACTTATACGAGGCTTTATACCAAGATACAAAACCCTCCGTGTCCACTTGGAACTGGTAGCAGTGGTTATGGAACGCCACCCAATTCTCTGGACAGGTGCCTGAGTAAGCTGGATCAGTTGGCTTTACAGCTGTGTGGGCAAAACAACGTCACATGAAGGAGTAATTACAGGTAGGATACACCATTGGTAATTGCTTGATTTATCATGAATGGGTAGATTTCGGGGGTTGTATTTCATAGTAAATATCGTTTAACTGACTTTTTCGAAGTTTTACAATCATGGATGTCGAGAAAAGCACGAAAGACAGCGTTTGTTTTCAACCGGCGTCGAGCAGTTATTCTTTTGTTTTTTGTGTTTTTTGGCGATCGCCGTCCGAGTGTATGTAAAGTTAACTAAGTTTGATTGTTTTCTTGCATGATAGCGACATTAACAAGTCGTTAAAAATGTGGTTTTGTTTAAACAATTATGGCTGTAGTTCAAATTAAACACAATGGAAATGCTTGATTAAATTAACATACCTGTACCAGAAGTTGTTCTGCAAACGAAGGGTGCTGTAGTATTCTTGTTACAGGGCGCAGTTACCCAAAATGTATCTTGCATTAACTGTGTGCATAAACCAATTTCTTCCATGGGTTGCAAAACGCCCCAGTTGGTGTACTTCACAGGCCATCCATCTGACCATTGGAATTGTCTTGTATCCTAACACAAGCAACAGCACAGTAACAAATTTAAAGGTAGGATACACCATTGGTAATTACTTGAATTATCATGAAAATTAATATTGGATCTACATCACCTAATGCATAACATTTCACCTGATAATATATATGTGGATCTGATTCATCTTCATTTTGAAATTTCTTTGACTTTTGTGAACTTGCTGCACAAAAATTGACACGCTGTAATAAATACACATTTGCTGTCATGCAGAATACAAACCACAGATCAATTATGGACAATTCAATTATGATTGTAAGAACCTACTTACGTTATCGGCTCTGAGACCAATCCACACGGGATCTATGGGAGCCCCAGATTGTCCTTGCATCAGCGAATTGTACATAACAAAAGCCTCAGCATAGCCATCACTAATGGTGGCTAGGGTCGCCCCTTCATCACTGGCACACGACTTGGCGGCATCGTCAAAACTCATTTTGTTCATGTTGAACTTGAAGCAGTCGTCATAGTACGGTAGATAGCCATCTTTAGGACAATTGTTAGTTGGTGGAGGAGTGGTCGGCAGTGTTGGATCTGAGAATAAGAAGAGTACACGATGATTAAGACACTCATAAGTTGAGAGACCACCAACATATGGCAAGAAAGCTCAGTGGGTAAAGCGCCGGTAAATAATATTGTGCACGATTATAGACCAGCACCACCGACTCAAACAGTCACCTCTGCAAGCCTGCGCCAACGGTTAAACTTTTTCTTTATTTCTTTGCAGGATTTCTTGTGAGGCAGTGCTAATTAGATATGCAACTAAGGCCCGCGCGAATGCTAAAGGGGGAGTTGACTGCTATGCTTGGTCAAATTTGCACGAAAAAAGGTCAAGCCTAATTTTGCAGGTTTGCAAAGACAACAGTATGAGTTAGGGAGCTGGACTTGATGTGTTGTTAGTGGGCGCACTGCGTGAAAAGATCAATACGCGACATGCACGATCAAAATACTGTCATCTTTGGCAAAGAGTATGTTAGAAGGAGAAACGCAAAGGAGGGATTAAACAAGGGTTAAGATCAAAGGAGAGGAGAGTAGACGAATAAACGTGAACCTACCAAGTGGTTTGTAGCAGACATAACCGTGCTTCTCTGAGCATAGAATGTCAGTCCAGCGGCCTGGATACTCGTCATCAATTTCCATAGTCACACATGTATCAGGACTAAACTGTGTGAAATAAGATAAAACATTTTAATGGCATAAATTGCACTTAAATAAGGGCGTCCCTTTATTTCCTTGGTTCTCATTCCCGACTGATCCCATCTTGGCCTTCCGACCCAAGAAAAAAAAAATCATTTTTGTATACAACTGACCCTATCTAAAAACTGTATGAATTCTTCAAAGAATAAGAACAATTTAATAGGATGTAGCACAGTGTTTATGGGTTATAACAGCCTTCGGATCTAACTTACATAAAAATTTGGACTTCCTTTGGACCAGTGGGTAAACGACTCATCACTTTGGTCCACCCAGTGGTAGCCCCAGGCTTCTTTAGCATCCAGAGCTCGATACCCGATCCAAAGATTATCAGCTCCTCCTTTCATCATGCTTGTAATAACCGCTGGAAAAAACAAACAAAACAGCTGCCGTTGACGTCATGAAACAATGATTAGGATGACGATGCTACCTAATTTGTTGTGTGGCTGCTTAACCAGTTCGCGCCGGGATTATTGTAACATTCACCGAGCCGAGGCGCGGGATAATACTCCATCCCTCCCCCCACCCACCACTAGATGCCAAAATGTTAAGACTCACACTGCGTAAGCTGACTATGTATCGTAGCCAAATCTCCGCCCGCCTCTTTCCGACAGTCATCTCTCGATTCGTTCCACATCGTTTGGTTCTTTCGGATTTGGAAGCATGCGCTGTCCGCCTTGAACCAATCCTTGGGGCAGTTTCCACGAGGAGTCGGCTTAGGTGGTGTCGTAATAGGGCTTGTCTTGTCGTATTTACGCTTACAAGTGTACGTCATTTGACTGCCACAATCTTCAGATATCCAACTTCCATCTGTAGGGTGAAAAAACAAATTCAATAAGCTTATAATAAATCAGACACTGAATCAGGATATCTGCAAGGCAGAGATCATGAGATGATCGCTAAAAATGATCCAATATCCTGAATTCCATGATCCCCATGCACTAATGCTCCAAGTGAATGTTTGCATATAGAAGCTTTCAAGGGTATAGATTTTTTTTAAGATGCCGAACTGTAAACGGCGAAATTTATATAGAATATTTTTGGGGAAAAAGTGCTCAGACTAATTGCGGGCCAGTGACGGTGGCTAAAGTGGCAGTGTCGAAGCTGAACTATTTGACATTTTTAAATAAATGAAATTATCCTCACTGGAAATAGGAATAATTCACTTGTTGAAGTGTTCATGTACTACATAACCCCCGAAGACAGAAGCACAATAGGCGAACAATGGATCCTTTCAGTCCTCGGGCATTTGTCTTTTGTTAAGTTTTGTATAATGTCATATATTTAATGACATACATATGACATTTGGAGGAGGATAAGAATATGGATAAGAACAGGCCGAAAGCAGAGTTTTGCTCTCAAACACATTGATTAGAGGAAGGGGTTGGCTATACTATTTGAGCATTGACCATGAAATTGCATATTGCTTCTTACCATGCCACATCTGTGCACATGTTGACATGCCGTCACGTTCATTGGGTTCATCATCATCCCAAAACGTGTACACTTTATTAGAACCATCCGACCACCTACAAAACAAAGGTACAAAGATAATACTATAGAGAACAACATCATATACCCAGCATGATTGAAGGCAAAGCGGAATCCCTATATACACACAACAGACTATTGTTAACTAACACATCCCCTGTAGATAATGGAAAAGAATTCCCCAGATGCTGGCAACACAATGACCAACACAAAATAAGGGTTCCCTCTGCCTTTATCTTGCTTCATATGCAGCAAAATTACCGGACAGGAGTCTTCTAGAAATAGGTCATTTCATGAGGTTGAGACACAGTGTCATATTTTGCTACATTTCTAGTTACATGTTATCTATCAACTAAATTACGCGGGTTATCGTTAATAAAGGTAAAAAAGGGCTAGTGCTGGGAAAGTGGCTTGCCCAAGGACACAAAATAATGCAAATATAAGAGCTAACTTATTTCATTCAATCCATGTTTTTTAAGGGAATGAAATGTATTGTTCTAAATACCGAGCTACTTGAGTTTTACACCCAACAAAGTACAGAAGAGCTCATCAGAATCAACCAAACTTACTTATAATCACCAGCCGCTTGGTCCTTGTAGAGCCCCAGCCATGAATGTAAATAATTGTAAGATTCCCCTGTCTACAAGAAAACATAACAACTATTCCATAACTAAACATAAACTTGTCTCAAGGTTTCAAAAGAATTGATTTCAATAATGACTGAATTACTGTAAAGAAAGTTAGAAATGATAAGGCTAAAAAAGGCCCCCATTCTGCCAGGAATAAGGGTAACTTTAGGCTGGAAAAACTCACACCCAAAATTGTTGCCACAATTCATCCATAAATTGGCACAATAAAGAGTATTGCTGGATTCCTAGAGAGTTTCTCTATTAGTCAGTAGTTATTTGACCAAAAGGTGCTCAGTAATTTTTGTAAATTAGACCAGAAAGTATTAGGGGGAACTTTTTTGTTTAGTTGGGGTATTATTAGAGACGCAATCCCAAATGGCATCGCCTCACAAATTGCTTCTTTTGTTAAGTTCAAGACAGGCCCCAGAGCCAAGGCTTCTATATAGTTCTCTTAATCCAGGCCCGCCTGCTTTGGAGGGGGAGTCCCAATTCCTCGCTCAAAGCAAGCGGGGGTGGTCCTAGACCGTCTAAGAACCAGGTGAATTGGGATCGCAAACCTTATGTCATACCAATTTCTTGACGAAATATTGCTCATCTTCATTGCGCGTAGACGCCAGGTAGCCGCCCTTCATGTTGCAGTCTGCTTCAGCTTGATACCAAGAGAGAGCATTGTCTATAAACAGGAAGCAATACTCTCCTTGCTGCTTCCATCCATCGACCACATACTGAGTGGTGCAATCTTGGGCTGTAAGAAGAGAGAGGCAGAACGTGGATGAGAGTTGACCTTAAAAACCTGTGGGGGTTTAATGAGAATTTACCGCATTGAGACATTATGTATAGGATCTACAAGGCAATTGTGTAGTCTAAAATTAGTTCAATTTGAGTCAAGGGTGTTTTTTTGTATCATTCAAACAAATTACTATCACCCTAAAGTGTACTTCTCTCAACTCTAATGACACAATTTAAAAAATAAATTTAAACGGTTTTGCACTTAATGTCTTGCAATTCAATGTAGTTTTGCGTGTTCACTATCTATTTTTTAGTGTCGCGTTTTGTCAAATTCGTCATAACTTTACCTCAAAATCTCTGACAAAAAAATGAAAAACCCTGCCCTCTATCTACAACATACAAGTTGTTTTTTAATGTTGCACGGGCTACAAAACATTTAAAACAAAATAGTATTGTTTGAAAAGAGCCTTTAAAAGTAGGTGTATTAACGTCCACCCTTTGAAAATTTGCCATTTTGTGTTATTCCTGCGACATTCAAGCAAGAATGAATTTCTGGTGTCAAAACGGTGACTGTCAAAAATGGAGCCGTTTGGGTGCTACTCGTGATTCCAGTCACACGTTCTGTGTAGAATTGCCATAAGGATTATGTGCTTACAGGGTTAGCAAACATTGTGTCTACTGTAAAACTGTTAGTGCAAAATTGAGATGATAAACGCAGATTCTGTGAAATTATAGGCCCAGGTGGTCTAAGTAATATTGCTGTCACAGTACATAGGATCATTTTTAAATACAACATTAAAATAATCTTACGTAAAAATGGTGGCTCGGTGTTTGTAATCCGTGCTGAAAAAAAACAGGAAAGAAATACTAAATGTTAATTTGAATAGATGGAAACTAATAAGCGAACAAACTAAAAGCAGAAAACATTTTAGAATTGTATTATTTCCTATCAAAACTCCTACACTTGGATTTCTCGCAGACATAGTGGCTCTGTACGTCACATCCAATGGTGTCCCACTTTCCTTGGGCAGAGGGGCGTATCTCGACACAGTTAGCCGATTCATGTTCCCATGCGTCATCAACCCAGTTTTGGTAGACCAACGCACTGTTATCAACCCACGCCCAGCCTCCTGTAAGCAGAACAATTTGAGGGAATTCAGAAGAAGAACAAAAATGAACTTATTTCTTCCTGTTATGAAACAATCTAATTTGTATTACCTAAATTTTCTTAGTGGTTGTTATTTCCATAATGCAATTACAAGCATCCAGGATAAATAGGGATAATAAAAAGAAGTTTAAATAAAAAAATGGCTTGATATAGCTGAGCTTAAATACCTTCACATTAATTATTATCAACTGAATTGAAAATAAACAATGAGATCAAACGCAGATGTTGTTCACACATTGTACATAAAGATGAGCAGAGGCATCCTACATTATTTCCTGCCAAGATGGCCAGCGTACACAATTTGATTGAAAGAATTGATAGTCCTTCCAGAGTTTACACTGTCAAACACTGTCAAACAAGTAAAACGAACCCAATTATTTGGGAGAAAAAGGCACTTTTTGTTAACCAATTCGCGTCGGATGCCGTACATACATGCAATTTTTTCAAGAATTAAAAACTGATGAAGAAAAACAGAAATATCTGTCAGCGAGCGAGGCCGAAAAATTGGGGTGCTTGACCCATGATGTTGGCCTGAACCCGTCTCGGATCATGGTTCGTGAAAAACAATCCCGAGAGCTTCTCTAACAAGGTAAAATTGAAGAATGGAATCGTAAAATAGGTGAAAACCTGTAAAAAGTACGGCAACATTGTACATGTTGGGTGGTCTGCCCAAGTGAATCTTGAGTAGTATTGCTGGGCCGAGTCATATTTAACAAGTTATCCCAAGTGACTTCATTAAACCACATTGACTGTAAAGTTCTCACCCTCTTTTCCTCGTTCGAGGCCGATCAGTATCCACGATACGCTGAATTGCTTCTGAGCAAGGTTGATCACAAATTGGTTTTCCGCTTGGCTGCTGATGGTAGCCACGTGTGCGCCACCATAGTACCGATCGCAGTCATACAATGCCTCCTTAAACGTCGCCATCTCAAACAGCTCGGTGCCCATGATGTAACAACTGGTGCCAGAATCACTCCAGCCAACCTCACAATATCCTGCTTCTGTAGGTGGTGGAGTGGGCGGGGTCACTATACAGGCAAATTACAACAACAACATTGTTATAAAACAAACACGAGGAGTAAAGTACTAACAGGTTTGTGTCACTTATGTGATTTGTAGAGGAAAGGTGTTCATTCCAAGTCGATCATAAGTACATCTTAGGTGCATCACACGTCTATACCACATGCAGCTGATCGTTTGCCTTCGACCTCCTGGTATATGGGACACAGACGCACTATATTATTCCGTGATCCACACGCGCTCGCTGGATAACTAATATCTAACCTATGCTGTATTTGCAGGCTGTATAATACTTGTCCTGGTATACGGGACACAGACGCACTATATTATTCTGTGTTCCACAGACGCTCGCTGGATAACTAATATCTAACCTGTGTTGTATTTGCAGGCTGTATAATACGTGTTCTCGCAAGCAACATTCTGCCAGAGTCCGTTGTACCAGATAAATGTTTGGTCTTTACTGACGGCTGTACAGTTGTTACCATTAGGAGCATTCCAACCCCAGTATTCAGTGATGAATGGCCAGCCATCCAACCACGTGAACAGTCTAGTAATCTGTCATCAAAAGGCAATGAGAATAAATGTTCAATATTGGAAAAAATAACCTAAATTTAATATCAAATCCATCAGTTGATTTTAGCTAGGTACCTGCAGCATATAATTGCTCATGTGGGCGAACATTTCTGTCTCAAGTCTTTGAAGTGATTAAATAAAGTTGGCCCAAAAAAGAAGGAAAGACATACAATTCAAAGAGGTAAAAAAGGGGGTGGGGGAGGGGGTGGGGTGCGGGCTGTTCCTTCGCAAACACTACATAAATGTGATATTGTTTGATAGTAGATGTGTCCTTACCGGATCATCGTACAAACCAATCCAGGTCAAATCATCAGCGCCATTTGTCATTGTCAAAATCTTAGCCTGCTCAAAGCCGTTCAGAATGGATGCCAAGGTGGAACCGTCGTCCTCACAGTATTTCTTTGCCTCCTCAAATGTCCTCTTCTGACTCAGATCCACCTTCAGGCAGCTGGAGCCATACTGGATGTAATCCTTGAGTTTATCGTCAGCGACTTGGCAAGGAGTAGGCGGGGCCTCTGTGGTCGTAATGCTTTCATCTGTAGGGTGCATCCATAGATTAAATTAAGCATAACAGGGGCAGTACCAGGAGTGCAGCCTGAAGGAGTGCACAGTGCGAATACGAGAGATGGGAAGATGATTGACAAACAAACAAACAGACCAACAAACAAACAAAACAAAGCGATTCAGCTTCCTACAAAACTCCTAAAACTAATCTGATTTCATCAAGATCGGTCAATTTAGAACAAAATTTTCATTGATCAATTCCTTATACCTAAAAATAATTAAAGAACACTTCTGGGGGCTGAGGTAGGTGAATTTGGCTGTAAAATGCATGAACCACTGGAAAGGCCAAAATAAAACACCCAAAAACTGGTTTCACAGTATCTTAATTGTTTAGCTTTTTGGGGGGTGTGAAAATCATCAAAATTTGTACTTATGTGTGGAGTTTTTCCAGCCTAAAGTTGTCCCTCATTCTAGACAGAATGGGGGCTTTTCCTGGTTGTTATAGCTTAGCATTACTATTTCTCAAAGATGTCTCAAAGATGTCTCAAAGATGCATATCGTTCTACACAAATATCTTCTTTCTCTGAGATACAATAAGTCTGATTTCAGACGAAAATCTGAAGAATCTCATCCTTATATTCGGCATGGCCATAGAAAGTTTTGGACTATCGAAGTAAAAGAGTGCTACTCTGACCTGCAGCCATTTTGCAGAGATAACTTTGCTTCAGTTCACAATCCTCGCTGAACCATTTCCCACTTTCCTCAATTTCGTATTTCATGTAGACGCACGAAGCTGTGGCATTCTCCGACTGCAAACAAATTAACAAATTTAGAAGAAAAGAAAAAGAACCAAAAAAAAACAACAAATTAAATCTTTGACTGTTATCAATGCTACACTATAAACCCATAAGTGTGACCTGTTCAAATGAAACCCAAACAAAGTCACATAATGTATTTTATTACAATGTACTTGTGAAGTCATTTTGGGGTGTATTTTGTCATTTTGGGGTGTATTTTACCATTTAGAGGTTTTGGGTTTTTCTTAATCACGAACTATTAATCTACATTCTCCCCAAATGTGAACATAATCCGTCACCTAGAAGTGTGTTTTTGTTGATTTTTTTTCCTGTATTAGCATACAGGCTTTCAAGCAGACTCAGGTGAAAAAGTAGAAGAAAAGTAGAATCAACGTTGTTTAAAAAAAAAAGGACTTTCTATTTTAGGTTTGTAAGGAAGCTTTTGGTAATATATTTGTTATTCAAAGGGCATGGTTGTTTATATAACAGAAAGTGTTTCATTTTTGTGTGTGACACACTGTATTGACTAACAAACTGCAAAGTAACCCCTTACAAAATCGTAGGTTGGTTGGTTGTAACCCCATCCATAGAGTCCTCTTGAACTGCTGTCTGTCCACAAAAAAGAACCGTCATGTCCAATATTAGACATCCCGATCCACACGTTGTTGTTAACTGCGGCCATGTCTGCAGTCAAAGCATCTAGAAACAACAAGGAGAGTTGGAACAGGTGATTCACAGATCGCCAGTGTCATTGTCAATCCCTATATGTGACCCAGCACGAGTAAATGAGACACTTTGCGGCAAAAATGAAAAGTGAGATTTTGATTTCATCATTTAAAGCTAAACAAACTTTAAATGATGAAATCAAAATCTCAATTTTCATTTTTGCCGCAAAGTGTCTCATTTACTTGTGCTGGGTCACATATGTTTTAAAAGGTCAAAGGATCAATCCATCCTAGTTTTGTTTAAATCCATCAAACAGGTCATTCAAACACTGAACTCTTCCAAGGGGGTGGGTACAAATTCAAGCTATCCCGTGTTAAAGATAATAACAGTATAACAATGGAAACTTCTATAGCGCCAAATCCATTTCAAAATGCTCCCATGCGCTTTAAAAGCAAGGTTCTTGCCTTGCCTTACCTCGCCTTACCTCGACGAGACTTGACTTGGTCGACATAATGACTTGCTTGAGTTACTTCTTTAAAAAAAAATGACTCGACTTGACTCAATTCACATTATCTAGTGACTCGCTTCACTCAGTTAAGTGGGCACTTGCACAAACCACCTAAAAGAGTAAATTAATGGAATGCTTCTAAATATGGGGCTTACTGAAAACATCCAGGTCCTGTACGGATGCAATGTGCGCCCCAGAATCACTAGCACTGCAGGCTTGCTTGGCGTTTCGCCAGTCTAGTACAGGGTCCGCTTGGCTGCCAAGCCCCATGAACCTGTAACAGAAGTTATCGCTGTACTTCTTCCATTCCGGTCTGCAACCTCCGTTTGGTGGGCTGGTCGGAGAATGAGTGACGGGGATGCTATCCAAACGCTTCTTGCAGACGAACTGAGCCATCTCCCCACAATTGTGAGTCTCCCACTTGCCATTGTTGCCTTTTTGGATGCAAGAGAAAGAAAAAAAATGAAGTCTGGTTCATTTTGCCCTTTTATTGGTTGATCCTTCAAAAGGTATGTGGAATACTACTAAGGAGTCCATACGTTACAGCTCTAAATTTATACAACACTAGTAACTCTGCATCACATCACTCCACATTGTGCAGTACGTGCCATGAGCACAACAGTCTCCATATAACAGTCTCCATATAAGGAGTTAAAATGATTGTGTGAACGAGGCCCATACCGATCAATATAGCTAGAGGAGTGTTTCACAAAACATGAAATAATATTTGACAACATTTTTGAAGATGCATATACTTGTTGACTCATTTTGACTTTTTGGTTGAAAGGTATTGATAAATGGGAATAAATATAAGTATGTTTTAACCAGAGGACGCTGATAATGACCCTAAACTTCGGTTTAGGTTCTATCACGAAACCAACATTTGTCATTTGACGGTTTTACGAACTGACACTTGTACATGCGCGCACGTTTAAGTTTGTGAAAACGGTGCTGAAATGGCATCCACTCAAACTCCACTTATTTCTTAACCGAGTTCATGCTTACTGGAGTCTTCACCAATCATCTGGGTGCATAGTTTATCACCAGTCCCGGGGTCTGGGGTCCCCTGCCAGTTAATGTAGTCATAGGAACTGCCATCCTCCCACCTGAAAGACAATCAAAACAATTGGAATAAACATCAATCTTTGATGAGTAGGGAGATGTTTTCATCGTGTGTGTTTTAGTCCACCATTCGTGGCTTCACTCAACCAAACATCTAATATATCGTCATACAGCACGCCATCAGTACTTTGCATCCATACGTAACGAGTTAAAAAATTTGATTAACCAATTTTAACCATTGCAAAGTGGACACGAATAAAATCTTTGATTTAAACTTACAAGTGATCACCGGGATGTGTCAGGTTAGACTTCAGACCAGTCCAGTAATTGTTTCCATTTTTTATCTAAAAAAAATAAAATCCTAAAAACATTAAATGCTTCAGAGATATGATGTTTTCACCTCATTAAAACTATTATGCACTGTGGCCTTGCTGAAAGGAAATAAATATGTGGTTTGGCTTGCTCATGACGTGTGTTTAAGCATCATCCGTTTTGAATCTGGGGAAAACTTTACATGTATATAAGTCCTCCGGGGCGAACTGGTTAAAGATGGCCATAGGTTACTTACTCTGTTTGTAATGTAAGTTTGTTCATCGTTGCTGTGGATAGATACCAGATGGGCATCTTCATTGTGGCATATTTGATTTGCTTCATTCCAGTCACGCCAAATAGAGTAGAATCTGTAGCAATAAGGCTTCAAGTGGCTCCAGTTAGGGTCACCAGGATAGCAATCACCACCTAAATAAGACAACATAACGCCAATTTATCTAGCCCTAGATCTAGACGCAGTCCGTGGCACAGGCTCAAGAGTAAATGGGTTTTTGGAAGTTGGGGCATCTCTGTAATGGAACATTACTGTCGTTGTTGAATCAAGACCAATACTTGGGAAGCATGATTACCAATATATCCACAATCTCCTGCTTTCTTACCACTCGAACCCAGATAAAAAAAAGTTGCCAAAAAGTATGATCAAAAATATATTTTAGAAAAAGCAGCACATAACTAGGAATTTGAATAATAAAATCAGGATAAAAGTAGGACTTTTGCGGGGTTTCAGGAGTAGTTTTTGGTGATATTCACCCAAGTCCACAGGATCATTTCGCTAATTTGGCATGTTCTGTACACACAATTGTCTAGTATGCATCTAGCTCTTGGATGTACATTTACTGGTGCAGTACCCCTGCACCCAAAGCCTTTCATTGCGTTATTTACGATGAATTTTCTCTTTTGGAGTTGTAAGACAAAGTACAAAATCTTAAGAATTTGAAAAGGAAAGTATGAAACATAGGAGCAAGGTAGAAAAAGGTAGAAAAAACTGGGAAAAAGTGCTAGGAAAACAGCTACAATGTACTTTACCTGCAGGAGGTGTTGGCTGTGGAGTTGTAATAACAGGTTGCCCTAAAATATTCAAAAAGAAGATAAACAAAATTTGGTTCAAAGATCTATGTTTCATTTTGGCTTCTGAAAATACCTGAAAAACCCAGAAACTCGGACTCAATTCTTTGTTTGCTACTTTTAGTGTCGAGATACAAAATATTACGATTTATGAAACAACTTCCCTGAGGATTTCTTGGTTCAGTTTATACATCATTTGGTGGAAAGTCTGGCAATTGAGAACAACATGTATTAAAACAGAATATTGATATTTATATCATTTTGATACCGATGGCCCCATTTGTGGACATTCTGTTGGCCTAATTGTTAACAAATTAGGTGAATTGGTTCAGGCGCCTCACCTTTGGGTATAGAACAAAGGAAGTTGCGCTTGTACCAACAGAAGAGATCATTCCATTTTCCTCCCAGCAGGTTCGTCTCTACGCATTCCTCCTCACCACCATAGTCATTGGGTTCACCACCTCCCCAATTAGTGTACTGCACTGCTGTGCCGTCACTCCATCTGTAACCTAGGAATGCAAAAGGTGATACGAGTTGTGGATTCCTAGCTGTTAAGCACAGGACGTACAACTGGCACAAATCATCATGCAGTGTACAGCAGGGATGTAGTCAAGTCCATCACAAGTCCCTGCAAGTCCCTGCAAGTCCCTGCAAGTCCCTGCAAGTCCCTGCAAGTCCCTGCAAGTCCATCACAAGTCTTTCAGTTCCAATTCAAATCACAAGCTATTCAAATCAGCTTTGACAAAAGCATTTTTTTGTCATTGTTCATCCAGTTACTTGTGACTGCCTTTATGAAGGGACTTGTGAACGGACTTGCAGGGACTCGACTACAACCCTGGTGTACAGTACCTGGGACTGGTTTGTTAATAGGGAATAACAGTGCGAGGAGCCAGTCTCCACCGCGTGATAACGGACTGGGTTGGGAGATGGCGGCTGTTAGCACGCGCAGTATCACGATTTCATTTGACCCGTGCTTGTCACAAGTTACCATAAGACACTTGTATTTGGCCAATCATTGGCTTACAGGATTCTTGATTAATGCTGGTTCAGGGGCCATTTATTCGCTTCTTCTTGAAGCTATTCTCTATATCATTTTTAATACACCCCAACGTGATCGAATCTCGACCTATCAGAAGCTATCAACTCTCTAAGATATTTATTATAATATGATTTAAACAAGTATGTTCATAGGCCTGAACTTTGTTAACCAGTTCGCGCGGGAATTATTTTAACATCATCGAGCAGAGGGGCGGGATTATTTTTAACGAAACTCGATCCGAAGCGGGTTCAGGCCAATAGTGCAGGGAAGCACACCCACGCATTTCCGGCCTTGCTCGCTGCTGACAGACATTTCCTGCCTTGCTCATGCCGTGTTTATGCGTCATCCATTTTGTATCTGGGGAAACCTTTGCGTGTATATACGTTCTCCGGTGCGAACTGGTTAATGCTCTTGCCTTCAGGCATTAACGCGTCCAGGCCCATAAGCCGGTTTTAAACATACTTAATTAAAACCAGCCAACCATTTTTATTCCCTTAGGATAACTTGACGCCTAATTTTCACCAACCTCCTTCACTTCGCTGGTCGTTCAGCCCAATCCAAAAACTGGTATCGGCAGTCAGTTTGCTGAAAACAAAAAAGGTATATGAACAAATTAAACTGGGGTGAATAGGGAATTCAGGATGTTAAGGAATTCTTAGTTACAAGACGTACGCATGCGCAGAAGCCAAAATTCATCGCTAACGCATGAACTACGCTTACCGTAAGCACGGAATTTTCTGCTACAGTAAGCAGGGATTTTTCACTAACGGTAAGCAGAGTGGTTAAAACTCACAGGTTATCCACCAAGAATTTCTCTTCGACTGGATGATGCAAGCTTGCCAGTGATCCTCCAAAGTTAGTGCATACCCGATTGGCTTCATCCCAGCCCACTCTGTCGCTGGATTTGTCAAACTCAACGGCCTACAGGATTGCAATAACCACACACAGTCAAGTAAGGTATTTCATAATAATTCAGTTTAGTTTGTTGATGTTTGCAAATGGTGTATACTACCTTTAAGGTGACTTTCTTTTATTGCATGGGTCTATTGTGTCTCTTACCCGGAAGCAACGACTGCCGTATCCTAGCCAGCCTGCCACGCAGCCAGCACTAGATGGCGTGGTGGGCGGATTGACAACCGGTGGTTGTATAGGAGGTGAACCAATCTTAGCCTTCTCACAGATGTAGCGATACTGCTTGCTACAGTCTTTGTCCACCCAAAAGCCGGCCTTTCTACCAGAAGTAACAGTCACGCAATGACCGGTACGATCATCTGAAACCCAGGAAAGAAGAAACCGTTCATTAACTGTCTTAAAACGTCACCAACACCACAAATTACCAATCAATAACTGTTGTATTGAGGAGCTAAGTCATGTCAAAAATTATGTCAAAAAGGTTTAATGCAAATCCAATATATACTAACAAATGGGTTTTTTTTTAATTAAAATATATATAGAATAAATATATAGAATGAACAAAACAAAGAACAACAAAGATCAACAGACGAGAAACACAGATGAACTAAATAAGTTTAATTTAAAGTATATTTGTTGTGCAAGAAATCTTCAGTTTGTTTGCATTTCTTATTCTTACTTTTTTGAACTCTTATTTTGATTGATAGTGGAGTCTGATGACTAACCTGGTTGAGCCTCTGCCCAATGCGTGTAGGTAATGGTTGTGCCATCCATCCATTCATACAGACCTGCTGTCTTGCTATCACTCAAAGCGATGAAGTACTCCTCATCGATATACATACCATCTGCCTGCAGACCTAGCTGGCCGCTAAGGAAGGCCATTTCCATGCTGCAAGAGAAACAGACTTTAATGAAGAATGAAGACATGAACAAGAACAGGAAGGAGAACCAGAAAGGAACTGGAACTTAAAACCAGAACTGTAACTGGAACCAGTTCCAGACACTAGAACTGCAGCTGGAATCAGATTCAAAACACAAAACCAGAACCTATAGAACTGGACCTGGAACTCCAACGGAATCCAGAACTTGGGATCCAGAACTTGAAACCTGAATTGGAACTAGAAGTGTGAAACCAGATCCCGACCCAGAAACCAGAAAACCAGAATTGGAACTGAAACTAGAACCAGATCCAGAACTAGAACCACAAACCAGAACTAGAACTGGATTCAGAACTGGAACTGCAACTGCAACTGAATCCGGAACTTTAAACCAGAAGCGGAATTAGACTAATTAGGTCCAGAATCAGTCACCTGAATTATAACTGGGACTAGAAATGTTACTGGAACCAGGTCCAGAACCAGAACTGCAAGGATCCGGAACCAGAGGTGTAAAACCAGACTCGATACTTTAAACCAGAACTATAAAACTGGATCCAAAAACAGACACCAGAATTGGTAAATCCATAAATGTGTACACATTTCTGAACGCTTACTCATCCTCTATAACCACTAGTTGGGCACCTGACGTCTTCTTGCAGTTTTTACTAGCATCATCCCAAGAAGCTTGGGTTGTACTCAGTTGGTAACAGCGGTCCATCCACGGCACCCAACCCTAAACAAAAAGTGAGGTAAAACCGTAAAACAGATTAGGAGCCACTTGAGTCGAACCAAATAGAATTGGGTTTCAGACAGCATACTACTATTAGGGTTTTAATTTTTTTACCTGTGATATGAGCAAATACCGCATGCTTTTTCTTAAAAAACACTAATTACACTACTCCATACTATTTCTTAACCAAAAATAGTTAGTAGGCATTCAAATATTACAAATAATAAATCTGGAAAAATAAATACAAATCATCCATTATTTTGCATCCATTATTTTGCAGTTTGCCCTGTGCCCAGTTCCGCCTCATTTTGCCAGAATGCCTCACATTTATCCTTGGTGGTCTATGAAAGTTTAATTACCAATATGTTTAGATTGATCATGGCATACTTACATTTGGGCATTTGTCGGTGCCCGTTGGGGGCGGGTTACCAGACGACAAACCCTGCTTACACAACGAGCTGTAGCTGTAACTGTCGCATGGTAGATCATTCCAAAATCCCTGCACAGAACACAGTACAAGCGAAATTAATAATACTTGCCCAAATTTTGCTTCAAACGATAAAAATGTACAACTGACAAATGATTTACAATCCCTTTAATCACTGTGACTTTGTATTATTATTATTATTATTTTGTATTGTGATAAATTGCAATATACTCACAGTGTCTATATACATCTCAATGCAGTCTTCGCCATCAACGTCGTTGGGTTCGTATGCGTTCCAGTTGGTAAACTTAACGTCTTCTCCGTTGGTCCATGCAAACTCATTTTCGGATATTTTGTCATTCAGACCGATCCAAAAGCGAGTGTCAGAGACGCTTTTTATGGAATCTTGAATGCAAAACATTGGGTGTGTTCGTTTAGCTCCCCCAGGTTGGACCAGGGTAAACCCAGGGCCCAATTTCACGGCACTGCTAAGCACACAATTTTCTGCTAACCGAGCCTCTGTTTATTTCATGGGGACCGTATGCAGTAAGCACAGCAAAAGGCACACTTAACCTAGCGGAAAAATTTGCTTGAATCGCGCAAACGTTAGCACAAAAACGCCGTGAAATAGCGCTTAAGGTTAGCAAATTTTTCTGCTAAAGTTAGCACAACTTTTCCGCTAACTGTTAAGCAGCGCCGTGAAATTGGGCCCAGGTCTTTGGATTAGCTCTGATGTCATACTCAAGGCTCACCTAAGTCAGCCATCACAGCATCCGCCAGTCAGCCACCGCCAGACAGTGGATAAGATCAAGTGTGCCCCCAAAATACACTTTATTGGAGGTCTAAACATTATTATTTATTGTGACTTTAAAAGCTGTTAGGCCTTTTTCAGTCTAAAGGTTGATACTTTGCAAATTATAGAAAAGCATTAATCTCAAAGTAAGCCTCAGTTTAAAAATGGTATTTTGTCAATGGCTGACGCCGCAGCTGCGACCATCACGCGAGGATCGCGAGGATTCTAGTGTCCTCCAAACTTACTTTGTTCCCAGACATAGGCCCGAAGGAAGTGGTTGACATTCTCATCGGTCACCGAGGCTAACTTGGCACCGTTAGGACAGGCCGCCTCGGCTGCATCAAATCCCAGTTTGGCGTAGTTGGCATAGTAACAGTCATCCAGGTAACGGGCCCATCCCGCTGGGCAGTTCAAGGGGTTGGGAGTCGAGGGAAGTGGTGGTTGAACAGAAATATCTGTGAAAAAGGAAACCAAATGGATTGTGCCTTTGATGATACAAGCATGGAATTTGGCACACGGTCAGAGTATGTCATGAGAAAGATATCTGGTTATAGGGCCATTGCAGTTTTGGCCTTTGAAGAAATATAGGTAGAATAATGAGCAATGGCACTCGTTGAACCGCCACCACCAAAGAATAACTCCATAAGTTCCAATTTAGCAGACAAAGAAACATTTGAACCCTATTTTAACAATGACCCCTACATTACCTTTGACCTCGGTAATCTGATCAAGAATTGTGTCTTTCCACCCAAGTGTCATCCCACAAAATGAGCTTAAAGTAGCAAATTGTAAAATCAAGATTATGGTATTTCCTGAAAGTACAGGCTGCAAGCTTTAATTAGATACATTTTACAGTTATCAGAGTTTTGACCCGTTGTTTTAGAAAATCCTGTTAAAAGTTTTAAATCTGTGCACACTTTAACCTGAGTTAAATAAAGACCCCCCTCCCCCGCGAAGCTATTAGTTAAAAAACTTTGGGTTATATAACAGTTGAGAGTTTGTTTTACAAACAGTTGCTAATATCCCAAAATTTTCTTTTTAGTGAAAATGGTTGTTTCCATGTGCAACTCTGAAAGCCATTGTGCAACTATGCTCAATTTGTGCTGTCAGGTAGAATACGGTCATACAGAATTTAAGACTGGTTAGTGTCACCCAAAACTTTGTTTAGGCAAAACAAAAACTGCACCCTACCTCTCTCGTAATGATCAAAATGCTGCGTGTCATAGGTCGGTAAGAGTCCGCTCGATGTCTTCGCAACCTTCCTGAGGAAGCAAGTTCTACCCTGTCTGTTGTAGTCAAAGGACAGACATGCAAATGGTGCCTCCCTGACGCATCGCTCGGCGCATTCCCGGGGCCACACGTTGTCCAACTGCAAGTCAACAGCCTCGTCCATCTTCTTCTCAGTGTACGTTATAAAATACTTGAAGATGAAATCTGTAAGTCACACATCAAATCGAGTTTATGATACAGAGTGGTTAAAAAAGGTAACCCATGTTTGATATTATTGTTCACCCACCTCCTACAATTCCAGAGAATTTGTGTTCAAAGTGTTGATGAGTAGGGTGTTTAGAAAAAATCTTGAAAAAATGTAGGTGTAGCTTAATTAGATCTTAGGATATTGCCCATTATTGATGACATGTACAAAACTGGCTTGTCCATGGGAGCTTCATTGTAAGCAAGTTAAAGACATAAAATTGAATTGTAAGAATCTAAATAATTAGGGAAAAAAAGAGAAAGAAAAAAAGTTTTAGCGATGAACCAACCATGTATATATATGGAGTCTATAGTAACAAAGAAGCTAAGGTTTCTAACAAATGCTATGTAGGCCTTGGAGAAACCAACTCGGCAAACATCTTTGTGCTTGTAAATGCTGAAAAGTCTACACAAATTTGCAATATGTTTCTATCTTTAATTATTTATTTACTTATACTGCTAACAACAAAATAAATAAAAAACATCTTACGATCTCGATTGCAGACATATGGGTGAGAGACGTAGCAGTCATCGTCATTCCAATCGCCATAGTTATTTTCAATTTCGCAGCAATGCTGTCCGCCCGAGTAGTAATAATCTGCATTGTTAGGTTGCCCTGCATTATAACACAAATTCCATATCAATATTTTATTTTGCCACAAAGTTTCAACATAAATCAGCATGCATTTTTTGTCAATCAGGTACGTTTTGTTGGTCACCAGGGGCCAATTTCATAGAGCTGCTAAGCACAACAATTTGCTTAGCATGACATTTTGTCCTTGGCAAAAACAAGGTTACAGACCAAATTTTTACCTGATCTTTATTGTTCTGGATTGATAATCAGCTGTTTTCTTGCTTAGCATGAAAAACATGTATAATTTCGGCTAGTAACCTGTTTTTAATGAGCAAGACTTTTTGTGCTAAGCAAATTTTTTTGCTTAGCAGCTCTATGAAATTGGGCCCAGAATATGGCACTGTAAGTAGAGGCGTGCATTTACGGGTATTTTATTATTACGGGTATCGTCAACCATGTCACTTTCCAACTCTCAACTTTGCAAAGGAAACCTTGCTTTGATTTCCAAGATGGCGTACCATGGGAAAGTTCTATCCGGCCCTTACCTGGTTGCCAGTTAATCTTTGAGAATGCTTTGCCATCACTCCAACCCCATCCACCTTCAATCCCAAGGTCATTACATCCGATCCATGTATATCCAGCACCAAAGGACTTCACGCGACCTATAATAAAGAAAATAAACCAACATTTATTTTAAATTTAAACAGAAGAACTTCTACAGATGCTGTTTTTGGTAAATTTGGTTGTTTTCCCTTGTACATTAAAGTAAATATATGCTCAAATGCTAGTTTAAAATAGGTGAAAAAACAGTACTTAATTCTATTGTATATAATTCTTTTGAAGCCGACAGACCTGCAGAAATAGTCTCGTTGTAAAGTGCTTTGAAACACTACATTGTAGGGGTATAAAGTTCTTTATAAGCACCAACATATTTGTTATTGTTGTTTTTTATTGGTTTAATGGTTACGACCGCGGCTACAAATATCATGCGAAGATCGTGATGATACGCGTTTGAGCGTTCGTTTAGCACCGCTCTTGTGGCTAACCTGACTGACTTTACCCGTGTCGACTTGGGTGAGCTAAACGAACGCACCAATAATGTTTCTCCCTTACCATTAGCATAACTCATATCATCACTTCCTTGGATGCTTAGCAGATCACCTCCTTCCTGGCGGCAAATCATCCGGGCGCTGAACCAATTCTCCTGGGAACTCGGTCTGAAGAGGAAACACTTGTCTGAATCCTTATCGTACTCCCAGCCACTCCCGCATCGGTCATAATAACCACCTGAAACAACCACAAAAGACACTTTAGCAGTTGGCCTTATGTCAGTCATTACATATTATCTTCCAGTCGAGGCCAGGTATAAGGTAGAATGCCATGGCCCAGTGGTTACGGTGTTAAGTCGACTCATGTACGATGGTGCAGAGGTTCGAACCCTGTCAAGAATATAGTGTTTGTGCCCTTGGGCAAGAGACTTATCAACAATTGCCTCTCTCCACCCAGTAGTATAAATGGGTATCTGTGAGAGTCGAGGCTAATTGAGCTCCTGATGAACAGGCTAATAAATGCAAAGCGCTTTAAAATCTAAAGCGCTTTGATATCTAAATTTAATCTGGAGTTTGTATCTAGACACTGTACCTGTTGGATTGGGTTGGGATGTTGGTCCGACTCCGTTTACTGGAAAGTAAGATAAATTGGGTGTTACTGACAGCCGTGCTTCACATGAAGGAAAGGTAAGGTAAAGCACATGAAAAAACAGTAAGAATATGTTGTTATATGATTTGCTTGTGAGTTATTATATGGAGAAAGTATATTAAAGTATAAGAAAAAATATAAATAAATAATATAAAATAATATAAGTAAGTATACGTAAAAATATAAGTAAATAATATAAAATAATATAAGTATAAGTAAAAATGCACAGTATAAGATTTATTTTTTTCTAAGACCATTGCTTGCACAGGCAGGGTGTTCACCCGTTGCGCGTAACAATTAACCTTTGACCTGGGCTACTTTATTTAAATACCAAACTGGCTTATCGTGCGACTTACTTGAATTCTTCTGACAGGTGTAATAGTTTGTCTGGGCGCAGTTTCTAGTCTTCCACAGACCGTAGTTTGTTGGTGAGCCAGTCATAGTAACACAGTGAGTTGCTTTCGGGAAGCCAGGTGCCCAGTTGTTGTAAGCACCAAGCTAAAATATTAAAAAACTAAATCAATTAGACATTTTTCAAAACAAATCACAAAGGGAAACTGACTGGGTTCATTTAGTTTTATTAGGTTTAGGGCTTGCAATCATTTAGACCTGGTGTCCAAAAACACCCTAATTAATTTGTTGTCATTACCGGTGAACCGTCGGGCCACTTGTAGATTCCCGGGCTGCCCGTATCTGTCAGTCCAAACCAAACCCTCTGTTGAATGGCATTGAGACGACCTGGAATGAAAATCAGCAATTATAGAGTTTTTTCTTGCCAACATTTAAAAAAAAATTTTAAAATAAATAATAACACGTGCATTTTTGTAAAAAAATTAATAAAGATCAATATAATAGCACTGTCGTCATAGTTAGGCATCAATTTAACAGAGTTGCTAAGGACAAAACATAGCTTCGCACAAAAATTCTTGCTCATTAAAAACAGGTGATTACCAGCCAAAACACCATGTGATGTTCATGCTAAACCAAAACCAGCTGAATACCAGTAACAAACATTATACATCTCCTAAAAAATAATACTGCCACATCAGTAAGGTAATACAGCAAGATAGATGTATTTACAGTCAGCTTTGATTTTAGGAGTAAACTGCAAATTAGCGAGCATCATCAATTTTAAAAATATATTTTGTTTCCTATGTAGCCTGGTTTCATTTTGAAAATTTCCAACAAATGACATTCAAAACCTTTCACTTTCATCATCTTAAAAGTTACTTTGAAGTTACTTTGTAGTTACTTTGTTTAAAATTGTTTACATATTACAAATTGTGTGTTAAATTGGTTACATATATTCAAATCCATAATTTGGAATCGGTTCTTGACATCAACGGTTGGGTAGGCCTACTCGAGTACCCGGTTCCAATGCACAGGTGCAAATACTTTATAATTGAATATCTTAGATTGTATACATCGATATGCATTTCCAAAAAACTTTGTTTTCAGATAATTTTTTTTTTTAAATACAACAATTTAAGACTTTACTTGACATGAAGGACTGCACTCCGTCGTCTTTTATTACGGCTAGTTGAGCATTCTCTTTCGTGCAAGATGTCTTAGCGTTACCCCAAGACTTCTTAGTTGGGTAGATTTTGTAGCATAGCTTGTTATACAAGTCATAATCCGTGTTTTCGCAATACTCGGTAACTATTCAAAACAAGAATAATAATGTTACGATACAAAGATTTAAGATGAGTGGAGGGGGAAAACTGTGATTAGTGATGACACATTGTATGTCACCCCTATATTTATATTTTTTTCACATTATTTTACAATTTTTTGAACATGTTTTATTGCTGCGTTCCAATCGCGTTGTGTTTATTGTGTTCACGAGTTCACGAGTCGTATAATGGCATTCCAATCGCCTGGTAACTCGTGTTCACCAGTGGTGAACTCGAGGTGGATTTCGTTTCTCGATGTTCACGACCTTATAACAAATGAAATACTCGCACATGCGTGTTGGTTCACGTACGAGTTCTCGCACGAGAATGTCCTTACCGCACAACTAAACTCGACTGTGCGCGTGCGTCTTGGTGAGTAGCGTTTGGAATGCAACCTACTCGTGATTTGTGAATATGGAGAAATTCACGGTGAACACGATAAATACGACGTGATTGGAACGCAGAATTAGCCAAAATCAATCTTTCAGCGACGACTTCTCTTAAGTCTTCTTAAGATGAGTCGCAAGATAAGACAGGTTTTGTGGAATCGGTCCCAAGTCTCAAATGCAACACATTATCTTGACACTCAACTCCCTCCCGTTAATTGTTGACATCGTGCAAAACTATACAAATAATTGAAATAAGAAAAGACAAGTCAGGATATGTTGCAGATTTGAATTAAACTTGGAATATAACAATGACATGAATCAAGTTATGCAGACTGACTTACTAGGCCCTGGTGGTACATACGTCAGGGGTATTCCTGTAATCAGTCAATAAATATTAAATATTAGAATCGCAATAAGAAATGTTTGTTCATTTTATTAAAACGACTTTCGAGCAGACCCAAGTCCAAAATATGATCAAAGTTTTAAACAAAAACAGGACAAATTGGTAAGAACTTTGGAAGACAAATTTATTTTACCTATTGGAATTCTGCAAATGAAAGCAGCCAGCTTGAAGCAGTCCCCAGTATACCACTTTCCCTCAGTGTCAGCTGAAATAAAGAACCATCTTTAATTAAGCATAAATAAATAAATTAATTAATTAAGTGATTCCTCATGTTGGTAGTGACGCCTTTTCCTACGATCAATGCCCTTTTGTGTTCCTAAAAAAGTCAACAATTTTGTGGATGTTTAAATGACCTTAAATTACCCCTACATGACCTTTGACCCCAGCAATCCGATGAAAGAGAAGTATTTTTGTCTTGGCCTAATTGCTGTAAAACGTGGTTGTATTATCACAGATGGTGCCCCTTGTGTCAAATGAAGTCCAATCCCTTCCCTAAATCATACCTACCTGTTTGAATGTATGCACAGTCCTTACGTCCGTTGAGGGTCACATCCGGTTGTCCTTTGGCCCAGTTTTTATAGCCTCCAAGAGGTTTGTTATTCACTGCCCATTTGTATTTGCCGTCTTCATTGATATCTATACAAGGGAAAGTACGTAGGCTCCAAATTATTACCGACAGTAGACCGTTTAGCATTTCAAGCAGCAAAAGTGCTTCTAAAGGTGCTTAACAACTAACGTGATGAGGTTTTATCTCTGTGAACGTTTATTTTGTGAAGACAACATTCTAAGATTTCCATTTCAATTCCAATTGCATGCACCATTTACAGATTCTATGGACATTTCCCCCAAAGCATCTCTGAAATGCATCTTCAAAAATAACCTTGTATTATTTTCTTCAAAATTATAGCATTTCCGAGAGTATTAGCGTCCATTAAGAACTTTACAACTATTATTAAGCTTTTCAATATAATTTTTGGTTAGTTTCTTCCTGGATAGCTGCAAAAATATACAATCTTTCAGTTTTAAGGGTAACTAGTTTTGGTGACTGAAAAATCACCAATTCATTGCTCCGGAGTACAAGGCCATATGGCACTTCACCTAAAACGGTTAACATTTATTTGCAATTTGTTCAAAGCAAGTATTAGAGACAAACCTGATAGTCCAAAAAAGAGTTCTTTGATTCCATTGCTGTCTAGACCACTCAGGAGGCCATTCACAAAAATACTTTCCTGATCGCTACAAAAATGTTAAGTGAGAAAGAACATTAATGAAAACACAATTTACAAAAAAATTTGATTCATTTTTTGGGACGGGACAGAGTAGAAATGACTTAAGTCAATGACTCAACTCGAGTCCAACTCGAGTCACAGTTTTTGGCAACTCGACTCGAGTCCCGACAGGTAAATGACTCGACTCGACTCGACTCGACTCGACTCGACTCGACTCGACTCGACTCGACTCGACTCGACTCGACTCGACTCGACTCGACTCGACTCGACTCGACTCGACTCGACTCGACTCGACTCGACTCGACTCGACTCGACTCGACTCGACTCGACTCGACTCGACTCGACTCGACTCGACTCGACTCGACTCGACTCGACTCGACTCGACTCGATTCACTGCAGGCAAATGACAACTCAAGTCCCTCATCAGAAGAATCAACTCAACTCAAGTGAAGGCCAATGACACTTGAATCCCAAAAATATAAGCAAAACTTTGCTGAAAATATTTGTGCTTTGCAAATACAGTACGAACTAACGGCTGCTAATCGAGTACAAACACTGTGTCACAGACTCCCATCATGTGTTTCTGTAGTTCACAAAATACTAATCAGATCTGAGACTAAATTTTAAACACATTTCCCAATTCGTGGTTTCATTATTGGCCTCAGGCAATTCCTATTAAAAATGCAAAGAAATATTCTTTTCTTTCTTGTTTTCAAATTTTTGTGAATAAGAAACAATGTGGCAGATGACAGAAAGATTTTTTTAGAAAGTTTAAGGGTTAGTGTTAAACCCAGCCTACATACTCTTCAATAGGTGTCAAATACGCTCCCTGCACACTGCAGAAATCCTTGGCATCAGTCCAAGTCATTAGCTGGTTGGCTACTGCATTCAGCTGATAGCAATATCCTGAGTGTGATGACCAACCTACTGGACAGGTACCTAGGAAAAACAAACACAAGTACTAAACAACGCAAAACAAGTTTTCTAAGAGAAATTAATGCAGGTGATCGTATGATAAGCTCTGACGTCGAGATGAACACCCGTGTCAGCAACTAAAGACCTAGCTTGTAGAGCACAGTATATGCTCCAAGCAATGGACAAATGTGAGGTGTTCTGGCAAAATGAGACGGAACTGGGCACAGGGCATAGTGGAGAAAACTGCAAAATAATGAAAAATAGTTTTACATTGAAATATTGAATTTTGAGTGAAAAGAAAGCCCGTGCTTTTAACCAGTTCGTGCCGGGATTATTGTAACATTCACGAGCCGAGGCACGGGTAATATTTTTAACGAAACTTGATCCGAGGTGGGTTTAGGCCGATGGTACCAGGAAGCACACCCATGCATTTCTGGCCTTGCTCGTGACGTGTTTATGCATCATCCGTTTTTAATATCGGTAAAACTTTGCGTGTATAAACTTTCTCCGGCACAAAGTTAAGGTTAACATTTGTAGATTTTAGCAGTTTTTTACCATTCTGTATATAAAATCGCGGTTTGCAGGAGACCAACATCTCTTCAACTCACAGTAAATAGAAACAGCACCCTACTGTATGATCTTCTTAACCAGTCCCAGTTGGATGCCGTGTATACACGCACAGCTTGCCCAGAATTTAAAATGGATGACAGATAAACACGTCACGAGCAAGGTCGGAAATATCTGGCAGCGACCGGTTTGTGCTACCCACGGTTGCCGGCCTGAACCCGACTCGAATCGAGGTTCATAAAAACCAATCCTGCTCCTGGGCCCGATCAATGTCCAAATAATCCCGGTGCAAACTGGTTAGGTCTACCCTTCCCATGTTATCAAAGTATCCTCCGAGTGATATTCCGCGAGCAGAATATTGATGTAATTTCCTAGGTGGACCTACCTTCGGGAATTTCGCAGATATATTTATTTTTGGCTGTGCATTTTGCGATGGCCCACACTCCGCTGGTCGTGACTGAGCCACAATCACCCTCCTTGCCGTACCATCTGCAAAACCACACACAGGTTGAAAATTGTTACCTAAAAGGCATGCCGCACAAATTCTTAACCCCTTGACACTGGTATTAATTCTTTACTGCATGCATGACTGCACATAGCAGCCTTTGTTCAGCAGCTGCACTGCTTGGATCATTATGCAGTGCAGTCATGCGTATGATCCAGTGCAGTTAGGAATTAATATCAGTGTCAAGGGGTTAAGGTAAAGGTCTCAGTATTTCATTGAATTTGAAGTTTGTCAACAAAGAGGTTTGGGTAAACTGTATTAGGAAAGGCGAGGAAATCATGAAAATGCAAAGATCGCCATGTTTTTAGAAAAAATCTATTATATATGAAAACTTGTGACTTTTTAACCAGTTCGCGTCGAAAGACGTGTATACACGCAAAGTTTTTCCGGGATTCAAAACAAATGACGGATAAACACGTCACAAGCAAGGCCAGGAATATCTATCAGCGACTAGCTTGCAGTGAGCAAAGCCAGAAATATACGGGTGTGCTACCCACAGATGGCGGCCTGAACCTGCCTCGGATTGAGGTTCGTGGAAAAAAAATCCTGCGCCTGGGCCAGGTCAATGTCAAAATAATCCCGGCGCGAACTGGTTAATGTGTTATAAGAGAAACCAATATTTAGTCCAACGTCCTTACTGGTTTTTAGGCTGGTTGCTGTCCCATTTGTTGTAAATTGCCGGGTCAAAAGTTGACTTGTCTGACCATTGATAGTCTCCGTCTTTTCCCTTCTCCTGTTAAAAAAAAACCCAACAAAATTAATGTAGCAATAAAATTAATGTAGCAATAAAATTAATGTAGCAATAAAATTAATGTAGCAACACAATCAATTCAGTAACAAAACAAATGTTGGGGGAGGGGTGGTAATTGTTTTTCTCATTTTATGCACCTTTACAGCACTCCAGCTGCGAGTGGGGATTATTAGAGGGAGGGGGAAGGGGGAGGGAGAAGGGGGAGGGGGGAGGGGGAAGGGGAGGGGGGAGAGGAGAAGGGGGGAGGGGAATCAAAATCCACTCAGCCGTTACCCTTTTCTATATTTTTCTTGTGCAGAACCGCCAGTTACATTAGGCAGTGCTGGTGTTCCTTATGTAATACATTTTTATAACAGCAATTGTGGACATACCTTATCTTGCAAACCTATCCAGTAACTACTTGAGTGAGTGACTTGCAAGTTGTTCAGAAAGGTTTGGTCGGCGTCTTTCTTGACATACGCAATGTGACCCCCTTGGTAATAAGTGCATTCACTCTCAGCACCCTTCCATGTGATGGCACTAGGCCCTAACCGGTAGCATTTGCTATCATAATTTCTCCAACCACGAGACTCGTCACATTTTGTGAGGACAGCTGTTCGAAAAAAGGAAAGAATTACAGCTAAAATATACCTTTTCAGATATCGTGATACCGTTTTATTTTCGTCTTTTCTCAGGAACGATAAGACAGTATTAGGTTAATTCCTTTCAACCTGATTTTGAAAAAGCATTTGTAAAGGATCCAAAACCTGACATTTTGAGGGATTTCAGGCCCTAATGCCCCTTTAGTCATCCAAGGTATATAGTCATCTGACTTACTAGAAAGTCGACTGCAGATGTACGGTTTAGCTTTAAGGCAACTGTCATCGTTCCACTTGCCAGTGCTAGCATACAGAGCAGCACAGTCTTCATTGCCAGAGTTATTAGGCTCTCCGGGAGTCCAATTTCTGTGTGTGGAAAAAGTGCGTTCAGTTTAATATGTAGTCTAGTTCATCACAAATCCCTGCAAGTCCATCACAAGTCCATCACAAGTCCATCACAAGTCCATCACAAGTCCTTCAGTCCCAATTCAAATCACAAGCTAGTCACAATATTTGAGCATTGACAAAAGATTGGAGTTGAGATTGGAGTTGAGATTGGAGTTCTGACTGGAGTTGCGACTGGAGTTGCGACTGGAGTTGCGACTGGAGTTGCGACTGAACTTGCGACTGAACTTGCGACTGAACTTGCGACTGAACTTGCGACTGGGCTTGCGACTGGGCTTGCGACTGGGCTTGCGACTCTGTAAAGCAGCAGCACTTACAACAATGCTACATTATTAGGCAAAATTACATACTACTGTATTTTACTGCAACAGAGGGAATATTTTTGTGAGGTGAAGAATAGATGTTACAATTCCATTCAATGAGGTGTAGCTGAGTTTAATAGAACAGTCAATCTTTCACTTAATCACTTTTATTATACAACATTTATTATTGTCATTTGATATTTTATACTCTTCAATGTGATGAATAACATAATTAGTAATTTAACATAATGAGTAATTAGTTATTTATGAATAACAAAATGTTGGCAGCATTTTTTAGCCATTGTTGTTGAAATCAATGGAACTCGCATTAATTAATTAACGAAATGCAAATAAGCTATCATTAATAGCCTATGAATAAAAAAGTTAATTATAGCAACTTTGATAGTAAACTTTTTTAACACAATTTCATAACTTGCACACATTAATTTAATTAATTAACCCTGCCAAATCCAGCACAGTGCATCTGTGGTGACTGCTTGACCTTGATGGACTCTGCACACAAGTCAATGTGACAAAGTATGCAATCTGTTCTGGCAGGGTTTCTAGCCAAAATACCCTGGAGGGTTAGGGTTAACCCACTCATTGGATTACTTTTTTTTCTACAAAGGTAACCCATCTGCGTCTCAAAATATGCAGTACAAAGAATGTACTTGCTCAGCGGAGTTTTGTCCAGGCACTTACGTGTAACTGTTAGGTGTTAATGGCGTATCATCTACCCATTTAAATGTCTTTTCCGCAATTACGTCGTGCAGTCCAAACCAATACTGACCACTAACTCCTGAGAGAATTTTTTTAATGAAAGTCTTGGAGAGAAAATGGAAAAAACAAAACTGTTTAGGAATATGCAGATTACATTTAGCCAGCAGGCACTTGTGCAGAGTTAGAATTGTTTAACATGATAACAAATTTCGTCTGGCGAGTGGTTTTATTTATATGCTTCATTTTCATCGTGACTTTGCATTCACATCACAACGAGATGGAAGTCAGACCAAATGCAATTTCAGAATGTAATCAAATATAATCCAAAGTAAAATGCCGGGAAGGTCCCTCAAGATGGATATTGATAAAAAAAGGGTACCAAAAAACCACCACATGATTTAGGCTTTTGTTTTTACTTCATTTGTTTTTAATCATTTTATGCAGTTTTGCCCTTGTTATATGTTCTAAAATTCGGAGATTCAGAATCTTCAGATGTCTATAGCTACCCTGTAAAATTGAAGACAGTTGTGCACTTTCCATACATAATCCCCAAGTATTTACCCACATTTATGGGGTTAGCCTTGTACTATATGGTTCTTACCATGGTTGCTGCATCAGGAATAATAGCAAGATCGCCAGCTTTATTTTTCTGACAGTCATTCCGAGCATCAGTCCACTTCCGCGAGGTTCCGACCACCATGAAGCAGTGGTCGTTGATCTGCTGCCAGCTGCCACCACATTTTGGTACGGGCGGACTAGCCGCGTTAGCTGCCAAATTTGATGAATAAAAACACGATTGCATGAATTGTTCATCGGACAATCATTTTATCAAAGAAGGTTTGGGTGGCTAATAACCATTCCTGTACCAAGCTGCAACGTCTTGGACTTTAATACCCCAGCCACTTCCATTTGGAAGTTCTTGAATTGGCAATTGTGGAGTTTAAGACACCTCAATCATTTTTTATTTAGCCGGCGCCTTCCTAACTCGATTCGGGCTATTTGTCACTATTTTTCACTACACTTCAGGTGCTGTTAATCTTCCAAAACTTGGTAATTCCATAACTTTAAAAGTCTAACCATCCTGTAAATTTTGGATACAATGTTCACAAAATGCAGGGGCGGATGCAGGAATTTATGAATGTGGGGTCCTAGCCATGGGCGGGAGGTGTGGGGGCTCTCCCCCCAAATTATTTTACAGTAGAAGCTCTGAGGTGCATTCTGGCACATTATGAGCCTATTTTTCTTATATATTTCGATCGTTTTGATCTATTGGAAATCTTGTACAGAAAGCACCACGCTGCTATTTTGCTCTGATATAAAAACACATAAAAAAATTAAAAAAATTATATAAAAAAATTAAAAAAATTAAAATCCAGTAAAAAAATGTGGGGTCCGGACCCCAGGACCCCTCCCCTAGATCCGCACCTGAAATGCATGAAGTACTTGCCACAACTGGGAGCCAAGAAAGAGCATGATAAATAGGACACCGCCAACCTCCATGCGCCTACTAAGTGCACGCGTGATGATGATAACAGCCAGACGTGCAATTTCAGACTTGTTATGAGTGCTGATTTCCACAGACATTTGTATTATGCATACAGTATAAAACAGTTGACGCATGTTTAACATTGAAGTAAATTTGAACCTGAGATCTCTCATGCATTTGTGAGTCCCACACTATCCACTACTACTCCGGCCACATACAGGTTACATCTTCAAGTTCAAAGTAAAATGATGGTGGTTTTTTGTTTTTTAATACTTTTATAATAGAGGGCGCTGTACAAGCTAGACAGCAAAATATTGTTTACATGAAGTTTTAAGAGGTGTCCATTTAATTTTAAGAAATATTTTTTAGATGGCAATGAGCAATACTGTTGAAAGAATACCTTTTTTGCAACTATTCAAAAAGTATAACCAACAAAAGAATTGCTAAAAAGCCAACTTGATGTAAAGATAGCTAAAGACTCTAAACTTCCTGTAATTTTTTTTCTTAGGCATATAGGCCTACTGTCATTTTGAAAAAAATAATTTAAAAGAAGTTAAACCAAAGATGCATCCCAAATAGTTATATATTAGTTTAAAATCAAAATCGTAAAATATTATTATCTTGGAATACACAGCATTTAAGAGCAACAACTTTATCAGGTTAGTTGCCAAGCTCTATTCTTTAGATTTTAGGAACTGTTACTGCTTCGAATGATAAAAATTCACAATGGTATATGCTACTAAAACTTGAAATTCACGCAGTTTCATTTGCGCCGGTGTAGGTCATAGACCATCTATTGTTAGCTTAACCGGTGGGCGTAATCCCAGCACCGACCGTTACACGGACTTCTGGACTAGGGGTTCAATGATTACATTTCTGATAAAAAAAAAGATAATAAAGGACGATATGAGCCTTTAACGTGTCTTGGTACAGAATAGCACAACTAAAATGCTTGAGATTTATATGATTCGCAATCGCAGCTGAGAAAAATAAATTTGGCAATTTTAGGAAATAATTTACCAAAGACAATGAAAGTAAAGTCTGCTCGTTATAGGCTAATGGGCAATTTCGTATGGGAAGTGAGAAAAATGACATTTAAAAAAGTTTATCAAATACCAATTAAATTACATGTGCATTGTGTAGGCCCTATGCATACTTGGCAAGGAACAAAAACACGTTTTTGAATATCTTTGTATACTTTTTATGAAAATCCTATTTGAAATTGTGTGATATTTTGCTTCAACATAAGGACAACTGGAACTAAATACTATAAAATGAAATAAATCCTAAAATGCAAAACTCAACTTCCTAAATATTTTTTTATTACACAGGTTTGGGGCAATAATTGCTTATTTTAAATGAAAATGATATTACGGGATAACATACTAATATTTGAAAACATCAGTATATATCTTTACTATTTCCTAACAGTAATTTGTAACAGAATTACATGGGTAACGCGAAATTACAGCTTTAATTTTTTTTATAGCCATAGAGTTAACTATCTGTATAGTAACTCTCTTTGTTGTTTGGTTTATTGAAATTTCGTTTCAGTGCCAAAAATACTTTACATTTAAGCAATTCCGCGGTAACGGAATTAATTTTCACAGAATTGTTGGCTATTCATTCATTCATTTATTCATTCATCATTTATTTCCATATTGCTGCTATTTTACAAACATTTTAATTAGAAACTTAGTGAACAAATATGAAATAAAATAATAAACAATTGGAATGCATTTTGTTTGAAGCGTACAAGTCTAAAAAGTCAATAAGAATTGTATTTATCCAATAATATTAGGTTTATCAAAACAAAACAAAAAGTTAACAAAGCAGCAATATGGGCAGAAGCCGATGGCTTATATTGCCACGCCAGAACAACACAAACAGAAACAAGACATGAATAGACAAACAAGAAAAAAATTCAATAATATAATAAAGTGAGCCTACCTAGCTTGAAAATAAATAAATAATAATGCAGAAAATCATGAAAAAGAAGGCGGGCGAAAGAAGAACAATTAGCGCGATAGTGAGAGAGGAACTATGCTACAGGAAATCATAAGCAGGAAATCATAAGGAAATCATAAGCTAAAACTTGACGTGCTGTGAATTAATCTTATGGCCTACCTGATTACTTTAATATGGTCTGGTTAGACCCCTGCTATCATTAAAAAAATAACAAAACTGAAACAAAACTGAAAATTATTTATATGAAATTTATAACAAATCGTTCATACTCATTATCGTTCATAGGCCTACTCATTTTCATATACATGTAGCTATAGTGTCCGCTATAGGAGCAGGATGTATGTATTATGTTGTCAATAATAAGTGCTTTCTATTTTTACCAAAAATGGAAGCGGTGGTAACAAAATTACGCCTCTAAAATCGTCCTGAACAAATTCCAATTGTTATAAGGTGTGTTTCAAAGGCACTCCATTAATAATAACCAAACATAATCCATCCATAACATGAGAAGTTATGTATATGGTATTTTACAATTCATTTTACTGTCAGATTTTGTGTTTTGAATAGGAGACCTTTTGTTAGAACGGTGCATCAACAGTTCATCAATTTCATTGGTAGAAAGCTAAATGTTGTGATGTTTTTATTTAAAATCGACATAACTTGTAAACAGTTCACAGTTACTCTCTTTAAGTTGGTGTCCATTTAAAATGTCGATTGTTTTTTCCGAACGAATTTTGAAGGAATATAACGTACTCTCTAACGAATATATTTGCTTGTTTGCATTATATTGGCAGGCCTTTTTACCGTTTTAAAAAGTGGTTTTTATCAGTTTGCTCAAATTTCACGACTTGCCCCCAAAGCCGTGAATATTGACATCAATATTCATGACTTTTGGGGAAAGTCGTGAAATTTGACGCCAATATTGACGTGAATATTCGCCACTTTTGGGGAAAGTCGTGAAATTCGACGCGAATATTGACGTCAACATAATACGACAAAGCCGTGAATATTGACATCAATATTCGCGACTTTTGGGGAAAGTCATGAAATTTGACACAATTATTGACGTCAGTATTCCCGATTTTAGGGGAAAGTCGTGAAACTTGATTTGTGATGACCCTCCGGGGCCACCATACCATACTAATTTCAGGAACTTGTCGCCCTTAGCTTTGGAACTGTGTTATAAATATGTTTTGGCTAGCTCATGATCAAACGTTTAAACAAAAATCGGAGAGAAATTGGCTGCAAACCATTGATTGGATTGCGCAGCTTGAAAAAACAATTTGCAACATTATAAATTGTCTGGGGAATGTTTGGTACAAACGGTACTAATGATGCCCAGGCTAGGATAGCTTGTACATTTATTTACAATGTACAATTTAGATATGTAATGGTGTTTTTTTATTACACCAAAAATGTAACGGTCTTGTTCTTATTCTTTTCTCACTGTTGCCGTATTATGTGACCTGATTTGTGACCTTTATAATATGAGACTAAATCTTCCAAATGAGGCAAATCTTATTATCACAGAATGTTACAAATGGAATGATGATGGTATGCACTTCCATTAGTAATTTTTGCACCCAATTTATTGCCGAATTTGTTCAAATTGGACTACGAGATTGCAAAGACATTTCTACAACCTAATATCGAATAGCTTATAAGGCGATACAATTATAATTTCAATGTAGGGTACGGTTTTAGGACACCATGTATGATAATGAAACACGAACGTTTCCCCACCCCCACGAACAAACTAAAAACAGTAAAATCGCCATCAATGTTTTTGAAAAAAAGTTGTTTCAATCTTGACTTGAAATGATTAAAATCCCATTTGTATTTGAATGCCTGTAGCGCGTTTAATCTGCAAGTATAAATAGCTGCCAATTGCATTCAGTAGAAAGCGGTAAAAACATAACAAGTTCTTTCAGTAAAGCATGAAAACGTCTGAAAAACTTGTTTTCTAAATCTTACCTATCACCAACAGAGAACTGATCACAAGAATGTGCAGCCACATTATTAATATCAGGCCACGGTTCAGGCCTCAAGGAAAAACCAAGAAGTGAACAGCAACAGCAACTACGGCTTCGTCGGGGGCGTATCGCGTCGTGCCGCCTGTATAGAACCAGGCTGGTATGACTGGCGATCGAAACTTTATACTTCACTTAAAACCCCAGAATTCTTGTTAATATTTAATAATTAGCGACAGTGAGGGGCACAAAATCCAACGAACTTGTTTCTCATAACTCTGCCACGTTTGGAATATACGTAATGCCCGGGACCGATCCCCTAACACGCGCTAATTTGTTTATATACACACGGTAACGATTTGGTTATCAATAATGAAAACTATAGGTGCGACCCTTTTTTATTCATATCGGTCTCAAATTGTCGTTTAATCTGTCGAGTTAAACATACAGTCATGAAGATTGTTTATATATCTTTTATTCCCGACTGTTATCTGTGGGTACAAATTCCAGATTTCAGGTTGAGAGAATTTTGTGTCTTTATATATTGTTGACAGTGTACAGATTGAAGGAAAGGGGACTGCAGCCTCAACCAATAACACAAACTCAAGAAAATACACAATTCAGCCTATTAGAGTTCATATAACGAGTTGGATTTAGTAGGGAAATATATTGTGGGTAAACCCGAGCATCCTCCACCAACAGTCTCCTGAACTTGACGAACAGAGCATAGTGTTCGAAACATGATACTTACACTCTCTTCCCTGCTTATACTATACTCCACGATGCATAGCTTAATGCAAATAGTACTTAAGTTCGATTTAGCCAACTCATTGGGCCGAATATATAAAAACTAGCAATTGCTTTTTCTTGACTTTTGCTTACATTATTTTGTATACATGAAAAACAAAACTGCTAACCAGCAAAAGCTAACCAGTTCGCGCCGGGTTTATTTCCAATTTACTGGACCCAGGCGCGTGATTATTCTTCATCAAATTTTCTTTTATTAGGTAAAATATTTCCGTGTTGATAATGTAACTAGGCCTACATGTACTACAATATGCCAACACTTAGTTTATTAGCACCGTTATTTACATGTTTTTGTCGACATGTTTTTGAGAATATTACAATGTTTTGACCTCGATATACGTTTTCATGAATAGGCTGTTTTCGCTTCTTATCGCCAGTCTTATTTATGCGCATGCCTGCATGAATTTGAATTAATATAGGGTCTGTTGCACAACTAGCGCGTCATAGTTGTTATTGCGCTTTGTTCCCCTCCGTACCAGCTCTCCCCGCCAACCTTGACGAGAAATCACCGCCGCTGATCCAGGGGGGTTAGTAGGTATTAAAATGAGGGGAATAGTGCTTATAGTGATTTTGGAATTGGAAAATGTGATAGCATTGCAGCGGTGGCGGCTTTTGGGGCGTTATCACCCTTTAAAAAGTATGGCCGCCAAAATGATTGTTCCTACATTAATCCGGTATCAATAATATTGGCGGCCATTGATAGACCTAGCACCTACAAAGCTGCAACCGCTCATGCTGCAATGTTATCAGACAATTTTCAACTCTAAGTGTGGATACCTTGCCAAAAATATCTATGAACAAAATACTTCTCTCGATCATTTTGATACCGATGGCGTAATTTGGCCGAGGCTGATGGCCTAAAAGTACGGTACCAGTAATTCTTCAAAGTGCAGGTGCCATCGTGTAACTTGCTCATTATCATTAAGTAATGACTTTGACTAATGTGCACCAGTTTTGCCTAAAAGGCCAGCTATAGTTGCCCTGCCACATTTTTAAACAGGGTCTCCGTACAGCTGCACATTCCGCCCCCACCCTCCCTCCTCCGTCCCCCACTTTCCGAAAATTATCTTCCGCTCAGCTATAGTGATGTTCATTGCACATTGACGATATAACAATATGAATCCATTAAATGTGTTCTTCACAGTATTTGACTGAGGATATGTATTTTGTTTAAATAATGTACAACATATAACACTGATAGAGTACATGTACACAACACGGATTGCTATTTGAGCGTTTAATATAATAATGCTAATGAATTTCCCATGTTGAGTCACAACATCGAGCCCGCGGTCAAAGTTCGTACCGAGGCAACATTTCTCATCAGGGGAAAACCGCTGGATACGCAATGGCTTTCACAGATCATGTGATAATGTATCATGTATGTAAACATCAGTGTATCATGTCGTAGTATTACGTGTATGTTCCTGCTGTGCTGGGCCCAAGTTGTAGCATTTGTATATCGTCACAGTTTTGTAGGGGTGCATTGTTGATTGTTATTGCCCAGAAACAAACCAGTGCGCGAAAACGGCGAGAAGCTATAGGCATAAGCCTATACATAAACCGTGCATTTTTTAATAACAACAAAATATTGATTGAACGGGTTCCAGGAAAAGACATTATACATAACGCCCACAACGAGTATAGCATACTGCACATAGGCATAGGTAAGTAATTTATATTCGTATTTTTGTCATCGGAATGTTGTTTTTGTTGCGTTGTCGATGTTTTTTGGTTTTTTTTTTTTACATTAAAATACAAATACAAATATAATTTGACAATAATGTTATGTTATGTTTTATTCCACAATGATAAAACCCCATAATCCAGGGGAAGGATTACAGTACTAGTACCACAGTGAGAATAAATATTTAATTATTTGGCAGGTGGGTTAACAAAGAATATCTACGTTTGTCTGTAGACGACATAAGAAAGATATATTTGTCATGTTTGGTTAAACCATTGAAGCCAAGAGCTCAATTTCACAAATGTCACTAAAACAATTTGTTCGGAGATCATCATTATACAAATGACATACAAGAATAATGGCCTGCGTTGTCTTTGTACGTGTACTTCCGACTTGTGAACATGTTTTACTTCAAATATTGGGTTTTGTCATTGTCTTTCAGCTTCACTTACTTCTTCTAGAACTGTGTCAGGCTTCACGAGCCTTTGTGATAAAATGACCCCTGTATTATGTTTTGTTGAGATCGGATTTTGTTTGGTCTAGAATTCCACTTTTTCAAACAGTAATCTCCCCAACTTGCTGCCTACGCTGATCCATGACATTGTGGACCATCGGACTAACAATTTTTCTAAATATCTGAGCCTTTTTACTCGCTAACCATGCGCTAACCAACCTGATCTGTTTCGTAGCACTACACTACTATACCGCTGTGTCAGAGGTCATCCCTGGATCTGCATGGACTCGACCAATTTGGAAAGGGAATTATCTTTTTTTCATCCGCAAAAGAAACACCCATTGTATTATTACTCCATTTCAAATGTTGTTTTTCACCCCGGTAAGATATGCACATTGTATGTTGTATCATAGGCATGTTCAGAGTGGAAAATTCCCACTGGGAATGTTGCCAATTAACGGGAACTTTCGTGACCATTAGGAATTTTCAATAACAGTTGGTGTTACCACAATGGGGAGAACCCACTCATGAATTGGGAATTTCCCAACTGTATGAAGCAAGAAATGAGACAGGGGGACACCCCCCCCCCCCCCCCTCTTTTGTGGTGGTCATTGTGCTTGATAAATGTTGTGGTTTCTCAGGAATTCTTTGTAGTTTGTTTAGGGGGCGCGTTAATAGTCTTGAGAGTGTAGTATCGGTATGGGGGAGAGCTAAGGGGGAGTCCCTCGGTCTCGTAACCCTGTGAGCTGCGAAAGTGCCCGGGAACCACTTTTTTTTCTTTTTAAAACTTTTGTATGAAGCTTTCGCCCAATTCCATTATAACTATATGTAATCCTCAAAGGAACATTGTGGTTGGAGATGGTATCGTCGCTTTTCATGTAGGAGTTCAGTCGCGGTCAGCCGACCCTGGGGAAGTTGGCCGTTCAGCCAAAGCCCATTGACTTGTGTACAAAATAAGTTCTTTGTGTTTCACCGCCTAGTTGACTTTGCCACAACAACATCATCAATCGTGGCCCCGTGACAGCTGTCTAGAGCCCCAGAAAATAAACAACAACGGCTGTTTATAATCGCAGAAAGGTCTTCTGTCTGTATACTTTACTGCGGATGCTGTCTCAACTGTTTCAAACAGTATTTTATACACGAAATCAAAACTGCCGCGGCGTAAGTTTTTGGCTTTGCAGCTCGCAGGGCTGGGTATAAAGGTTACCGAATTATGTGAATTCCCTAAATTTGCAACAATGATGCTAATCTTGGAAATCCCAAAATATGCAAGATGCTGGACTTGAAAAATTCTGCATTATGAATAAATCTTATCATTCTGTATAAAGAACATAGAAACAAGCCCTATTCTTAATTAATGACGCTTGTCTAGTTGTAAATATCACTTATAATTGGGGAAAGATTAAACATTGTTTTCATTGTTTTCTGGATGATTAAATATATTTTTAAAAATGTTACCACTATATGCCACTTAAAAATTCCAAAATTTTTCAATATTCCCGGACCCTTAAAAATTCCAGAAAATTTCCTGGAAACTTTTACAAATTTCCGGCTTTAGCCTGGCTTTTGTTTAGCCCCCCCCCCCCCCCAACAACAAATATGAAAAATACATATAATGGATCTGTGAATGCATGCATGCATGGAGGAATAATTCCTCCATGGTGAATGTTAGATGTTGACGTCACCTGCGAAGGGTTTAGCCGCCCCTTCCCCCTAAAATATGTTTAGAATGACGTTTACAAACTGATAGCAATGTCTGTTTGGATGTTTTTACTGTACAGGGTGGTCCACAAAAAACTATACCCAACTTTGGAGGCCATTTTCTCCTAGATGATAAAATATTTTAGTAATTTGGTTTGCATATTATTAAAGCATATATCGTTGAGCATTATTGGTGAAAATAGGGAAGATATTACAATAATATGTTTGGAGATATTCCTATTTTTAGCGAGTATGTGTACAAATGGCTTTTCCACGGGAGCTGTCAATGCATCAACATGTTTGAATATGATATGTGCAAAAAATCATGACAATTGTCTATTGATGTTCCAGATACATGAAATTATATCATTTGTTGAACTAACTGAAATGAACAAAACCAGAAGCCTATCTATCAAAAAGTATTATTTATCCATTTTAGTGTAAATAAAAGAAGCTCTCGCAAAAACATTTGTCAAAGGACTATCGCGTCATTACATTATTGTGGCATATCATATTCAAACATGTTGATGCATTGACAGCTCCCGTGGAAAAGCCATTTTTACACATACTCGCTAAAAATAGGAATATCTCCAAAAATATTAGTGTAATATCTTCCCTATTTTCACCAATAATGCTCAACGATATATGCTTTAATAATATGCAAACCAAATTACTAAAATATTTTATCATCTAGGAGAAAATGGCCTCCAAAGTTGGGTATAGTTTTGTTTGGACCACCCTGTATAGTTAAACACAGTTTTTGCATGGCCGTATCGTGCAAAAGTAAAATTAAGACTGTTCAATTATTGTATCAACTTCCTTCTGGTCTTCACTTCTGTCCATTAGAGGATTGTGTTTAGTTGCCGTGGTATCAATCTAGGCAGCCTGAGTTCTCATTAGCAGCCGAGTTTAGAGTTGTTAGAGTTGTAGCAGAGTTCAATCCGATCGATCGCCTCGAGACCACTGTTAGTATAGACCATGGAGGAATTCCTCCATGGTATAGACCGTCAGTTTCCTATGATGTTTGAACTTTGAAAAAAGGGGCAAACAATGTCCGAGGCCTATACGATATTTTCTGTGATTTAAATTATTACATGGTCGCCTGTTGTGACAACAATGATATTCTTCATGTAACATTTATCAAACGACGTAGCTTCTGTGGTATTTTATACTGACCACATGACAAATCTCTACCGCAAGTACATGTACAAACCGGCCTTACTATCCGAGGAGTGTATAATTAGGGCAATTAACTTAAGTCTATTATTATCAAATTAAAACCGGGGTCATTTTTTACTCGTTCCGTAGCTGCAAGAATATTTTGTTAATATTGACAAACGATGGCGCATCATCGAGATGAACGACTTCAGAGAATTGAATGGCGGTACAAAAGGTAAAACAAAATCAGGTGTCTCTATGATCCTCCTATGATTTTGTAAAGTTTTTTGTCCCAGTATCACCACCGAGTCGGTAAAAACATGGACGGGGAATAGACTGCGTTGGCACAAACGTGGGTAAATAACTTCCTGGTAAAAATTGTACAGTACGGCTGGTTCGCTTGACTAAGTTAATATAGGCCAACACAAAAATTAATCAAAATTGCCATGCCTCAATGTGTTTCCTGTACACAGTGTCCTGTTTCTCTACCGCAAATTTAGGGGCCTACATGTACATGCATGCGTGTTTGTGTTTGTGTTTGTAACCGCGAAATTAAGAATTCGCCTGTTGTTGTTTTCCCCCTATAGTTTAACTACTTTGGACCGTCTGCCTCCTGTGATAGTCGTAAGTCACGAAATAATCTCCTCTTTGTAAACTAAAAACTAACCTAACATTTGGTAATTTGTTCTTCAACTCGTTAAGTATATTTTTGAAAAGGGGTTTTGATCTATTGCATTTTCATACCTGTGTGATCAAACGAAATCTCCAAGATTTATAAGGCCCCCGTTAATTATTCATCAGGCTAATGCAACATTGCCAATGTTTCTAGTATCGTGACTTGGGCGTGATCCCTGACCACATGGAATTTACGGGTGGCTTCTGACTAGCAAACCGAACAAAGATACTGATATCGACTATTTTGGGGAACCACTAACACAGGGTCGGATAGCTCAGTTGGTCCGAGGTTGGTCGAAAACCAGAACGGTATTAAACCCGAAGGTCTAGTACAGCAGATAGGTGATGGGGTTGTGCCTTTGATGATTCAAGCATGGAAGTTGGCACCGACAGTCCGAGTATGTCATGGAAATATATTTGGATATAGGGCCATCGCAGATTTGTCCTTCAAAAAAATATAGATAGAACACCAAGCAACTTTCAAAATTAAACACATTTGTTGTTATTGCATGTTATTCTACCTAATTTTTGTCCAAGGCCAATATGTTTCTCGTGACGTATTGTGTCCCACGTTTTATGCGTGTATCATCAAAGGCACAATTCCTCCTAATACTTCCTCTATTGCCTCACTGGTTGCTGGTTCAAACCCTACTCCAGTCAATTAGACAATTTCAAAATAGATTTATAAGGTGTTAAAATATGACAACATTAAACTGCATGGCCACGTTGAATATACAGCTGAAGGACTTCATAGGAGAGCTACAGCAAGACATTCGAGACGAGGCACTAGATCAGATGAGCCAATGCAATTACACCACCGCTGTCACGTTCCTCAATCATGGAATCAGCATTAGTGGGTAAATTGTCAAGGATTTTTTTAATCCATTCATTCTTTCAACGCATCCACTTATAAGGGATTTAGAAGCCCCAGTTTTGGTATTTATGCTAATTTATATTTTCCATATTCATGATCGAAACCATGGCGACACCGATTGAGGCATATCAAGCTTCAGTGTTACGTCTGCTTTATGCTAATTGTATTTCCATATTCATGAGCGAAACCATTCGAATTTTCATATTTAGCGAAACCATGATGATCATTAAGACAGATTAAGCTTCAGTGTTACATCTGCTTTAAGATCCAAAGTTGCCAGAGTTTCTCATTATTTTCAGGGGAATTTCCTCCAAACATGGTTAGTGTAAACCCCCGTATGAACAGTGTGTTCTTCGGCCGTTACCCAAATCCAAGCTTAGGCTCCGTCTCAGGCTCCATCATTATTTTCAAACTGCATGAACGAAGCCTAAGACAGAGACGAAGATGGAACTTGAAAAACGGCCCTATAAAGTGGCATCACAGTAACAAAACACTAAGTTGTAAGAAAAACATTGAACACTTTACATTTTAAAGTGCACTTTGCAAAACAAACGACTTTAAACTGTACATTTTTTTGGAGGAATTGACTATGCTCAGTTCAGTGCAAAATGTATTTCATGTACCCTTTAAGCCGTAATTATGCGCATATGCCACTACCAACGACTTGTTGTACAAAAAGCCTTTGTACAAAATATCATTTTTCATGGATCCATGATCACATAATTATGCAGCAAGGCCACAGAGACATCACAAAGGCCTTCTGCAACTGGTGTGTAGGAACATTCAATATATACTGTGCAACAATGAGTAATGAAATTTCCGGTGTAGCGTGAATTGCAGACTATGAAATCCGGACTCGTTGGTGGTATTGCGCACGGCAATGACGGCATGCTTATACGTGGAGATAAGATTATTTATTAGCAGCGTCGCAGATGGCGGCTCTATAAGAGACTGACGTTGTTCTTGTGCCAAATTCGACATCCGGAAACTTCTCGGTAAGCACTTAATGGGTGCGTTTGTTTAGCTCACCCGAGTCGACACGAGTATTTGAAATTCAGTTAGACCACACGGCTTAGCTACGAGGGCCGTGCTAAACGTTCAAACGTGGGTCGTATACGATCGTCACGTGATGCTTGTAGTCGTGGCCGTTAAGCAAAACGCCATTTTCGCTTAGGCTTATGTTTAGGCCTCCAACAAAGTTAATTTGGGGCAAACTTAAAGGGATCGTATACGTTTGGTAATTACTCCAAAAATTAATGGCAATCAAAACTTACTTGGTAAGAAGTACAGCAGCTTTGGATAGCATAATGCATTTTTAGAAACTTTTCACTTCGAAGTACTGCGGTTATGGAAAAATATACATGTAACACTTTTGATCTCCAAAAATTTGAATCTGAGAAGCGTTACCGCAGTGACGTTTCTCAGACTGTGTATTCCAATGCAGATTATTCTTCCTGCGTGGACATAACCGCTCCAGATTTTCGGCAATATCTCAAAATCGCTAGCACCTTTTGAAATGAAATTTGTACAGGTTAGTTTTATGGTATACATACATCTATAACTATATAGGATTGAAACAAACGGTGGGTTCCAATTACCAAACGTATACGATCCCTTTAAACGTATCAACTGTTCGTTATAATATTTGTCTGTTGTGCTTGGAATAAACAACGCATACGTGCGACATATCTTCCACCAGTGACTCTGCTCCCTGAACAGGGTCCGTGGTGGATGATGACCCGGGTGAGACCCAAGTATGTCGTCCGAGCTAAACGAACGACCTGGGGCTAACCCGGATCGACTCGGGTGAGCTAACCGAACGCACCCACGAGAGCAACCAAAATGACAACCAAAGCCGCACGACGATGGTTGCCTAGTCGAACAATGCCTTCCGAACCCTAACAAATACACATGCTAGTATCAGGCGCCAAGTGTACAATTATTGTTTAACGCTATTATTTACAAATAATTCATATGCTAGAGATAATTGTTTGCGTGGGTGCACAAGTTTGTGACTGTTGCAGTTACACACTCGCGCATGCGCGAACTCGCCTCAACGACCAATTTTAAAAAGATACAAAATGATGTCGGGCCCATAACTAGCAACGCACGTTACACACATGTTTTCCCATTCTTAGCCAGGATTTCTTCACATTTTATGGCACCAATGTTTTGATACGATACTACAATTTAGTTTTTCATTACATGAAACCATAGTGAAACAAAAATAGTGCCATCAAATCCTGATGGCTAAAATGAAAAAGCTTATTATGTGCTCTCGGGCCGACATCATTGTTTATTACCTCTGCCTATTTCCGATGAAGGTATTATTATTATATTCATCCCTGTCTGCCTGTCGGTCTGTCTTTTGGGCGGGTTGGTGCTTGTCTGTCTGTCTGTCTGTCTTTCTGTCTGTTAGCATGGTTACTACTGGATGGATTTAAACAACACTCGGTGGGTACATGTAGATAGCTTATGGGTAAAGGATGATTCCATTAAATGTTCAGATTGATCTGGATCCAGATCAGGAATCCGGGTCACTTTAAATGATTTTTAAACATTTTGTTTTAGTCTCAAATTTTGTTATGGCGAGTTCGCGCATGCGAAAGTAATGCTTATTTGGAGAGTGATTGGTCGCATGGGAGGGTTTATCCAATGACAGGGGAAAGCAGTCCGATTTTCATAGGAGTCTGATTTCCATGTACACCTGCGTCACACATTGTAAGGATACTCTCACTAATGAGTATAACCGTACGAAGTGTTTGCACTCCGTTTCCTAGGCTTCTTCGACGGGACGGATTATCTTGCTACACGACCACGGATGCCAAACTACTCATCCTTCGCTCACAGTGCGCCAACAAACTGGTCAGAGCTACAAATTGTTTTTGTAATCCTAAAATTAAACGAGTATAATAACGAAGTTTGATTTGGATTATACGGTTATTGCGTGGCGAAGGATTATGAGATAGCGCTTGCCGCCACGCAGGATCATTCTTCAGCGCAAAGTTGCGTTTTAGCTAGGAAAAAACACGGGAGGGTTGAATTTTGACAAAATAATGGGAGGACATAATCTATTTTGCCACGTAATAATGGTTCCGTAGAATCTCAATAAAACTTAAATATCCAATATGAATGGCTTAATCAAGAACACCATGTAAGTTAATGGGTAGATGTGGGGGTTGTATTTTATAGTAGGCCTAAATGTCGTTTAACTGACCTGTCCGAGGTTTTACAATCATGAATGCCGAGAAAAGCACGAAAAACAGCGTTTGTTTTCAACCGTTATTCTTATGTTATTTGTGTTTTTTCGCGATCGCCGTCCGGCGATCGCGAATTTTTTTTTATAAAATTTTATTTTCCAAAATAATTAAAGGATATCTAGCGCAATCAATTTGCTGGATGCCTAGAATCATTATTTACTTTCAGATGAGTAAGATATTTCTTAATAACTCGGTAGTAAACCTTTTTCGATATCTGCAAACGGTGTATCCTACCTTTAAATTACGAGCTGAGCCGGGTTTTGTCAGGCGTGGCCAGTAGTCTAGGGACGAACGTCTATGAACACGACAGTCTCCCTGGGTTATGTACGGAGTGCACTGAGCTAGTCTGGTTCAAGCCATCTACGGAGTGCTGGTGAGCCGGTCTGGCCCAAAGCCATCTACGGAGCCGAGACTCGGAGAGCACTAGGTCGGAGCATGGTCCGAGCAACACAGGCCATCGAAGAAGACCACTAGACAGAGCTAGCGAGGGCAGCCTGACTAACTTGGCATCGTCTTGTCTCGTCTCGACTGGCGAATGGTTTTGGTTTGGGTTTTGGTTTTGGTTTTGAGCGTCCAAAATAGCGGAGCAGGGCGACACATCCAACAGCAACGAAGGAGAAGTGAACGAAGCCTCCGGCCCACCCCGTGGTGGTAGTTTAGCGTGTGTCCCTCAAGGGGATTCGAACCCGGCCTTATATGCTCATCAGACTCCCAAATACAATACATTATACAGGGATTAAGACCACTAATACAGCAACAAATATTTTAAGTCAATTGTGTCTTGCAAATATCTAAGGTATGCTTAATCCCAGGTGGACTGCAGGCTTAAGCTATGCATAATCTTAAGCTTATTAAATACAGATCAAATAAGTTAAAAGGGCCTAATATAATGTAAATTTCTGACCGCAACATACGTAATAATGGAGACGTAGAATCGGCATTATTGCTTCTGAATTAGCGTTTAAAATCGTACTTTAATTCAGGAGCGAACTGGGAAACAATGATGCAAACAACTTGACGCACTGTGCATGTGGTATATTTTTAGGCGTCGCCATTTGCGTCCTCCCCAAGATTATTGGAAGTGGGCTACGGGGAAACCTGACCGCTGCCTATGGTTTATATGAATTCAGCATACTCAATTAACTTTAAAGCTAAACAAAGAAAGTTAAATTCAATTACATTCCAACGTTGCTTAAGACTTGCCCGTTATCACTTTGTAAATAAATAAATAAATAACAAGGAAAGTCTACAAATTGAAGCCACCTGCTCCATATCGTATACATTATGCACACAAATCATTATTCAAATTCACAATTGTGGATACAAATCCGGTTTAAAGAATATTTGTGACAAGCTGAGCTTGTGTTCCACATGTCCAGATGATTACACTAACGAAGGTAACGACGTTATTCTTTTAACAGACAAAAGCACTTATTTTTTTCTTCTGGAAATCATGTTTGTTTAAATTAAGTTTTAAGGTATTTATTTTTGCAGGGATACTCTCAAGCAGCAATACAAGATGCTGAAGACGGTACGTGTTTATAACTTCAATCACGTCAAAACACACTATATTGTTTCAAGTTTACCTTTTTTATATCGTAAGAAAGACTACGCCTGACTATATTCTGCGGGGAAAAGGGAGGCTGCTCATAAAACAAATTGATGAAGCACAAACCTTAGCGCAAAGGTAAACTGTTTACAAGAAAACTAAACCGAATGTAAAAGAAACCTAATCGAATGACGCAAACGGTGAACGTATATTTACTCAATAAAATCGACAAGAGAGGAATTTTCTTTAGGTTTGATGCGCATTGGAAAAAACACACTAGTTGTCACGAGTTAGGCCGGAAATATCTGTCGGCGACCGGCTCGCAGCGAAGCCGGAAGTATCAGGGTATGGTACCCACAGATGCTGGCCTGAACCTGCCTCGGATCGAGGTCTGTGATAAACATTCCCACGCCTGGTCAATGTCAAAGTAATCCCGGCGCGAACTGGTTAGAAACACGTCATAAAAAAAAAAAAGTACATTAAATGAATCTTATATAGTTCTGGTTGTATTCCTAACACTTGGACTATTATTAAACGTTTGTAGCTTTGCACATCGACGGGTACTCAATCTCTGCGAACGTCGAGTTAGTCAAAGCAAAGTACGCATTTGCGTATGCGGAAGGAGCCCAAAGTCTGGCAGAGTTTCAAGAATACTTACTCTATCAAGTCCCACAAAAGGTAAGACGGTGAAAAATAACGTTCCCTATTCACTTTTTTTGAAAGAAAATGTCATGCAAAACCGACATTTTGAGTTCAAATACTCATATTAATAGGCCAAATACGTGTAGGCCTATAGAAAAATGTGAGGTTTTTAATATTTATTTTCTTCTTTTTTAGCTTCTGTCTTTATTTCATTTTAATTTCGTCTTTACTTCTGATCTTCAATACGATGAAATAATAATTTTAAGCGAATGGTTTTACAAAATATTGTTTTTACAGGTGAAAGAAAACCCAGAAATGGGAAATATCTTAAGACAGTTCGAAGCCCCCTTGGATCCCAAGGCTTCGATGGCTCCAACTAATAACGGGGAAATAACTGCCAACCAAGCAGCCCACAGTCCCGAAACACGTGCGTCAAACTGGACTCCATTTCACAAAGAAAACATCGCTGAGAAATGGGTAAAGACCAAAAAAGTATACATTTATAATTGCACACTAAGGACCCCGTTAGACGCTTTTTTAAATGGAAATTTCGTACGGACAACCTGTAAACAAACTTTTGACTAAGTACAATCACCAATATTTTGGAAACATGTTGGAACGCTTTGGAAAATTCATAAAGATTAAAAATACAGAAGACATAAAATGACAAGAATTTACTTTACATTGTCCAGGTTTCGGGTCCTGACTGACAAGGGCATGCACCAATTTTTGACTTCTCATGTTAATTTTAGAAACAGCAACACAATATAAGTATTTGTCCTTATTTTGTGCGATTACCCTATCGGCATTATTTACTTTATGATCAAGACGTGATCGTTGTTTAAGACCAAAACGAGTTTGCTAAACAAAATCGCCTTTCTACTATAAATCGTGCTGAAATTAAAGGCAACTCTTGTCATTCACGTTTATTTAATCACGGTTTTCTATTTTAGGAAAACGGTGACAACTCATGCAGACCGAAAGAAAAAGAACAATTGGAATGTACAACTGTTGACGCCCAGGCAATCAGTCAAAACAGCCAAACGAACAGTGAGTCGGTCATTTTGATTTTCTATTTGGTTTTATTTTACTTCAAGTCTGCTCGAACCACGAAAGTGGCCAGTAAATTTAAATTTGTAATTACCTTTACTCAAAAGATGGTCAGGGATCAACTAAAGAGTTTGCTGTTAATGAGTAATTTGAAATATTACATTGTGATTCTCGGCCGTGAACGAATAAATCAACAATGACTCAATTGGGTTTTTCTTCCAGAGTTGTCTCACGTCGCCCCATTAACACCAGCAACACACTCACTAAGACTGCTTCCACTATCAACACCACATCAGCTACCTTTACCTGGACCCCCAGCAGTATCACCACCTCAGTCACATTCTTTGTTATCAACACCATCAGCGTCAACGCTATCTTCACCATCGGATTGTTCACCACCATCACCCCAAAGTTCACAATCTCTAGGACTGGCGCCTGGAGCCAGAGGAATTACGAATCCCCCTAATAACCTGACTACAGGACTACCAATCCTGACTACCGACGAATCTGCAGTTTCTATGGCGGATTCTTCTTCGGTTGGTTCGATGGAGGTGTCCAACTCACCACAAGGAATCGTTTCCGATTGCACAGAGGATCCTAATGCCTTCACGTTAGTTGTCAAGTAAGAATAGAAACATTATAGGAAGTGTTAACGTTCGGCTCGTCTGAGATGTATTTCAATAAAATTACATTTCACGTTCGTCTCTCTAAAACACAGTTAACGCCTGGGCAAAAAAAGAAGAAGTTATTATACATGATTTATGTTGCAGAATATTATACCCATACAAAAAACCAAGATGTAAAATTTTAAAGGCTATGAGGAATTTATGAACAAAGAATAAATACATTTTCAACTTATCCGCAAAAAATAACTGACGATTGTTCTAACGATTTTGTTGTAAATTTTTCTAGAAAGAACAACTCTTCCCGTAAAAAGTCAGTAAACATCTCCAGATCATCTTTACCAATCGAAAGATTACCAAACATCCCTAGCTTCTACCTTCGTCTGCGGTATACATGCGGTGTGTGCTTTGCGAGCAATGCAGGCGAGATTATGGGGCCGCGTGGAGGCAGCGATCCGGCTGTCTGTGCTGGGTCGGGTGTACATGACTGGCTGCGGGGCAGGGTGGTCGTTGTGAAGTCAAGAAAGAAGAGCTGGTGCAAAGTAAAACCAAGACATTCTGCACTGCGACGGGATGTGTGCGCCAAAATGTGCCCATCTGGCGATGCTTGCTCGAGTCCCGGCTGCATGTTTCCTCACATCAAGGAAGAGATTTTACTCTGGAATTACATGCGCAAACATAACAGTAAGTTTTCAAATCAGTAGCTCTAAAAATATCCCAAACATATCTTCGTTGCTACAAAATCTCTTTTTCCAAAATGAAGTCTGATTATGCATCGATTACCACCAGAGAATCCACATTCAAGACTCTTGGCATTCTGTTTACAATCCCGATATTCTCATTTTTATAACATATATACATTCCCTCCAATATTATTAACGTTTATAGTAATGTGAATGGAACAGGCAAATTTACTTATATTCATTTGTTATTATTCAGTCAAGACTCTGAATGACGTCCTGTTACTACAGCAAACATCTGTAGGTACAGCGAGGAAAATGTCGACGTCATCGACATCGAGCACCAGCAGCAAGTCCTCCGTCGTTGACCCTGCTGTTGCTAAGTCCAAAACGAAGATACAAACCCCGCTTCCCGCACCTCAAAAGAACACACTAACAAGTAGCATCTCGACAAAAACACCTGGATCACAAAAGGGTACTCTACCTGTTGCTCCCAAGTCACCAGCGATCCCGCAAAGCTTGCCATCTCAAAAGCCCAAAGTTAGCAGCCCAACTGGCGCCGTGCCAAAGAGACGTGAAACACCAACAGATACAGAGAGAGGTCATGCAACCACCTCCTCTTCACCTCCCGTGCCGCCAACCTCTCGCGTATTCCAATCACCAAGGGGAGAAGCTGCACTTGAAAATATCTCGCCCGTTATCCCATCAACCACTCCCGGCTTTCGCCATCCTATCAAGTACGTCTGCGGCATTTGTTTTCAGAGGCACGGTGGATCTAAAGTGGTTGGACAGCGGCCAGGGAATGGTAAATTGAAGGTATGCGCCGGCACGGGCTCCCATGCCTGGAAGCAGTGCAAGATGGTGGTGATGTATTCCAATACTAAAAAGGGATGGTGTCAGGTTAAACCAAGACATCACAAATTGCGGCCGAAGGTCTATCCCACGTTGTGCACTCGAGGCGAGGACTGTCCCCTATCGGAATGTATGTTTCCACACATCCAGGAAGAAATATATCTGTGGGTCTACATGGCAGATCACAGCCGTGAGTATATAATTGGTCTACAGTTTGTCATGTCGGCACTATACGAGCCAATTTGTTTCGGCAAACAACTTGTGCTTTGTGGTTTCTAATTTAGGTTTGGAGCCATAATCATGTTATGTTTATAGTACATGTACATTCATTAGTTTCACACGCATTACAGCCCGAGCGATAGTTTCATTAAAATACCTTTAATTTATTATTACCCAGTCAAAACTTTAGATGAAGTCGTTTTAGTCGGGCAGAAGTCAGTAGAAGATTCCAAGACAAAAGCCGGCGTTTCTGAGCCATCAACTCCCGACAAATCGGATTCTTCAGAGGACTATCCCCACGCTTGCTCCTACTGCGATACATCTTACCCGGAGCAATGTCAGCTTCAGCAGCACATCCAAACAAACGAACACTGGTCAAAGGTTAACTCTGATGAAGACAAGAAAGACCATTGGAAGCATCGCAGCCCTCCCTGGAATGTCGTAAATGGGCAGTACCAAGAATGTTTGGAGTAAGTAGTTTCAATAATTGGGTCGTTCTTATGGAACAGAAATCAACCTGTCTGTACATAGACTTTTGGGTTAAATGTCTAAATTAATTCTTAATATTTTTTATTCAACATCTGCTCTTAGGAATAAAAAGGAGAGGTGCGTATTTACCGACTGCACCAAAGCGCACAGCGCTGAGGAGCTTGAGGAATGGAAGGAGAGACATCGGTATCGAATGATGAAAATGAAGAAAGCCAAGGAGTGCAAGTTGTACGCGTTTATGGACGATGTTTTTGAAAAGTATAACTTCTCGACAAGGGGCGCTGATGTGGTGAGTAAAACAAAAACGACATTTTAATAAACGGACTGATTTTAAACGACTGAATTAATCTTTTCGTTAAGGATCAGCTATGGAGGAGCACCTTTTGAGACGTGATAAAGGTTCGAACTATTACTAACATTCGATTGAACGCTTTCTTCATTCGATACGGTTTAGATTGCAGAAGAATTACCGGGAGTTCAAGTCAGCTGCTCCAATGAGCTTACCCAGTGTCTAGTCACGGAAGGAAAGAATAGTGACTTGGCAACTTACACCTGGACATTCACCTTCAAGGCTTCCGACACGGTAATTAAAACGAATTACTTTTACAACCTTGTGTTACATATATATATTATATATATTATATAGTATATATTATTAAGTGTTTAAGAACAAGCTGGATATTGGAAAGGAATCCCAATTATGCCGAGTGTTATGATTTTCCCACTCCAAAACAGAAATCTCTGCGGCGTGTGTGTCTGTTCTACGACGACAACAGACTGTACTTCAGGTTGTCTCAGCCTGCACGTGAAAGCGAGGCCCAGGTGTGCCCTGGCAACCTGATTGTAGAGGAAGACAGGCGGACATATCGGATCGACGTCATGTTTCGCTCCCAGGTCCTCGGTTGCTTCTCCCAGTGGGTCCTGTTTGACCTGGGCACTGAACCATATCTCGTTCGTAAGCTTCAGGCAAGTAAACAAAAATTAAATGACCGATAAAGAGGCGGATGTGTATGTCAAAAAGTAGTCAATTCCAGTCGTAATACTGACACGAACATTCTCCTTTTCTCTTCATTCAGGTCCAAGTTGGTTCAGCAGCTCAGAATGAAACATTGAACGAGACCCGGGAAGAGGTGAGGAAACCGATGGTCGTGTGGAACAACAGCGACTCCGACATAGTCCGATTTGCCGACGAGGACCACCAGCTTCCGTCCAATGAAGAGGTCGGGCTTCTCTCGACCTATCGTGTGCCGGCCGCGCTTGGCATTGACGATCTGGAGGAGATGAGCCGTAACAACTACAAGGAGTTCATGCACAGAATGTTGTACTTGGAAGAACAAGAGTGCAATAGAAAGATATCTAAGTAAGGGACAAGTATTGTGCTTGGATACTAAGATATATACATGTATTAACTATAACACCTTATAATAACAGTTTATCTTTTTGACGTTATGTTTTCAATGCAAAACATTTCATTACTGAAACAGACTTTAAAAACATCTTGCATTCGTAATACAAGTTTATTCTAGTTTTGTACATTTGAAAAAATATTTCAAAAGTTGTAAATAATGTTTTCGCCTGGTTAGACACCCCTATAATTGTTTGATAGTACAATACTTAACCTAAAGATCCTTTTCTGTCGACCAGGTTCAACAGCTGCAGCACGATGAAGTGTCTAGACACACTCTATGTTGAAACGTCGACTGGGACAGTCGCTAAGTATTCTGTTGACGGTAGCAAGTATGGAATGATTGACATGAAAACTGCCCTCATGGATGACTCGGATACCAGTCAGATCATTGAGAGAAGCGTGCGTAAGATGATGCTGAAATTTGACAACTCGGAAAAAGTAAGCAATGGGTGTTGAATTTTTAGACTAACGGGCGAGCTTTCCTAATTTAATGTACAATAGCAATATTGGAGAATTGTACATGTGGATCAGTTATCCTGGCTCATTGCCGCATATATCATTCATGTCGATTTACAATCAGATTTACGAGGCAAGCATACTTCTGGATCAAGACGAGACTGGGAAACATATCCAGGAAACTCTCTACGTGAAACTCAGTCGAACTTGCGTCGGTGAACAGAAGCTCCAGAATGGCAACGTTTACCAAGTCGAGATCCAACTCCAGCTAAACAGGCTACAGTTCTGTTACATGCACTCTGCCGTTCAACGACTTCAAAATATGGACATGGTTTTCCCGCCAATGGGAAAACCACAACAGTAAGCTTTTATTTTCGTAAAGCTTTTCTTTTCGTAAAGCTATTTTTTGGGGTAAAGATTGTATAAGTAAAGATATTAACAAACTTTAATCAAAGCACAATATCATCATTAAACATTTTAAATTAGTAAGCTGCGCACGCAATTCTTTTAAAGATAAACTGACTAGCTGATCATGTGGTAATACTTAGATTTGTTTTGAAGAGGATGAGTGGAGGTAATCACTTGTGTTTAACGTAACATTCTATTGAATTTTAGCTTTTGTATTGAATTACCTTTTTAGATTGCCCTTGCTCCAGGTGAAAACGAAGGACGAACGGAATCCGCATCAGAATCAGGCAGTGATGTTCATTTCAGCTCACGAAGGGCGAAATACACGCCAAATGACCGGCGCAGGGCCTCTGCTAGTGTTGGGACCGTTCGGCACCGGAAAAACACACACCTTAGCCACAGCCGTCCAGCGTACGTTGCAGCTTCGACCCGACAGCAAGATCTTGATCTGCACGCAAACAAACAGGTAAAGCTATAGGTTTGTTTTATATTTACATAATAAATGCATCAGTTCAGTTTTAAGGCTAATTTCACGAGCTTGTGGTCGTCCTCACAACTTCATTTACTGTGTGGATATATTTCCAAAAAAATACGATAATAGTAGTTGAGCAGATAGAAGAAATATTTGAGATACAAGCATACGAATTGGCACACAGTAAGAGTATGTCACAGGAAAGATATTTGGCTAAAGGGCCATTATAGATTTGTCCTTTGAAGAAATAGTGAGTTGAGTGTAACAACGGTTAACTGATTGGCCTATTAATATAATAAAATGCAGTATTGACGTTAGGGCACAATGATAAATATCTATTAATGCTTCATTTGACATTTTGTACCCCAAAGTGCTGCAGATTTATACATCACCGAGCACCTTCACAGACTCGTTGAGAAAGGCAGCATCAAGAAGATGGTTCGTATCTACGCCAGAATTCGTAACATCAAAAGCATCGGTGACATAGTACGACGCTACGTATCCATCGAGAATTTCAACATTCAGATCCCAACAACGAAGGAGATTAAAGAATGCAGCATTGTCATCACTACCCTGTCCACATCTCACCGACTTGATTCATCCAAACTGTATGGTCACTTCACTCACATCTTGATCGATGAGGCAGGGCAGGCCTTGGAGGCGGAAGCTCTAAAACCTTTGACCTTAGCCACAGAAAGTACATGCGTAGTGCTCGCTGGTGATCATCTACAGATGAATCCAAAGGTAAAAGGAATTCTTTTTTATAAAACAAATGCTTACAAATCTTTATACCCAACTCCTTAACACTTGACCTAGTAGAGTTACTTTTAAAATTCTTGCTGTTGATTCTTGTTATATTTGTAGGTATTCTCCAGAACCGCCCGTCAGGCTAAATTCCATATATCCCTCCTGGAGCGTCTATTCTACCTGAAGGCTAGTAAGGTTCTGCTGTCCTCCAACTATCGGACCTGTCAGAAGATGCTAAACTTCATCTCAGAGGCATTTTACTATACAAACCGCTCAAGTCAGATCTTGGAAGCAGTTGGTAGTCATGAGCAACACCCAGGATTCAAGCATCCTTTGGTCTTCTGCACAGTGAAAGGCGTAGATCAGAAGATTGGCATGTCGTACGTCAACCACTACGAGGTACAAATTCACTCAGTGCCTGTGACTCAGTGCTTGTGAAATTATATCAACCCTTTTTAAATGTTCATATTGTTAACACCATATTAATTCTAATCCACCAGGTGGGGCAGGTCTCGGTTATTGTGAAGGACTTATATCATTCCTGGCCCGAGGAAAAGTGGGGCAAGTTGGACAATAGAAGCATTGGTATTGTAACACCGTACACAACGCAGGTAATGTTATTAATACTAATATCTTTTAACGGAATATCAGGATTACGAAGATCAAAGAACGAGGCATTAGTGCTGCAGTGAATGTTGTGTAGAATTTATAAAAGACTAGGTACAAACGTCCAACACATTTTGCTCATACCAATCAGGTGCGTCAAATTCGTAATGAGCTGCGCAAGGTTAGACTGGGAAACATCACTGTCGATAGGATCCATGGTGTGCAAGGTAAACATATTCCTTTTAGAGTGATGCAACCTGCCTTTCTACAGTAACATGATATATGATTTTGCACATCTATGTTTCACGTGGCTTTTTCTACCCTGTCCGTACGTCTGATGCAATTTAGCTCAACCAAGTTTAGGCTACAAGTCCCCAAACAACAATGTCAAATATAACGGCATTACCCTTAATGTCTTATTTTAAAGTTTACCATTTCCTTGAATCTTGCCAAATGAGTCAGATTATTCATCTTGTAGGACAGCAATATCGTGTACTGATTATCAGCCCAGTGAGAACTCGCAGCACGATTAACAAAGCCGACACAACAGCAGTTGTATCAAAGATAAGCCCTGCGAATCGCCCAGACGACACATTCGACTACGGGTTTCTGTCCGATCCGCGACTCCTCAACGCAGCGTGTACGCGAGCACAATCTCTTCTGATAGTTGTGGGCGATCCAGCAACCTTGTGCTCGGTAGGTGATTGCTCCAAGATATGGCGAAAGTACTTGAAAGAGTGTGAAGACAACAACACTCTGTTCCCATTGGTAAGTTGCTTTATTTTCCTGCAATTACATTTTAAAATTAAACAAGATATTGAGAACCGAAATATTCCGGCCCCAAGGTCATACAGAACTGATTAAAGCAAACCGATTTGCGACCAGTCTGTTTAGTTTAGAACAACTTTCAACCTTTCTTCTTTTACTTAAAAATGCAGGGAACCACAGTTGTGGAAATTCAGCACGAGGTAGAAGCAGCGAAGCAGCGTTTGGACCCTTGTGCCCCTGTCTTTAAACCTGCTGAATCATGTACCAGCGCGCTTTCTGTAACCGTGGATGTTAATTATAACGAACCACCACTTGTTGCGAAGGCTTCAGTTTTACCCGAGGTTGATTCCTGGCTACCAGAGGAAGACGACACAATCCCAGATGGTATCCTCCGTGAGCTTGAAAGGCAGATCAGTGAAGATCGGAGCATTTTGGAGGACATTGGTGCATCTCCAGAGGTGGATGCTGCTCATGATGCCTATAGCCAAAAAAAGAGTCCTCCTAAATCAAGAAGAAAAGCTCATAAATATAGGATGGTAGAAAAAGACGATCGCATCATTCTGGAATTCAATTATGAGGACAAGTCGAAGGAAGTGCGTGGTAAAAATAAAGTGGAAGAGTTCGACTTGAAGAACGACGAGCACAATGAAAGGGAACGGAAGCAGTCATATGAACTAGTCAAGAAACAGCCGGACAAGTATAAGATCTGCTCCTTTCATTGTGAGGAATCGGGCCAAACATATGCAGTTCCACTTGAAGAGGGTTCTGCTGGGCGGATTTCAATCACAAGTAGGAGAAGACGGGGAAGAGCTCTGAACCTGGATGAGGTTATAGTGGAAATATTCGACGACATCGATGAATCGGAGGTTGCTGAGAATGAGAGGAAGAAATGCTACGGGAAAGTCATCTGCATATGCAAGAGGGCTGCTCGATCTGCACTGATGACGGAGATTGTTTGCAGGCTTGATGAACACAAGGATAATCTGATGATTCCAATAGATCGCACGCTCCCCAAGTTATATGTGTGGTCTCTTGACCAAGAGAAGGGTGGAATGAAAAGTAACAAGCATGCCTCACCTGACTTCAGTTCTGTGTCCGTTTACCATTACGTGGATCCAGATGATTACATGCCATTTCTTCACAACGTAAAGGTTCCAAGGAAAGATCGGAAACACAAGCTTTTCATTGTCCGATACCGAAAATGGCTTGCTGCTCTTCCTTACCCACTTGGCGCTGTGACAGAAGTGCTTCCACTTGGGGATGACAGAGAGAAAGGACTTCGTATCCTAAAGCTTATGCATGGTGTAAGGGGTATTTGGAGACCTAGTGTCATTGAGAAGGTCAACGAACAGTTTCCATCTGACTGGGCTATTCCTGAACAGGAAATCAAGAAGCGATATGACGCTCGGAACCAAATCGCCTTTACCATTGACCCACCAGACAGTCAGGACCTTGATGATGCTTTGAGTGTGGAATTGGTAGGAGACAACTACCAAGTTGGAGTTCACATCTCAGATGTATCCTACTTTGTCTCCAAAGGCACAGAGATAGACCAAGAGGCCAATAAAAGAGCTACATCTTTTTACCCTCCGTTAGACAGACCTGTTAACATGCTACCTGAAAGGATCAGCAATGAGCTATGCAGTTTGCTTCCAGATCAGGATAGACTTGCAATTACCATTCGGGCAACGTTGGATCAGAATGGCTCAGTTGTGGGTGAGGTCAAGCTCATGCGGTCTGTGGTTCGTTCGTGCAGACGACTAACATACAACGATGCTGAGAAAGTCATCAGCAGCTTCACCAACAATGGGAGAATAAGCCTTGACACTCTGGATGAGAAAATCTACGCTCTTAGTAATTTGGCTAATGCCAGAAGAGAAATGCGCCTGGGAGTGGGCCGGTTTGCTTTCTCGCATAATACTGATGAAGATGAGGTTCAAAATGCACTGGCGCATTCTTTGGTAGAAGAAATGATGCTCCTTGCCAATCAAGCTGTGGGCATTTATCTTGTGAAGGCATATCCCGACTGCAGTCCACTGAGAAGACAGCTTCCTCCAAGTGACGAAAATGTCAACGATTGGTTGGGCACACACGGCAAAGACGTCACTAATAGTTTGGACCTGCAATCGAAGAATCTTCCAGTCGGTGACCTGGACAACATTCAGAATCCAAGTGAGATGACAGTATTAAAGGAAAAGTGGAACCAGCTTCGAACGGCTACTGCTAGCGATAGTGCACACGACCAAATTACAAGGATCACCGACTTGATTACTAGTGACGAGAATCACCCACAACTGGCCGCGGCAAAAACGAATTACTTTCGTATCCAAGAGCGCACTAGCTACATTAGCACTGGAGAACATCCAGACAAATGTAAGAGAGGTCATCATTCGCTGAACATGTCAGCCTACACTCACTTCAGCTCACCGATTCGTCGGTATTTTGACCTCGTCGTACATCGAATGCTAATTGCTGCAATAAATGACGAGAAAGTTCGAGGTACTCTGCATCAGTCGGAGAGACCGTATACAAATGTCGAAATTGCTGCAGTAGCTCATCACTGTAACTACCAAAACTCAAATTCCCGGGCATTTGAGAAGAAGACCTTTGCCCTGCAGTATGCGCTGAGACTCAGGGAGGGCCCTCGGTCGTTTGTAGCCTTTGTGAGTGAGATTTCCGACTCGAATATGGATCTGTTGTATCCCTACAGAAGATTCCTGCCTTCACGATCCCCGCTCAATCTTCTAAAACCGACCAGCAGGCCAAAAATCAGCGAAGACAGCGTTACAATGGAGCTGAACTGGAAGGAACGAGTCTATGAGCTGCACAGTCCGGGTGCAATGGCGAGGCAAATTCCCGTTGCATCTCATCCAAGGGAGACTGTATGTACATTGTACTCGGAGACAGCTGTAATAAAGATTTCAGCTGAAGGTTGGCAGGAAATCCTGAATGGGGTTCAAGCCCAAAACATGTACGTGATCAGTAGAGCAGTGATGGATGCTGATCTTATCCAGCAACGTACCAAAGAACAAAAGCAACAAGAGAGGAAACGGAGGCGAAAACACAACATCATTGAGGAAGTAACCTGCGAAACATCAGATACACAGAGACCCTTACCCTTCGTCAACTTCAAGCGTAACTTTGGACGAGGTGAAGTGGTGCAGGTTCAGCTTAATGCTTCCATTCAAATGGGTGTTTTGATGCCCAGTCCTCAGCTATTTTATCTCACGCCAAAGCTGAATCTTTGTACCGAACATCGTGCGGATGCCATAGAATGCTTCGCTCAGGTAGCAACACACTGCCCTCCTGCCAGGATGAAGAGCATCTATAGATACCAGGCAGTGTGGTTGCCAATCCTGAAAATGCTTTCAGCCTACGACGCCGTTCTTAGTGATGAAGCGAGTGTACTTCATGGCGTAGACATCAAGTGGGAATGCTCCCAGGAACAGGACGACCAGCCAGTGACGTTCAGCGGGAAAATCGAGCTCATGAAAATGTTCTGTCACCACCGCAATGTGAAACTACGCACCGGTGATTATCTGTGTATCCGCTACAAGGACATACCCCTGACTCCTAAGACAAAGCACAGCTTTTTGGAGCTTGGCAACACACCTACATCCAGTTCATCATTCACAAGAGACACAGATAAAACCACATTCGTTGCCCATACCGTGGTTTCTGGAATTGAGGACATCAAAAAATGGACCGATGAATGGAAGATGAAGGTACAGGTTTTAATGAATCAGCATTCGGCCCCTTTTCCAGGCGTCTTGCTCGGGACTAAGACGATCCCTACATGCACCATCGAGATAATACCAAAGTCCAGTTCAGATAGGTAAGTTAATCTACGCATACTACGTGTAATTTTTTTTTAAACCCCCTCCCCCCTAAAAAAAAAAAAAAAAGTGCATTTAAAGGTGGATGAATCAAAATGAATTCAAGGTGGTTATATTCATTCTTAAACCAAGCATTTCTCAAATCAATGTTGTCTGTACACCTGAAGATACCAGCAGGTAGAAGACAAAGAGAAGTTACAATTTCATAATGTTCAACTTGGAGTCGGGTTGGCATAGCGGTTCTTTCCGTTGGAAAACCCAAGCTAATTCATTTGTTTCCCGGGTCACTGCGGCAGAAGGCGAAAAAAGAGCCACTACTCCGTTCTAGCTTCCCGTTGAACATAATTATATTATTCTTTACAGGCGTCTTGAATCTGCATTGATGAATTTGAACAAAGCAGAACAATTGACCAATGACATATGTCTTCATAACAAACCAAAGGTTGACAACAGAGGTGAGTATATTGTCGCCTGTTTGCATTTCTAAGTTAAATTATCACTAATTATAATACATCCAAAACATGTTCTCATCAGAAAGTCCTGTGAACAATACTCGACCCAAAAACAAACTCAATTTACCATTAGAATCAAGTAAAAAAATATCTAGTCATTAAGTCTCGTAGGAAAAGCATCTATATAATGGCATTTTGAGAGGGCATTCTATATTCTAATTTATTTGTTTACAGATATCGTGACTAAGCTGCTGTTGGAGCTCGGTGGACAGGTCAGGTCTTTTGTAATCCAAAATTCGCCATTCCCTGTACCGAATGGACCACAACAAGCTGCACTGAGACTCGCCCTACAGCAACAGTTTACTATCATCCAAGGCCCACCAGGTATGGAGGATAAAGCCTGGATATTACCCGCAAAGTAATCAATGTGCAAAACGCACCTTGATCTAGTGACGGTCTTGCACAAGACCCTTGTGTTATTTCAGCGCCCGCGTGCAGATTTGCTAACGTCGTGTCTTTTGCAAATCACGGCTTCGTGTGCGTTCTGGACTCACGCTTGCGTAGCTTACAAAATGCAGCTGGATCCACAAATCGCACCGGAGCCGGAGTTTTTAACAATGTGTAAAGGCCTGCCAATGCAAAAACAAATCAGATTTATTCGTATAGAGTACATGGTATTCCTTCCGTTCGGAAAAGAAACTTTAATTGAATTAATTTATCTCCATCTAATGGTCGCCATTGTTTCGTCTAACTCGTTTTAAACTTCACGTTTTGCAGGCACGGGCAAGACGATAACTGGTGCCCATCTGACTTTTTTCTTCACGGAAGTGAACAAGAAGCTACCTAATTCAGGCAGGGGACCACCGCAAGTTCTCTACTGTGGACCATCTAACAAATCTGTCGATGTGGTTGCGCGTAAGTTAATGAAAACAAATAAACTGCAAAACAAAACTATCTCAACACTTTTTGGTAATAATATATTGTTCTTCTCTTCAATCTGCAGGCACGTTTTGTATGGGTGTTTTGTTGTTAAAGCTCTCTGGTGTATATTATAAAACTAAGAATCCCCTAAAAGCGCTTTAGGCACTGTAGCTCGTAAGCCTGAATGAAACCTGCAGAGAGAAGACAATGAGAAGGTACAGTTTCAGAGGTGGGAGAAAAACCCATCCTAGGGAAAACCAACGGAATCAGACAGGGACTGAAAACCCAATCCACAAATCGACCCAGGCCGGATTCGAATCCGGGTCATAGACAAGCAAAGAAACGCTACGCCAACCTGACTCCCCACGCTACAGTGATGTAGTTAGTTGCTTCGGCCTCACTACCGAAGCAACTATTGTTGTCAGTCTCGGTGATTTTGCCCATTTGGTTTGCTTGGGGTTGTTGTTGTGACTACGCACACACTTTGAGACTTTGCAAAGTCGGTTCGACTTGGGATTTTGCGTGTACCCTGTGGACCACACAGTTGTGATGATCGTCCAGGAAGGTGTGACGTTGTGTAACATTGGCAGATTAATAGATTTAATCCTTGAAAATCGATAAAAAAAAATCAACCACAAAAGCCCTTAACTTGACGTTGGTGGGAATTGATACACTAATCCAGTATCTTCGTTTTTGTGCGTAAAATCACTTGACCCCTCCTTCCGTCCAAACCAGAAGTGCCTCATAATTTGAAAATGGAAAAAAATGTGAATTTACTTTCAACGACGTTAGTTATTGGCTAGGTTGTACTTTTTGTTTGTTAAATGCCGTTGACGTCATAAAATGTTATAGAACTAGAACCCTTTAGCGGCAAGTTGAAAAGTGTTGAATTTTATTTAATATTTTGTATTTGTTTATTTATTTATTTATTTATTTTTTATTTTTTTATTTTTTGGGGTGGGGTGGGGTGGGGGGGGGGGGGGGGGGTGTTGTTCCTGAGCACTTAACCACCTCACACAAGCAGTCCAAAACCGGTGACACCTTTTTCTATGATCGGGTCTAAGTAGTTTGTAGAGTTCGGCGCACTTTTGAAGTCATTGCCAAACTAAACCATACTCACACGAAGCAACTAGTGCTCGTCTACGAACCCAAGTCTAGTTGTATTTGCCATTTCTATCCTTCATAATCCAGACTACATACTTAGACTTGGCATACCAGCCGTCCGAGTGTACAACCACTTGGTACAACAACAGGACTTTCCGGTTCCCGGACACACTTACGGATCCAGTAAGGTCGGGAATTCTCAAGAAGCCAAGATGGACCACGATCTCCGCAAAATCTCACTGCATCATCTTATCAGGCAGAAAACCAACTCGCACAGTCAGCTCATCCGAAGCTACGACCAGAAGTTCCAGACACCAAACTGCAAGATCAGTTTCTCTGAACTGCTGATGTACAAAAAGGCGATTTACGGGGCCGAGGTTAGTTTCGGCAATTAAATTAGCAACTTGTTCATTTAACCAATGAAGTTCAGATTGTACAGCTAGTACAAGCATAGAGAAAGAACTGTTCTTTTCTCTAAGGTACAAGCAGTACAATAACTACGGGAGGGGAGGGGAGGGGGAAGGGGTCACAGGGGTACGTGCCCCTTGCACTGTACACATAATATAAATTGCTGTTAATACCCCTTAACAAATTGGTGCACTACAGTGCCCTCTTGTTCCATACAAGTGTTACCATAGTTTACGCTCGGTTCAGACAGGCGTTCCACAGTCGCGCCGAACCAAATGAGTGAATTGAGTCCGACGTCTGAAACGAATAAGGGCAACAAGGCGCGCCAGACGGCGAACGATCGACTGCTGCAGTTGTTAGAGCGACTCAGGAGCGACTTGATTTCAATTTGGTTCGGCGCAAAAAGATCCATGATTGCTGCTCGCGTTTTATCAATGTTGCCCTGTGGTACAAAATAAAATAATGAGATAAACTGATTGTGAGGTTTGCTGCGGATGGCTGCGGATGAGGTGTAATATTGTGGAGTTTTTAACTCTGTGATGTCAAGGTGATCTGGTGCGTTGAGCATGATGTACAATAAGCTATTTAACGTCAGCTAAAAGGGTTCTGGTGTATTGTTTACAGGAAGAAGAGTTGCGAAAATACAAAGTAGTTTTATGCACGTGCAACGAAGCCGGCAGCGGACGCATTCAAAATTACGTGAACGTGATCCAGTGCATAATAGACGAGGCTGGGATGTGCAACGAGCCAGAAACTTTGATACCACTGGTGGGTTCCGAGAAGGAGTTAGACCATCCAGGCGCCGCCCTGAAGAAAGTGAGACATTCCCCGCTGCAGGTTGTTCTGATTGGAGACCATAAACAACTCAGGTGAGTCATGAGATCCTTATTGAGATCCATTTGGAAAGGCGCCTTCCGTTCTTAAAACAGAGCTTAAATCTTCTGGTTGAAACCACGGTTGAAAAGAAGATGTTGCTTCAAGAGTCGGAAGGTCAATATACCCGAGTAGCTGACAGTATTTTGCATGCTAACTTATACACAGACATAGTATTGATGAATGTTTCATAACAAAATTGCGACAACAATGCCATCTCGGTTTTCATTGCAGACCAATTATCCAGGAAAGGACGGCCGTTGAGCTTGGTATGGAGATATCACTGCTAGAAAAGTATGGAGAGGAAGCTACAATGTTGACCATTCAGTATCGCATGGTGAGCTTTTGGACAAACGTATTATTTATCCTTGAAGTCCTTGGTCTTTTCCCTAAGACCTACATGGTTTAATTAAAAAGGTTTTCCTTTGAAGTTTCTTTTCTTTCCATGCTCCTGTATGACACCTGTTTATACTTTCTCCGTAGCACGAGTCTATTTGTGCCTTCCCTTCAGAGACATTCTACAAAGGTAAGCTGGAAACGGCCGCGATTGTGAAGAGAAGAACGCCGCGTCTTGGGATGATATGGCCTGGTGGAATCGAGAACCCTCTGGTCTTTTGCCATCACGTTGGGGCTGAAGACGTTCAGAGTGTACGGACTGAGGACGGGAACGAACAGTCTCGGGCAAATCCCAAAGAGGTCCAGCAGGTGGTGAGCTATGATTTGTACACTTGAAGTGATTTGCCTTTGACTGCAAAGATAACCATTGTTTCATCTTTGTCAGAGAGGTCAAGATAGTATAATCCTCTCGGTAGACTGACTGACTCACTAACTGAATCACCTATTGACTGACTGATTGCCATTTGTGAATTACCCTTGCCTATATTGGCCGCATCCGAAACCCTTGTCCAAAACCTGTTGTCTATAATTATGTGCGCCCATTTCAACTACGTCGGGAAACGCTGGTAATAGCCAGAGCCCTTGCTCTAAAAACGGCTTAGGCCTATACATGTATAGTCTCTTCCTGACGACCGACTGTTACGTTTAACCATAAAACCTATCTAATATGCCTTGATTTCTCATAAGCGATTTCAAACTTCGTTCACAACAAATTGTAAGATATTTCGGATGCCCAAGCGCCACAATCAATGCTGCACTACATTTGTCGTGCACATCGTTAAATTTTTATGAATATAATTATATCACCTATTCAGCCACACCTATAGGTCTATTTTAGATGTCAAATTGGCATCCTTAAATGTGGTATTTGTAATCGTAAAAGCGTAAAGGTGGTAACGGCAAAATCCTGTTTTTATTGAACGATGCATTCTGTTTATTCAACAGGTGCGCATCGCGTCGGCAATGGTGAAAGGCCGCCTAAGAGTCAAACAAGACAGTCTCGTTGTCTTGACCCAATACCGCCTCCAGAGGGCGCTGATCGAGAAAGGGCTAATAGACGCTGGCCTGCAAAACATCACAGTTAGCACAGTCATCACAAGTCAAGGTTCGTTAAGGTGGACTGCAATTGTCAAATTGCGATGCTGTAAATCCACCAGTTTTAGTAATTCTAAATGTTACCATACGACGAACTGTTAACTCGTCGGTGTCAAAAGGTGGGACTTGAAATAGGCCAAGAGGAATTGTGGGTATTTCACGAAACAGTCGTTAGGTAGCTTCATGGGAGAAAGTTTAAAGAGAAAAATCTCACCAACGCCCTTACCTCTTCCCCACCCCCCCCCCCCCCCCCCCCCAAAAAAAAAAAACCACCCCCCACCCTAACAAACAAAAGAAACAAAAAACAAGGAAGAATTTAAACCTTTATTACACACAATTCTTGGTGCAAGGAACATTAGGCTTTCAGTATCCATTTGTACAGATGTGTATAGGGCCATTGATATAGACTTTAGCTGGAGCCAAGTTCGATTAAGGACTATAGTTAACTATAGTTCCTTGAACGAACTTGGTCTAAGTGGTAGGGACAGAGAGCTGAGATCTTGTCATCGTGAAGTACACCTGTTGTTGTGATACGAACACCTTGTGTTCTTCTGTTCTATAATCATTCAGGTAGAGAATGGGATTATGTCATCCTATCTACGGTCAGGTCACTGCCAAAGGTAGAGATAGACGAGAAACCATCGCCTTCGTGGAAGAAACGGAACATGGGCTTCATTTGTGACGAGAATCAAATGAATGTCGCCCTCACGCGGTCCAGAATGGGCTTGATTGTAATCGGTGAGTGATAAGTGCCTCTACTGTATTTCAACCAAAATTTCTATTAATTTTGTTTATTTTAGACGTCTGCGACGCTCCGGAATTTTGTTATTTATTTTAATTTTTGTTTTAACGTTTAAAGCCCGTGAGCATGCTAATATACGAACAATATGTAAAATTACTTTCGTTAAGTTATTGTGACTCTTCACTGGGTGCTATTTTGTCTTCCTCAGGGAATGAATTTCTCCTGAAAGTTGACAAAACATGGGCCCTGTTGCTGACCCACTACCATGAAAAGGGGGCTGTTGTTTACGCTGAGAACTTCCTCAAAGCTTACTAGAAAACAGCCTGGTACGCCTTCACCCGGGCTTCGGAAGCCTGGAACCCGTATACCATCAATACAGTCAACTGCCTCAAACAAGTTCATTGGGCGGCAGCGCGGTTTGTTTTCAGTGACTTTCGGAAAACAACATCTTGGTCTGGCTTGATTAACACACTGGCCTGGGAGCAACTCCACACTATATGCGCCTGGTCACTGATGTGTAGTGGTCTATACGAATGTTTATACAATAGTTCCACTTCCAGGGCGTGGTTCGTCCACTAATTTAAAGAAATTTAAAGGAATCCAAATCAGGTTCAATCGTCTTGCACGTTTGTTCTAGCCAGGATGGTTTTGCAGTAAATTCCGCAAGGTCACAGTATAATATTTTAACAGTTTTAAATAAAAACAGTCTGAACCTGAAATAAATTAGATGTAATATAATTAGGACCTTTAACTAAAGGTCAATCCAATACTGTTCAAGAAGGTTTGGACAGGGAATATTTACGTCGTTTTCTGTGAGAAATTCGACCATGTATTTGTAATGTGAGTACATCGTATTCCTAATTGTATTTTACTGATTTGTATATTTCAGGTTAATAAGTCAGATGTTTATTTTAGTTCATTTTCTAATTGTAATATTACATTGACATCATGTAAACAAATTAATTACGTATATAAATATATATATGTTCCAGGTAATGGTATACCAGTTGTTAGTTTTTAAATCATAACAACAAATTACTTTAGTAAAACAATCCTACGTTTTTAGTAGGGCCGAGTCTGTATAATGCATGACAGTGTGCCTGTGGTCCCATTTTAAGCCACTTGTACTTTCTTGTTCAATCTATATGGCACTGGCAGGCAATGAATGTCTGTAAATAACCCAATCTGGTTAATATATACTTCAAACGAAACTGAAAGTTTGAGCCTATTCAAGCCAATTGATTACCTCCAAACTATTATCCCAATTGAAACTTGCCATGCTTGCTGCGGCAGACGATCGTCAAATTCGTTCGAAGAATATAACTCGCTTGGGACTAAATGTTTGGGCTCAGTATTTCATTATGCACCGTCTATTGGTGGCGGCGATAGCTAGGCACCCTCTGGGTCCGTTAAATAGCCTCAAATGTAAAACGGAAAGGCGAGTCCCACTGGGCTAAATTGGGATTACTGTAAGGTTTCGTTAGTACCAATTTATAAACTTACCGTATGCGGCCAGCGATAATTTGTTCTGCAGGTAGGTTGGTACATTAGCCAATCAGAACACAGATGGTGTTGATGTCATCGATGATGGTAGAGTTTTCTGGGACAACCCTTACCCCTAACCCTAACTCTAACCTTAACCATAACCCTAACCCTAACCCCTAACCCAAGTCAGATTCCAGACAACTCTAACATCATCGATGACGTCAGCACCATCTGTGTTTTGATTGGCTAATAAATGTACACTATGTACCAACCTACCTGCAGAACAAATTATCGCATGCGGCCACAAACCACATCCATCCCCCTTCATACCACGCACTATAATAATACGTTTCAGCGTTGATTTGTTTTAATTTAAAATTGCATGGATAAGAATTGTTTAGTTATATCATGGAGCAATAAACTAGTTTATTGCTCCATGGTTATATAGGCCTAAGGGATTAATTTTAATCACGTTTTAAGAATTGTAATCGTTGTAATTGTTTAAAAGTGTACATCTGACTGTTTAATTCTTTTAAATGTTTTTATTGTATGCAAGCTTGTAATGTAATTACCTTTGTGGGATAAATAAAGATTGACTCATTACTTTCTTTAAATGACTTGACTTGATCCCTGTCACTGCCATGCCTCTGTAATTATCTATATTTCCATCCAAGTAATATGGACCATTCAAGAGACATTTCCAACAACTGTTAAACCACCAGGCTCCACGCCAGTCTTCTGCACAATTTGATCCATCATTGTCACAATCCTTTGTTGTGGACAGTCTTCCTTAATGATATCATGGAGGTATCCCCATGATGATATTAACCAAGATAATCACCGGCAGTGGCTACTGGCGTCCTATTGGCCAATATTCAAATTGTACTCACCCGCGGACATTTGGAAATCGGAATACTTTGCCCATGCCGTGTTGCCCTCCAATTCTTCTTAATCAACTCGTATATAGCTCACATGTTCCTTGTAAATCATCGGACGTCAGAGCATAAAGGTAGAGTTGTCATTGCGGATGCCACCAGAACTCACCCGACAGATCGCCAAAGCCAGACTCGTAGTCGGCCCAGTTAATTACGTAGAACTTAATTAGTCCACGCTGCCATCTTGTCGCCTTCTTGTCACGGCAAAAGCAAAAGCGCAACGGCAAACATAATGAAGCAAGAAATGGCACGGAGAGAACCCACCCCCACCCCCCCCCCCCCTTTCTTTGTGGCATATTTTAGGTTTTTACTTTTAGGGGGGTGCGTTAGGTAACAAAAGCCTAGAGAGTCTTTAGGCCATATCTTGCTGGGTAAAACTCTAAAAGCAAAAGCTAATTTAATATGGAACGCCAAAGAGACATTTAATGTGATCATCAAATCGGTGATGCGCTTTCACGATCGTTGATGAATTTTTGCGATCGGTGATGAACTTTTGTGATTGGTGATGGACTTTGGCGAGTGGTGATCAACTATTCAAGTTGTTGTTGTTGTTGTTGGATTTTGTTGCTGTTTTGTTCAATACTTTCAGTATATATTGAATTTCTCATGGAAGTTAATTTTCTCATGTTGTATTGCAAATAAGTGATTGCTGTGATGAAATACCCGTGAGTGTTTTTAATTGCTGTGAAGAACGAGGGAATGGACTGGAAGAAAGTCGTTAGGAAACTCATTCAGATTGGCCGGTGCAAAATGTCAGTGAAATTTGTCTCGTCATAAAACTCAAGTGAGAAATTGTATATCAGTGTGTCGGTCGGCGACAGGTGCAAATAATAATCCCAAGTTCAGTCGAAAGCTGTTAAAAGTGAAACCAAAATTGTACATAATTATATATTGTTTCGCGCTCCGTTGGTCCTTGCTATATCCTCTCCGACAGTTATACGAGCGACGATTTAATACACGCGAGGGGGGTTTTAGATGTGTATTCGCGGTAAACAATACTAAGAAACCTTCCATTCAGTCTTTAAAGGCGGAATCTTTGCCCAAAAGGGTCTTCATTTCTTCACAAGCACGTCATCTGACAACAGGCACCGTGGGCGTACTGTACACTTGACAGGGATAGAGATGGCACTGAAATTCACATTTGTGGTAGTGTTAGGATTCGCTATTCTCTACCGTAAGTACTTTTCAGTGAAGATAATTTTGTACGGAGACCAAAGCTCAACTGTGACAGCGGTGACAAATCGTTACTACAAGAAATCAAAAGAATTTAAACATTGTTTTCTGATACTTGCATACCAGAGCAAGGGTTACTCTCTAAATGTAAAAAAGTGAAAAATTATTACTCTCCAAAAGGTGAGTCCCTAAAAAGTCAATCCAAAAAAAATTGAATCCCTAAAAACCACTCTAAAAAGAGTGAAAACCACTCCAAATAAGTGACATAATCCATTCTTTCAAGAAGCCTTATTCCTCCATGCTTATATATTGTTCCTCGAAAGAGTGGACATTTTACTCCTGGGGAGTGGTTTTCACTATTGGGGGTGTTTTTTTATTCACAATTTTTGAGTGGTTTTATATAAGGAATTCACTGTTTTGGAGAGTGAATTGTTAACTCATTTACAGTAGTATATTATGAGAGGTAAAGCGCAAATCAAAAACCACAAAAGCGAAAATTGAATTACAAATGTCATAAATGTGAACTGTAAAAATTCATCTTATCCACTCGACGACATGGGTCTGCATTCAGTTTTGGTGGAAATGACTGATTTTAAAGGCTATATTTTTTTATTACAATAAACTTATCTATTATGCAAAATATTGAGATTCGGCGACTCTTTATGTCGGTTGTATATACTAATGTGACCCAGCATTCATTTTTAAAAGATGCTGGATTATAAGCAGGTAAAAAATTGGCCAAGTAATGTTTTTTAAATGTCCAGGTACACCTTATTTGTTTCTTTTAATAAACTATTACATCTTAATTTTGTTCAGAACTCTACACCGCCGATCCCATAAGCGAAGAAGGTCCAACATTAAGCGGACCCCAAACAGCCGAACTGCTTACGATTGGAGCCAGGGTGGTACGTGGACCGGATTGGAAATGGGGAAATCAGGTAAAACTTAATCCAAAGGTTCACCAAAGCCGATATTAAGAACATGACTTGTATAGTAGAAGTATATTATTTTTTTTTATTTTTTTTAAGCAACCGAGAGTATGTCCATCTGTCTCCACTGTGGACACTGCTGTAATGCTGTTATAGTACAAAGTCCAGCAATGCAACTATTTAGTCGAATATAATTCTTTATTCAATGGCTCCCAAGATAATTCAGTTTTTCCAAATGTTTAATAATATAATGTGCATTTTGTTCTCATTATAGGACGGTTCTCCACCAAGCGAAGGCGTGATAACTGTTGAACTAAACGACATTGGCTGGGTGGAGGTGCAGTGGGAATCAGGTAACACTTATACTTATCGCATGGGAAAAGATGGAAAGTACGACCTGAAACTTGCTGATACTACATCCATCGATGGAACTATTCGGTTGGCAAATGGCGATGACGAACTCAGCGGTCATGTGGAGATCTTTCACGACGGGACCTGGGGAACAGTCTGCGACGTCGACTGGGGCATGCAGGATGCTATGGTCGTCTGTCGTCAGCTCGACAACATCTCAGAAGCAGTGGATATCAAGACGGGATCGTTCTACGGAGAGAGCGAGCGACCGATCGTAATGAGCCGTGTGGCGTGTGGAGGGACGGAGAGTCGGTTGGCTGACTGTCCGTTCGTCTGTACCAGCTCTAATCCCTGTGATACCTCGCAGGTGGCCGGGGTGGTTTGTCGACCAAAAATGGGTAAGGATTGTCGGTATTCCTTCCTTATAATCGTATTGCTTCCTTTTTAAGGAATATAATGTACTCTAACGAAGACATTTGCTTGTTTGCATTGGCAGGCCTTTTTACAGTTGTAAAAAGTTTTTTTTGTCATTGCTCAAATTGCGCGCTAAGTTTTGAGCGAAAGGTCTTAAATATTTATATAGTGACGTACCAGTTTTGTAAGCTAATGCAGGTCATTGACACGTATGTATAGCGAGTGGCCCTGCTGCTGAATGTATGCACATAGTAATCGATATTGTGCATGTAATGTTGCGTAAAATACTTTCACGCAGTGCGCCCGCAAACGACACTGTTATAGACCAGCTCCCCTGCTCACACTACCGTCTTTGCAAACCTGCGAAAATTGGGCGTGACCTTTTCATGCAAATTCAACATGACTGAATATTCCAATATGCAATGCGGCTTCTCGCAGTAAAATACACATACAGTATACGTGCAGGCCATGCGTTGCATATTTATAATTAGCGCTGCATAATAATAATAATAAATAAATATTGTTAAAGCTCGTAACAAATACATTGCTGGAAAATTATCAATTCAGTTCGAAAATCGAGTTTTCAGGTACCACCCCAAAAAAGCACAGACACCCCAACTTTAATAGAGGTTGCCAAGGCAACCAGTTGCCACGGCATGATTTCACTGCACTTATAATTTTAGTTCATTAATTTTATTATTCAAACAATACACTTTCAATACAAATGTCAAACTGTCATTATATCTCAGCAGTTTGTAATCCTCTCTCCAATCTAAACAAGTTGCCAATATTTCTTGGTTTCTCAGTTTAAAATGATATTTCGTTTACTGAATGTGATTTGTGAAAATTACCCGCTCGAATTGTTTTGTTTTACAGGTACGGTTCGGTTGGTTGGCGGAGGTTCCAACCCCGCCAGCGGAACCTCCACCAGCGGACGCGTAGAGATCTACCATGATGGGACCTGGGGGACAATTTGTGACAATGGCTGGGACACGGATGACGTCCGAGTCGTCTGTCGTCATCTGGGATTCTCTGGGGCCGTGGAAGCAAAGTCCGGGGCTCATTTCGGCCAGGGGGAGGGCATAATTCACATGGATGGGTTGGCCTGTGATGGTTCTGAGAGTCGACTGACTGATTGCCCGTCTCATTGCTGGGAGAAACCGTCGTGTAGCCACGCCCAAGATGCTGGTGCCATCTGTCATCAGGAGTAATTCAGACAGTGGTTATTGAGCCCTGACCACTGTTTAAAATTGTTCTGGTTAATATTCTTCTCGAATAAGTCTTGACACGTTTATACATTGTAGTCCAAATAGACAACATTTACACTTACCTTACACGACATTATTGTCACCTTTCTCTGTCATCGTTTATTTTTTACATGATTGTGAAATATTTGTAGTTTGTTTTTGTCAATTGCCTAGATCCTATTCTTGCAAATTCGTCGAACAGTAATCTGATGTATGGGACATAATACCACAATGATCTTGAAAACAAACGTGTACTTGTGAAACTTTTGTTCTTGCCATCAATAGTCCAACACCGTGTGTTTGTTCCTACAAACTCAAGTTTTAAATACAAATTTATACATACAAATTATTTCATCTGTGTGGCTGTGTCTAATGATTTGTTCGTACACAAATAATATCATGATATTCTCTGGGACAAGGTTGACTTCGGCTTTCGAATGCTCTGGTGTCATTAAAGTAAAGTATAGCCGTTATATAAACAAATTAATGTCCATTATAATTTCCATATTTTCAGAAGTTCCTTCAACCTTTTTTCGGAATATCTATATCCTCTCTGAACTAAATCAATATTTACTTTATCAAACTATACAATTATTGAACGCCAACACATGTACTGTAATTTCGAATTATTATTATTATTATTATTATTATTTTCTGGTAATGAAACCAAGGATCCTTCAAAAGTGCTCAAGGCACTGTAGCTCGTAAGCCAGAAGAAACCCGTAGAAAGAGGCTGTGTCAGCCAGGAACACCGTGATGAACTTTTGTGATTGGTGATGGACTTTGGCGAGTGGTGATCAACTATTCAAGTTGTTGTTGTTGTTGTTGGATTTTGTTGCTGTTTTGTTCAATACTTTCAGTATATTGTTGCGTTCACGCATACAGCGAGCGGTCTTTATTTCTTTCCCAACCAACGCGCAGCGTTCTTGCAGCGAGATATGTGTGCCCTCACCATAGAGCTATATAATAGCTCTATGGCCCTCACACAGCGCGAAGTTATCACGCACCACTACTGGTACGCGTGTACAGCACATGGTACGGTACGCTATTGTATAGCGCGCAATGCATCCAGCATGTACTGTGTGCTATGACCTCGTTCACAGCGAGTTATGACTTAGTCGTTTTCCCTCATACTTTCCCCGGAGTCGATGTGAATTCCCCTCATATACCTTACCCCTGTATTCGACCCAAACTGACCCTTCACATTAGCGAGTGTGGACCGCTAAACCTTCCCGTGTATCTGACCCTACACATAGCGACTGGGAGCCGCTAAACCACACTGTACTGTCACGGTACACCAGAGGTCAAGTTACCCTCCCCACGCAAGAGTTTACTCCATAGAACTGTGTGTAGGTTCTCATCTAGTCTAGAGACTAAGTCTTGTGCATAACCCTATGTACCGAGAAAGTTACCCCTTTCCCTTTCCTCGAGGATTACTCCCCGTAACGCACCCACGAGTAATCCTACTTCACCCGCTCACCACAACTCTCGGACTTTCTCCTTAACAGAATGTCTAAGTCAGAACGTGTACAAATCCTCCATAGGAACATCCCCATTGACTTTGTACACGTATGCATTATTCATAACTACCAGAATCCAATGCTCTCATTGGCTAAGACGCGCACCCAAAAGCCTATATAAAGGGCGTGGAAATGGCGGAGCAGATTATTATCCGAGCTGAGCTCATACACAGAGCTTCGTTCCCAGCATGAGCTGTATGCTCTAGCCACAGAGCTTCACTCTCTCAATACTCAGATAACATGTTAGCCTTTAAACAAGGCCACATGTCTGATAAACGCCGAGCGACTAAAAAGAGACTAATCGCGAAAACCTGAGTGACGTCAGTGCGAATTGCCCAGACAAGTGGCCTTTATCAATCTGGTTTGGATTTCTTATGTTAACCTTTGTTTCCGACTGGAATCGCTACCGAAATGGTAGCGTCCAATCAGCGAACGTATCTCCGCGTGGCGTCAGCTTATATTTGAGTTGGACTAGTTCATTTTACAAACAGGGAATGTCCAATCATGTCACTTACAATATTTAGCTCAAATCATTAGTTGCTTCCTAATTTATTGCAATTTTGCATGTAAAATAGATTTAAATGTGATATCTTGTATTTATCATTCATATATTCAACTCAGAAGCAAAATTTATATACGTTTTTTTACCTTTTCTTACATGCTTTGATATTGAACGAATCACGAACGAAGCCAACTGGGAGATTGCCGTTCTGATTGGGCGTATTGGCATGCTAATATGTATCTATGAATAATTCATGCCGAGCAGTGAAACCTACATTGCAAAAGGCCTCGTGACATTCGTCACTCGGTCGCGCGTTCACCCCGGGTATCTAGACTCATCTCAGCCGCTTAGCCAGAGTCACGAGGCCTTGTCAAAAGGCTAATAACATGTAGGCCCAAACTAGATCTTGTATATAGTGCGCCCTCTATTGTGATGTAAATACTTCTGAATAAACCAGTAGTATAGTGTATGTAAGATGCTGTATCTTGACTCTTATTTTGATAACGGCTCTACCCAAGTGAGACGTTACAATATATTGAATTTCTCATGGAAGAATTTCTCATTTTCTCATGTTGTATTGCAAATAAGTGTTTGCTGTGATGAAATACCCGTGAGTGTTTTTAATTGCTGTGAAGAACGAGGGAATGGACTGGAAGAAAGTCGTTAGGAAACTCATTCAGATTTAACCGGTGCAAAATGTCAGTGAAATTTGTCTCGTCATAAAACTCAAGTGAGAAATTGTATATCAGTGTGTCGGTCGGCGACAGGTACAAATAATAATCCCAAGTTCAGTCGAAAGCTGTTAAAAGTGAAACCAAAATTGTACATAATTATATATTGTTTCGCGCTCCGTTGGTCCTTGCTATATCCTCTCCGACAGTTATACGAGCGACGATTTAATACACGCGAGGGGGGTTTTAGATGTGTATTCGCGGTAAACAATACTAAGAAACCTTCCATTCAGTCTTTAAAGGCGGAATCTTTGCCCAAAAGGGTCTTCATTTCTTCACAAGCACGTCATCTGACAACAGGCACCGTGGGCGTACTGTACACTTGACAGGGATAGAGATGGCACTGAAATTCACATTTGTGGTAGTGTTAGGATTCGCTATTCTCTACCGTAAGTACTTTTCAGTGAAGATAATTTTGTACGGAGACCAAAGCTCAACTGTGACAGCGGTGACAAATCGTTACTACAAGAAATCAAAAGAATTTAAACATTGTTTTCTGATATTTGCATACCAGAGCAAGGGTTACTCTCTAAATGTAAAAAAGTGAAAAATTATTACTCTCCAAAAGGTGAGTCCCTAAAAAGTCAATCCAAAAAAAGTTGAATCCCTAAAAACCACTCTAAAAAGAGTGAAAACCACTCCAAATAAGTGACATAATCCATTCTTTCAAGAAGCCTTATTCCTCCATGCTTATATATTGTTCCTCGAAAGAGTGGACATTTTACTCCTGGGGAGTGGTTTTCACTATTGGGGGTGTTTTTTTATTCACAATTTTTGAGTGGTTTTATATAAGGAATTCACTGTTTTGGAGAGTGAATTGTTAACTCCTGTACAGTAGTATATTATGAGAGGTAAAGCGCAAATCAAAAACCACAAAAGCGAAAATTGAATTACAAATGTCATAAATGTGAACTGTAAAAATTCATCTTATCCACTCGACGACATGGGTCTGCATTCAGTTTTGGTGGAAATGACTGATTTTAAAGGCTATATTTTTTTATTACAATAAACTTATCTATTATGCAAAATATTGAGATTCGGCGACTCTTTATGTCGGTTGTATATACTAATGTGACCCAGCATTCATTTTTAAAAGATGCTGGATTATAAGCAGGTAAAAAATTGGCCAAGTAATGTTTTTTAAATGTCCAGGTACACCTTATTTGTTTCTTTTAATAAACTATTACATCTTAATTTTGTTCAGAACTCTACACCGCCGATCCCATAAGCGAAGAAGGTCCAACATTAAGCGGACCCCAAACAGCCGAACTGCTTACGATTGGAGCCAGGGTGGTACGTGGACCGGATTGGAAATGGGGAAATCAGGTAAAACTTAATCCAAAGGTTCACCAAAGCCGATATTAAGAACATGACTTAGAAGTATATTATTGTTTATATTTTTATTAAAGCAACCGAGAGTATGTCCATACAGCTGTCTCCATTGTGGAAACTGCTGTAATGCTGTTATATTACAAAGTCCAGCAATGGTGCAACAGTGATTTGTTAACAGCGAGGCCAAAGCAACTATTTAGTCGAATATAAGTCTTCATTTTGCTTTCATTATAGGACGGTTTCCCACCAAGCGAAGGCGAGATAACTGTTGAACTAAACGACAATGGCTGGGTGGAGGTGCAGTGGGAATCAGGTAGCACTAACAGTTATCGCATGGGAAAAGATGGAAAGTACGACCTGAAACTGGCTGATACTACATCCATCGATGGAACTATTCGGTTGGCAAATGGCGATGACGAACTCAGCGGTCATGTGGAGATCTTTCACGACGGGTCCTGGGGAACAGTCTGCGACGTCGACTGGGGCATGCAGGATGCTATGGTCGTATGTCGTCAGCTCGACAACATCTCAGAAGCAGTGGATATCAAGACGGGATCGTTCTACGGAGAGAGCGAGCGACCGATCGTGATGAGCCGTGTGGCGTGTGGAGGGACAGAGAGTCGGTTGGCCGACTGTCCGTTCGTCTGTACCAGCTCTAATCCCTGTGACACCTCGCAGGTGGCCGGGGTGGTTTGTCGACCCAAAATGGGTAAGGACTGTCGGTATCCCTTCCTTCAAATCATATTCCTCACTTAAAGTTCTTTTCCGAACGATTTGTTAAGGACTATAATGTACTCTAATGAAGACATTTGCTTGTTTGCATTGCATTTTTTTGGTCATTGCTCAAATTGCGCGCTAAGTTTTGAGCGAAAGGTCTTAAATATTTATATAGTGACGTACCAGTTTTGTAAGCTAATGCAGGTCATTGACACGTATGTATAGCGAGTGGCCCTGCTGCTGAATGTATGCACATAGTAATCGATATTGTGCATGTAATGTTGCGTAAAATACTTTCACGCAGTGCGCCCGCAAACGACACTGTTATAGACCAGCTCCCCTGCTCACACTACCGTCTTTGCAAACCTGCGAAAATTGGGCGTGACCTTTTCATGCAAATTCAACATGACTGAATATTCCAATATGCAATGCGGCTTCTCGCAGTAAAATACACATACAGTATACGTGCAGGCCATGCGTTGCATATTTATAATTAGCGCTGCATAATAATAATAATAAATAAATATTGTTAAAGCTCGTAACAAATACATTGCTGGAAAATTATCAATTCAGTTCGAAAATCGAGTTTTCAGGTACCACCCCAAAAAAGCACAGACACCCCAACTTTAATAGAGGTTGCCAAGGCAACCAGTTGCCACGGCATGATTTCACTGCACTTATAATTTTAGTTCATTAATTTTATTATTCAAACAATACACTTTCAATAAAAATGTCAAACTGTCATTATATCTCAGCAGTTTGTAATCCTCTCTCCAATCTAAACAAGTTGCCAATATTTCTTGGTTTCTCAGTTTAAAATGATATTTCGTTTACTGAATGTGATTTGTGAAAATTACCCGCTCGAATTGTTTTGTTTTACAGGTACGGTTCGGTTGGTTGGCGGAGGTTCCAACCCCGCCAGCGGAACCTCCACCAGCGGACGCGTAGAGATCTACCATGATGGGACCTGGGGGACAATTTGTGACAATGGCTGGGACACGGATGACGTCCGAGTCGTCTGTCGTCATCTGGGATTCTCTGGGGCCGTGGAAGCAAAGTCCGGGGCTCATTTCGGCCAGGGGGAGGGCATAATTCACATGGATGGGTTGGCCTGTGATGGTTCTGAGAGTCGACTGACTGATTGCCCGTCTCATTGCTGGGAGAAACCGTCGTGTAGCCACGCCCAAGATGCTGGTGCCATCTGTCACCAGGTGTAATTCAGACAGTGGTTATTGAGCCCTGCACCACTGTTTAAAATTGTTCTGATTAATATTCTTCTCGAATAAGTCTTGACACGCGTATACATTGTAGTCCAAATAGTCAACATTTACACTTACCTTACACGACATTATTGTCACCTTTCTCTGTCATCGTTTATTTTTTACATGATTGTGAAATATTTGTAGTTTGTTTTTGTCAATTGCCTTGATCCTATTCTTGCAAATTCGTCGAACAGTAATCTGATGTATGGGACATAATACCACAATGATCTTGAAAACAAACGTGTACTTGTGAAACTTTTGTTCTTGCCATCAATAATAGTCCAACACCGTGTGTTTGTTCCTACAAACTCAAGTTTTAAATACAAATTTATACATACAAATTATTTCATCTGTGTGGCTGTGTCTAATGATTTGTTCGTACACAAATAATATCATGATATTCTCTGGGACAAGGTTGACTTCGGCTTTCGAATGCTCTGGTGTCATTAAAGTAAAGTATAGCCGTTATATAAACAAATTAATGTCCATTATAATTTCCATATTTTCAGAAGTTCCTTCAACCTTTTTTCAGAATATCTATATCCTCTCTGAACTAAATCAATATTTACTTTATCAAACTATACAATTATTGAACGCCAACACATGTACTGTAATTTCGAATTATTATTATTATTATTATTATTATTTTCTGGTAATGAAACCAAGGATCCTTCAAAAGTGCTCAAGGCACTGTAGCTCGTAAGCCAGAAGAAACCCGTAGAAAGAGGCTGTGTCAGCCAGGAACACCGTGATGAACTTTTGTGATTGGTGATGGACTTTGGCGAGTGGTGATCAACTATTCAAGTTGTTGTTGTTGTTGTTGGATTTTGTTGCTGTTTTGTTCAATACTTTCAGTATATATTGAATTTCTCATGGAAGTTAATTTTCTCATGTTGTATTGCAAATAAGTGTTTGCTGTGATGAAATACCCGTGAGTGTTTTTAATTGCTGTGAAGAACGAGGGAATGGACTGGAAGAAAGTCGTTAGGAAACTCATTCAGATTGGCCGGTGCAAAATGTCAGTGAAATTTGTCTCGTCATAAAACTCAAGTGAGAAATTGTATATCAGTGTGTCGGTCGGCGACAGGTACAAATAATAATCCCAAGTTCAGTCGAAAGCTGTTAAAAGTGAAACCAAAATTGTACATAATTATATATTGTTTCGCGCTCCGTTGGTCCTTGCTATATCCTCTCCGACAGTTATACGAGCGACGATTTAATACACGCGAGGGGGGTTTTAGATGTGTATTCGCGGTAAACAATACTAAGAAACCTTCCATTCAGTCTTTAAAGGCGGAATCTTTGCCCAAAAGGGTCTTCATTTCTTCACAAGCACGTCATCTGACAACAGGCACCGTGGGCGTACTGTACACTTGACAGGGATAGAGATGGCACTGAAATTCACATTTGTGGTAGTGTTAGGATTCGCTATTCTCTACCGTAAGTACTTTTCAGTGAAGATAATTTTGTACGGAGACCAAAGCTCAACTGTGACAGCGGTGACAAATCGTTACTACAAGAAATCAAAAGAATTTAAACATTGTTTTCTGATACTTGCATACCAGAGCAAGGGTTACTCTCTAAATGTAAAAAAGTGAAAAATTATTACTCTCCAAAAGGTGAGTCCCTAAAAAGTCAATCCAAAAAAAGTTGAATCCCTAAAAACCACTCTAAAAAGAGTGAAAACCACTCCAAATAAGTGACATAATCCATTCTTTCAAGAAGCCTTATTCCTCCATGCTTATATATTGTTCCTCGAAAGTGTGGACATTTTACTCCTGGGGAGTGGTTTTCACTATTGGGGGTGTTTTTTTATTCACAATTTTTGAGTGGTTTTATATAAGGAATTCACTGTTTTGGAGAGTGAATTGTTAACTCCTTTACAGTAGTATATTATGAGAGGTAAAGCGCAAATCAAAAACCACAAAAGCGAAAATTGAATTACAAATGTCATAAATGTGAACTGTAAAAATTCATCTTATCCACTCGACGACATGGGTCTGCATTCAGTTTTGGTGGAAATGACTGATTTTAAAGGCTATATTTTTTTATTACAATAAACTTATCTATTATGCAAAATATTGAGATTCGGCGACTCTTTATGTCGGTTGTATATACTAATGTGACCCAGCATTCATTTTTAAAAGATGCTGGATTATAAGCAGGTAAAAAAATGGCCAAGTAATGTTTTTTAAATGTCCAGGTACACCTTATTTGTTTCTTTTAATAAACTATTACATCTTAATTTTGTTCAGAACTCTACACCGCCGATCCCATAAGCGAAGAAGGTCCAACATTAAGCGGACCCCAAACAGCCGAACTGCTTACGATTGGAGCCAGGGTGGTACGTGGACCGGATTGGAAATGGGGAAATCAGGTAAAACTTAATCCAAAGGTTCACCAAAGCCGATATTAAGAACATGACTTGTATAGTAGAAGTATATTATTATTTTTTTTTTTTTTTAAGCAACCGAGAGTATGTCCATCTGTCTCCACTGTGGACACTGCTGTAATGCTGTTATAGTACAAAGTCCAGCAATGCAACTATTTAGTCGAATATAATTCTTTATTCAATGGCTCCCAAGATAATTCAGTTTTTCCAAATGTTTAATAATATAATGTGCATTTTGTTCTCATTATAGGACGGTTCTCCACCAAGCGAAGGCGTGATAACTGTTGAACTAAACGACATTGGCTGGGTGGAGGTGCAGTGGGAATCAGGTAACACTTATACTTATCGCATGGGAAAAGATGGAAAGTACGACCTGAAACTTGCTGATACTACATCCATCGATGGAACTATTCGGTTGGCAAATGGCGATGACGAACTCAGCGGTCATGTGGAGATCTTTCACGACGGGACCTGGGGAACAGTCTGCGACGTCGACTGGGGCATGCAGGATGCTATGGTCGTCTGTCGTCAGCTCGACAACATCTCAGAAGCAGTGGATATCAAGACGGGATCGTTCTACGGAGAGAGCGAGCGACCGATCGTGATGAGCCGTGTGGCGTGTGGAGGGACAGAGAGTCGGTTGGCTGACTGTCCGTTCGTATGTACCAGCTCTAATCCCTGTGATACCTCGCAGGTGGCCGGGGTGGTTTGTCGACCAAAAATGGGTAAGGACTGTCGGTATCCCTTCCTTCAAATCGTATTCCTCGCTTAAAGTTCTTTTCCAAACGATTTGTTAAGGAATATAATGTACTCTAACGAAGACATTTGCTTGTTTGCAATGGCAGGCCTTTCTACAGTTGTAAAAAGTGGTTTTTGTCATTGCTCAAATTGCGCGCTAAGTTTTGAGCGAAAAGTCTTAAATATTTAGTCTTAAGTACCAGTTTTGTAAGCTAATGCAGGTCATTGAAAGGGAAGGGAAAACCGAGTGGCCCTGCTGCTGAATGTATGCACATAGTAATCGTAATAGTAATGTTGCGTAAAATACTTTCACGCAGTGCGCCCGCAAACGACACTGTTATAGACCAGCTCCCCTGCTCACACTACCGTCTTTGCAAACCTGCGAAAATTGGGCGTGACCTTTTCATGCAAATTCAACATGACTGAATATTCCAATATGCAATGCGGCTTCTCGCAGTAAAATACACATACAGTATACGTGCAGGCCATGCGTTGCATATTTATAATTAGCGCTGCATAATAATAATAATAAATAAATATTGTTAAAGCTCGTAACAAATACATTGCTGGAAAATTATCAATTCAGTTCGAAAATCGAGTTTTCAGGTACCACCCCAAAAAAGCACAGACACCCCAACTTTAATAGAGGTTGCCAAGGCAACCAGTTGCCACGGCATGATTTCACTGCACTTATAATTTTAGTTCATTAATTTTATTATTCAAACAATACACTTTCAATAAAAATGTCAAACTGTCATTATATCTCAGCAGTTTGTAATCCTCTCTCCAATCTAAACAAGTTGCCAATATTTCTTGGTTTCTCAGTTTAAAATGATATTTCGTTTACTGAATGTGATTTGTGAAAATTACCCGCTCGAATTGTTTTGTTTTACAGGTACGGTTCGGTTGGTTGGCGGAGGTTCCAACCCCGCCAGCGGAACCTCCACCAGCGGACGCGTAGAGATCTACCATGATGGGACCTGGGGGACAATTTGTGACAATGGCTGGGACACGGATGACGTCCGAGTCGTCTGTCGTCATCTGGGATTCTCTGGGGCCGTGGAAGCAAAGTCCGGGGCTCATTTCGGCCAGGGGGAGGGCATAATTCACATGGATGGGTTGGCCTGTGATGGTTCTGAGAGTCGACTGACTGAATGCCCGTCTCATTGCTGGGAGAAACCGTCGTGTAGCCACGCCCAAGATGCTGGTGCCATCTGTCATCAGGAGTAATTCAGACAGTGGTTATTGAGCCCTGACCACTGTTTAAAATTGTTTTGATTAATATTCTTCTCGAATAAGTCTTGACACGTGTATACATTGTAGTCCAAATAGACAACATTTACACTTACCTTACACGACATTATTGTCACCTTTCTCTGTCATCGTTTATTTTTTACATGATTGTGAAATATTTGTAGTTTGTTTTTGTCAATTGCCTAGATCCTATTCTTGCAAATTCGTCGAACAGTAATCTGATGTATGGGACATAATACCACAATGATCTTGAAAACAAACGTGTACTTGTGAAACTTTTGTTCTTGCCATCAATAGTCCAACACCGTGTGTTTGTTCCTACAAACTCAAGTTTTAAATACAAATTTATACATACAAATTATTTCATCTGTGTGGCTGTGTCTAATGATTTGTTCGTACACAAATAATATCATGATATTCTCTGGGACAAGGTTGACTTCGGCTTTCGAATGCTCTGGTGTCATTAAAGTAAAGTATAGCCGTTATATAAACAAATTAATGTCCATTTATATAATTTCCATATTTTCAGAAGTTCCTTCAACCTTTTTTCAGAATATCTATATCCTCTCTGAACTAAATCAATATTTACTTTATCAAACTATACAATTATTGAACGCCAACACATGTACTGTAATTTCGAATAAAAATGACAATGTTTCGTGATAAATTTTTAGGTGAATATTCACATATTACATATTACTCCCTTAAATACAATACTAAAATTGATCATACCCCAAAAGGTGGTGTTTGTTTTAAAACAAAGCAGATGATTCAGTGTAAAACCTGACTTTCGGAATATTGTTCCTGTTCTGACATAAATATGCAACTGAACTAGAACTCCTCCCCCTGACCCCACCCCCAGATCCGCCAGTAAACTTAAGCTTGTATCCCCTCGAGTCGAAAGATGTTGAAAGTGCAAAATATCCCATTGTTTGGGGTAAATATTTATAATTTGTTCCGAGCTCCGTTGGTCCATGCCATATCTTCTCGACAGATATACGAGCAATCGTCGCAAACACGCGATCCTCTGGGGATGTCTTAGACGCGTATTTCCAGTAAACAACCTCTTTATTGGTGTTTGTACTTACTCAAAATGACAGGGTTGGTGGCCCCTATAGGTCTCACGGGATGCTAAGAAACTTTTCAATTCGATCTTTAGGCCGAGTTCGGGCGGTCTATTCTTAACACGCCTAACTTGTTCTTGCAAATACCCTGGTGGATAGGTGGTGTGTGTTCTTGTTCCAAGTGCAATGTTCACGGGTCGCGTTCCCGCCGTTCGAGCGTGAGAACAGAGTTCGCGTGTCAAGAACAGACCGCCCGAACTCGGCCTATAAGTCAGAAACTTTGCTAAAAAACGATTCATCTTTTAACAACCACTTCATCAGACGGGCTTACCGCGTACACGGACGAGAACAAAATGATGGCATTGAATTGCAACTTGGTGGTGGTGTTTTGGTTTTCCATTCTGTACCGTAAGTATAGTTTTTGTATTATTATGGTGAAGATTGAATGAAGACTAAGCTATGTAACTGTGAACAGTGGTGACCATTGTTTATGACACAAAATGAACATTGATTTGTTTAAGTTCAATTTTTTTCAGAAAGAAAGGTATTGTTCCTTCCTCGCTTTATTTCGTTTCTATGGGCCTTCAGCATGGGGGGTTGGTCGGTATAATTATGAGGGGAATAATGCAGTTGTGGTGATTTTTGGCAAGGTATGGACCCATGTAGTTGGAAATTATGTGATAGCATTGCAGCGGTGGCCGCTTTTTGGGTGTTAAAAACAAGACTGCCAACATGGTCTTCATTCAGGTTCGGTGGAAATTACTGATTTTGAAGGCTATTTTTAATCTCGCGTAAAAATACTCAAGTATCAATATTCGTTGACTTTAATATATGTCGGTTGTATACTGATGTGGCGAAGCATTCATTTTTAAAAAGGTAATACCAGATTATAAGCAGGTATACAATTGACAATTTGTTTTATTTTGAATGTTTCCTTTAACAAATCATCGCATCTTAATTTTGTCCAGAACTCTACACCGCCAATCTTATAAGCGAAGAAGGCCCTGCACCACTGAGCGGACCCGAGAAAGCCGAGCTGTTTACTACGATTGGAACCAGGGTCGTACGTGGACCGGATTGGTCGTGGGGAGATCAGGTACACTCCAAAGGTTTATCGTTTGTGAAAGTTTATTTTCAATTTCACGAAAGTCACATGTTCTTCAGCTACGCGGTCCAAAATTGGACATACCAAAAACCAGCCCAACAGACTTACGACCCAGTGGCGGATAGAAGTGGGGGGGGGGGGGGGGGGGGGGGGGGGGGGGGGGGCACTACGACATTATGTCCGAGGTTTATCCCGTTCGTAAGTGTTACGTCACTTCAACTTGAACCACGCACACTTCACGCAGAGTCGGACTCGAGTCGAGTCATGGACTCGAGTCATTACAACTCTGCCTTTTTGGCAACGGATGAGTATGTGGAATACGCCCCGTTGCCGAGAGCACAACCGCTACCCCCTACTGCTTTAAACATTTATATTCTAACTTTAAGCTGTCTTAATTATTAAACTGTCCTCTTACTACAAGTAGTAGTATTTCTTAGTAGTAGTACATGTAGTAGTATTTATTGTATTGCACAAACTATCAAATAAATTCCAGGATTTTAGGGTTAATGATCGGTTAACTTGGTCGTTTTTTATAGAAGTGCACGTGTATTGTTTTATGTTTATGAAGGTATCTTGTTTACTCAAATCACAACTCTCTCTGTGATAGGATGGTAATCCGCCTGGTGAAGGTAGAATTGACAGGCCACACGAAACTCCAGGTTGGATTTACGTACGATGGGACTCGGGGGCGGAATACGGTTATCGTATAGGAGCCAAGGGAAAGTACGACCTGAAACTTGTGGATACTACATACCTTAATGGAACTATTCGGTTGGCAAATGGCGATGACGAACTCAGCGGTCAGGTGGAGATCTTTCACGACGGGACCTGGGGAACAGTCTGCGACGTCGACTGGGGCATGCAGGATGCTATGGTCGTCTGTCGTCAGCTCGACAACATCTTAGAAGCAGTGGAGATCAAGACGGGATCGTTCTACGGAGAGAGCGAGCGACCGATCGTGATGAGCCGTGTGGCATGTGGAGGGACGGAGAGTCGGTTGGCTGACTGTCCGTTCGTCTGTACCAGCTCTAATCCCTGTGATACCTCGCAGGTGGCCGGGGTGGTTTGTCGACTAAAACTCGGCAAGTACTGTCAATATCCCTTGCTTCTAATAATATTACTTGCTTAATATAGGTTGCTCCGGTAGCAAGTTGCCTTAATTAACACAGCAGGACTTCACTCCATCATAGTTCACCATTCTAACGGAATACACTTTCAACATAAATGTCAAACTATCAATAGGCCTACTATTTCATAGTATCTCAGCAGATTGTATTCATCTCTCAAATCTGAACAAACTGCCAACATTTTTTGACTTCTCTTTCCTGACTTGATAGAGCTGTAATTTGCTCTTTTTTGTCTATTGCCTTCTCTTGTCGCCATTTTAATATAAAGACGATAGACAAAACAAAGACAAAAGCAGCCCTATTTATAGGGTTAACTCAACCCTTTTTTACGCATCTGACTAACTGTATTGTTATTTTGTTCAGTACAAAATACTGTTTTCATATTATATACATTTGGAAAAAGTTACCAGCTCGAATTGTTTTGTTTTACAGATATCATTCGGTTAGTTGGCGATAATCCAAATCCCACCAGCGGACGCGTAGAGATCTACCGCGATGGGACCTGGGGGACAATCTGTGACAATAACTGGGACACGGATGACGTCCAAGTCGTCTGTCGTCATCTGGGATTCTCTGGGGCCGTGGAAGCAAAGTCCGGGGCTCATTTTGGCCAGGGGGAGGGGCCAATTCACATGGATGGGTTGGCCTGTGATGGGTCTGAGAGTCAACTGACTAGTTGCCCGTCTCATTGCTGGAAGAAACCGGCGTGTAGCCACGCCCAAGATGCTGGTGCCATCTGTCGTCAGGAGTAACCCGTACCGTTAACTCAGACGGTTTGGGTGGATTTTTATAAAATGCATGCAAATACATGTCAGAAAATAATAATTAGCGAGTTAAAACTTACGAAGCTGTTAATAGCAATCGTACATGCGCCGACGGCTTAGCCTATATCTCGTATGTACGACTTTTACCGGACGGTACTCCTCATTCAGTAACAGATGCACGGCAATTAAGTTCGTCATTTTGGTACACATGGCTATTGCAGACTGTTTATTTGAAGGTAAGATTATAGCTCTACGGTAATGTTTACAATGAGATGATTTGCCTTAGAATTTGTGCAGATTAAAACTTTTGTTTATCTTTCATGTGTTTATATTTCACTTTAAGTCGTACTTACGAGATATAGGTCGTACTTACGTACGAGTTACAATCCATAAGTCGTACATACGAGGTATAAGTCGTACGTACGATATATACATCGGACGTACGCGATATAAGTCGTACGTAGGAGATATAAGTCGTAGTACTAGTTTAGCTGATGTAATAACGCATAAAATCTATAGCTGTGTACTGTCGAGTGTCGACAATAAACTAGTCTGGTTCTCATGGTTTAAAATACTCATCTTTTTCCGCCGGCAATCGTTGGAAATTGATACAAAATTCCACTTGTCATGAAGACCACAGCACATAAGGTGCCATGATTTTACAGGATGCTTGAAACCGTTTTTCACTTACAGTCAAGTTATTTCATAATAATTAAGTAGGTTTTTTTTTTGTTGTCAAATTGTCTATACTATACTTTAACTTACTTTTTGTTTCTCCTATACTTTTTTTAATTTAAAGATTTAAAATGTAACATTTTCCAAACATCTTCTTTTCTACTGACCAAACTTTGTTTTCCCCCCCATGATAAACGTGTGTTCTATTCTTTTATATAGCGTGTTTCTGCCACAGACTTACTTATCAAGTAAGTTTCGCGGTTTTTCTTAAAATGGCTGCGATTTGGCAGAAGTTCTCTCTAAAATCTTGTTTTTTAAAAACAAATACATATTGCAATATGTATTTGTTCTTGACGAAGTAGATTCTCTCTATATATATATTTGTCCGTTTGGATCGAGTTACATTAATTTACGACTGATACTGTTATGCTTGGTATATGCAATAAACATCCAGCGTTATACCTTCCTGTAGAAAAACGATGTTGAACTTTACGTTTTATAAAGAAGCATAAAGTTTGACGATCGTTGGCCGACCTCCAAAAAGGTTCAGTGTCAGAATAGGATTTTTGATAAAAGAAAATTAATGATCGAGATGGCAAAGGGGGGAAGACGATAAACACATGGTTTTGATATAGCAAAACTCTGCCAGGCTATTTTCACAAACTCCATTTATCTTCCACGGGAACTGGTTTTGTTAATTTGTATCAAAATACACCAGAAATCGATGTCGGGAGTACTCTATTTTGTATTACACCAAAGAATACATTTGTCATGGACACTTCAAACAAAATTAATAAAAGGGAATTTGGCAGTCGAGTTCAACAAAGACATGGATAATAAACACTGCATACCATAATGTAGTTTATATATTATATATCTGTGTAAAATCTCGGTTTTATTTATTTCATCATTAAAAACACTTTATAAAGCAAATTAAAATTTTCTGTGTACATATATAAACTGTTCATTGTAGGTATACTTTTTATTAGGCTTCTTTATGAGCGAGTGTGTGGGTAAACGACTAACTATTAAGGATACATTTAATTATGATAACTGTCCATAATATACATAATTTACAGCAGCTGCAAACTATAATTGGATACCCCTCCCCCCCTTCCCCACTCGATGAAGATGAGAGGCAAAATATGACGATTTACCTTTCCAACGTTTCAAATGTGTAGATGATTTCTTGAAATAAACCGAACTGTTAAGGTCACAGGACTTTCATGTTTTCATCACATGTACATTTGTACAATAAACACCACCTCCTTATGGTTGGTCCCCCCCCCACCATTTATTCCGAATTCCCTTGGCCGAGCAATTGAAGGATTTTGTCATATGATCATCCCCACCTGTACCACTTACTGACACTAATTTATGCCTCCCATTTTGGTGTACGGATTCTCTTCTGCCAGAGCTACTGTTTTGAACGCAGGAATCTCCGCGTAGTGATTCTCTACTTTCTCGCCGTCCCCATGATCACCCGCGGCATCACCGCAGAACGCCGTATTGGACAAGCCTACGGCAGACCCATGGTTCGGTAGCTCACTGCTCGCTATGTACGCTGGGTTGATGGACTCTACCACGTTCGTACGGTTGGGCCAACTGGGTAGGACCGGGACGTCATCCCCGATGCGGGTACTGTAGGCCACGCTATCCCTGATACGGGTACTGTAGGTTGTTTCTAGCGGCTCCAGGGCCGATTGGCTTCTGTCGCGATCGCGACCCTTGATCGCATTCTTCACCTGAAAAATGCTGTAAGAGAAAAAAACCACCCTATTAGGTAAGCTCCGAAAAATCTATAGGCTAATTCGGCAAACACCTGTGTAGCATAAATTTTAGACTCTTTGAAATACGGATTCGTTAGTAGCATTGTGGAAGCTTAATTAAAGTGATGATCATGATAATTAAGAGAGTGACCGGTCACGTGAGATGGTTTAACCAATAATAGGGAAAATGGGTCCGATTTTCACAGGAGTGACATTTTTATACCACACTGGCCACACACACCGTACTCTCGCTCGGTCCCACCGACACCGCCCATCCCGGGCGCTGAGGGAAGCGCTGATGAAGCTTCACAGATTTCTGTGAAGGAAACGCACGCCTTTCTGGGTAGCGTACTATGACCTTTTGAATTGCAAGCTGCGTAGTTGAGCCGCGAACTGGTGACCTACAGTTCACAGGTCACACAAAAATATAAAGCTATCTAATCCGAGCTAAAAGCGCATCAGCGCTTCCCAGCGCCAAGGTACGGGCAATGGGACCGTATGAAGCCGCAGGCATTTTTTGAAAGGTGACACGCGCGCGTATTTAAAAAAAAAACTATTGGTCGAAGGAGCCTGAAGTGTGTAGGTATAATACCTGAACGAAACACGTGCAAGCCCATAGTGCAGCCACAGAAAATGGCTGTCGCCAGATTAATTAATAAGGGCCTTTTCTAATGGGCCACGAACTTCCACAATAATCACTAAATTGAAATATTTGAAAACTGCTTTGATTCGTCAACACCTTTGCGCAAATGTCCTGGATCTATGACGTTTTAGTACGATTTTAAACATCGAAAGTGTTTACTTACTATCCCCTTCGGTAGGAGAATAACCCCACCACCATAAGTATAGCCAGGAATGCGACAATGAGTAGAACGATGTACCAGTTAGAATCAAACCAGCCCTGCAAACAAAAAGAATAGTTTAATCTGCTTTAATATTACACCATACCATATCAAGTGGCTACATGGGCTCACCGTTATCGGGTCTAGAAGCCGACCCTTACCAACTTCACATCGTTCCATAATACATCTCTAAATCTATTTTACTTTAATTAAGGAGGGAAATCTTACCTCTGACGGGCCCTTATACGGCTTTGCAGATCCCTTGTAGACGTCGAAACTAGACTGGGCTAAGAGATCCTCTGGTGCCTCTTCAATCAAACTCTCTATGATGGTCTTTAGTAAATAGCCCGACTCGGTCCAGGCTAGAAAGGTAACTTTGGTCAGTGGTGACGAGCTGGGGTGAGTAGAAAGTTCAGATTATATTTCTATGCGTAGAATTCACAGATCATTTTCATTGTCAATCAGTACACGGGCGGATCCACTTTAACAAGATTAACAGAGCCTGAACCAGAACACAATAATCGATAATCTAAATACCAATTTTCAAATTAATGCCACAATTTTGCACGCACAGTTAATTATCTTATTGATTGATTGATTGATTAATAACTTATGTACATTTCTGTGTATATTAGACCTTTTAACAAAACTCCTTCTATATACCTATCGGTAGATTTGACATAGTCCTCTGTCAGAATTATTTCCACTGACACTGTTTCTCCGTTGTCTCTGCGCATGCGCGATTGAGGTGCGTAGAGTTTCTGCAGCAGATTGGCCAATTTGGTTTCAAATGCAGATTCGGCTTCCAACTTCCCTGTCACAATGACGACGGCGCCGTACAGCTTTAAATCTTAGACACGTGATAAAAATACAAGCATTTTTGTTTTGTTTAATGTCGATAAAACATTTCGCGATATTAGAAAGCAAAGTAAATTTAAGGTAGGCCTACTAATATTTGATTTTTATTCCCCTTTACATTATTTACGGGGAATTCTAAACTCCGTTAAATTTGGCCTTGTGATATTGACAATGTTAAAATTAGTAAGTTCTGTTAATTTAAGTAACAATTCCATTTTAATCTTGTCTTACCTATATCGCAATCTGTTCCATAGAAACCAACATCGCAGATGCATTTATAGTTGTGGTCGGAAGCGCTGTTGGTGGTTTCGCATTTACCGTTCTCACACGGGGCGAGGCTGCACGGGTCGTCTATCACCGCATCACACTTAGGGCCAGTGTAAAACTCATCACATTCACACCTGTATAAATCAAACACAGTTTGTATATCATGCGAGTAACGATAGACCATTTGCAAATAGTATCTGGGATATCGGTCGCATGGATAGTTGCCGCATTACGAAGTGTATCGTGTGCACAAAGCCAATAGAAGATTCGTTACTTTGTGATGCGGCAGAACTATACGACACTTCGTGGTGCACCCGTGGTGCTCTGTTAATGCAAATTCAGTGACAAATTTGAATGTACGGATGTTCTCTGCGTGCGTAGCCCTAAACATGGCTGCCGTGCAAAGGGTCTGTTGGCCTGTACCATTCTTGTTTATTTACTTTTTTTTACGAGTATGCATAAGCTTAGTGTTTATATTAAAACCAGCTGTTTTCTGCTACCCACCTGTAACCATTAAATCTATCCACACACAATCCATGCTCACACGGCGAGCTAACGCACTCGTCTCTTTCGTTCTGGCACAGCACGCCCGCATACCCTGCCGTGCAGTTACAGACATAGCTATTGATGAGATCCCAGCAGGTGCCGGCGTTCAGGCAAGGTGAGCTGTTGCACTCGTTGGTTTCGCTGTGGCAGGTTTCCCCGTCGTAACCCGGCGGGCAGAGACAACTAAACCCGTTTAGGTGATCGATGCACAGGCCTCGTAGACACGGCGAGCTTGCACACTCGTCTATTTCGTTCTGGCACAGCACGCCCGCATACCCTGCCGTGCAGTTACAGACATAGCTATTGATGAGATCCCAGCAGGTGCCGGCGTTCAGGCAAGGCGAGCTGTTGCACTCATTGGTTTCGCTGTGGCAGGTTTCCCCGTCGTAACCCGGCGGGCAGAGACAACTAAACCCGTTTAGGTGATCGGTGCACGTGCCTCGTAGACACGGCGTGCTTGCACACTCATCCACGTCTTGGTCGCACGTCTTTCCACCGTAACCTGCCGCGCATTCGCAGATGAACCCCGGGTAATCATCCACGCACGTTGCGTTGTTCACACACGGAGCATAATCGCACTGATTCAACCTGTGACACCTGATATTAAGAGAAAAATGACTATCCATTAAAGTTACAATAAATAACAGGATATAAAAAGGAGCGTTAAACCCACTTCTGAATAGTCGTTATAATACAAGCGTAATAAGACTTGCTAATAATTAGTACCTTACGGAAACTTTCCTGCAAATTTGTTTACCAAAAAAATTCAACTTTGTTTACTCTTAACCTAAATGTTTACCTGATCCTGCCCAAAAAATGTTGGTATATTTATTTACCACATGCAATCGATCTAGCCCATCTGTAACCGTATATAGACATGAAAAGGTCTCCTTAATTCACTTTGTCTCCCAAATGTGCAAGTTGTGACGATAAAGTATCTTATTTACCCCTTGACGCCAGTCTCATTTCGGATTATATGCATGACTGCACATTATGGCCTGTCCAGTATCTGCACTGCACAATGGACCGAGTGTGCAGATGCCTTACAGGCCGTGTCCTAAGGCATATTACAGCTATCCACAGAATTCTGGACGGATTAGCAGACCGCGGCTACAGCCACTCCCCAACGTTAAGGCATTCAGGGTACATTTGTGGTTATAATATATTGAGTTGACGACGCCACAAGATCCACAGTTAATACCACATGATATTTCATCTGCCAGACAACAATAATACATCTGATAAACAACTTTTGGTAAAATTGTTCACCAATGCTTGCCCAATCATACACGGTGCCTCACGTACCAAAAACCGTTGATTTCGTCCATGCATGTCTCATTGGCATAGCATGGGAACGAAGCGCATTCGTCTATATCAATCTGGCACGTGTCGCCATCGAACCCATCAGCGCAATGACAGCGGTATCCAGCAAGCTCGTCCTCGCATGTTGCGTTATTTCTACACGGGAAGCTCAGGCATTCGTTCGTCTCCAGTTCGCAGTGCGATCCTTCGTATCCGTTTTGGCAAATACACCTTCAGGAGAGAAGTCAGTGTATCGTTTAATCAAAATGAAGGCCAAGCAATGTTTTAAAAAAACAATTATAGGTCTATGATAATACTAAAGCTTTGAACTTTGTTAGTCTAGAGGTTTGCCCCCGTATGTCTACATTTTAAATGAGTCTGAAACTTCATAATGATCTCAGACACATGTAAAATAATTCACGCGATTGTTGCCAACGTTTCCAACTACGCAAACAATTTTCTATTGGAGGTACACAAAATTAGCGAACGTTTGCATTGTTCTCTTGAGTGGAACGCACGGCACTGGGTTATTACCATAAAGCGAGCTTGGTATTACGGTACTGCGATGGCCATTTCAAAGTAAAACTTAGCCCACCCGATGTTAGTCTGGGTAGCTGACCGTATGTGGACCTCATCTGTGCATGCTAATCATTGTGCGACCCCACACATCAGCCGATCGGAGTCGACTGACGTCACTCAGAAATGTGGACTAAGCTAGTTGTTGATCAATCAGTTTGGCTGTTGTTACACAGATGCTATATGGCAATAGAAGGAGCCTGCTGAATGAACAGTCTTGTTCTGCATAAATAATTGCTAAATCTACTCGCATATCATACACGCTTTTATCGTAGCAATGAATCCGCTATTATAGCACTTTGTACGCCCATGGCCTTCAAACCTTCCAAAAGTGTGTTATTTATTGATTGAATTATTATGAACGAATTTATTGAACATAATTAATTTATAATTAATGCGTGTGATTTCATCGAACGTACTGATATCTGCCAATGAGATCATGACACGTTCCATTGTGAAGGCACGGATCGGAAGTACACTCGTTTGTTTCCACATGACACAGGACGCCCTCGTAGCCCGTCTCACACAGACAATAAAACCCGTCCACTATGTCCACGCACGTGCCGTTGTTGGCGCAAGTTTGGTTGACGCAGTAATCGATGTCGCCCTGTAAAAAAGGGAGGAAATTACTTAATCTCATTATAAAAGTGTGCTTAACATGAGCACAATGTAAAAGTTAATATAGTTTAATGCACATTTGCTGCTGATATGCCGTAAACAATAGGAACTCACTTTTTGGCAATTTTTGGATTATAATTATATCCTTTAAAGGTGTAATATACCTTTTAAAGCTATAAGTAGCCAACCAAAATACTGATGAAATACTTATTGAATGATATTAATGATTGTAAACTCCCTGTCAAATTATTCCGTCTGGTATGCTGTCATTCTGAAAAAATTCACCAAAGACTGCCATTTTCAAATGCGTATCAGAGATAAATAGTGCGAGCACGTGTTCGAACGACGCGCAGTGCATGTGTTGGCGCAATTATTGGTCTGTTCATCGCGTGACACGCGAGTATAGCTGCAATCTGCTGGATAAGAACGCGCCTTAATGCAGATTATGGTCGCAATTCAAATTGAGACTCAGATTTTGAATTGAAATCGTAATCTTAGAATATTGTTTTCTTGGAATATCACCACAGAACTAAAAACTTTATCAGGTTATTTGCCAAGCTCCTTTTTTTATATTGTTAGCACTTTTAATAATGTTCGTGCTTATATAGCGCTTTACATCGTATCAACGATCTCAAAGCGCTTTACAATTATTACCCCGTTTATCGGGCCCTGGACCACGCGGCAGCCGTTTATAGGTGCTCAATCGGCCTCGACCCTCACAGGTACCCATTTATACTGGGTGGAGAGAGGCAATTGTAGTTAAGTGTCTTGCCCAAGGGCACAAACACCATGTTCCTGGTCGGGTTCGAACCCAAGCACCATAGTACACGAGTCGAACACCGTAACCACTGGGCCATGACATTCTACATTTGACATTTGACATTCTACATTCTACATTCTACTTTTGCTGCTTTAAACTATAAAAATGCACAACCGACTAAATATATTTGGTAAAAAGTCAGCACACAGCAAGTTTGTTAGGTATAATAAAAAAAAAAGCGATTACTGCAACGAATAAATGAACATTAATCCGTTTACCTCGCAAAGATCGCCAAAGTAACCCACAGGACACACACATTGAAACTGGCCAATCAGATCATTACACGTGGCTCCGTGCTGACATGGCTGGCCCGCGCAGTCGTTGTACTCGCAAAACTCGTCCGCATACACGTAACCAGGGATGCAGGAACAGGTATAGTAAGCCACGTGATCGTGGCAAGTCCCGCCATTTTTGCACGGCATGGAGGCGCAGTCATCCACGTTGATATCGCATCTCGTTCCTGGGGGGACCATAAACGAATAATGAAAATTAATGTGTCAGATTTCCTGCCAGGGGGGTATATAGTGCCATTAACCAGTCATGCAGATTATCGTACATTTATTATCACTTACCCGTCCAGCCGTTTACACACGTGCAGCTGTATTGATTGGTTCCGTCTACGCATGCGCCATTAGCACACGGATTGGACTGACATTCGTTTATATTTAACTCACAATTTGATCCTGCAAGGCAAGAGAACAAAAGACAAGATGTTGGTAATTAAACAAAATCTCTACCAAATTCATTGGTGTACGAAATGGTATGTATCCTTCCAAACAAACAGGGACCCCCTCTGCAAAAACGAGTCCGATGTCGCAAAATACATTTTTACGTAAAGGGCTGTTTATTGTCTCGGGAGATGATTTTCTTTCAACAAATTTTGTTTAATTTTTTTTTTTTTTGGGGGGGGCATTTTGGTTTCTCCGACACCTATATTTTCAGATCTGATGAATTGAAAAGATTGTTTGATCCTTAAATTAAATTTAATACAGGTTTTGTCATTCTCTTACCATAGCATCTGATGAAGCACTACAATTGTAAATCTTCATATTTTTTTTAAAGACATTTTAAATATATCTGAGAAAAAGCAAATTGTCCCCAAAATTGTAAAAGACCAATGCATTACACTACAGAGGTGTGCCATATATCAAATGAAAGCTTATTTCCTGCTTTTTCTGACCAACTGTAAAATTGTAAGCTGTGACAATTTTTGCCAGCCTCAGTTTGTATTTTGTTAATAATTATTTAAGCTGCTGGAAGAAAGGAAACGCTTGACGTACCTTCCCAGCCGTTGTAGCAGATTTTAGCTCCCGTGACTGGGTCACACTGGTAATGTCCATTATAGTTATCCGTAGGAATACATTCCTCTCTGCAGTCAGAGCCATAGAAATTATTGTTGCAATACACCTTTACTTGAAAACGGAAACTGACCCTAGGTGAAGAAAAAGAGGTCGAAAACAAAGAGTGGGTTTACAAATTATAATTTCCAAGTTTTACAAATGGATACCTTTTACCAGTTCGCGCCGGATGATGTATATAAACGCAAAGTTTTCCCCCAAATTTAAAACGGATGACGCATAAACACGTTAAGTTCAAGTTCTGAAATGTCTGCCAGCAGCGAGCAAGGCCGGAAAATCGTGGGTGTGCTTCCCGGCACTATCGGCCTGAACCTGCTTCAGATCGAGTTTCGTTAAAAATAATCCCGCCCCTCGGCTCGGTGATGTTAAAATAATCCGGGCGCGAACTGGTTAAGTAGTTGAAGTTTGTGAGGAAAAAACCGACAAACAATTTACTTTTTCAAGCCACGTATTCGAAGAAAACTTTGAGCGTGCCGCTGTGCAAAAATTTGTGGGCATAAGCTAAGTTGTAAAAGAATATGGAATGACTTTGATTCTTCGCTGATATTTTAAACTGGGCTTGTGATTGCTATGGTAATTGCTAAATTGCTGAAAGTATTTATTTTGTAATTGTTATTTGCTTTGTTTGGTATTAATAAAAAAAAGTAAATGCTTTAGTTTTGAGGTATTTACTAGTCATTTTTAAAGGTTGGGTCGGGGCAACCTTGAGATTTTTTCCTCAACATTCATGTCCCTACGTGTGCAGTGACTTACTGTGTCCGTGAGCCTAGTCTATGGTTCACCCAAGACGCCGTTGATATCGTTCGTGCAGCCGGTTGAGTGATTGTCTTTCTGTCATGATCAATCTCGTCATCATCATTCTGGGTGTCTAGGTCCCAGACTCGAACGAAGACCTCAATGCTACCCTGTCAGATATATAGAAAATGCGAAAATCTGGTTTCGATTAATCTGCTTCGACCGGTAACTATAGCGCTTAGAAGCGGCAAAGACACGCACTTGCTATACAGACCCATATTTCATTATTGGCCGCAGCCGTATAGGAAATCATCACTGACACTAAGCGATACTCTTTCTTTCTATTCTTAATGTGGTTTTATTATTATTTCTTTCGGCAATGAAACCAAGGATTCCTCAAAAAGCACCCAAGGCACTGTAAGCTCGTAAGCCTGAGAAAACCTGAAGGAGGATGAACGAAATGCCAGAAACACCGGTGCGAACCCCTTCTCTTAGCGATAAGTGTGACTGGGTTCTTTTATGTGCGAGTCCAGGTTCAATATACACAATACACACACACGGGACCAACGGCTTTACGTCCCATCCGAAGGACGAAGCAATAGTAGTTTAATTGCCTTGCTTATTTACAGGTGTCCCAAAATTGTGACACACAAACAAAGCGACAATTGAGCAAACTGTGACCACAACTGTAAAAAACTACAGTAACATTTTAATAGGGTCGAAAGTCGTGCAGCGACACGCCAACCTTTGACCATATGATTTTTGTTGTTACAGTCGGATTGTATATAAACCATATGTTTTACCGTTAAAAGTCTGTAAGGTGGCAGAATTTACAGACTTTTTACCGTAAAGAAATACGGTTATCAGTAAATACAACTACGGTCCGACTGTAAATAAATACGGTCGAAGGGTGGCATGTCGCTGCACGACTTCAGACCGTAAATACTCCGGGTTTTTCTACAATAAAATATGGGTAATTTCCATTGATACCTTGGATGCACACATCTGGTTATGCAATGCCGAGTTCCATTGTTTTTAAAATTGAAAATGGTATGTAAAATGCTCAGAAACTGTTGTCGCGTAAGTTTTGTTAAATGATCTCGTCTCAATCGAATCTTGTGAGCTGACGTCCGATTACTTGTTTCGTTGTTGCACGCTAATTATCGAACATCTTACCGACCAATACTCAAGGCGCATAGTGTATGGGTTGGCTATCAGTCTCGGTATGGTGGCAGGGAAGTTGAAGTTGTCGTTATCCTCGTACAGTTTCTCTGTTGTGAAACCTGCCATGCCGCAGGAACTACCATCGGAACTTGAAAGTGAGAAAACCAATGTCAGTAAACATACTTCAAATTTTGAAGAGGTCTCCGAAACCGAGCCAAAACACTACATGTAGATAATTCTGAGGTGCTCGAAAGGGCTTCTAACACATAATAGCTACATATATTTTGTTTAAAATAAACAAGACACTTATAGCCCAACCTCGATCACATTGTGTCGAGCAGTACGCTTCCTTTACACTATATACCTGGGCCCAATTTTATGGCTCTGCTAACCACAGAATTCGAATTTTGTTATTTTAACTGTTAGAATATTTTCAAGTTAATACAAAATGATCATGGAGCGAGTTTTTAAGACAGGGATTACTATTGAAACAGAGGTTGAAAATTTGGTAATTTTGGATGCACAACAAGGTCTCGCGTTTCAAAGTGCGGTACGTGTACTTAGCGATTCTAGTTACAATAATCCTGTCTGTATCCCCGTATTATCTCTGACAAATGAGGACATTGTCACTTGAATGTCACTGTAGACAAAAACTTTGTACCTGTACAGACTTTCCCAATGGACACCAAAATGTTATGGTCACTGGAATTTTTGACCATGAAATGCGCACAATTTATCAGGCTGTCACGAACTTTTTAGCAAAAAAAAAAAATCGACCCAAAAGAACTCCCAGCACAACATCGATTTTGGGTAGGTTTAGTTAAATGGGTGTGGACTGACAAAACCAAATCAGATGAAATGTAAATCATCTAAAAGCCAAAGTTGTAGTCTTTTCGAGTGTACCGTGTAGCTTTTTGAAAGCAGTTGTACCATTTTGATGACACTCTGTACATTGACCTAATAACGTACCCTGTGTTATCCTTGTCGATACACACATCGAAGTAGTTATCACAGAAATCATCGCAGCCCCCAAAGAAGTCATCACAACAACCTCCATCTAGATCGTTATGGTCAGAATTGTAGAAGGACACAAACTTGATCTTGACAGTAACAGATGCCCATACTGCAATGAACACCTGCCAAAACAAGACCGAAATGGATGAATGACCTGGATTTAACACACTTGAACTAGTATTATTATTTCTTTCTGGTAATAAATTAAACCAAGGATCCCTCAAAATCAGGCAGGGACTGAAAACCCAATCCACATAATTAGCCCAGGCCGGATTCGAACCCGGGTCACAGACAAATTTTAGAAGAAGGAAACAAAAAAGGTTACAGGACTATATTTAAGAACTATATATTTCATTTCATAGTTTGTTTTTTTGTATATATATATTTGCAAATGGTATTTGTTCCTTGTTCGCCCGCCATTCACTGATCAACATTGCGATTGTGGGCTGGTATTTTAGCCTGTATGGTTTATACTTGAGCTTTGAACTAAGTACTATGATAGCAAATCGGTGTATTTAATTTAGTTTCTTTTCTTTTCATGTATTTTAGATTACCGTAATCGGTCGCTAGTATCGTCAGTTTTATCATGCAAAAGCAAATGAAGTACCCATTGCTTTCGTTCGTTTCATGAACGAATTTAATCGGCTGTCAATAAAAAAAGACCCTGTAAGCGTAAACACGGAAGTAGAAACATGAAAATTATACAAACAAAATTCGACGCGATTTGGTTCATTGTAAGTACACAGATCTGTACACAATACAAGCTAGAGAGCAATAACTTATTTGGTCAAATAATCCTTCTAAAAGTCGATGAGTCACATTTTGTGTCGGGGACTATTTTTATCGGATGGTATATTATATCCCAAAGCCTTAAACAACTAGCGCAAAAAGCAACGAGTTATCTTTGACGTCTAAACAAATTCAATGATTGGCCTTTATATAATTCTAATCTTAAATACACTAAGAAAATCTGTTGTTTTTTTACCAAGAGATTTGATGCTGTACGTTGATTTTACGTCATTTATATATTCCTTGAAATATATTTTGACATGCTTTTGTTATTTCACCTATATTTTTGTAATTTGACTAACGTCAAAAACAACAACTGGCTATATTACTTCAATTTACAGTTTACCTGAAAATTGAACAAAAAAGTCTGCAATTAGTCCCAAATACAGAGAAAATAAAAGCAACTGAGTTTCCCTCATAATTGTTTACAGTAATATAAAACAGGGGTGATAAACGACACTTTGTTAAACGAGGCAGTATTTTTTAATTTTTTTTATTCACTATCAATGCAATTGTTTATATATTGTGAGCCCTATGATTATTGCCAACCATTTGATTGAAAAAAGAATAGGACATAACAATCTTTCTATATTGCCAAAACAATCTTAAGTGGTTATGCTAAAAAAATTGAAGGCCACCGGCATTGTGAGCTCTACAGGTTTTTGTCAACAAAGTACTTGACCCTTGTATTTAAAGGACCATTGTTAAACCAATTGTGAGTTGTTTACTACTTTACAAATATGCTTAAAATTGTAAGGTCATATTACATTATAATGCGGAGTCTTCATCGGATCCATGATCGGATCGTATTCGGACCTATGGGAACAAATTTCCTATCACAAAAAAAGAATGCTACGCCACAAGTTTCGCTGTGAGTGGTGCAAATATTTGGAATAATTTGCCCGAACAATTGCGAACAAATTGGACTCATTAAGCACATTTAAATCGGAGCTCCAACATATGTCATCTGTTATATATTATTCCAAATGCACTGATCTACGGAGTTATAACTTGGTTGCCACTATAATGTGGAGCCGGATGAGAATTTCCACTTCTCTTTTTTCCTCCAAAAGGTATTTTTTGCGGGTTTTTGCCTATCTCGTAAATCAGAATTTATTTATCAATGTTTTGGATATCTTTGTAGTACGTCTGTAAATGTTGTTATATGCAGGGCCCCAATGAAAACCAGTTTTAAACTTTTTTGGCACACCCTAGGTAAAGAAATGGAATAAATAATTGGTGCGTCCGTTTAGCCCACTCGAGTCGACACGGGTAAAGTTAGTCCGGTTAGACAAGGGTTAGCCACGAGTGCCGTGCTGAACAGACAAGTAACAACGTCGGGCTGGAATGAGCTCAATAAATAATGATTTTTAGACCTCCAATAAAGTAAATGTTGGGCACATTTGAACGTATCCACTGTCCGGCTGCGATATTTGTTTGTTGCTTGGAATGAACAACGCATGCGTTGGGCGTATTCTATGAGCGACTCTGCTCCCCGAGCATGGTCTGTGTGGCCGACCCGGGTAAGCCCCGAGTATGACGTCAGAGCTTACCGAACGACCCGGGAGTAACCCGTGTCGAATCGGGTGAGCTAAACGAACGCACCCTTTGTGACCGATGTATTTGAGGTCTAAAGCAATAAATCAAGATTGTTGACTTGCTGACCGTGTTAACGGGTATTAACGACACGACGCACGTTATGTGCTAAAAGGTTTGACAGTAAAATGACCAATTGGAGATCTTGAACATCAAACAAAACGATGTTAAACGTATACATTATTTTTTTTGTGGGGTAGTAGCATTTGTCTTTTACAATCTTCGAGAGGAAACTTAATTACAAACTTTTAAAATTGAAAATATATTTAGTAGTTAGGCCTTAATTATATAATGTAGGTCTATCCATAAATAAGGGGTCTGACATAAAAACATTTCTAGGACACATTCTTTGATGCCTTCTATAGCAGAGAGATTACACAAATCAATTTACCTTAAAAACAAATTTTAAAGGTTTAAAAGTCAATTTCACTGACACTCATTGCATGGGAAATGTTGGAAATTACACAGGTCAGAACACCAACAAAGTCGCAGGTTTGGATCCTTTATTTGTGGACTAACACATGTTGGGAAGTGATTATGAATATCTTTTACAAAATGAACAAGGTGAATTAATACAAATGGCCTTGTTCCCATTCATCCTTCATTGTAACATCTCAATCTCAGGTCTGCAACCATAATCAACTGTTTAAAAAAAACTTAAGGTGAAGGTCGGATTAATTAAATAGTATTTTGTTATGGACACTTCCAATAATAGTCTTAAAACCCTCGTTTGGCCGTATCTGAAGAAAAGATTTATACATTCTTACCTGTGACAAAACTGTCAAACGAAGCACAAACTTCATGTCTTGCACAGAAACACAGAAACTCGTGTAAGCAAAAACTTATTGGCAACGGTAGTGAGTTTTTGGATACGTAATAAAAACAGAGTTTATTTCCGTGTACACCACTACCTGTACATTCACAACCTTATAAAGAAATGATCAACAACTACGATCGATCCAGAGAATAAATGGCCATGAAGTTTCGGCTCTAGTGGTTTGCAAATAATAGCCACAAAAACTTGCCGACGTCACAGTTTATACAAAAGGCGCTATAGTGACACTCGGCAACAATGGCACAGGGCTGTTTGTTTGCAATTTTTATCTCGCAACCCGAACTTATAGAATGTCAACATTATACACAATAGAAACAAAAATACCCGCTGGGTTTGTTGCTGTATGAATAATCACAATAGCCAGGTTGCTGCTGTCGAAAATGACGATTACACTAAACAAATGTTAACCACACGCAAGCCCTGAAGAAGGACACCAGGTCCGAAAATTCGGTCCCCGCTAATAATACAGGGTGAGAACTCCCCTGGAAAAAAAAACTAATTTAAGCCCAAGTTAAATCACCTATATAAATCCATTGCATGGGATTGTATCTCATAACTGCTCGATAAGCCATCTGAGATACAAGTACACATCGACGAATAAGATTGTTGTAAAGGTTTACTTACGATTCTGATAAAAATTAAAATTTTCAGCTTAATTCCACAAGCTGCCTCGGCACTTTGCTGCCGTGTCGGTAAGCGATGCATGTTGGTACCACGCGCATCCCATGCGATTTGTGGAATTAAGCTGGAAATTTTACTTTTTATCCGAATCGTAAGTGAATCTTAGTACCACAATCTTATTTGTCGATGTGTAATTGTATCTCAGATGGCTTATCGAGTACTTTTGTGGCCGTTTTGAGGGTGAAATCGGATGTTTCTTTGGGCAAACATATGGGAAAAGTGACATTTTGATTTAAGAAAAACCAATGGGACTCCCTAGGACCCTAGGCTATCGCAAGATCATGTCCAGATAGACCCAATAATTGGGGCGTTTTCACTCCTTTTTTCAAATTTTGGATTTTGTCTGTAGAACGACAGACATGCAAAATCCCCCAATTATTGGGTCTAGTCCAGATGTTAAAAAAAGCGATATTTGGGTCCTAGTTACTACATGTACATCCATTCCAACTAAACTTTAAAGTCAGCATAAAACCGTACAGGGCGCCCTCTGTTGTGTACGACATGATAATTTCAGTTTCTGCGTACCCGTACCCGTACCCCTACCCGGCCCCGTACATAAAATGATAGGCCAACTCTGCGCCAAGGCAAGTTAGTTAGAGATATTTTTTTCGCGTGAAAAAAACACCATTTAAAAAAAAAAATGTTACATCAAGCACAATGACACTCTTTTGTATTGTGTATACCTTTATTGTCAATATAGAATACGTCTTGAATGTGTTGTCGGTGTGTTGTCGGTGCTGTGCGTGTTGTCGGTGTGTGCACTGTAGGACCGGCTGATGTCTGCCATAGGCCACCATATCCCTATTTTGTAGAACACATGCGGTACAGGTTGGACACGGCACACACTGTGGCGGTGCAGTGTGAAAGACATCTAAAAGAAAAGAATACTTGGCTGGTTGCATGTTAACCCAAGTGTAAATAAATTTTGACAACAAATTTGAAGGTTTTACTTTTTAGATTGTTGACTATTAAACGTTAGATCAAAGTTTAATAAAATAGCACACACACTACGGCAAAAGTTTTGAAAAGAAGGAAAATATAATATGTCTTTTTATGGCCACCGTAAATTTTCATAACTCGTAATGCATGTGGTCTATGTGAGCAATAATTTCTATCGATACCGTGCAGCTGTCGTGGCATGAAGGGTGGGTCTGCCAAAATGTATTTAAAATCTATTTAAAGCAATTCTGGGGTTTTCTGTAACATGTTTTGATTATAGTATAATCTTATGGGCGATTCTGTAGTTGCGGGCCCCTCACTTTAGTTTTGGTCTATTTCAAAATTCAAGTCAAGTCCTACTACATGTACCTCCTACTCTAGAGCCGAGTGTTTTTGTCATTGACTAATAAACCGTCTCATTCCCATTCCAATCCAGTACTAGCCGCCTACTAGTTCTAGAACTGTAGTAAGGTGCCACCTTGAGTTGCATATCATCTTAGTTTACACTAGTATCTATTTTCCGGGAAAACAAATGCTATGTCCTTTGCAGCGAAAATTTCTTACAATTTTACTTTTTATTGATACACATTGCTCGACTTAGCTTTGAGTAAAAGTTTGACAGTGACACTAAAACTGCTGCAAAAATATGTACTTCCCGTTCCTAAATATATTTTGATGAAAAAAGGTGGAGTCCGATACAAAAACAGGTTGTATTAAGTTTTTGGTTCGCCGAGATTGCCGGAACTGAAGATCTTCGCACAGTCCCCCAAATCCTTCACGTGGAAAAGGCGGTAGTGTAGTAATTTAGTATGGTTGGAGAGACTTTACCATCCAGCCGGGACCAGACTTTTGGCCACGCACGGTCACCGCGAGGTCACCGTGTGGACAAGAAAGTACTATATATTTTTATTTAACCTAATGTGAGAATGATGTCTTATTTTGGCAGGTTTGTGTATCTGGAGTTGATGATTACTAAGTCAGTGATAGACACGTGAGTGATGTCTGACCGAAAAGCAGAGCTTGAACGTAAGAAGCTGCGGCTTCAACAAATCAGAGAGGAGAAAAAGCGCAAAGAAGAAGAAAAGAAGAAGAAAGAGGTAGGATTGGTGACTAAAATGCTGTCAAGTGTAGCACACTAGCAATAGACTTAAAGATAGTATAATATACCATTTGCAAACATAAAAAAAACTGAATTATTATGAAATACTTTACTTGACTGCAAGTAAAATCGTGTTGATTTGACACGGAATGACCCCATATCATAATGCATGTATCAGACACCCTAACCATTGGACCATTATGGCTTTCTATTCAACGGTTAATGGTCTTAGTTATTTGTCTTTGTCATGAATTCTCAGGCTAGTGATGCTACCAAGGCAGTAGCTGATGCAGCAGGGGCTGGTGATAAGAACCTGGAGAGGAAAAGACAGGATGCAGATGCTCTCCTTCAAGAACTAGGCTTGCCTCAATCTGGTGAGTTTGGAAACAACCCCCCCTCCCCCCAATCCCATATTGATTTTTGTTTAAGGGGTTCAGGGAGAAGTCGGGGGGTTGTTGGTGATAAGGAGAAGGTTTATGGAGGGGCTGCTGCACATTTTGAATAGGCACTACACTGTATACCACTACGTTTGCGGGTCTACCGGTGGCAAAGTCATTTGCCCATTCCAAACGGGCACTAGTTCACAAAACACAAACTTAAGACAATACTTCTGTCAAACTTCTATCTATTACTCCTTGTTAACTTGAGTTGGACGCTTAACTTGGTATTGATAAAAGATCTTGGAGCACCCCATGTATCTTAGTGCTCTACTTAAATGGTTCCTTCTGGCATGCTGTCTTTTTGAGAAAAAATAACAACAACAAAAGTCGAAAGATACACTTCGGAGATGTTTTGAAATCGCAGCAAGCAAGGCTGTACATTTCAGGGTGCGCTACCCACAGATTCTTGTAGAATAATCCATGCATTTAAATACAGCCCCAGAGCTTAAAGTACAGATATTTAAATCGGAACTGAAGTGTGATGTTAATGTTTTAAATCTTTTGTGAAGCTGGGTCGCCACCCTCTCCTGCCAAATCATCTGTAAGCGATGGAGGAAGTCAGGATTCCAGTACACCAGATACAATTTCATATATGGCCAGGTATTTTCTAATAGTTCCAAGTTTAATGTCATGCAATGAACCTCATTCGCGAGGAAGCCATTTTGGTTGTGTTCCCTGAATGCATTTTATAAATTGTGAACTGTTGAATGGGATGGTGCCAGACTATTTCTGCATTCTAGCCTCGCTTTCAATAGTTGTTTAAAATGAGGCTTAAAACGTTGAGGAATGTTTAATCACAAATGTTTTAATTATTTATCAGAGAAGACTGGTATTAAATTTAGATTGCTTTCATTTTAAATGAAATTGCTAAAAATTAAAATTTAATTGTTTTCATTTATATTATTATATTCATTTCATTAGTCAGAAGCCACAAACCCATATATGCCATGTGGCTAGGGACCACAGTCAACGGCTGGGTCTAAATTACTTGGCTGCGGCTTGAAATTACACACAAGTCTATGGCAAGGAGGTGCAGCCGCTTCCATAGACTTGTGTGTAATTTTAAGCCACAGGCAAGTAATTTGGACATGGCTAAAGTTAAGATCCTAGCAATGTTAGCAATGCTGTAAACCTGACACTTAGCAAATGGGATCGCTCACGGCTTTCTACTAACGATTTTCAAAACAAAACAACCAGAAAGGAAAATATAATGGAAAGTGTCATTATCCCTTTGCAGTGCCAGTCCAAGACATAAGTTGAAACTGGGACGATCCAAGCCTACCATCATGGGTTTCCCACCCAAGGAGGTAGTGACATACGCAAAGGAGACCCAGACACCCACAGAGACACATGACAAGGAAGGTGGGTACACGTCTTAAAGTCATATTCTCTTACGAGGGGCAAATGATAAGTTTGTGGCCTAAGGTAAAGGGAGTCGGTTTAAGAAAATCAAACATATTTTTCAACATAGTCCACTCCTACATTGACTGTTAACCAATTTTGCGTTCGAGAACCTGTATAAGCGCAATTTTTTTCAGGAATTAAAAACGGATGACAGATAAACAAGTCACGAGCAAGGCTGGAAAAATCTGTCAGAGACCGGCTCAGATTGAGGTTTGTTAAAACAAATCCCATGCCTTGGTTCGGTCAATGTTAAAATAATCCCGGCGCAAACTGGTTAAGGCCGGTATTTACTCGATGTTAAAGCAAACACAAATTTGTGACGTCACTGGCGTGAATTTGCAAAAAATATTTGATCTCTGGGAAATTCCGCAACGATTGCTTTCATGAAGTCAAATTCGCTTTGGCGTTTCCATTCGCCTCGGCGTTTCCATTCGCATGAAGTATAAAACTTAAAAGCCGTCGTTTGTAATCCAACGCAATAATGACGTCATTGTCTGAGTCGAAACAGCGACCACAGAGCTCCTTCAACTTCGGAAAGAGGTAATAGTCAGAGGGTGCTAAATCCGGAGAATAGGGTTCGACCAGTTTGAATTCACATTGCTGGATGGCAGCCATGGACACTGTGGATGTCTAAGCTGGAGCATTGTCCTGGTGGAGGGGCACCTCTTCTTAGCCTTACAACCCAAATCTTCTTGATTTTCTTCCGTAGCTGTTTCAGTGGATCAGCGTAGTAGGTCCCGGTGATAGTGTGATTCTTTTTTAACATTCTGTAATCGTTCAAAAAGTTGAACTGCATAGCTCATCTCTTTCTACCTTTATAAGCCACAGACTTATCAATCATCCCTCGTAATGTGAAATGTATTCAAATGATCTGCAACAAAGGAATCCATTTGTGACAGGTTGATTCCCTTGTGATTGACTTGTGAGCAGACAAATCTGGTATGGGATCATGGATTAAAATGACCGCCATGAAGGAGTTGCCTTCTGCAATGGCTGTCAAAATGTGTCCGCCATTACTGGGGGCCACTAGGAATGTACAGTGATTAATTTATTTTAATTTTACCATCATCTCGACTTAATAACCTTCTATCGCCGATGCAAACATTTTGCTGTTTAGACAAAATTGGTTTTAATCGCTGCATAATGTATTGTTTTTAGTTTATTTTCTAAGAAATTTAAGATGTGAAATCTAAACTTGCAAGTTTCTTTCAATTTCTTTAAAAAAAAATTAAGTTGCTATTGTACTAAATACAAATACAGCACTTAGCTCAAAAGTATAAACTTTAATCCTTTCCTTGCCACATCTTTTTCAACTCTATGCTCAAAACAGTTGAGTAATCTCAACTTTGGTAAAGAAAAGGGTTAACTCAAAAGCTGCACCAGAATAGCAACACGCTTTAATGCACGTCTTAAGCTGTTAAATGACACGCTGCAATCGATATGCCTAAAATGTGTGCATCTCGTGTTCCAAATGCTGAATCAACATAAGTCAACAAAATGTCTCAACTTTTCGTCTTACCTTTCAAGTACATCCACTGTGCATGATGCCATTTCTACTATTGTATTGGCCAGTCGGTATTATAGTATTTATGCAAAAAAACAAAATGTATGTCTTCTTTTTTCTTCCAGTGTATTTGATTTTATATTTTTGTCTCTCTGTAATTTTCCTTTGGATAACTCTCTTGTCATCACCTATGCTATGCGCACACTTGGCTTGCCACAGACCGATCAGACAGTGAAGGTATATGGTCCGACTGGAAACGCATGATAACACTATGCATGTGTTTATAGTTGTATTAGCCTTGGTCAAGGCGTTTAGTATAGTGTCTACATGTATATATTTACTACTTTGTGAGTATGGAACATGCCAAATGAGGCTTATGACGCTCTGGACGTGCATGATTGAGTACCACCGAAAACTACTACTAAAAGCCTGCAAAAGTGACAAATTTTCTAATTTTGATCGTACTTTCGTCTGCTTGAAAGCGTTATGTAAATTAACAATTTTAGTTTTTGTTGTAAGCATTTTTGTTAACATGCATCCCAACGTTCTTTGTAACGTGTCCATTCACACTTTTTTCATTTTGAGTTAGAATGGTATGTACATGTACATTGTACATGTATTAACCAGTTCGCGCCGGGATTAATTTAACATCACCAAGCTGAGGCGTGGGATTATTTGTACCGAAACTCGATCAAAGCGGGTTCAGGCCGATGGTACCAGGAAGCACACCCACGCATTTCCGGCCTTGCTCGCTGTTGACAGACATTTTCGGCCTTGCTCGTGCCGTGTTTATTCGTCATCCGTTTTAAATCTGGGGAAAACTTTGCGTGTATGTACGTCCTCCGGCACGAACTGGTTAAAGGTTTGTACATGTAGTGAGATTTGTTTAGTGCAAGGTGTGTTGAAGTGTTGGTACTTGCCAGGCATGTAAACTTTACTTTGTTCTTTCCCGATGCCTTATTTATGGGTGATGGCATCCTACATGTACATGTCTCTCATAGGGGTCAATGGTCATGGATAGGTCACCACTGTGATGAATGCACTAAGGCTGTTTCGAATATATTGAATATTCAAATATTCAATTGATTATGCGAATAGCATTTTGCCGCTCATTCCTTTGTTATACTGTGACAAAAATGCAGTGTTTCGTGTCAACAGCCATTTTGCCTCTGAAGAAGATCTTGTTAAGATCTCAATATTTGACCCAGCACATCAAAATTAGGAATGAGTCGCATAAGGACTTTTTGAGATATGTACATGGTAATATTGTTAATGTCCTAAGCTTTCTAGTGATGTCCATCACATGCCTGTAGCTTATAGCCAATAACTTTGAAGCTATAGACGATGTGCCCTCTGACGTCGCGTGTTTACATATGTATTCAAATGTGCCCGGCAGTGATGCGCACCCATTGTGTTTTACATAAAATTTGCCTAAAGACTGACGTCGCAGGTCAGATCGCCTTTGAATTATGTGACCTCTGATGTCATATCTTTACCAAATTTATGTAAAACATGATTCGTGCGCATATTGACAGGAACATTTGAATACAGATGTAAACAGAGGCACATCATCTATAGGATTGAGATGGGCATCATTAGAAAGCTTATGAATTTTCCTTTCTTGCTATGTACATATCTCAAAAATTCATTTTGCAACTTGTTCGTGTTTTTGAATATGTGCTGGGTCACATAGCAGGTCCTTAGTCTTAACTTATTTAATAAATTTGTGTGTGAAATTTGTTGGAATTCAAAGCCTGAATTGTAATGATGACGATTGTTTGTGTATAACAGATGATGATGAGGAAATGCCAATGAATCAAGCGCCAGCCACAGTTACTCCAGTTCCTGAGGCACCACCAGCAGAAGAGGAGAAAGAAGAAGAGCCAAAAGGTTTGAACGTCAAACATTCACCCTAACTTCCTACTCTTTCTAACTTCCTTCCTTCAATTTTCTTACACATAACCTGAATCTTGCAAAATTCTTCCAAATCACAGAGAATGTTTCTGAAGCACAACAGGCGTCAGAATGTGGCTGGTGATCTCGCAGTTGGGAATCTAAAATCGCCTTAAGCCGAAGACGAAGCCAGGGATTCGAAAAGGCCCATAATTTAATGTAACATAGATAGAGCGATCCTTGGCTAGTGGTTCATCACATGTTTTTAAAAATAAGTGAAAGGTCATATGGGTCATTTGAGGTGGTCTTTTAAAAATGCACTAAATTTGACTTTTCAAGAGTCAAAACATATGCTGGTAGCATTCGACCGCAGGAAAATCCGACACTAGCAATCCGCGGATCACTAGGTTTTGGGTAGTCTGTAAACATTTACAACTATTTCAACAGATTTTCCAGATTTTGAGCATATGTGTGTGTGAATTTACAGTACAAGAACTGACCGAAGAAGAGATTGATCAAATCTTGGCCTCGGAGGACTTCTTGAACTTCTTCAGTCAAAGCACAAAGGTGATGGAGAGAGCCCTCACGGAAGACAAGAATATCTTCATGGACTACCGAGGCAAAGGGGACGAGGATGGTGAAGGGTGAGTGTGTAGACAACAGGGATGTAGTCTCCAGACTAGGGCCTAATTTTCATAACACTGCTTAACAGTTAGCAGAAAAGATGGTTAAACCGACCCAACCAGGGGCCAATTTCATAAAACGTGTAAGCACTAAAATTTGCTTAGCATGGAAATCCTTCCTTGGTAAAAACAAAGTTACAAACCAAAATTTTGGTTGATGTTTATTGTTTGTGAATGGTATTCAGCTGTTTTTTGCTTTGAATGAAAAGCACATGGAGTTTTTGGCCGATAACCTGTTTTTACTGAGCAAGACTTTTTTGTGCTAAGCAAATTTTTGTGCTTACATGTTTTATGAAATTGGCCCCTGAGCCAAAATAAAATTTAAAAAAAATAAAAATTGACCCGACCCAAAGTTGGTTTCAGGTTGGGTTGGCTTCGGGTCGATGTTAGATCCAGTACCTTCCTCTTATAATGTTTGCACATCATTAATTGGCATCTTCTCTTTTTTTTACAGGGACAAGGATGCAGGAGCCAAGCTGTCCCTGAACTATCAATTCTTTGATGATCGCTGGTCTCGTTATCGCACCGTGACCTCGATGGATTGGTCATCTCAGGTACTGCCACAGTGTCTTGTCATTATTTAAACTCACTCACTGGCCTCTTAAGTCACCCATGTATGTCTCGGGTCAACTCGGCCCCGATGGAAAAATGTACGTAAATACAAACAGGGTACTGTTCGGTTCCTTGTGAAACCTTTTCTTTAATCAGTTCGCGCCGAAGGACAAATATACACGCAAAGTTTTCCCCAGATTAAAAACAGATATAAACACGTCACGAGCAAGGCCGGAAATGAGTGGGTGTGATTCCCAGTACCATCGGCCTGAACCCGCCTCGGATCGAGTTTCGTTAAAAATAATCTCGTGCCTCAGCTTGGTGATGTTAAAATAATCCCAGCGCGAACTGGTTAAAATAACAGCGTGCCAGAAGGAATCAATTCACAGGGACTTTAGAGTCATCAATTAATATATTTACAACTGTTTTTTGGATAGCTGCAAACTGTCTCTTTTATTTCCTCTCTTATAGTTCCCAGAGCTGGTGGTAGCATCATATAACAACAATGAAGAATCTCCTCATGAACCCGATGGCGTGGCCTTAGTGTGGAACATGAAATTCAAGGAAGCTTCTCCAGAGTTTGTCTTCCACTTCCAGGTAAGAAACGTCGGAAACCCCTCGGCACTGGCCGGCTAGAAACCCTTGGCAAGCTCGGTAGCGATATTGTAGTTGAAACCTTAAAGGTAGTCTACACCATTTGCTTTTGCTGTAATTTTAGAAAAAAAGATGGGCTAGGGGTTCATATTTTATTGGAAATATTGTGACGCTAACCTGTTTAAAGTTTTGTGTTCATAGAAGCTGGAAAAACCCAAGAGAAACAATTTAGTCTTGTATTTTGGTCCCCCCTTGAGAAATGGTTGCTTCCCCATATCAAAGTACTGTGCTGGTATTGTATGTATAAACATGTTGTGTTCTTACTGTAGTCTGCAGTGATGTCCGCAGCGTTTGCTCGTTTCCATCCCAACCTTGTGATTGGTGGAACTTACTCTGGTCAGATCGTCTTGTGGGATAACCGTAGCACCAAGCGCACTCCGGTCCAGCGATCACCGCTGTCAGCAGCTGCACATACAGTGAGTTCTGTACCATGCTTTGGTCTTGTATTGGCCAATGCTGTACTACACAATCATCATCATCATTATTATGTGGTTTGATCTAGCAAAATGAGTCTAAGTTGGAAATTAAGAATTTTAAGATATCGGCCAAAATATGGGCAGTTTATGGATTATCCGCTTGTTGCACTAAAGTGTCTGTTATCTGTGCAAATCTGGTAATAGACCTGGTGGATCTCGCTGCATTCTGCAGCCAAGTCACTTTGACAAACGATGCAGTATAAATAACCTGAAAGGTTAGGGTTAAGTACCCGTATACCCATTTAAAAAAAAATCATGTACCCAGTTTCCAAACTACCCGTAAATGCACACCACTAGTAATTTATTATGCACAACAACTGCCCCTTGACCCCTAGATTTTGACCAATGAGCAGGCTTGATTTAGGGGGCCTTCGGCAAACCGCTAATTAGCTGAGACACCCGGTTTTTTTTGTTGTTTTTTGCAAATCTACAAATTCACAGACTTCCAACTGTTGACATTTCAGAATATGTAATGCAAAAGTGATTGTACTAGTACCTGGCTGTCCAAGCTGAGAAGACGACCAACTTGGCGCAGCTAGCTTGTATTACGTAGTGTGATATATTGTTGTTTGTCAACAGCACCCAGTGTACTGTGTGAATGTTGTGGGCACCCAGAATGCACACAACTTGATCAGTGTATCGACTGATGGCAAGATGTGTTCCTGGAGTCTGGATATGCTCTCACAACCTCAGGTAAATCTCTTACAAATAATAATACTCGAGATAGTTTACCCATTCTTATTGGTTGGGAGCCTGTCGTAATTGGCTGATAAAACACCAACTGGTTTTAAACACTTTATTTCCAGCGGCACATGATATTCAGATTCCTGTGCAGGTTGGTTCCCTCTTATTGGTTGTACCCTCACATGGCATGCGCAATACTTCTGAAGTCCTCAGTTCACAGCCAATTTCGCAAAAATGTTCCTAGCTTGCCCCATTTTCAAAAGCAGCATTATGCTTGCAACAACAAAAAATGTGTAGCTGCGCCATTTTCTTCTGGACCATTTCACAAAACTCGGCCCAATGTTTTAAATAGCGTCAACGATAATTGTGTATATTTGTGTTCTTTCACAAAATCATTGTTGATTCACCTCTACTAGCAGTTTTGAAAATAGTTTTGTCTAATTTTCTAAGAAACGTGCGGCAACTCTTTAACCCTTAGCACGCTACCATTCATATACACACGTATTCCCATGGCGCTGGATTCCCTGTGCAAGTCACTAAGTAATGCACACTAATATGTTCCGAAGCTTTTTATTCTATGATGGGTGTGTTTTACAGGAAAATGCAACATAAACTATTTGTTCAGTATGAAATTTCCTTTCCATTGGTAGCCGTGAGGATGGCTAAAATTGATCAGCCAGTTGTGGTGGTAAGCCCTCCGAAATGCATCATTACGAGCTGCGATCCGAGCCGCGTTAGGAGCCGCATAACCTCCCGCTTGCTGGCGAACTTCACCGGGGCCATCGTCGCGTTGTGCCCCATCACTACTATCATCATCAATGGAACCTTCACCACGTTCTCGTACACACTGGCATACTCGTTGTCGACACTATCGTTGACAAAATCGTCCTGAAAAAGGCCTTCAAAGTCCGAATCTCCGGAGTCTGAGTCCCCAAAAATCTCCTGAAATGCAGCTCCGGCGTCCATTGAACACTCGAACAGCAGAACGGACAGATTTTCAATCGAAAATAGCAGAGAATTTTGTAAGAAACGAGTGTGAATTTATGATTGAACAACGTTAGCATCGTAATCATCTATCCAATGGTACCCGGGCGAGGGTCAGGGGTCAATGGTTTGTCATATTCATTCATTTATAAATAGAACGTTGTCGCGGGCGACTGTAGTCGCCCGTAGCAGTGTGGGAATAAATGCGCTGGGCGACTGGAGTCGCCGATAGCGTGCAAAGGGTTAAAATAACATCACAGGTAAAAAAGCAATTGCGACCATCCACGACAAAGGGGCTAAAAATTAGGCATCTTGACGTTTTGAGATATTTAGAGAAATTAAATCTACAAGAAATACGCTTTAAAATGATATATTACACGACATAGTTGGTATTTATGGTTAGCTACAACAAGTAACACTGAATATGAAAATTCTTAGTTTTTAAAATTGTTTTTCACATATTTTAATGGTCCTTTTCTCAAAATAAGCTCTGGCGACTTTACAGCCCTTTTGTCGTAGATGGTCACAATTTGTTTACTTCAAACACAGGACAGCATGGAGCTACACTACAAGCAATCCAAGTCAGTGGCTGTGACCAGCATGACATTCCCTAGCAATGACGTCAATAACTTTGTGGTTGGTAGCGAGGATGGGTCTGTCTATACAGCATGCAGACATGGAAGGTGAGACAACTAAAATAGTACAGTGGAACGCCGTTATAACGAACACCACATAATCCACAGATTTCGTTTGGTATATCGATCGTTCGGTGTAGCGATTTTCAGCCACTGGTCCATCACATCCTCATTTTTTCAAGATGGCGTCCGTTCTTTTAGTGCATCTTCTTTCATTTATCAAACCGAATTCGTATTCATCACACCTAATTCTAAAGCAACGACTGGCTTTTTCCTTCTGTTCATTGGGGAAATAATAGCCTTCCGTCACTCTTTAACATAAAGCACCGTCTGTTTGACGTTCAGGAATTAATAACTGCCTAATTAGCATTTGATATATACCCAGTGGATTTCTATAAAAATCTGTTGATATATTTTCAACAACAATGTTTGGAATGTTTGGACACAAAAATCGGGAGCCAAAGGTGGTGTTCTGTATAGGATTTAAAGTGTTATCTATTGTATACTCCACAGAAGATTAAATCAAAGGAAATTTAGTACAAAATCTAACCATAATTGGCAAAAAGCATTTTTTCAAAAACTGTGAGGTACTGAGAAGTGCAAACGACTAGGAGAGTTAATGTAGGTATTTTGTGTTTGAATTTCTTCCACAGCAAAGCCGGTATCAATGAAGCGTATGAGGCTCACCAGGGCCCAGTGACCGGCATTGACTGCCATCACGTCCAAGGACAGTTGGATTTCTCTCATCTCTTCCTGTCCTCATCATTTGATTGGACCATCAAGCTATGGAGCCTTAAGGTCAGTAGTCTGGAGTACGCACTCGCTGTGCGAACAGGAGTAGGAGGGACACTGCATGTGCGCAAACAACACACGACATTTTCTTTTTTCGAACAAACCCGTATCACTTTTTGCATGAGCGATAGACATGCAACTGGAACTTGAGCCTGCAGCACTCAGATCAGGGTTCTAGCCACGGTGGGCGGCGCCGGGCGGTACCGCCCGGAACTGCAAATTTTCGCCCGGCACTCGGGTTCAAATTGGCTGTGCCGCCCAGCACAAAAACAAAAACAAAAACAAAATTTTTTTTTTAATTTTTTTTTTAAATCAAATTATGGACACAAAAGAAAGAAAGGAGATACAAAGTCACGTTAATCATGTTCATGTAGTAATTTATTTTATTAACTTAGCTAGACTTTCACAGAAACATGCAAAAATGAACTGGACCCCCGGCCGTGAGGCGCAAGAGCTCCGCTTGCAACACTTCGCAATCTGATAATTTACCCTGCACTAAAAAGGTCCTAGCTTAGAACCCTGACTCGGATTATACAGCGTTTCCCACAAACATACAGACAAAAAAAAATTCCGTGCTACCCTGAGGCCAGAACTACCTATACCATTGAATGGAGAAAATTTCCATAAGAAAAATGATACCAAGATATCTTGATTTGAGCCAGTAGTTTTAGCTTCAGACCCTATTTTGTTAAGCACAGCCAGAGTTTCTTCCGCACCGAGAAATAATTAAACCGCACTCGCAAGTTTAACATAACATGGTTTAGTTATTTCTCGGTGCCAAAGGACTTCCGACTGCCGTCGTGTATTTATGAATATACATTAAATGGTCACAGAATGTCTGTCTAACAGTAGTTTTAATCTTATTTATCAGTGGTTTTGTTTGTTTGCCTTTGTAGCAATCCAAGCCTCTGTACTCCTTTGAGGATAACAGTGACTATGTGTATGATGTGCAATGGTCTCCAGTTCACCCAGCCTTGTTTGCTACAGTGGACGGGATGGGAAAGCTGGACCTGTGGAATCTCAACAATGAGACGGAGGTAAAACCAAAATTCTAAAAACCAAAAAATAAACCATCACACAATTTGACACTACAATTACTCAAAGTTGTATCCTTGTGGAGACATCTCTTTGTTCTCGTGTACAAAATTATCTTAACGTTGAAGGCTATTTTTGAAGAGGTCTTATTTACCTCAAGTTAATTTCCTGGGCTGTAGCCCATTCTAGAACTTAAAGATTGTTTTGCGTCAGATAAACATGGCCTGCAAATTTCTAGTCTTTGAGTAAAACTCTGTGGAGACCTATTCATCTATAGAAATATACCCTGTAGATATTTTTTGATTCCCATTGTCCTCGCTGTGTTCAGGTCTCCACTTAAGTACTGTTTTAGAATAACATTCATTTTTGTGATGATGCTTGTTGTTTGGGAGATTTTTATATATTCCACTTTTTCAGTCTTGTCCACTTTTGCATGGAATTGCCCATAAACCCAGTAGATGAGTTTAGAAGTAGAGGTTTAGAAGCAAAGACTCGCCGGTGTGTTTGCTGATTCTGTTTTTGTTGTTGACAGGTTCCAACAGCTAGTGTGACTTTAGACGGTCAGCCTGCAGCAAACCGCGTCCGTTGGTCCCACAACGGCCAGCAGATAGCAGCGGGAGACACAGATGGAAGGGTCTTTGTCTACGATGTAGGGGAGGTAAGATTCCAGACATGGCAATATTAAACCAGTCCTCTCCATGTAGTATCAGTAGAGGGTGCACTAACTTCCTAGGGTGTGTGTAAATTCCTGTAAAAGAACCTGTTTATTTTCATCTTGCATTTCTCTTCGACAGAATCTTGCCACACCCAGACATGATGAGTGGTCTCGGTTTGCTCGCACCTTAGCAGACATCAAGGCAGTAACTGCAGATGCTGAGGAGGACGACCTGTCAAGATAAAATGGAATAGCCCAGCTCATGAATATGCACGAGGCATAAAGTCAGCCAATGACAAATAGTTCTATTAAGACAAAATGAAATTGCCCAGCTCATGAATATGCATGAGGCATAACGTCAGCCAATGACACTTGCTTGCTTTGTTCTATCAAGATAAATGGAATACTCCAGTTCAATCTATATCATAATACGCAAGTCTCTGTTTGTTTAGATGTCTGTAGGTTTGTTTGTCTTGGCTTATTCTCGGCAGTGGCATGTCGCACGGCGCTCAAACTCTGTGTGGGTCAGGCTTGGTCCAACTTATATTTTTGTAAATGTTTGTTATGAGGACTTATGAGGAGAAACTTGTTTCGATGTACATGTACGAAAACCACCACCATAGTATCACATCCTGTACTGATATAAGCTGGCCAGGAGTGGTAACAGTTTCTATCATACTGTCCAGAATTTGGGTTAAAGAACGCATTACATTTCACATTTGTCTGCAGAAAATACTGTGGTTGCTTGGACAGGTCCTAAACCATGGAGAAAATGCTTATCTCAAAAGTATTTTTTTTTGTTAAACCAAATTGAATCTAAACATGTAATCTTTTCAAATCCCTTTTGTTGATGCTTCATGATCTACATGTAGTTGCCTTTAAACTATGAACATCTAACAAAACTGCACTAACAATGAAAATCCTAAATTATTTTTTAATAATTGCGCTCTCTGTTTACCTCAATATTCAAATGTCTCGGCAGTATGCGCACGCATCGTGTTTTACATAAATTCAGTTAAGAGATGGCATCGGAGGTCACATAATTTAGAGTCGATGTCACTCCAATGTCACTCCTTAACCTAATTTTATGCAAAACACGATGCGTTCGCATACAGCAGGGCACATTTGAATATAGATGTAAACAAAAAGCACATCGTTTATAGGAGATTTTATGTTGTTGTTCATTCTATTGAAAAGACAAATTAGTGCTGTGATAATAGATCTTATTCAGTCAAGATTACTGGATGGCCAACTTTAGAATAGAAACTCAGACTTTGAACTATTTGTCCACTTATAACCAAACGAGGCCAGATCATGTAGTTGAATTCAACAACCACTGTCGATGTTATCTTTCGAGTGGTTTGTTTGAATTGAAACTTGTTTAGGGACCCTCTTATTTGTTGTACAGTCCTGTAATTGCTGGGTTAATGGGTCATTGAGGCAAAAAGTCCAAAGTTAACTTCGCCCACGTTGTCATTAACTGGGAAACGAAACACGGGGTCACTTTTGATATCTGCTGGTTTCAGAAAATTTGGGTTGGGTTTTGCCATTCACCAATGTATTAAAACAGTGTTGATCCAAGTGATTGAGATAAGAATCAGTCAGTGACTCGGTGACTCGGCCAGTGACTCGGTGACTCGGTTGGTAATTGTCGGTAACTCAGTCACTCAGTGATTGATTCATTCAGTGACTCGGTCAGTCGGTCAGTGACTCGGTCAGTCAGCCGGTAACTGTCGGTAACTGTCGGTAACTCAGTCAGTCGGTCAGTGACTCGGTCACTCAGCCGGTAATTGTCGGTAACTGTCGGTAACTCAGTCACTCAGTGATTGATTCATTCAGTGACTCGGTCAGTCGGTCAGTGACTCGGTCACTCAGCCGGTAATTGTCGGTAACTGTCGGTAACTCAGTCAGTCGGTCAGTGACTCGGTCACTCAGCCGGTAATTGTCGGTAACTGTCGGTAACTCAGTCACTCAGTGATTGATTCATTCAGTGACTCGGTCAGTCGGTCAGTGACTCGGTCACTCAGCCGGTAATTGTCGGTAACTGTCGGTAACTCAGTCACTCAGTGATTGATTCAGTCAGTGACTCTCGGTCAGTCGGTCAGTGAGTCAGTGACTCGGTCAATCAGTCAGCAGATAGTACACTGCCCCTTCAGTTTTGGCAAAAACAACCTAAAGTAGACTTATTTCTATTTATAGCCTGTACAGCAACCACATACATCAGAATCTTGTATTAATTTGCAAGAAATTACATAGTTCTTGCTCTATAATTTAAAATATTTCCAACACGACGGATGCTCTATTGGCCGCGTAGTTTTATAAAACAAAAACTGAAGTAATTATGTTATTTATTGACATTAAAGTAAATGTGCTTGATAAATAACATCGGACAAAAGCCAAATAATATCTAAGCTGATAATAAATAAGGAACACCAATTTCTATAATTATTATACCATGCATAATATTTCTTGTGTGTGTGCTGTCTGCGATGTTTCTTATCAAAATTGTAAAAAAATTAAAAATTACTTAAAATTATTTGGGTGAAATTCGTAGTTGTCTCATAAACATGATAATTTAGTTTCTTCATTTTTTTTATGGGTATGGTCCATAATTCTTGCCGTTTTATTCGAGGAAAAGGGCACTTTATACATGTAATTTTTGAAAGTTTGCAAATGGATCTCAATTTCAGCAAAGATTGTGATACATTTCATGAGAGATCCATTTGTTTTTCTGGTTTTTTTTCTTTTTAACTTGCAGGTACTGAATTTAATTTAGTAAATCATGTTTGTTATTATTATCATTTACAGATTTAAATTTAACATTGCATTTGGGATTTGCAAGAATGTATTTTAATCGCACTCATTTACGATACATATAGACGGTAAAATGCACAATTCACTTTAACAACTAAGGTTTGGGTTGGGGTGTTAACCTTTTGGTGTTATTTCATATTTTTGAAAACATTTAAGCCAACTGATTGGCTGCACAATGCATAAATACTGTAAACCTAAATAAACTCCTAAAACAAGTAACATTTATGATATACTTTAGTATACAATTAAAGTATATAAGAATAAGTAGAAAAGTATACAATTTTACATATACTTTTAAAGAACTAGAGTGTATTAAAAGTAGAAAAGGTTTGATTTATTGTCAATCATGTCTTTAGATTTTATAGGATTTATGAGTTCATAGTCGGGTTGGTTTAAAGAGATTTGCATGCTGGTTTTTTTGTTGTACATTTCAAGTTTTGTTCGTTATATTAAAAATCCAATGGAAATGTTCACATGTTTTCAAATTTTATTGCTATAGAGCCTTTACGTTCTGCAGCCCTCACTGTTGTGTGTTTTTTGCTTTTGCTGTAATTTTCAGAAATGGTGCAGTCTGATGATTCTGTGCCGTTTGCTTTATTTGTTCTCCCCAATTTTTGTAAAAAGGGTTCTAGATGGCACTTACTCTATTTATTTGAAGTTTTATCTGAACAACTTTCAGATTGTGGCTCAGATTTTAGAAGTTTAAGAGAATAGTTTTCAGAAAAGTTCTGAAGTTGGCATTTTTTTCTAAAGTTACTTGGAAGGCCTCTTCTATCTCTAGGTATTTTTTCTTTCACAAGGTGACCGTAACGCTGCTATTTTCAAGTTTAGGGACATTAGCCCCACTGTCCAATCTTGTCTCAACATTTGTCAGGGTTAATTATCATGCAATTACCGTTAGTACTTTGTACCATTTTGGGCGGTTATTTCCGTTTATAACGATCAACGTGTCAATGATTAATCTACCACCCAGGTTTTCTGTGGTGCATTTTCTCCTGTTTTTCCCCCTTCAGCAGAGCGTTATCAGGAAAACTTTGTCCGTGGTCATTAGGGAGTACACCTGTACCAGGCATCGCTAAGCAAAAGGGAGGGAAAAAACCAACTTGGATTTATTAGAAGCACACCTGGGTTCTGTGACTTCTGATGCTAGTTCTCATCTAGTGGTCGAGTTTTGGATGCTTTCTTGAGACAATGCTTCGCCTAAGTGTAATTTTGCTTCTGTGCGCCGTTGGTAAGTTCACAAATTGTACAAATTATACAAAATTGTCCTACAAAAGATTGATATTGTTTCTTGTACCTCGTCTTTTTGCTTCTGAAAGCGTTTAAATCGGGTTGGTGTTTTGTTGGCCGTTTAAAACCACCCACGTGACGAGCTGGATCCCATCTAGCCAAACTTTAACACAAGAGTTTGTGGAATTTGCAAGGATGAGGAAGGTTCCCAGTAAATCACCAAAAGGAGTTGGAGTGTTGTGTTTTTTTGGACATGGTTCTCTCATTATTAAAAAATAATTAGGGACTTAGAAATAAACAAATTTTGCAGTAAGACGAGTATTAACGATAGTGATTTTTCTTTGGTTTTATTATCTTTATAAGAACTCCACGCCTGTTGCTGTATTTTTTGTTCTTTTTGTTTGCAAACTTTGTGTTTTTTTCTGCATTCTAGGTGAGGATCTAATTGATTGCCCAGAGAAAAGTCCATGGGGCGTGACCCAGAAAATAAACAAAACCTATAGCCTCGTTCAAATTATTTTTGTTTGGTTTGTACTGATCAGTAGGTGGTTCAATATTAGTTTGTCTGTAAACCCAACAAATCCAAAAAAATGTGAACCTTGTTTTAGTAAACTATTACATGTTTAATATCTGGCCTCGGCCTTGGCTTCTAAGGTTGTGGCCTTGGCCTTGGAGGTTGTGGCCTTTGCCTTTGCCTAGGAGGCTGTGACCTCAGCCTCGTAGGTTGTGGCCATGGCTACATCACTGGCATTTATAAATAATATTTTAAGCTAAAAATGTTTAGAGACAAAGTATATGGTACAAAGTGTTTCATATGGTACGGTTTTCAGTAAAAAAACAAAAAGGTAAGAATTTGTATTTTTTTTTTTTTTTCCCCACAATTTTTATCTTTTTCAGTTCAAGTGCATGGAACTTGTCCAGATGATTACTACCAGTTGTCGGGCACATCGCAGTGCTATTCCTTGAAACCTACTGGCACCTCACAAAACAGGGTCACATGGGAAGAGGCGTCCACATTGTGCGCTGTGGATTCAGCCACTCTAGCCGCTATCAAAAGTCTGACTGACCAAGGTAAATCTTTGTTGTGTAGACAGCAACTGACAGGTCTTGACCACTCATGACTAGTAATTGAAGCTGTACAGCATTCCATGTTTTCCTGAAATTGTGTGCCACTGGGCACGATACTCATGGCCATTCTGCACTCAACATATTCTTCAGAAATATCATATCGTGCTACGATACGAATGATGCGCCGGAGCGGATTACTGCAATACTGACAGATATTTAGTCCAGAGAAAATATTTTAGGTATATTTGAACAATCGGGAGTGCACATACTCTAGTAAAGTTATTTGCACTTTAAGTGTGAATTGGAGTAAGGGAAAACAATGTCACTAGTATGTGACATCTAATGAGTTAAACAAACATTTTTGCCCAATAGCAACGCACTTCTTAGACGTGTCACGTTTGTTCATTTTTAGCTTGGATTTCTTCAAATTCTATGGTGTAAATCAGCAATGTTTGGATATAACTGCTAGGTAAATGAAATATTCTACAGAAATATATTTCAGAATCCTGTAAACAAATAAACGCTGATAGGAGAAAGTTTTCTGGTAGCACGGTCTGCTCCTGCCAGCTTGCAGTACGCTATATGCCACAACACGAATGGCGAGCCCACATGTGGGTTTGTTTATCCAATTTCTTTCCCACAAAAGCGCCCAAGACATTACATTGGCTAATTCCTCGATCTGCTGTTTGTAGTGTACCTGACTGTATTGCTGAAGACGGCTTCTCTGTATGATGGCGTGTGGATTGGACTGACTGATGCGGTCCCCTCTGGTACTTTCAAGTGGCCAGACAATAGTGATCCCAGTTATGTAAATTGGGCTCCAAGTCAACCAGATAATAGTTTACCAGTGGGGGTGCGGGTAAGCACTACGTACATCTTTGTATTTCTTTAATATACCCCATGTTGTGTGCCATATTGTTAAATATTCTTAAAGATAACCGTCTCTTCGTGAAAACGACACTTTCAGTTTACTTACTTTTACATTCCACAGTGCCGTGTGTGGACTTACAGCTTATACTGTTGCCTTATTCTTGTTATGATACAAGTCATCCTATCTAGTGCATGAGACAATCTTTTTACAGAATGTTGGATGTTGAGGTTATGTACTAAAGAACGTAACCGTTAGAACCTGGGTGTTAACGCGCTACTGCACATTTAGCCAACGAGCTCTAGTAATGCAGTGGTGCATGCACGAATATAGCTAAAGCCCTGTTCGCACTGGACTTAAAATGATAAAACGTACCTAGACGATGGGTCCTTCTCCCATTTTAAGTCCAGTGCGGACAGCCTAGGACGTTTTCCTCTCAGGTACTTCTCCCGAGTCCAGTGGGTACTTCTACCGGCCAACTGCTGCCCGGGAAAACGTCCCTGGTCCCTTTTCCCTAGACGATAAGTCCAGTGCGAACAGCGCGACTCGGTAAAAGCGTCCCAGGAAAACGTCCACAGGCCCTCCAATGCAAGGTCACGCTATACAAGGCACTGCGCATGCGCTCTTTGCATTGTTTACGTGCGGGCACGCTGCATGCATGCAAATCGCATCGTTATCACATTCGCATGTGGTTCTGCAAAAAGATTGTCAATGACGCGATCGGGAAAAAAGCGCGCGCGCGAATGGGTACACCGGGGTCAATGCAGAAAGGTCACGCAAAGCGCCCTCATGAGTCATTATAATGACAGCTCGGCTACTTCTCCCACGGTCTCGGTAAAATTTTCCCGTGTCGAAAGTCCAAGTGCGAACAGTGGTAACATTTGACCATTTTTAATTTTACCATCGTCTCAGTAAAACCTTCCCCAAAATAAGTCCAATGCGAACACGGCTTTAGTCACTGGATAAAGTGATTGTGGCTCATGCATCATAACCATTATAACAAAGTAATAGTGAACTTGTTTTTTCCTGCAGTGTGTTCAACTAGTTCCTGATAATCAAACACCAGGCTTGTGGAAGGCAGTCAATTGTAGAGAAGCTAACACAACTTATTACCTCTGTGAAGTTGATCCAACGGGTATGTAGACAACAATGAAATTGAGCATTCATTAAGCATACATTTTATTAGGCCGTGACAAAATTTGTCCAAAACCTTCCTTATTTTTCAATATACTGACTGCATTAGCTATCCCACACAGTCGTGAACCACATAACGACCGAGGATACCCTGTTGTGTTTTCTTTTAGTCCTGGACTATAACCTGGACTTGTCTTTGTTCTGTTTTGTGTTTCGATCCTTGGTCGTATTACAAATTATAGAGCATGTGTCCCGCATGCCAGCGTTCTAATGACTCGACTCCAGTCCCGACAGCTAAATGACTCAACTCGAGTTAAGGCAGAGGACTCGACTCGACTCTCTCATCAAAAGACTCAACTTGACTCAAGTGAAGGCTAAACTTTACGAAAAATATTTGTTATGATTTACGGTGAAAATGTTTGTTTACGTCACTTAGTAAATAATAGTACTGTACAGCGGCCACTTATTGTGTAAAAATATACACTATGTTACGGATTTCCACCTTGTGTTTCTGTACAAATGTATTGTACAAAATACTACATTTGAGGGTCGTTGTTAAAAAATAAACAAAATTTTACTTTTTTTCAGAATAGACGGATCGACCGCGAAAAAAAAAGACCCTCGGGATACGATGATCACTTGTTGTTTGTACTTTTTTTGTTTATTCTTAATTGTAGATAATACTAACCCCACACAGCCACCATGTCCAACCAGCAATGTGCATGACCCGGACTACTTCTTTTACGATGGGGCTTGCTACAAAATCACCAGCGATAAAATGTCTATGGCCGATGCCAAAGAAATGTGCAGCAACACTGGGACGGATGCTTATCTGGCCACAGTGAACAATGCATATCAAAACAATGCCGTGCATATGCTGTTGCTTGGCGCGACTGAAACATCATCTTGGATAGGTCTCGAGAACACTCGAGGGGTAAGAAGCAAATTCTACTTCAGTGCTGCTTCATCTCTACCGACCCAACATTTAAGCATCCTTGGCATGTCATTTTACCTACATATAACCTTATGCATAAACTAACCCGAGACAATTTAATCATTCCTATATTGTTCAGTTCATTAACGTGTCCAGGCCCATGAGCTGGTTTTTGAACATACTTGTTTAAAACTGGCCAACTCCTCAATTCCTAGCAAATTACATTGCCTATGGGTTCGTGCAAAAGTGCCCCCTCGACGTTAAGAAAGGGAGCTATAGAGTTGGGGAGTAACTATTGACACCATCTTGCCTCAGGCTGACTGCAATTGATTTTGGTGAAGTGACTGATTTGTGCCTCTATCATTCAGAAACAAAATGTTATTAAGAGAGTCTGTCCAATCACCTGGTATGAAACAAGTGAAATTGTATGTGACAAGGTAAATGAGCCCTCTTTTATTGCATGAAGCTCATTAACCCTAATGTTCTACATGCAGACATTCATTTGCAGTACAGTACACAGTACTACAAAATACTACTCAATTCTTATAGGCCAGTGTATTGAGAGTACTGTGTACTACTCAAGTAGTATTTTGTAGTATTAGGTGACGTTAGGGTTAAGAAAACACACACTTTACAACATTTGCTGAATTTGAATCCACAACCAGTGAATTGATTAAGTTTGATGCTCCGCACGCCAGACGGTTTGAAGTTTTGATTCTCAGCACATCTTGTTTGTTCTGTTGTTCCCACCAGATGTTTACTTGGGTTGACAGATCTCAAATCGTCAGGTATACCAACTGGGCTTCCATGGAACCACAACCTTCCGATATCAAATCCTGCGTGTCTACAGACGGTGCTATGTGGTCCACTAGCGATTGCACTGTCAACAAAACAGCCATCTGCTCCATCTCATTGGGTGAGATTTATCTCGATTTTTTTCGGAATTCAGGATTTTTGTTGTGATTTTAGAATTAAAAAAAAATCTCTTTTGCAATCTGGAATTCCTGAGGTGTTGCAGGCTCATTTGGTTAGGCATGAATAAACATCTGTCCACTGAGTCTGTGGACAGTTGGCCCTTAGCAATGGCCAAATTCCATGGAATTCTGCAGATAGTCTGGAGAGTTTATATTGAAAAGAACCCTTGCAGTCTTGTCCGATTGTATCTTAGAGTTTCATCATAATAACCAGTACAAATTGGACACCTCCTTATTTCAGAGCCGCCCCCAGCCCGCCAGGAATTAGGCGAGTGCCCAGAGGGCTGGCTGTTTGTAGGCTTTGAATGTTTCAAGTTGAACGAGGGCAGCGCGTGGTCGGACGCGCAGGATACATGCAGTAAGATGTACCCTGGTGCTTCCCTGTACGCCCCTCACACTTCAATGGCGATCAACTGGCAAACTTTTGGCATGGCTGCTAATACGGAATTCTGGCTCGCAATGAAGAGAAATAATGGTAAACATAATCATTTGGTAGTGTGACTTTTTATAAATAAGCCTAAGAATTGCAATATTGTATTTTCAGGGATGCACCTACATCTACGTAGAATGAATTTAAATTTTTTTTTTTTACTTCTGCACATACAGTAAACTTTTGTATCTTAAAGTCGGATAGAACAAATCTGTGTGTATACTGTACCTCTAAGTTACACTTCATTTCCATCAAGATGTTCATTTTCATATAATTTTTTGTTCAATGGCACCAGCATGCTCAGTGCTGTTCAAGAGATCACAAGAAGCTCGCTTGTTTCAAACCCATGACTGGGAATATTTAAATTCCCCTGGATGGGATATCAGTCAATTACATGTTACCCAGCTAATGACGTTACCATTTATACTCTTGGGTGGAGAGAGGCAACTGGGGGTGAAGTGGCTTGCCCAAGGACACAGAATATGGCCAGCAGCTGGAGTTGAACTTCTTGACCCGCTGATCATTTGACACGAACCATCACCCACTTAACCAAACTTGCCAATGTTTGGCTGATTTGAATCTCAGACCGCATCTAAATCTCTTGTCTATGGCTTCTGTCTAGGTCTAATTTACCCATTATAACTATGCGTGAGCAGGCTGACAATAGCGGTAGCCATATCTCTGGAAGCCAGTTCAGACACAGGCTATTATAGCAGCAAGAAACATAACAAATTAACGGTGTGCTTCATATCTTTTCAACAGACAACAGATTTGAAATGGCTGATGGTAGTCCAATAGATTACGTTAACTGGGCAGATGGCCAGCCTTGTTGCGAGAATACTGATGAGGACTGCATTGTTGGAACCGTGCCGTCAGATAATACTCCCTTTGCATGGGCCGGTCGTACCTGTACTGACACAAAACCCTTTTTCTGTGCTTTTCCTTCAAGTGAGTGACACTGTTTTGTTTTTTATATTGTGGAATCCTAAAGATACAAGTATTTTGTTCCTAATATGGTACTACTGCGCACTGCAGATTGGGTTAAAAGCTGACGTATACCTTGTGTGGCTGTCCAAAAAGTAACCAACCAAAATACTGTTAAAAAAATTACTTATTCTGTCTGGCGTGCTGTTATTTTTCAGCACCTACGAACCTAAAACGCAATGTAACAATATTTGCTATAACATACAACCCTCCAATCCATCCATTTCTAAAAATTACAGCAAAAGCAAATGATGTACATTCCCTTTAAAGGCGGTTCATACTTGAGTGAATGTGAATGGATTTGACGTCATTCAAAGCATTCGCTGCAAACATTTGCCTGAGTGTTCAACTTCTGCAAATGTGCTGCGTGATATAAAGTCAAAGTGATGTTTAATTAGTGTTCGCTTTCGTTTTCGCGCCGGGTATAAACCGGCCTTTATGAGGATTTGTGGCATTTGCCTCATCAAAAGCACATTTGCAAAGAGTTTTTGTTCTCTTGTGAAGATGTTATTTTATTCATTCTCGTTTTTTCTTTCCCCCACCCACACTCTCCACCCCCGTTTTTCTATCCCTCCCCTTAAACCATGTGATCTGCAGTTACGGGTCCCCCACAAAGCGGCGAGTGTAAGAAGGGTTGGTTTAAGCTTGGCCAGAAGTGCTATGGATATGCACCGGAGAGTCTAACATTTGGTGAAGCTCGGTTGTCCTGTGAGCGTATGTCTATTGGTGGAGACCTGGCCTCCATTACCTATAGAAGCCTGCAAGGTAACTAACGGTGTGATAAACAGTCTCTGCGAACCTCAAAAAACAAGTATACCAAGATTTTTAATTACGTTGCCCATAAATGCAACGATCTGATAAAACAAGGTCGTTTTCCGAACCCCAGCTTCGTCTCCTTCTTTGGCTTCGTTCAAGCAGTTTGGCAATCGTGATGGAGCCAGAGACGGGGCCTAATCTGGGGTTTAGAAAACGGCCTGTTTCACATGTCGTCAGCCATCTCTGTAGGCTTTGGGAACAACATACCCGGATGTTAGCATACAAACACGCTATCATCCAGGTAAGTTTGTTAATGTTTGTTCCCCATTCAATGACGTAAATAAAGTCTACTACTGGTATATATGTACAAAAATGTTAACTTGCTGAATAAAATAAACAAACTGAACAACAAAGTACAGTGATTAACACTGCATAAGTGCACAAACTTCGTTTTAACAGTATGAATGGTGGCGCCATCTATATTCAGTACGTTATTCCTTTAGGTTCATAGAGACTGGTAAAAAGTAGGATACAATTGTTTTATTATTGGAAGTTATACATTTTCATGAGTACTGTACGAGTACATAGAGTTGTAAAAGTACATTCTCATGAGCATGTGTACAAGTGTATTCTCATGAGTAAAGGTTTAGGTATATGCTCATGAGTACAAGTATAAGTACATTTTCATAAGTTCGACTAGAAGTGAATTTATATTATCTCTCTCCCTTCCCTCTTAAACTAATCAAGAATTTTCTCAAAAGTCTAAATAAAGGAACTTTTGTGGTCAAGTAATTGATGTCCCAAAGTAATGTGAGCCTTATATGACTTTATTTTTTCTGATGATTTGTTTATATCTATTTTTGTTTTCTTATTTTAAAGATATGCTGGTATACTTCATGAAAAGCAACGCCAAAAATACCTGGATTGGACTAGTGGATACCAGCAACAACAAAGAATTCCAATGGACCAACGGGGACACCATAACGTTTAGAAACTGGGCGCCAGGCCAGCCAGATGGGTATTTGGACTTCTTTGATGAAACTCAGGTAAAATGTGAGGCGTTCTTGCAAAAAAACGGAACTGGGCAGATGTCGAAAAAGGTTTGGAGGTATAAGGAAAGAGAATACAAATCTCCTCACAGTACCGTTTGTTGCACTTCAATCGGACATTCCGTTGACGAGTTATGCCTGTTCAAAGTTTGCATTTATGGACATGTCAAACATTTAAAAAAAAAAAAAAAAAAAAAAGACCAACAACTATTTTAATTTTGTATTCTTACTAATGAAAGATGCCAAAGTTTTTCATAAAAATACTATAGCTTCAAAACATGTGTATCAAAAATTACAAATATATATGAATAAATCTGAAAATTTCAGAAAAATATCTTCCATTTCAGTTTTTGATATATTTGTTTCCACTTTGATCTGTGTTTAGTTCCGTCTCATTTTGCCGGTACATCTTACAAATAACCAATTCAATCGAATCAGGAATCATGGGGGGTTGGTCTTTGTTGAAGACTAGGTTAGGATTTGTTTCCCTGATGTAGGCAGTCCCGATCCTTCGTGGCACTCGAGGTCAAGCTGCGCTATTAACAAAAATCATCTCTAAATTCTAGATTTGCTGCACGGCTCTGCAAACGGCCTTTGACCTAAACTACCCAATCAAGATAACAAAAGGAAAGCAAATTGTAGGATCACAGTGTTGATTTGCATTCCAATGTAGGACAAGAATGACTGTGTAATGATGATGGCTGATCCAATCACACCTGGCTTATGGGACGACGTCAGCTGCGGAACGACCAAGCTGCCTTACTTATGTGAAAGCTACATTGGTGAGTTGGACCATTTTGTTAAAACTAAAACGTAGGTCACACTTGGCCATCTTGAGATCCCGTCTTCCGACAACCTAAAAGTTACCAACCACTGCCGACCTGATTTTAGTCTTGAGAAGACAGGACCGCCCCCGACCTTCCAATGACCATTCCCAATTTATTAACACTCATGCAGTCTTAAAACCGTCTAGATACACCACCTATGCCGCCTTGATAACGACCTTTCTCGACTACTTCCAACTACAACGGACAAATATACTATTCTATTCCTGCCCTGCCAATGGCCTTTCCCTACCTGTTACCTGACCTGGGGCCAATTTCATAAAACGTGTAAGCACCAACATTTTCTTAGCTTGAAAATTCTTCCTTGGGGAAAAAACAGGGTTATAAACCAAAATTTCAGTTGATGTTTATTGTTCGTGACTGGTATTCAGCTGTTTTTTTTGCTTGGAATGAAAAGCGTGTGGAGTTTTGGCCGATAACCTGTTTTTACTGAACAAGACTTTTTTTGTTCTAAGCCAATTGTTGTGCTTACATGTTTTATGAAATTGGCCCCTACTAACAATCTTGACCAATAGGAATGGGTAAACTGTCTAAGAAGGTATTTATGAATTTAAGGGTTCGTCTTTTGTTTATTTCCGTTTGTAAATATTTTGTATTATTACTCTTTTTTTGCACAGATCCTCTGTTAGCTCCACAGCCGGCCCTAAACTTCTCCTCCTGCCCCCCGGGATTTGTTGAAGATTTTTATGGTTTGTGTTACTCCTTGTTGCCGAACAGCCAAACATACGATGAAGCCTTGGCAACCTGTGTGAGTTTAGGAGCTAGTCTTGCCTCCATTGCCGACGGATATGAGCAAGGCTTTCTGCAGTACTTCCTGGCTGGTTTTCCTGATGCGCCCACATCTTTGTGGATTGGGATAAACGATAAAGATGTAAGTATGCCTTTGCAGTCGGGGTTTCCATTGGTGGATCCAGAAGGGGGAAGGGTTGGGGCAAATTATGAAGCCCCCTGCCTGATTTTGCTTGACTTTTATTAGCCTCTGTTATGTCTATGCAGTACCGAGCACAGTGACTCTGCAATATTAATGCACCTTATGAAGATGGCTAAATTGGCCGACCCGACCCGACCCAAAAATCGCTTGTGCCAAACCTAAACCGACCCGACCCGACATGACTGAAATGAGGGGAAAACTGACCCGACCTAACCCGACTGAACCGGTCAGGTTTGCACTACATTACTCTTGTCACCGGCATAAGGAACAACTCCTGTCCATGGACATATCATTTTTATTTTCAACCTCATCAAACAAATACACAGATACACGCACAGAACAATAAATGTCTCTAAGATTGCTATTAAAAAACACACAAGACACTTACAAGTATAAAAACTTTGTCTAGAGTTCCGTGTTCAAACTTTTGGGTTCAGTGGGAACTGGTCATGTTTTTCTATTTTTTTTGGATAAATTACTCACTTTCTTATATTTTTACAATTTCAATTACAGGGTGATGGTGAATATGCTAATGAAGATGGGACACCAGTCACCTATGTGAACTGGTTAGACGCTAATTCACCCCAAGCCGGAATGTGTGTTGCTGCTCAGAGAGGCGCAAAGTGGTTAGAGAGCAATTGCACGGAACAGCGTGCCGCCATCTGTAAAATACCAAGTGAGTAACCATGCACTGTATTTGCAATGGACGTTTTAGTTGACTAGGCAATATAAGAAGGCATTAGAATAGAATCCACAAAAAGAGGAAAGGTGTGACAAATAATGTATGTATAGCCTGGATTTAGTTAGTGTCATTCATGTGTATACATAGATGATATTATAAGCCTTGTTTTTATTAACTCGTACTTGGATATCTCACATTTTTACCTATTTCCTTGATATTCGACTTGGCAGCTATCCAAAATGTTACCAACCAAAATACTGTTAAAAACTTACTTATTGCAAAGATATTAATGACTTTAAAGCAACCAATAATAGCACCCACTACAGAAATGTCTAAAAATGCATTGGAAATGACATTCTTTTATTATTTTCTTCAAAATGACAGCATGCCAGAAGGAATAATTGCATTAACCCTTGCTCTATGAGAATTGTATATTGCATGGATATGGTACATCATGCTAATGCACCCCAGCTGTTTGCATTGGAGAATTATACAACGGCAGATTTTAGGGGCGAATATTGAAGTTCATTGAAGTTCGTTTGAGTATAAACAAGAGCAAGGGTTATTATATCTTTACATCAATTAAGCTTTTGAACAATAATTTGGTTGGTTTCGTTTTGGATAGTAACAAAAGGTATACTATCTCTTTAACGATTTTTTATTGCATTTAGTAATTCGTTTCATACCTGCATCTTTTGTTCCCCCCCCCCTAGATATACCCAATACCCCAGCTCCTCGTCAAACACACTGTGACGATGACTGGATAAAATACGAAGAGAACGGGTTGTGTTATCTGATCAACACGTATCGCCTGCCCAGCGATCTCACCGACACGGTGTTCATCTCGTATGCCGAAGCTAAGCGGTTATGCAGCACCCAGGGGGCCACACTTGCGAGTATACACACTGCCAAACAGAATGACTGGCTGTATAAACTGTCTCGGGTTACGTTGGGGTATAGAAAGGTCTGGATAGGCTTGCATCGTTCAGCTGAAGGTATGTCCATTGGGATAAAGAGAAGGGTAGGGGTTTAAAGGTTCGATACACCATTGGTAATTACTTGAATTATCATGAATGGGTGGATTTAAAAAAAAAAAATTTGTATAGTAACAATTGTTCAACAATAATGAATGCTGAGAAAAGCAATAAAATTGGCGTTCGTTTTTAACCGGCGTCGGGCAGTGGTTCTTATGTTGTTTTGGTAGGGTTTTTTTGCGATCGTCGTCCAGCGATTGCGAGTTTTTTTTATAAAATTAAAATGTTAAGAATAATTATAGGATATCTAGCGCAATCATTTTGCTGGATGCCTGCAATCATTATTTACTTTAAGTAATATGTTTCTTAATAATTCGGTAGTAACCATTTTTGATATCTGCAAATGGTGTATTCTACCTTTATTGGTCTTTTATCGGGGTACGCAATCTTCGTTCATGCAGTTTGGCAATAGTGGTGGAACTAAAGACTAAGCTAAAAATTTGGAAAAATATTTTGTATTTTTAGTCGATATTTTTGTCCTTCCTACATTTATATTATATATTTTTGAAATGGTGCAATTTTGTATATTAGGATTTCTGCTGCTTTATTCCTTTGCTTTTTATCAGGGATGTTACAGTGGGAGGATGGGTCTGTGGTCAACTATGTATTCTGGGATGAAGGGGAGCCCAGCTCGGGGCAGGAGGGGACGGACTGCGTGACATTATTAGCCGGGAATGACGGTGTAGGACCATGGAGTGACGATAAATGCTTCGAGCTCAACGCCTTCATTTGTCAAAAGCCGGCCAGTAAGTCATGGTTTGGTCATGGGTATTGACGAATATTGAGTGCCATATACCATTGGGGTGGCAGCCTTTCACACACTGTGATGCTCAAAGACGTGAACACTGTTTGTTGGAACAAACAAAGAACGTGATAAGTCCACATTTTTTCATACGTGAAAAAGGGCTTTTTGTCCCAACAAAAGGTTTTCACGTGTTTGGGGCTCACAGTGTGATATCACATTTGTTTTTACAAGTTTGTGAGAAGTTCAGGCAAAATGAGACGTAACTGGGCACTGGCCATAGTGGAGAAAACTGCTAAAAACTGAATGGGTGATTTGTTTTTTTCGTACAATTTTCAGATTTTTTTAATTTAATTTTTATGATTTTTTTAATTTTTAAATATATTTATTTTTATCGTCTGATATGTCGGCTAACATTACAAAAACTAGTTTATTAATCATGGCAAAAACATTAGTTATCCCGCAGGTGCAATTAGACGCAGACATTTCGACCTCTGCCCATTTTTGTCTTATTTTACCAGAATGCCTTTCATTTGAAATGTGATCGTTTCAAGCCACACTAGTTCCAAAGAAATGAAAGGGGACAAGTTTGTTTATCTTTTTTTAAATTAAAGTATTTTCTTTTCTTCACCAGATGATGGACTGAGGTCGCCTTGTAAGTATGACATAAAATTGTACCTTTTTCTATAGATAATTTACACTCGGACCATTAAGCCACGGCGGTAAATTGTTTCAAAATGTTGTTCTCGCACCCAAATTTGGTATTTTATTATGTTATTTTTTCTGAAGGCGAGTCGGGCTGGGATTACGGTGGAAGTAATTGTTTCTTCTCTTCGATGGATATGATGAGTTGGGAGGAGGCGGAAGTATCTTGTCTTCAAAAGGGAAGCCACCTTGCAAGTCTCAACAATGTTGACGAACGAAGGAATTTATCTCGCATAGTAAGATTTGGTCCGATAGTCAAATATTTTTTTAGTGTGTACATATATTTTGATGATCAAGGACAATGTAATTAATGGTGTGTAAACTCGACCTGAAACTGACCTGACCCAAAAATGACTTCGGGTTGGGTCAGGTCAGGCGATTATGGATGTCGGCATAATTTAGCTGAAAATCGGACCTTTTCATGATCATGTGGATTTGCAAAGGCCAGGCAGATTGATGACAACTTTGTATTTTTCTAACTGATCAGCTTTTAAATAGATTTCCCGCTGATGTAGAATACTGGCCCTGGATTGGATTTCATCGATTACCAAACACGGCAGACTTTTCGTAAGTAGTTTCATGCTTTTCCTACCTTCTCCTAAATGGCCAAATTGTAATAAAAATTTCCTTCCTATTTGGAAGCTGTCCAACATTTATCAAGTCGTTAAGTTTTTGTTTTACTAAACAATCCAGCAGCCAGTTTCACCAAACCTTGCACCATGGCGCAAACTACCTCCTTATGCCATCATTTATTGCTAAGCTGTGCCACTTTTTTGTCGCTTACGACAGTTTCACAAAAATTTGACAGTGCGTAAGTCTGCGGCTCACGCAACAAATTATTGCGAAGCTTACGCAATCAATTTAGGGGGCGTAGAATGTACGGTGGTGTAGCTACTGAAAATTATCTATTTTACCAGCATATTGAAATTGAACCCGTCATTGCCCAACTTATTAAGATTGATAAAAACACTCACAGTTTTATGATTGAAGTAAAGGAATTACTATTTATTTACTTTGCCGCACGATTTTGTCGAAAGCCAGACAAAACTATTTTCAAAATACCGGGTGAAGGTGATACAATGACGATTTCGTGAAAGAACACAAACAGTCGTTGTAAATGCTTTTTAAAACGATGTTATTTTAATGTTTTTTATGTATTTCTAGATGGTCTGATGGCACTCCTATTAGTTCTGATGCAGAAGCTACATCATGGGGCCCAGGCCAACCAGATAATGCTGACGATGATTGTGCCGTCATTGAACTTACAGGTAAGTAGTGACTAGAGTGGGGATGAGGGAAGCTACACCGAGGAGCCCCCAGGGGACACGATAATACATTTTTTATTTGTGATTTTCTTTTAGATTTTCCGATTTAATATTTGTTTTCTTTGATATGTCTACTACACATCTTAAGGATATAGTATACAATAATTGGAATAAAAGAGTTTATTTTGATTTTTCATTTCACGAATACAAAACTTAAACCTTGGTGGGCCTTTACCCTCTGTTTTTTTCACTGTTTGACATAAATAATTAATCCACAAATCCTCAATTTGCCAGAACTCCTGTTGTTGGAATTTCTGTTTTTGAACTCTGTTTAAAGTGTGCACAGATCAAAATCTTTGAACTTTATTTTCTCAAAACAAGTAGTCAAGACTCTGATAACACTAAAAGGTTGTATCTGGTCCTGCAAGCTTTGAAGGGGTGTCCCAATCTCTCATTAAAGAGGGCGGGGATTGTCCCCGACTGTCTAGGAACCGGGTGGTTTGGGATCGCGGGTCCAATAGCTACCTTTCATTTGAACTACCCTTTTAGCGAGCAGCTATGAATGGTGGAACGATATCAACTGTGGTCTATCGCGACCCTACATTTGCAAGAAGGCACCCGACTCGACCGGTCTGCCCACTGTAGGAATAACGCAAGAGCCCCAAGGAGGATGTAAGAATGGCGGAGTTCGCATCGGCACACATTGCTATATGCTTGAAAGGGAACAGCTAAACTGGGACGCTGCTCGCACCGAGTGTGCCAAACTTCCAAACGGCGATCTAGCCTCGATACCCATCTATGCCGTGCAAGGTAAGGCCACCCGAAATACAATTTATTTACTTACACAATTTACTTCATTCAAGCCAGAGTTGTATTAGAGTCCCTGCAAGTTCTTTCACAAGTCCAGTCACTTTCATAAAGTCCAGTCACTTTCATAAAGTCCTTTCATAAAGCCAGTCCCAAGTAACTGGTTGAACAATGACAAAGGAATGCTTTTGTTAACAGTTTATTTGAAGAGCTGCAATTTAGTGACTTGACTTGAGCCCGAAGGACTTGTGATGGACCTGAAGAGATTTGCAGGGACTCGAATACAACTGACGTTGCAGGTTCAAGCCCTACTCCAGTCAATTTCTTTGTTCAATTCTCACCAAAAATTCCAGGCTCTATTTTCAATAGACGTCTATCCATTTTGCGCTTGAGCAAAGATAGTTGAACTACGGTTAACCTCAGTTCATGCTCGATCTTGTTCAGAGATAAACGAAAGGCTTTCTAAGGCCTAGGCTAAACGCTCTGCTACTGCCGTGCCGAACTCAAATAATTTGATTTGTAAATGTTCAGGGCGCGGAAATAGCACGGCGTTTAGAACCAATTCGGCTCGGTAAATAATTCCCTCTAGCCCGACAGGGCCTGCCGTGCTATCGGTGTTCGGAACGGCAGTGGCACGACATGGCGCCAATTAAGAATGATGTTTAGTGCAACGCCGTGCTATTGCCGCGCTATTGCTGCACTCATTTTAATTAAGTTCGGAACGGCAGTAGCACGACGTATAGCCTAGGCCTTAGATGCTATTATTATAGAAACAAAAAAAACTTACAATAATTGACCATTAAATTTCAGCCCTGATCTCGTCACTTCTCAATATGGCGCCAGTAGACAACGTCTGGCTGGGTATGACTTCCAAGATGTCTAGCAGTAACTTTGTCCGGACATTTCACTGGATTGATGGCAGTAGCTTGACTTTCACTAACTGGGGGTCTGGACAACCAAGTTTACCAACGGAAGAGGTTTGTTAAAGGGGCATTATGCCCTGAAATCCCCGAAAGTTTCACATTTGAATCGTTTATTTATCTTAATTTAAACATCTGGTTGAAAGAAAACAAACTTAATGTCTTATTGTTCTTCCTAAAGGACGGACATAGCCATTTTTCCCAGAATTTTACACGAAATTTGACACGTTGATAAATGCAAACTTTAAAGGTTTATTTATCTTAATTTAAACATTTGGTTGAAAGAAAACAAACTTAATGTCTTATTGTTCTTCCCAAAAGACAGACGTCGGGCACGACGAAGTACACATACATTTTTTCTGTCATTTTTACTCATTGTACAAAACACGCTGTGTGTAAATTACACAAAGCATCAATGCACACATGTTGTTTCTTACATTTGTAAACTCTAACTGTTGTCGTTTTTAATTTTCTGGGTGGTCATCTTTGTTGTGTTTACTTTTTAAATCTTTAAAAAAAATTGTTTTTTAATTCTTTAAATTTTTAACTATTTTAACTTGTTGCTATTTTAAAGTTGTTTGTATTACATGTAATGCACAATTGATTATCGTTATGGAGACCGTGCAATACAAATATTAATTTATTCTTATTCTTTTTTTCCTTCTTATTCTTCTCATTAGGATTACTGTGTCAAGATGCTGACTGATCCTGATGCGCCAGGAGAGTGGTACGATGATGATTGTAGCAAACAATTTTCATATGTCTGCAAATATGACTTGGGTTAGTTCAGCTTTTAATTGTAATAAACCATTTTTTTTTTTAAATTTTAGTTGATAAAAATGAATCAGAGAATGAATTATAAATTTTTAGTAGACCATTTTGGCATTGTAACGAAGCCATTTTCTGGGCAGCTACAAGCAATTGTTTATTGATGTACAATGTAGCATAGGAACTATACTTTTATGCAAAAACTGAACATTAGAAAACTTTTTTGAGATGTAAGGATGTGTAAATTCGTTATTATTCATACCCCAAGATATTGAAGAAACAGCGCTCTCGTACGTTTGAGAAAACAACCTAATGGAACTTAATGCGATAATATGTCGGTTCATTATCTTGATATGAAGTAAAGTTTGGGGCTTATTCAGGATAAAATCGCTGACATGATGTTATACGCGAACGCACATTCAAATTGTAATATGTACGCACATTCTGATTAACGTGTGCACATCGCGCGATAAACCTGTTGCGATCATACGTTTTTCCGAATAACCCGTGACCAATTTCGTTGTGCACGTACGTAGTTTAAATACCAATCTGGCTCTCTTGCCTCATTGCAACAGATCCCAATTCTCCGCCCGTGCCGCCGATAACGTTTGCACCCTGCCCAGCTGGTTTCGAGGGCGCAGCACCATCCTGCTTCAGGCTCGAAACAACCGAACGCACCTTCTCTAACGCCATGGAGCGGTGTGGGAGAGCTGGCGGTATACTAGCCCCGATCATGGATGGTTATGAAAACGCCTTCACCAATCTCCTCATGTACAATAGCGGCATCAAATCTGCCTGGGTTGGCCTTCGTTCAAATGATGTAAGTTGGCATTGAATTTAATAATTTCGTATCTGAGAACAGTGTCTAGTATAAATTAATAGCCCTTATAAATTGGTCCATTTCATAATAGTAGAATGTCATGGCCCAGTGGTTACGGTGTTCGACTCATGTACGATGGTGCTTGGGTTCGAACCCGACCAGGAACATGGTGTTTGTGCCCTTGGGCAAGACACTTAACTACAATTGCCTCTCTCCACCCAGGAGTATAAATGGGTACCTGTGAGGGTCGAGGCCGATTGAGCGCCTATAAACGGCTGCCGCGTGGTCCAGGGCCTGATGAACGGGGTAATAATTGTAAAGCGCTTTGAGATCGTTGATACGATGTAAAGCGCTATATAAGCACGAACATTATTATTATAATAATGTAGTGCTATGAATACAAGCGCTTTCCAAAGTCTCAACTGAAGTGTTTTACATATCATTATTACCCTGCTCATTGGGTTCACGAAACATTCCATCTCAGCTCCTTGGGGAGTATACAGCTCAATGCTGCCATTTCGGCACAAAGGTAGCTAATAACATCCATTTGACTTCTGGGTGGAGAGAAGCAATGAGTGACAAAGTGCCTCGCCCGAGGGCGCACGTACTCAACATAGTCCCAGGACCTGCAGCTTAACCCACAGACTACAAAGCCATGGCTCCACATGAAATTATGCCAAATGAAAAGAATCTTGTATTCCCGCACATTTAATGTTATGAGCATTGTACATTATGAGGTATCCACTCATTTTTGTAGGATACCTCAGGAACCTATGAGTGGACTACTGACCAGTGGCCTAAGAAATACCTCAACTGGGCCGCCAATGAGCCGCTGCTGTTGCAGGGATGCGCAGCATCCATGTACTCAGAGGGCTGGAAATCTGTGGATTGCGCAACTGCTAGGCCTTCTATATGCAGATCTTTTCAGGGTGAGTAGAAATTGATGAACGAAATGCAAAGCAAGCACAGACGGGACCGAAATTGGTTATTCTTGAAATTTGTTGTACTTTACAAATTCAAAATTTTGTTCTTCCTGCCAATGACATTCAGAGCAGTACGGATAATATCAAGCATAATGCAGGGTTCTATTATGCACGGATAAACATAACAAAAGCTGGGTACGGCCTACGAGCTCGACCCAATGTAATCAACTGACACTTTTGGCCATTCAGCCTTGATCAATCTTCTGAAATTCTCGAAAACCAGCCAGAGGATTTGGGATGATTGGGGAGGGGTTAGAACTAGCTACCGGTAGTCAAAACTTATAACCAGCACGATATGAGACCGAGGGACTCCTCCCTTGGTCCCCTATACTTATACACTGTCTAGACTATTGTTACCCAACGCACCAACCTAAAAAGAATTCCTGAGAAACCACAACATTCCGCAAGTATAATGACCACCACAAAGGAGGGGGGTTCCCTCCGTCTCATATCTTGCTTCATATGTCAAAACCATCTCCTCATTTTTTGTATTTCACTTTGTTATCCAGATATCCCCCCGACTTTTCCCCCCGTCGGCCCGGGTCTAGACTGCCCAGACAAGTGGTACGCATTCAACCAGAAATGCTACTTAATTGACAACGATTTCCCCACCGACAATCTCCTCAACTCTTACTTTAAGTGCGCCACTATTGATTCCTTGCCGCCCAGCATTCACAGCCGAGATGAAAACACTTTCCTGAGGATAAATTCGCTCAACGATAAGACGGGAGAGTTTGTCTGGATTGGATTGGTTCTCCAAGGAGGTAATGTAGATGGCCTGCCTTGTTTTGTGTTAGAAAAATATGATGTCAATATAGGTCGTTTGGTTTTTAACTTGGATTACAGTTTTGTTTGGTTCCCAGGATGGGCGTGTTACAACTGAAAATGTAGCAACCAACACTTAATATATCAGCAACTGATGTCACAAATTGACCAATACTGTATCACTAACCGATACTGTAACAACAAATTGACTGATAGTGTAGTAAAATGTACTACACTATCGGTCAACTTGTTATAACATTATCATCGGTACTAACAGATAACAGAAATTGACCGAGAGTGTAGTAAAAGTTACTACACTATCTCATGCATTAATTTATTCGTTCCATCACACACCGCGGCGCAGCCGTATCGCACAACCGCACTGCAAAAAAGTTGTATTCAATGGTTTTATTCAATGGTAAATAGAACTTCCCTTGCCCGGTTGCGCTCTGACCAATCAGGGGCCAATTTCATAGAGCTGCTAAGCACAAAAATATGCTTAGCATGAAAATTTGTCCTCGGCAGAAAACAAGGTTACAGACCAAATTTTTGCGTTATCTTTTATTGTTGTTGATAGATAATCAGCTGTTTTTTGCTTAGCATGAAAAACACGTAGAATTTTGGCTGGTAACCTGTTTTTAATGAGCAAGACTTTTTCGTGCTAAGCAAATTTTTGTGCTTAGCAGCTCTATGAAATTGGCCCCAGATGGTGAGGATTTATTCAGGCGTTGTATAAAACAAATAATGAATGTTTCACATTCGTGCGATGAAAAGAATAATTTCATGCGGTGACAGATAGAATATTCTATTCCACGAAGCGAAGCCGAGTGGAATGGAACATTTCATCTGTCACCTCGTGTGATATTCTTACCATTGCACCCACAAACATTCATTATTTGTACATTATACTCCTGGGTGAAGAGAGGCAAGTGGGGGTGAAGTGGCTTGCCCAAGGACACAACATTACCAGCGGCTGAATACAGGGGCCAATTTCATAGAGCTGCTAAGCACAACAATTTGCTTAGCATGACAATTTGCCCTTTGCAAAAACAAGGTTACAGACAAATTTCCACGTGATCTTTATTGTTTTGGATTGATAATCAGCTGTTTTTTGCATAGTATGAAAAATACGTAGAATTTTGGCTGGTAACCTGTTTTTAATGAGCAAGACTTTTTGGTGCTAAGCAAATTTGTGTGCTTAGCAGCTCTATGAAATTGGCCCCTGGTGTGCACAGAGTTTTGGTAGTTTTTCCCAGTGCAAAACAAAGCTGTTAAAAAGTTGTCTTTTTGTATCGTATATAGGCAGGTATTCGTGGATGGATGGAACCGTTGTTGATTTCACCTACTGGGAGGATGGGGAAGATCCGACATTGGACGATGGGAAGGAATGTGTAGTGATGGTCACTAACCTGGATGGAAGATGGCAACGAAAGATGTGCAGTGAACTAGCCGAACTAGTTTGCATGCTGTTTGAACCAGTATTAAGTCAGTATTTCAAATCCAAATAGCACTTGCATTATTGTCTCGCCTGAACAAAGTTATGATTCCATAATCGGTTTCCGACATCAACGGTCCCGATGTACAGCTCTAGTCAAATGGATATACAATGTTTTTTTGTTTTATACTTAAATAATCTAACAAACTGTATATATCAGGTATGCATATAATTTTTGATGATATTTTGGATTAATTTTGAACAGTAAATTAGTTGCCTTCGTATCACGTGATATGAAGGCGTGATAAAATATTCTTCATTTTGTTACTTATGATGAAAGTATGTTCGTAAGGTTCACAAGATGCATTAATTTATCATTTGCTTGGATTGTTTTTTATTTTAAGGCACATCTACTCCGACAAAATCTCCCAATATTCCATCAACCAATGCTGCTGTTACACCTAACCCCCAAGGTAAGTTGTAGATTATTTGGTGGTGTGTTTAAAAATTTGAAAAATCAAAACGGTTGAAACGGATGAAGACAGTTGCAGTAGATAATTGCATAAAGTGGATGCTGCAAATTTGTAGCGAAATGGCAGTCGGCAATTGGTACAGTGTTCGACATAGTAATAAGCCTCTGTATTTGTTGTAATATGTAATTAACCAGCCGGGATTATTGTAACATTTACCGAGCTGAGGCGCGAGGTTATTTTTAACAAAACTCGATTCGACGCAGGTTCAGGCCGGAAAGCACACCCATGACATTCTGGCCTTGCTCGTTGCGTGTTTATGCGTCCTCCATTTTGAATCTCGGAAAAACTTTGCATCTCAATTTGGAAACTAAAAAATTGCACGATAAGGAAGAGAAATATTGTGCCAAAACTGACCTCTCACTTAAACAATCTAAAACACATGTGGACTCGTGGAATCGGAGCACTCGTACAAAGATAAACATTTCTGAAATTTATGAAACAAATCTGTCGTGGTCATTAGATAAAAAATGTTTTTTACCAATTTCCAACTGATTTCTCATTATTTTTGTCTTGTGGAATGCCAAGTAAATTATAAAATAATGTTTCTCAGGGAAAAGTACGCTTAGAAATAATTCTTCAGCTCCAGCCAGAACACAAGTTGTTGTTTATTCTGCCATAATGGAAATTTGTACAGCAAGTTTGCCCATTATACAGGCTGAAAGTGCGCCATTTTGTTTTTGTGGCTTAAAACATAAGCTTATGAATAATCACAAATTTTACATTATTCATTCAAACGGGCTAGTATTATTTGGAATTAACTTTATTTCATTACTTTCATTTCTATTTGCAAGTTCCAAAAATGAAGAATTGACTTTAGTTTTAATTTAAGATGGCCAACTCATCACTAAGGTGTATTGACTGAATGAACCCCTGATTACAGGGTTCATATAGTTTTGTACTTCCCTGTGTTTATAACCTGCTTTTATTTCCTGATTGCGTAGCGGTACTCAGCACCGGAGCCATAGTTGGTATCAGTGTTGGTGGCGGTGTTCTTCTCCTAATCTTTGTCATCTGGCTGTGTTACTTCTGTGAGAAGCAATCCAACAACAGAAAGGAGTGGGAACAGCACCAACGAGGCGACAACATCGACGTCGACTATGGCGTAGAAAACGTCCAGTACAGCCACGACGTTGAGCTGCGAAAGAAGAAACAAGCAGAGGTTAAAACCAAGTCATCAGAGGGCAGTGAGGACTCGGCATCAGTGGCTAGTGGTTCGTCTGGAAGAAACAAGTCAACTGGGGAAGGTGATTGTGAAAATAAATTGTAAATGCTCACACTGAACAACTGGAGAGTTGCATCTAGCCTTGAGTGCGAGGCTGTCTGTGCTGTACGGGTCGATCATCGCTGGCCGTAGTTTGGCTAGCTTGCCCGCACGGCTCCACACGGTGAAACCAAAAAAACAAAAACAAAAAACAAAGTCATTGTGCGTGCGAAATTGTAACCATGTACTCCCCACACATTTTTTAATTTGTTTCCTTGTGCAGACATTTCTTAGTTATTGTGTGCACAATTTTTGGAGGGTCAAAATCTATTTTTAAAGACTCATTACATTTAAAGAAGTCATTACAGTCATAATTGAAAAAATAAAGGGTGCAAAATTTGATTAAATGTGTTTCAAAATGCTTTTAAAAAAATATATCAAAATATCGAAGAAAAGAATGGCTTTGTAGTCGAAGAAACTGTTCCTTTTGATTGGATTATTTTGTTTAAAGAGGTTAACATACAAAATTTATTTGATATGTTTATGATTTGTTTGCATTGAATAATCTTGTATTAAACCTAACCTTTAGGGTTTGTGAACAGTAACAAAGATTTTTTTAAAAATGTGTTGGCCTTATTTTAATTAATATTGTTATTTAGTATTCAAAAGTGTCAAATAGCCTAACTAGTCTTTTGTTCTTGGTGTAGAATTGTTTGCAATTATATTTGTTTGTTTTAGCAGTTAGTAAACAGTTTTTGATAAAAATTAAATTGGTAAAAATGCCATGTTATAATAAATGGTCATAATTGTCATATTAAATGATAAATAATAATAAATTGTCCTGTAATCAATGTCCGTTGATTTTAATTGTTTCTTTTATTGTTTGTCTATATTTTTTAGGGTATATAGATTTTAGCCCCAGAGCATTTCCCTTCTGGTTAAAAGTAAATGTGGAGATATCAAAATATTCCTTCATGAAGTTTCATTCTTCATTCACAGGTTTTTTAGGCTTCGACAAATATTTTTCTAGTACGTATTTTTACTCGGTTGAGTTTTTGTAAACCATGGTTAACGTTTTCGAGTTACACTGTTAATCCGAAACACAAATTATAACTCGCATTTTTGAGAGGTACGTTACATTCGAGGCTAAACACAAACTTCGTTGGGACACGAACCTGAACAAGAACTCACTGCTCCAACTCGACCTCGTGAACAATTTTAGGAGTTTATGTTGCACTGGAGCCTAAACACGAACTTTGTTCGCACTCAAACCCAAGCTCAAGCACAAACACAAAATCAACAAAGGCGTTAATACCCAGTAATACAAATATTCAATATTTTACACCGTCTATTTACCATGTTTACTATGTCTGCGAAATTTTCATTATACATTGTTTACAGGCAACATTTTTACACAAATTACACGTAAATAAAAAGAAAATTAAAACGGCCTCCCTTCTCCCCTCACAGCCGTCCTTACCACACCATGATTACTAATTTGTTCCCAGTTAAGTTTTTCGTAAACCATTGTTACCGTTTTTGAGTTACACCGTTAATCTGAAACACAAACTTTGTTCGCACTTAATCCTGAGCAAGAACTCACTGCTCGTTATAAAGCCTAAACACAAAATCAACGAAGGCGTTATTACCCAGTAATACAAATATTCACTATTATACACCGTGCATTTTGTTTGCCATTTTCATAATACCATATATAATTATTGTCCCTTACCTGACCTCTGCTCATTCGCACTGAAACCTCAAACAAAACCTCCCTGTACTCGACATTGGGAATTACAAATTTTTTAGGGGTATGTTGCCCTCGTGCGCAAACACCAACTTTGTTTGCATGTAAACCCAAGCTCGAGCTCTAACACAAAATCCACTAAAGGCGTTCATACCAAGTAATACAAATATTGACTATTTTACATCGTCTATTTTACCATATTTACCATGTTTGCATAAATTACACGTAAATAAAATAAAAATAAACGGCCTCACTTCTCCCCTCACAGCCGTCCTTGCCACACCATGATTACAAACATTTTCCCAGTTGAGTTATTCGTAAACCATTGTTACCGTTTTTGAGTTACACCGTTAATCCGAAACACAAACTTTGTTCGAACTCAAACCTGAGCAAGAACTTACTGCTCGTTATCAAGCCCAAACACTAAATCAGCGAAGGCGTTAATACCCAGCAATACAAATATTCACTATTTTACACCGTCCATTTTGTTTGCCAATTTCATTTTACCATGTTTACAGGCAACATTTCTTACATATATAATTAGTGTCCCTTACTGGACAATTGCCGGTTCCCACTGAAACCTCAAACAAAACCTCCCTTGTACTCGACCTTGGGAAATACTCAGTTTAGAGGGGTATGTTGCACTCGTGCACAAACACTAACTTTGTTTGCACATGAACCCACGCTCGAGCTCGAACACAAAATCAACTAAAGACATTAATACCCAGTAATATAAATATTCACTATTTTACACCGTCTATTTTGCCATATTTACCATGTTTGCGACATTATTTTTACACAAACTACACGTAAATAAAAATAAAAATAAACGGCCTCCCTTCTCCCCTCACAGCCGTCCTTACCACACCATGATTACAAACATTTTCCCAGTTGAGTTATTCGTAAACCATTGTTACCGTTTTTGAGTTACACCGTTAATCCGAAACACAAACTTTGTTCGCACTCAAACCCGAGCAAGAACTCACTGCTCGTTATCAAGCCCAAACACTAAATCAGCGAAGGCGTTAATACCGAGCAATACAAATATTCACTATTTTACACTGCATTTCATTACCATATTTACAGGCGACATTTCTGTTTTATATTGTTTACAGTAGACATTATTTTTACACAAATTACACGTAAATAAAGTAAAAAATAAACGGCCTCCCTTCTCCCCTCACAGCCGTCCTTACCACACCATGATTACAATTTTTTTACCGAGTACGTATTTCTACTCAGTTGAGTTTTTCGTAAACCATCGTTACCATTTTTGAGTTAAACCGTTAATCTGAAACACAAATTTTGTTCGCACTCAAACTTGAGCAAGAACTCACTGCTCGTTATCAAGCCCAAACACAAAATCAGCGAAGGTGTTAATACCGAGTAATACAAATATTCACTATTTTACACCGTGCATTTCGTTTGCCAATTTTATTTTACCACAAACACTAACTTTGTTTGCACATGAACCCAAGCTCGAGCTGAAACACAAAATCAACTAAAGACATTAATACCCAGTAATATAAATATTCACTATTTTACACCGTCTATTTTGCCATATTTACCATGTTTGCGACATTATTTTTACACAAATTACACGTAAATAAAAATAAAAATAAACGGCCTCCCTTCTCCCCTCACAGCCGTCCTTACCACACCATGATTACAAACATTTTCCCAGTTGAGTTTTTCGTAAACCATTGTTACCGTTTTTGAGTTACACCGTTAATCCGAAACAAAAATTTTGTTCGCACTCAAACCCGAGCAAGAACTCACTGCTCGTTATCAAGCCCAAACACTAAATCTGCGAAGGCGTTAATACCCAGCAATACAAATATTCACTATTTTACACCGTCCATTTCATTACCATATTTACAGGCGACATTTCTGTTTTATATTGTTTACAGTAGACATTATTTTTACACAAATTACACGTAAATAAAGTAAAAAATAAACGGCCTCCCTTCTCCCCTCACAGCCGTCCTTACCACACCATGATTACAAATTGTTTACCGAGTACGTATTTCTACTCAGTTGAGTTTTTCGTAAACCATTGTTACCGTTTTAGAGTTAAACCGTTAATCTAAAACACAAATTTTGTTCGCACTCAAACTTGAGCAAGAACTCACTGCTCGTTATCAAGCCCAAACACAAAATCAGCGAAGGTGTTAATACCGAGTAATACAAATATTCACTATTTTACACCGTGCATTTCGTTTGCCAATTTCATTTTACCACAAACACTAACTTTGTTTGCACATGAACCCAAGCTCGAGCTGAAACATAAAATCAACTAAAGAAATTAATACCCAGTAATATAAATATTCACTATTTTACACCGTCTATTTTGCCATATTTACCATGTTTGCGACATTATTTTTATTTTTATTTACGTGTAATTTGTGTAAAAATAAACGGCCTCCCTTCTCCCCTCACAGCCGTCCTTACCACACCATGATTACAAACATTTTCCCAGTTGAGTTTTTTGTAAACCATTGTTACCGTTTTTGAGTTACACCGTTAATCCGAAACACAAACTTTGTTCGCACTCAAACCCGAGCAAGAACTCACTGCTCGTTATCAAGCCCAAACACTAAATCTGCGAAGGCGTTAATACCCAGCAATACAAATATTCACTATTTTACACCGTCCATTTCATTACCATATTTACAGGCGACATTTCTGTTTTATATTGTTTACAGTAGACATTATTTTTACACAAATTACACGTAAATAAAGTAAAAAATAAACGGCCTCCCTTCTCCCCTCACAGCCGTCCTTACCACACCATGATTACAAATTGTTTACCGAGTACGTATTTCTACTCAGTTGAGTTTTTCGTAAACCATTGTTACCGTTTTTGAGTTAAACCGTTAATCTGAAACACAAATTTTGTTCGCACTCAAACTTGAGCAAGAACTCACTGCTCGTTATCAAGCCCAAACACAAAATCAGCGAAGGTGTTAATACCGAGTAATACAAATATTCACTATTTTACACCGTGCATTTCGTTTGCCAATTTCATTTTACCACAAACACTAACTTTGTTTGCACATGAACCCAAGCTCGAGCTGAAACACAAAATCAACTAAAGAAATTAATACCCAGTAATATAAATATTCACTATTTTACACCGTCTATTTTGCCATATTTACCATATTTGCGACATTATTTTTACACAAATTACACGTAAATAAAAATAAAAATAAACAGCCTCCCTTCTCCCCTCACAGCCGCCCTTACCACACCATGATTACAAACATTTTCCCAGTTGAGTTTTTCGTAAACCATTGTTACCGTTTTTGAGTTACACCGTTAATCCGAAACACAAACTTTGTTCGCACTCAAACCCGAGCAAGAACTCACTGCTCGTTATCAAGCCCAAACACTAAATCTGCGAAGGCGTTAATACCCAGCAATTCAAATATTCACTATTTTACACCGTTCATTTCATTACCATATTTAATAATAATAATAATAATAACTGGATTTTTATAGCGCCAAATTACCAAAGGATACAGGGCGCTAGAAAAGAAGAAAGAGGAATAGAAGACAACAAACAACAAAGAAAAAAGGACATGCAGCTAAGTTTGGGGGAAAAGGTAGGTCTTGAGAGCTTTTTTGAAGGAAAAGACACTGCCTGAGTTTCTGATGGAGATAGGCAGGTTGTTCCATAGCCGAGGGGCGGCAGCAGCGAAGGCCCTGTCACCAGCCAATTTATGTGACTTAGGGATAACAAGAGACTCACAAGCAGAAGAACGAAGGGAGTAAGGACTCTTGTGGATTTTGAGAAGAGAGGATCGAGAGATAATCTGGTGCAGAGTGATTAAGTGACTTGTAAGTGTGAACCAGTGTGCGAAACTGAATGCGTTCGGCGACTGGGAGCCAGTGTAGTTGTTTGAGCAGAGGAGATCTATGGGTGTGTTTGGGAGTCTGAAAGATAAGCCTTGCACATCTGTTTTGAAGTCTCTGAAGACGAGATATTTCTTTCTTGGAGACTCCATTAAGAAGGCCGGCAGCTGCAATAATCCAGTTTTGATAGAATCAGGGCACGGCCGGCAGCGATAATTTTATCTGCAGGTAGGTTGGTACATAGTGTACATTTATTAGCCAATCAGAACACAGATGGTGTTGACGTCATCGATGATGTTAGAGTTGTCTGGGATCTGACTAGTGTTAGGGGTTAGGGCATAAAGAAAGGAATTTTCTTTATGGTTAGTGTTAGGGTTAGGGTTAGGGGTTAGTGTTAATTTGTCCCAGACAACTCTAACATCAGCGATGACGTCAACATCATCTGTGTTCTGATTGGCTAATGTACCAACCTACCTGCAGAAAAAAATTATTGCCGGCCGGCATTGTGACAGGCATTAAAGTCAAGAAATTTCCTGATCCGGCTAAGGTTACGTATGTGCCAGTTGAGAGAGCGACAGAGTTGTGTTATGTGGTCAGACATTTTCATGTCGTGGTCAAACACAACACCTAAATTTCTGACCGAGAGAGAAGGGTGAATGTTAATGCCATTGAGGTTGAAAGTAAGATGTTGGAGATGTTTGAAGTGAGCAGGAGAAGACGCAATGAAGAACTCTGTCTTGTCTGGATTCATCCGGAGTTTATTAGAGATCAACCAAGATTGAAGCTCTTGGACACACTTGGACAGTCGAAACAGAGCACAGACAGCATCTCCAGGCTGGATGGGGTCAAAGGTCAAGAACAGCTGGACATCATCTGCATAAATGTGGTATTGTATGGAGTGTTGCCGGGCTATTTGACCAATAGAGTGTGTGTAGTAAGTGAAGAGCTGTGGACCAATGACAGATCCTTGAGGAACACCATATTTGAGATTGGCTTCAACAGAGAGCGCCTCCCTCACACAGACTTGACTCGTTCTACTCGTTCTACTCGTTCTTACAGGCGACATTTCCGTTTTATATTGTTTACAGTCCACATTATTTTTACACAAATTACACATAAAAAAAAAAATTAAAAAAAAAAAAAACGGCCTCCCTTCTCCCCTCACAGCCGTCCTTACCACACCATGATTACAAATTGTTTACCGAGTACGTATTTCTACTCAGTTGAGTTTTTCGTAAACCATTGTTACCGTTTTAGAGTTAAACCGTTAATCTAAAACACAAATTTTGTTCGCACTCAAACTTGAGCAAGAACTCACTGCTCGTTATCAAGCCCAAACACAAAATCAGCGAAGGTGTTAATACCGAGTAATACAAATATTCACTATTTTACACCGTGCATTTCGTTTGCCAATTTCATTTTACCACAAACACTAACTTTGTTTGCACATGAACCCAAGCTCGAGCTGAAACACAAAATCAACTAAAGACATTAATACCCAGTAATATAAATATTCACTATTTTACACCGTCTATTTTGCCATATTTACCATGTTTGCGACATTATTTTTACACAAACTACACGTAAATAAAAATAAAAATAAACGGCCTCCCTTCTCCCCTCACAGCCGTCCTTACCACACCATGATTACAAACATTTTCCCAGTTGAGTTTTTCGTAAACCATTGTTACCGTTTTTGAGTTACACCGTTAATCCGAAACAAAAATTTTGTTCGCACTCAAACCCGAGCAAGAACTCACTGCTCGTTATCAAGCCCAAACACTAAATCTGCGAAGGCGTTAATACCCAGCAATACAAATATTCACTATTTTACACCGTCCATTTCATTACCATATTTACAGGCGACATTTCTGTTTTATATTGTTTACAGTAGACATTATTTTTACACAAATTACACGTAAATAAAGTAAAAAATAAACGGCCTCCCTTCTCCCCTCACAGCCGTCCTTACCACACCATGATTACAAATTGTTTACCGAGTACGTATTTCTACTCAGTTGAGTTTTTCGTAAACCATTGTTACCGTTTTAGAGTTAAACCGTTAATCTAAAACACAAATTTTGTTCGCACTCAAACTTGAGCAAGAACTCACTGCTCGTTATCAAGCCCAAACACAAAATCAGCGAAGGTGTTAATACCGAGTAATACAAATATTCACTATTTTACACCGTGCATTTCGTTTGCCAATTTCATTTTACCACAAACACTAACTTTGTTTGCACATGAACCCAAGCTCGAGCTGAAACATAAAATCAACTAAAGAAATTAATACCCAGTAATATAAATATTCACTATTTTACACCGTCTATTTTGCCATATTTACCATGTTTGCGACATTATTTTTATTTTTATTTACGTGTAATTTGTGTAAAAATAAACGGCCTCCCTTCTCCCCTCACAGCCGTCCTTACCACACCATGATTACAAACATTTTCCCAGTTGAGTTTTTTGTAAACCATTGTTACCGTTTTTGAGTTACACCGTTAATCCGAAACACAAACTTTGTTCGCACTCAAACCCAAGCAAGAACTCACTGCTCGTTATCAAGCCCAAACACTAAATCTGCGAAGGCGTTAATACCCAGCAATACAAATATTCACTATTTTACACCGTCCATTTCATTACCATATTTACAGGCGACATTTCTGTTTTATATTGTTTACAGTAGACATTATTTTTACACAAATTACACGTAAATAAAGTAAAAAATAAACGGCCTCCCTTCTCCCCTCACAGCCGTCCTTACCACACCATGATTACAAATTGTTTACCGAGTACGTATTTCTACTCAGTTGAGTTTTTCGTAAACCATTGTTACCGTTTTAGAGTTAAACCGTTAATCTAAAACACAAATTTTGTTCGCACTCAAACTTGAGCAAGAACTCACTGCTCGTTATCAAGCCCAAACACAAAATCAGCGAAGGTGTTAATACCGAGTAATACAAATATTCACTATTTTACACCGTGCATTTCGTTTGCCAATTTCATTTTACCACAAACACTAACTTTGTTTGCACATGAACCCAAGCTCGAGCTGAAACACAAAATCAACTAAAGACATTAATACCCAGTAATATAAATATTCACTATTTTACACCGTCTATTTTGCCATATTTACCATGTTTGCGACATTATTTTTACACAAACTACACGTAAATAAAAATAAAAATAAACGGCCTCCCTTCTCCCCTCACAGCCGTCCTTACCACACCATGATTACAAACATTTTCCCAGTTGAGTTTTTCGTAAACCATTGTTACCGTTTTTGAGTTACACCGTTAATCCGAAACAAAAATTTTGTTCGCACTCAAACCCGAGCAAGAACTCACTGCTCGTTATCAAGCCCAAACACTAAATCTGCGAAGGCGTTAATACCCAGCAATACAAATATTCACTATTTTACACCGTCCATTTCATTACCATATTTACAGGCGACATTTCTGTTTTATATTGTTTACAGTAGACATTATTTTTACACAAATTACACGTAAATAAAGTAAAAAATAAACGGCCTCCCTTCTCCCCTCACAGCCGTCCTTACCACACCATGATTACAAATTGTTTACCGAGTACGTATTTCTACTCAGTTGAGTTTTTCGTAAACCATTGTTACCGTTTTAGAGTTAAACCGTTAATCTAAAACACAAATTTTGTTCGCACTCAAACTTGAGCAAGAACTCACTGCTCGTTATCAAGCCCAAACACAAAATCAGCGAAGGTGTTAATACCGAGTAATACAAATATTCACTATTTTACACCGTGCATTTCGTTTGCCAATTTCATTTTACCACAAACACTAACTTTGTTTGCACATGAACCCAAGCTCGAGCTGAAACATAAAATCAACTAAAGAAATTAATACCCAGTAATATAAATATTCACTATTTTACACCGTCTATTTTGCCATATTTACCATGTTTGCGACATTATTTTTATTTTTATTTACGTGTAATTTGTGTAAAAATAAACGGCCTCCCTTCTCCCCTCACAGCCGTCCTTACCACACCATGATTACAAACATTTTCCCAGTTGAGTTTTTTGTAAACCATTGTTACCGTTTTTGAGTTACACCGTTAATCCGAAACACAAACTTTGTTCGCACTCAAACCCAAGCAAGAACTCACTGCTCGTTATCAAGCCCAAACACTAAATCTGCGAAGGCGTTAATACCCAGCAATACAAATATTCACTATTTTACACCGTCCATTTCATTACCATATTTACAGGCGACATTTCTGTTTTATATTGTTTACAGTAGACATTATTTTTACACAAATTACACGTAAATAAAGTAAAAAATAAACGGCCTCCCTTCTCCCCTCACAGCCGTCCTTACCACACCATGATTACAAATTGTTTACCGAGTACGTATTTCTACTCAGTTGAGTTTTTCGTAAACCATTGTTACCGTTTTAGAGTTAAACCGTTAATCTAAAACACAAATTTTGTTCGCACTCAAACTTGAGCAAGAACTCACTGCTCGTTATCAAGCCCAAACACAAAATCAGCGAAGGTGTTAATACCGAGTAATACAAATATTCACTATTTTACACCGTGCATTTCGTTTGCCAATTTCATTTTACCACAAACACTAACTTTGTTTGCACATGAACCCAAGCTCGAGCTGAAACACAAAATCAACTAAAGACATTAATACCCAGTAATATAAATATTCACTATTTTACACCGTCTATTTTGCCATATTTACCATGTTTGCGACATTATTTTTACACAAATTACACGTAAATAAAAATACAAATAAACGGCCTCCCTTCTCCCCTCACAGCCGTCCTTACCACACCATGATTACAAACATTTTCCCAGTTGAGTTTTTCGTAAACCATTGTTACCGTTTTTGAGTTACACCGTTAATCCGAAACACAAACTTTGTTCGCACTCAAACCCGAGCAAGAACTCACTGCTCGTTATCAAGCCCAAACACTAAATCTGCGAAGGCGTTAATACCCAGGAATACAAATATTCACTATTTTACACCGTCCATTTCATTACCATATTTACAGGCGACATTTCTGTTTTATATTGTTTACAGTAGACATTATTTTTACACAAATTACACGTAAATAAAGTAAAAAATAAACGGCCTCCCTTCTCCCCTCACAGCCGTCCTTACCACACCATGATTACAAATTTTTTACCGAGTACGTATTTCTACTCAGTTGAGTTTTTCGTAAACCATCGTTACCATTTTTGAGTTAAACCGTTAATCTGAAACACAAATTTTGTTCGCACTCAAACTTGAGCAAGAACTCACTGCTCGTTATCAAGCCCAAACACAAAATCAGCGAAGGTGTTAATACCGAGTAATACAAATATTCACTATTTTACACCGTGCATTTCGTTTGCCAATTTTATTTTACCACAAACACTAACTTTGTTTGCACATGAACCCAAGCTCGAGCTGAAACACAAAATCAACTAAAGACATTAATACCCAGTAATATAAATATTCACTATTTTACACCGTCTATTTTGCCATATTTACCATGTTTGCGACATTATTTTTACACAAATTACACGTAAATAAAAATAAAAATAAACGGCCTCCCTTCTCCCCTCACAGCCGTCCTTACCACACCATGATTACAAACATTTTCCCAGTTGAGTTTTTCGTAAACCATTGTTACCGTTTTTGAGTTACACCGTTAATCCGAAACACAAACTTTGTTCGCACTCAAACCCGAGCAAGAACTCACTGCTCGTTATCAAGCCCAAACACTAAATCTGCGAAGGCGTTAATACCCAGCAATTCAAATATTCACTATTTTACACCGTTCATTTCATTACCATATTTAATAATAATAATAATAATAACTGGATTTTTATAGCGCCAAATTACCAAAGGATACAGGGCGCTAGAAAAGAAGAAAGAGGAATAGAAGACAACAAACAACAAAGAAAAAAGGACATGCAGCTAAGTTTGGGGGAAAAGGTAGGTCTTGAGAGCTTTTTTGAAGGAAAAGACACTGCCTGAGTTTCTGATGGAGATAGGCAGGTTGTTCCATAGCCGGGGGGCGGCAGCAGCGAAGGCCCTGTCACCAGCCAATTTATGTGACTTAGGGATAACAAGAGACTCACAAGCAGAAGAACGAAGGGAGTAAGGACTCTTGTGGATTTTGAGAAGAGAGGATCGAGAGATAATCTGGTGCAGAGTGATTAAGTGACTTGTAAGTGTGAACCAGTGTGCGAAACTGAATGCGTTCGGCGACTGGGAGCCAGTGTAGTTGTTTGAGCAGAGGAGATCTATGGGTGTGTTTGGGAGTCTGAAAGATAAGCCTTGCACATCTGTTTTGAAGTCTCTGAAGACGAGATATTTCTTTCTTGGAGACTCCATTAAGAAGGCCGGCAGCTGCAATAATCCAGTTTTGATAGAATCAGGGCACGGCCGGCAGCGATAATTTTATCTGCAGGTAGGTTGGTACATAGTGTACATTTATTAGCCAATCAGAACACAGATGGTGTTGACGTCATCGATGATGTTAGAGTTGTCTGGGATCTGACTAGTGTTAGGGGTTAGGGCATAAAGAAAGGAATTTTCTTTATGGTTAGTGTTAGGGTTAGGGTTAGGGGTTAGTGTTAATTTGTCCCAGACAACTCTAACATCAGCGATGACGTCAACATCATCTGTGTTCTGATTGGCTAATGTACCAACCTACCTGCAGAAAAAAATTATTGCCGGCCGGCATTGTGACAGGCATTAAAGTCAAGAAATTTCCTGATCCGGCTAAGGTTACGTATGTGCCAGTTGAGAGAGCGACAGAGTTGTGTTATGTGGTCAGACATTTTCATGTCGTGGTCAAACACAACACCTAAATTTCTGACCGAGAGAGAAGGGTGAATGTTAATGCCATTGAGGTTGAAAGTAAGATGTTGGAGATGTTTGAAGTGAGCAGGAGAAGACGCAATGAAGAACTCTGTCTTGTCTGGATTCATCCGGAGTTTATTAGAGATCAACCAAGATTGAAGCTCTTGGACACACTTGGACAGTCGAAACAGAGCACAGACAGCATCTCCAGGCTGGATGGGGTCAAAGGTCAAGAACAGCTGGACATCATCTGCATAAATGTGGTATTGTATGGAGTGTTGCCGGGCTATTTGACCAATAGAGTGTGTGTAGTAAGTGAAGAGCTGTGGACCAATGACAGATCCTCGAGGAACACCATATTTGAGATTGGCTTCAACAGAGAGCGCCTCCCTCACACAGACTTGACTCGTTCTACTCGTTCTACTCGTTCTTACAGGCGACATTTCCGTTTTATATTGTTTACAGTCCACATTATTTTTACACAAATTACACATAAAAAAAAAAAAAAAAAAAAAAAAAAACGGCCTCCCTTCTCCCCTCACAGCCGTCCTTACCACACCATGGTTACAAATTGTTTACCGAGTACGTATTTCTACTCAGTTGAGTTTTTCGTAAACCATTGTTACCGTTTTAGAGTTAAACCGTTAATCTAAAACACAAATTTTGTTCGCACTCAAACTTGAGCAAGAACTCACTGCTCGTTATCAAGCCCAAACACAAAATCAGCGAAGGTGTTAATACCGAGTAATACAAATATTCACTATTTTACACCGTGCATTTCGTTTGCCAATTTCATTTTACCACAAACACTAACTTTGTTTGCACATGAACCCAAGCTCGAGCTGAAACACAAAATCAACTAAAGACATTAATACCCAGTAATATAAATATTCACTATTTTACACCGTCTATTTTGCCATATTTACCATGTTTGCGACATTATTTTTACACAAATTACACGTAAATAAAGTAAAAAATAAACGGCCTCCCTTCTCCCCTCACAGCCGTCCTTACCACACCATGATTACAAATTGTTTACCGAGTACGTATTTCTACTCAGTTGAGTTTTTCGTAAACCATTGTTACCGTTTTGGGTTAAACCGTTAATCCGAAACAAAAATTTTGTTCGCACTCAAACCCGAGCAAGAACTCACTGCTCGTTATCAAGCCCAAACACTAAATCTGCGAAGGCGTTAATACCCAGCAATACAAATATTCACTATTTTACACCGTCCATTTCATTACCATATTTACAGGCGACATTTCTGTTTTATATTGTTTACAGTAGACATTATTTTTACACAAATTACACGTAAATAAAGTAAAAAATAAACGGCCTCCCTTCTCCCCTCACAGCCGTCCTTACCACACCATGATTACAAACATTTTCCCAGTTGAGTTTTTCGTAAACCATTGTTACCGTTTTTGAGTTACACCGTTAATCCGAAACAAAAATTTTGTTCGCACTCAAACCCGATCAAGAACTCACTGCTCGTTATCAAGCCCAAACACTAAATCTGCGAAGGCGTTAATACCCAGCAATACAAATATTCACTATTTTACACCGTCCATTTCATTACCATATTTACAGGCGACATTTCTGTTTTATATTGTTTACAGTAGACATTATTTTTACACAAATTACACGTAAATAAAGTAAAAAATAAACGGCCTCCCTTCTCCCCTCACAGCCGTCCTTACCACACCATGATTACAAATTGTTTACCGAGTACGTATTTCTACTCAGTTGAGTTTTTCGTAAACCATTGTTACCGTTTTAGAGTTAAACCGTTAATCTAAAACACAAATTTTGTTCGCACTCAAACTTGAGCAAGAACTCACTGCTCGTTATCAAGCCCAAACACAAAATCAGCGAAGGTGTTAATACCGAGTAATACAAATATTCACTATTTTACACCGTGCATTTCGTTTGCCAATTTCATTTTACCACAAACACTAACTTTGTTTGCACATGAACCCAAGCTCGAGCTGAAACATAAAATCAACTAAAGAAATTAATACCCAGTAATATAAATATTCACTATTTTACACCGTCTATTTTGCCATATTTACCATGTTTGCGACATTATTTTTATTTTTATTTACGTGTAATTTGTGTAAAAATAAACGGCCTCCCTTCTCCCCTCACAGCCGTCCTTACCACACCATGATTACAAACATTTTCCCAGTTGAGTTTTTTGTAAACCATTGTTACCGTTTTTGAGTTACACCGTTAACCACTTGGCGCCGGGCTACCCGAAATCGGGCATTTTTCCCGATACCACGCAGCCGGGTGCCCAGTTTCGGGCATCGAAAATTATATAAATTTTATAGTGCTGGAGGATTGTAAAAAAATGTTTTATTACTCGGCCAAAAGTTAACTCGGCCAAAAGGTTACTGGCTGTCAGTCAAAAAGTGTTTGCCTCTTGCGGGGTTATTTCAATTACAATGGGCCCCCAGGCGTGAAAGGACTCCGGCAACACGTAAACAAAAGACCGCGCCGCTGGGACTTGCCACTCAACAGCCCGCAGAGTTGGCATTGTAAGCGGATTATCTCCACGGACAAAGGCACGCTGAACGCGCTCTCATTGTCAGGGCGTGCGTGGTGAATAACCTCGTCACCGCCACGGCCCACACACTGCTGAAAGGAAATTCCTAAGACAAAACAGCTGAATAACCCCATCACCCCCACGGCCCACACACTGCTAAAAGGAATTTTTCTAAGACAAAACAGCTGCGCGGTGCCCATAAAACTCGCGTGCAGCGGTTATTGCTAGCATTTTCGTTCTGTTTTCCGCTCGAAGCACACACACCACAATACTTTATTCCTCTTCTTTCGAAGCAAGATGTCTGATGTTACATCGGGTGAATCTAACTACTCTAGTAGTGAAGTTAGTGATTTTTCGGATGATGCTTCATACAACCCAGCAACACGCTGTCTAGACTCGGTAACAAAGAGCGGATTACGCAAGACCAAACAATGGGGCCGTTTATTTCCGGGCGCAATTCAATGGAGTCACTGGAGCGTGCAGGTCAGGCTAAACTAGCCTGGGTACCGTCTTGCTGGAGTATAAGTTCCCAGCAGGATATTATTTTTTAAACATTTATGAAATTCTAAAATCATCTAAAAAGTTCCCGGCTCCGTGTCACGCGCTCGGTATTTCCGCCCGGCGCGAAATGGTTAATCCGAAACACAAACTTTGTTCGCACTCAAACCCAAGCAAGAACTCACTGCTCGTTATCAAGCCCAAACACTAAATCTGCGAAGGCGTTAATACCCAGCAATACAAATATTCACTATTTTACACCGTCCATTTCATTACCATATTTACAGGCGACATTTCTGTTTTATATTGTTTACAGTAGACATTATTTTTACACAAATTACACGTAAATAAAGTAAAAAATAAACGGCCTCCCTTCTCCCCTCACAGCCGTCCTTACCACACCATGATTACAAATTGTTTACCGAGTACGTATTTCTACTCAGTTGAGTTTTTCGTAAACCATTGTTACCGTTTTAGAGTTAAACCGTTAATCTAAAACACAAATTTTGTTCGCACTCAAACTTGAGCAAGAACTCACTGCTCGTTATCAAGCCCAAACACAAAATCAGCGAAGGTGTTAATACCGAGTAATACAAATATTCACTATTTTACACCGTGCATTTCGTTTGCCAATTTCATTTTACCACAAACACTAACTTTGTTTGCACATGAACCCAAGCTCGAGCTGAAACACAAAATCAACTAAAGACATTAATACCCAGTAATATAAATATTCACTATTTTACACCGTCTATTTTGCCATATTTACCATGTTTGCGACATTATTTTTACACAAATTACACGTAAATAAAAATAAAAATAAACGGCCTCCCTTCTCCCCTCACAGCCGTCCTTACCACACCATGATTACAAACATTTTCCCAGTTGAGTTTTTCGTAAACCATTGTTACCGTTTTTGAGTTACACCGTTAATCCGAAACACAAACTTTGTTCGCACTCAAACCCGAGCAAGAACTCACTGCTCGTTATCAAGCCCAAACACTAAATCTGCGAAGGCGTTAATACCCAGGAATACAAATATTCACTATTTTACACCGTCCATTTCATTACCATATTTACAGGCGACATTTCTGTTTTATATTGTTTACAGTAGACATTATTTTTACACAAATTACACGTAAATAAAGTAAAAAATAAACGGCCTCCCTTCTCCCCTCACAGCCGTCCTTACCACACCATGATTACAAATTTTTTACCGAGTACGTATTTCTACTCAGTTGAGTTTTTCGTAAACCATCGTTACCATTTTTGAGTTAAACCGTTAATCTGAAACACAAATTTTGTTCGCACTCAAACTTGAGCAAGAACTCACTGCTCGTTATCAAGCCCAAACACAAAATCAGCGAAGGTGTTAATACCGAGTAATACAAATATTCACTATTTTACACCGTGCATTTCGTTTGCCAATTTTATTTTACCACAAACACTAACTTTGTTTGCACATGAACCCAAGCTCGAGCTGAAACACAAAATCAACTAAAGACATTAATACCCAGTAATATAAATATTCACTATTTTACACCGTCTATTTTGCCATATTTACCATGTTTGCGACATTATTTTTACACAAATTACACGTAAATAAAAATAAAAATAAACGGCCTCCCTTCTCCCCTCACAGCCGTCCTTACCACACCATGATTACAAACATTTTCCAAGTTGAGTTATTCGTAAACCATCGTTACCGTTTTTGAGTTGCACCGTTAATCCGAAACACAAACTTTGTTCGAACTCAAACCTGAGCAAGAACTTACTGCTCGTTATCAAGCCCAAACACAAAATCAGCGAAGGCGTTAATACCCAGCAATACAAATATTCACTATTTTACACCGTCCATTTCATTACCATATTTACAGGCGACATTTCTGTTTTATATTGTTTACAGTAGACATTATTTTTACACAAATTACACGTAAATAAAGTAAAAAATAAACGGCCTCCCTTCTCCCCTCACAGCCGTCCTTACCACACCATGATTACAAATTTTTTACCGAGTACGTATTTCTACTCAGTTGAGTTTTTCGTAAACCATCGTTACCGTTTTTGAGTTAAACCGTTAATCTGAAACACAAATTTTGTTCGCACTCAAACTTGAGCAAGAACTCACTGCTCGTTATCAAGCCCAAACACAAAATCAGCGAAGGTGTTAATACCGAGTAATACAAATATTCACTATTTTACACCGTGCATTTCGTTTGCCAATTTCATTTTACCACAAACACTAACTTTGTTTGCACATGAACCCAAGCTCGAGCTGAAACACAAAATCAACTAAAGACACTAATACCCAGTAATATAAATATTCACTATTTTACACCGTCTATTTTGCTATATTTACCATGTTTGCGACATTATTTTTACACAAATTACACGTAAATAAAAATAAAAATAAACGGCCTCCCTTCTCCCCTCACAGCCGTCCTTACCACACCATGATTACAAACATTTTCCCAGTTGAGTTATTCGTAAACCATTGTTACCGTTTTTGAGTTACACCGTTAATCCGAAACACAAACCTTGTTCGCACTCAAACCCGAGCAAGAACTCACTGCTCGTTATCAAGCCCAAACACTAAATCTGCGAAGGCGTTAATACCCAGCAATTCAAATATTCACTATTTTACACCGTTCATTTCATTACCATATTTAATAATAATAATAATAATAACTGGATTTGTATAGCGCCAAATTACCAAAGGATACAGGGCGCTAGAAAAGAAGAAAGAGGAATAGAAGACAACAAACAACAAAGAAAAAAGGACATGCAGCTAAGTTTGGGGGAAAAGGTAGGTCTTGAGAGCTTTTTTGAAGGAAAAGACACTGCCTGAGTTTCTGATGGAGATAGGCAGGTTGTTCCATAGCCGGGGGGCGGCAGCAGCGAAGGCCCTGTCACCAGCCAATTTATGTGACTTAGGGATAACAAGAGACTCACAAGCAGAAGAACGAAGGGAGTAAGGACTCTTGTGGATTTTGAGAAGAGAGGATCGAGAGATAATCTGGTGCAGAGTGATTAAGTGACTTGTAAGTGTGAACCAGTGTGCGAAACTGAATGCGTTCGGCGACTGGGAGCCAGTGTAGTTGTTTGAGCAGAGGAGATCTATGGGTGTGTTTGGGAGTCTGAAAGATAAGCCTTGCACATCTGTTTTGAAGTCTCTGAAGACGAGATATTTCTTTCTTGGAGACTCCATTAAGAAGGCCGGCAGCTGCAATAATCCAGTTTTGATAGAATCAGGGCACGGCCGGCAGCGATAATTTTATCTGCAGGTAGGTTGGTACATAGTGTACATTTATTAGCCAATCAGAACACAGATGGTGTTGACGTCATCGATGATGTTAGAGTTGTCTGGGATCTGACTAGTGTTAGGGGTTAGGGAATAAAGAAAGGAATTTTCTTTATGGTTAGTGTTAGGGTTAGGGTTAGGGGTTAGTGTTAATTTGTCCCAGACAACTCTAACATCAGCGATGACGTCAACATCATCTGTGTTCTGATTGGCTAATGTACCAACCTACCTGCAGAAAAAAATTATTGCCGGCCGGCATTGTGACAGGCATTAAAGTCAAGAAATTTCCTGATCCGGCTAAGGTTACGTATGTGCCAGTTGAGAGAGCGACAGAGTTGTGTTATGTGGTCAGACATTTTCATGTCGTGGTCAAACACAACACCTAAATTTCTGACCGAGAGAGAAGGGTGAATGTTAATGCCATTGAGGTTGAAAGTAAGATGTTGGAGATGTTTGAAGTGAGCAGGAGAAGACGCAATGAAGAACTCTGTCTTGTCTGGATTCATCCGGAGTTTATTAGAGATCAACCAAGATTGAAGCTCTTGGACACACTTGGACAGTCGAAACAGAGCACAGACAGCATCTCCAGGCTGGATGGGGTCAAAGGTCAAGAACAGCTGGACATCATCTGCATAAATGTGGTATTGAATGGAGTGTTGCCGGGCTATTTGACCAATAGAGTGTGTGTAGTAAGTGAAGAGCTGTGGACCAATGACAGATCCTTGAGGAACACCATATTTGAGATTGGCTTCAACAGAGAGCGCCTCCCTCACACGGACTTGACTCGTTCTACTCGTTCTACTCGTTCTTACAGGCGACATTTCCGTTTTATATTGTTTACAGTCCACATTATTTTTACACAAATTACACATAAATAAAAATAAAATAAAAATAAAAAACGGCCTCCCTTCTCCCCTCACAGCCGTCCTTACCACACCATGATTACAAACATTTTCCCAGTTGAGTTTTTCGTAAACCATCGTTACCGTTTTTGAGTTAAACCGTTAATCTGAAACACAAATTTTGTTCGCACTCAAACTTGAGCAAGAACTCACTGCTCGTTATCAAGCCCAAACACAAAATCAGCGAAGGTGTTAATACCGAGTAATACAAATATTCACTATTTTACACCGTGCATTTCGTTTGCCAATTTTATTTTACCACAAACACTAACTTTGTTTGCACATGAACCCAAGCTCGAGCTGAAACACAAAATCAACTAAAGAAATTAATACCCAGTAATATAAATATTCACTATTTTACACCGTCTATCTTGCCATATTTACCATATTTGCGACATTATTTTTACACAAATTACACGTAAATAAAAATAAAAATAAACAGCCTCCCTTCTCCCCTCACAGCCGCCCTTACCACACCATGATTACAAACATTTTCCCAGTTGAGTTATTCGTAAACCATTGTTACCGTTTTTGAGTTACACCGTTAATCCGAAACACAAACTTTGTTCGCACTCAAACCCGAGCAAGAACTCACTGCTCGTTATCAAGCCCAAACACTAAATCTGCGAAGGCGTTAATACCCAGCAATTCAAATATTCACTATTTTACACCGTCCATTTCATTACCATATTTACAGGCGACATTTCTGTTTTATATTGTTTACAGTAGACATTATTTTTACACAAATTACACGTAAATAAAGTAAAAAATAAACGGCCTCCCTTCTCCCCTCACAGCCGTCCTTACCACACCATGATTACAAATTTTTTACCGAGTACGTATTTCTACTCAGTTGAGTTTTTCGTAAACCATCGTTACCGTTTTTGAGTTAAACCGTTAATCTGAAACACAAATTTTGTTCGCACTCAAACTTGAGCAAGAACTCACTGCTCGTTATCAAGCCCAAACACAAAATCAGCGAAGGTGTTAATACCGAGTAATACAAATATTCACTATTTTACACCGTGCATTTCGTTTGCCAATTTCATTTTACCACAAACACTAACTTTGTTTGCACATGAACCCAAGCTCGAGCTGAAACACAAAATCAACTAAAGACACTAATACCCAGTAATATAAATATTCACTATTTTACACCGTCTATTTTGCTATATTTACCATGTTTGCGACATTATTTTTACACAAATTACACGTAAATAAAAATAAAAATAAACGGCCTCCCTTCTCCCCTCACAGCCGTCCTTACCACACCATGATTACAAACATTTTCCCAGTTGAGTTATTCGTAAACCATTGTTACCGTTTTTGAGTTACACCGTTAATCCGAAACACAAACTTTGTTCGCACTCAAACCCGAGCAAGAACTCACTGCTCGTTATCAAGCCCAAACACTAAATCTGCGAAGGCGTTAATACCCAGCAATTCAAATATTCACTATTTTACACCGTTCATTTCATTACCATATTTAATAATAATAATAATAATAACTGGATTTGTATAGTGCCAAATTACCAAAGGATACAGGGCGCTAGAAAAGAAGAAAGAGGAATAGAAGACAACAAACAACAAAGAAAAAAGGACATGCAGCTAAGTTTGGGGGAAAAGGTAGGTCTTGAGAGCTTTTTTGAAGGAAAAGACACTGCCTGAGTTTCTGATGGAGATAGGCAGGTTGTTCCATAGCCGGGGGGCGGCAGCAGCGAAGGCCCTGTCACCAGCCAATTTATGTGACTTAGGGATAACAAGAGACTCACAAGCAGAAGAACGAAGGGAGTAAGGACTCTTGTGGATTTTGAGAAGAGAGGATCGAGAGATAATCTGGTGCAGAGTGATTAAGTGACTTGTAAGTGTGATCCAGTGTGCGAAACTGAATGCGTTCGGCGACTGGGAGCCAGTGTAGTTGTTTGAGCAGAGGAGATCTATGGGTGTGTTTGGGAGTCTGAAAGATAAGCCTTGCACATCTGTTTTGAAGTCTCTGAAGACGAGATATTTCTTTCTTGGAGACTCCATTAAGAAGGCCGGCAGCTGCAATAATCCAGTTTTGATAGAATCAGGGCACGGCCGGCAGCGATAAATTTATCTGCAGGTAGGTTGGTACATAGTGTACATTTATTAGCCAATCAGAACACAGATGGTGTTGACGTCATCGATGATGTTAGAGTTGTCTGGGATCTGACTAGTGTTAGGGGTTAGGGAATAAAGAAAGGAATTTTCTTTATGGTTAGTGTTAGGGTTAGGGTTAGGGGTTAGTGTTAATTTGTCCCAGACAACTCTAACATCAGCGATGACGTCAACATCATCTGTGTTCTGATTGGCTAATGTACCAACCTACCTGCAGAAAAAAATTATTGCCGGCCGGCATTGTGACAGGCATTAAAGTCAAGAAATTTCCTGATCCGGCTAAGGTTACGTATGTGCCAGTTGAGAGAGCGACAGAGTTGTGTTATGTGGTCAGACATTTTCATGTCGTGGTCAAACACAACACCTAAATTTCTGACCGAGAGAGAAGGGTGAATGTTAATGCCATTGAGGTTGAAAGTAAGATGTTGGAGATGTTTGAAGTGAGCAGGAGAAGACGCAATGAAGAACTCTGTCTTGTCTGGATTCATCCGGAGTTTATTAGAGATCAACCAAGATTGAAGCTCTTGGACACACTTGGACAGTCGAAACAGAGCACAGACAGCATCTCCAGGCTGGATGGGGTCAAAGGTCAAGAACAGCTGGACATCATCTGCATAAATGTGGTATTGTATGGAGTGTTGCCGGGCTATTTGACCAATAGAGTGTGTGTAGTAAGTGAAGAGCTGTGGACCAATGACAGATCCTTGAGGAACACCATATTTGAGATTGGCTTCAACAGAGACAGAGAGCGCCTCCCTCACACGGACTTGACTCGTTCTACTCGTTCTACTCGTTCTTACAGGCGACATTTCCGTTTTATATTGTTTACAGTCCACATTATTTTTACACAAATTACACATAAATAAAAATAAAATAAAAATAAAAAACGGCCTCCCTTCTCCCCTCACAGCCGTCCTTACCACACCATGATTACAAACATTTTCCCAGTTGAGTTTTTCGTAAACCATCGTTACCGTTTTTGAGTTAAACCGTTAATCTGAAACACAAATTTTGTTCGCACTCAAACTTGAGCAAGAACTCACTGCTCGTTATCAAGCCCAAACACAAAATCAGCGAAGGTGTTAATACCGAGTAATACAAATATTCACTATTTTACACCGTGCATTTCGTTTGCCAATTTCATTTTACCACAAACACTAACTTTGTTTGCACATGAACCCAAGCTCGAGCTGAAACACAAAATCAACTAAAGACATTAATACCCAGTAATATAAATATTCACTATTTTACACCGTCTATTTTGCCATATTTACCATGTTTGCGACATTATTTTTACACAAACTACACGTAAATAAAAATAAAAATAAACGGCCTCCCTTCTCCCCTCACAGCCGTCCTTACCACACCATGATTACAAACATTTTCCCAGTTGAGTTTTTCGTAAACCATTGTTACCGTTTTTGAGTTACACCGTTAATCCGAAACAAAAACTTTGTTCGCACTCAAACCCGAGCAAGAACTCACTGCTCGTTATCAAGCCCAAACACTAAATCTGCGAAGGCGTTAATACCCAGCAATACAAATATTCACTATTTTACACCGTCCATTTCATTACCATATTTACAGGCGACATTTCTGTTTTATATTGTTTACAGTAGACATTATTTTTACACAAATTACACGTAAATAAAGTAAAAAATAAACGGCCTCCCTTCTCCCCTCACAGCCGTCCTTACCACACCATGATTACAAATTGTTTACCGAGTACGTATTTCTACTCAGTTGAGTTTTTCGTAAACCATTGTTACCGTTTTAGAGTTAAACCGTTAATCTAAAACACAAATTTTGTTCGCACTCAAACTTGAGCAAGAACTCACTGCTCGTTATCAAGCCCAAACACAAAATCAGCGAAGGTGTTAATACCGAGTAATACAAATATTCACTATTTTACACCGTGCATTTCGTTTGCCAATTTCATTTTACCACAAACACTAACTTTGTTTGCACATGAACCCAAGCTCGAGCTGAAACATAAAATCAACTAAAGAAATTAATACCCAGTAATATAAATATTCACTATTTTACACCGTCTATTTTGCCATATTTACCAAGTTTGCGACATTATTTTTATTTTTATTTACGTGTAATTTGTGTAAAAATAAACGGCCTCCCTTCTCCCCTCACAGCCGTCCTTACCACACCATGATTACAAACATTTTCCCAGTTGAGTTTTTTGTAAACCATTGTTACCGTTTTTGAGTTACACCGTTAATCCGAAACACAAACTTTGTTCGCACTCAAACCCGAGCAAGAACTCACTGCTCGTTATCAAGCCCAAACACTAAATCTGCGAAGGCGTTAATACCCAGCAATACAAATATTCACTATTTTACACCGTCCATTTTATTACCATATTTACAGGCGACATTTCTGTTTTATATTGTTTACAGTAGACATTATTTTTACACAAATTACACGTAAATAAAGTAAAAAATAAACGGCCTCCCTTCTCCCCTCACAGCCGTCCTTACCACACCATGATTACAAATTGTTTACCGAGTACGTATTTCTACTCAGTTGAGTTTTTCGTAAACCATTGTTACCGTTTTAGAGTTAAACCGTTAATCTAAAACACAAATTTTGTTCGCACTCAAACTTGAGCAAGAACTCACTGCTCGTTATCAAGCCCGAACACAAAATCAGCGAAGGTGTTAATACCGAGTAATACAAATATTCACTATTTTACACCGTGCATTTCGTTTGCCAATTTCATTTTACCACAAACACTAACTTTGTTTGCACATGAACCCAAGCTCGAGCTGAAACACAAAATCAACTAAAGAAATTAATACCCAGTAATATAAATATTCACTATTTTACACCGTCTATTTTGCCATATTTACCATGTTTGCGACATTATTTTTACACAAATTACACGTAAATAAAAATAAAAATAAACGGCCTCCCTTCTCCCCTCACAGCCGTCCTTACCACACCATGATTACAAACATTTTCCCAGTTGAGTTTTTTGTAAACCATTGTTACCGTTTTTGAGTTACACCGTTAATCCGAAACACAAACTTTGTTCGCACTCAAACCCGAGCAAGAACTCACTGCTCGTTATCAAGCCCAAACACTAAATCTGCGAAGGCGTTAATACCCAGCAATACAAATATTCACTATTTTACACCGTCCATTTCATTACCATATTTACAGGCGACATTTCTGTTTTATATTGTTTACAGTAGACATTATTTTTACACAAATTACACGTAAATAAGGTAAAAAATAAACGGCCTCCCTTCTCCCCTCACAGCCGTCCTTACCACACCATGATTACAAATTTTTTACCGAGTACGTATTTCTACTCAGTTGAGTTTTTCGTAAACCATCGTTACCGTTTTTGAGTTAAACCGTTAATCTGAAACACAAATTTTGTTCGCACTCAAACTTGAGCAAGAACTCACTGCTCGTTATCAAGCCCAAACACAAAATCAGCGAAGGTGTTAATACCGAGTAATACAAATATTCACTATTTTACACCGTGCATTTCGTTTGCCAATTTCATTTTACCACAAACACTAACTTTGTTTGCACATGAACCCAAGCTCGAGCTGAAACACAAAATCAACTAAAGAAATTAATACCCAGTAATATAAATATTCACTATTTTACACCGTCTATTTTGCCATATTTACCATGTTTGCGACATTATTTTTACACAAATTACACGTAAATAAAAATAAAAATAAACGGCCTCCCTTCTCCCCTCACAGCCGTCCTTACCACACCATGATTACAAACATTTTCCCAGTTGAGTTTTTTGTAAACCATTGTTACCGTTTTTGAGTTACACCGTTAATCCGAAACACAAACTTTGTTCGCACTCAAACCCGAGCAAGAACTCACTGCTCGTTATCAAGCCCAAACACTAAATCTGCGAAGGCGTTAATACCCAGCAATACAAATATTCACTATTTTACACCGTCCATTTTATTACCATATTTACAGGCGACATTTCTGTTTTATATTGTTTACAGTAGACATTATTTTTACACAAATTACACGTAAATAAAGTAAAAAATAAACGGCCTCCCTTCTCCCCTCACAGCCGTCCTTACCACACCATGATTACAAATTGTTTACCGAGTACGTATTTCTACTCAGTTGAGTTTTTCGTAAACCATTGTTACCGTTTTAGAGTTAAACCGTTAATCTAAAACACAAATTTTGTTCGCACTCAAACTTGAGCAAGAACTCACTGCTCGTTATCAAGCCCAAACACAAAATCAGCGAAGGTGTTAATACCGAGTAATACAAATATTCACTATTTTACACCGTGCATTTCGTTTGCCAATTTCATTTTACCACAAACACTAACTTTGTTTGCACATGAACCCAAGCTCGAGCTGAAACACAAAATCAACTAAAGAAATTAATACCCAGTAATATAAATATTCACTATTTTACACCGTCTATTTTGCCATATTTACCATGTTTGCGACATTATTTTTACACAAATTACACGTAAATAAAGTAAAAAATAAACGGCCTCCCTTCTCCCCTCACAGCCGTCCTTACCACACCATGATTACAAATTGTTTACCGAGTACGTATTTCTACTCAGTTGAGTTTTTCGTAAACCATTGTTACCGTTTTAGAGTTAAACCGTTAATCTAAAACACAAATTTTGTTCGCACTCAAACTTGAGCAAGAACTCACTGCTCGTTATCAAGCCCAAACACAAAATCAGCGAAGGTGTTAATACCGAGTAATACAAATATTCACTATTTTACACCGTGCATTTCGTTTGCCAATTTCATTTTACCACAAACACTAACTTTGTTTGCACATGAACCCAAGCTCGAGCTGAAACACAAAATCAACTAAAGAAATTAATACCCAGTAATATAAATATTCACTATTTTACACCGTCTATTTTGCCATATTTACCATGTTTGCGACATTATTTTTACACAAATTACACGTAAATAAAAATAAAAATAAACGGCCTCCCTTCTCCCCTCACAGCCGTCCTTACCACACCATGATTACAAACATTTTCCCAGTTGAGTTTTTTGTAAACCATTGTTACCGTTTTTGAGTTACACCGTTAATCCGAAACACAAACTTTGTTCGCACTCAAACCCGAGCAAGAACTCACTGCTCGTTATCAAGCCCAAACACTAAATCTGCGAAGGCGTTAATACCCAGCAATACAAATATTCACTATTTTACACCGTCCATTTCATTACCATATTTACAGGCGACATTTCTGTTTTATATTGTTTACAGTAGACATTATTTTTACACAAATTACACGTAAATAAGGTAAAAAATAAACGGCCTCCCTTCTCCCCTCACAGCCGTCCTTACCACACCATGATTACAAATTTTTTACCGAGTACGTATTTCTACTCAGTTGAGTTTTTCGTAAACCATCGTTACCGTTTTTGAGTTAAACCGTTAATCTGAAACACAAATTTTGTTCGCACTCAAACTTGAGCAAGAACTCACTGCTCGTTATCAAGCCCAAACACAAAATCAGCGAAGGTGTTAATACCGAGTAATACAAATATTCACTATTTTACACCGTGCATTTCGTTTGCCAATTTCATTTTACCACAAACACTAACTTTGTTTGCACATGAACCCAAGCTCGAGCTGAAACACAAAATCAACTAAAGACACTAATACCCAGTAATATAAATATTCACTATTTTACACCGTCTATTTTGCTATATTTACCATGTTTGCGACATTATTTTTACACAAATTACACGTAAATAAAAATAAAAATAAACGGCCTCCCTTCTCCCCTCACAGCCGTCCTTACCACACCATGATTACAAACATTTTCCCAGTTGAGTTATTCGTAAACCATTGTTACCGTTTTTGAGTTACACCGTTAATCCGAAACACAAACTTTGTTCGCACTCAAACCCGAGCAAGAACTCACTGCTCGTTATCAAGCCCAAACACTAAATCTGCGAAGGCGTTAATACCCAGCAATTCAAATATTCACTATTTTACACCGTTCATTTCATTACCATATTTAATAATAATAATAATAATAACTGGATTTGTATAGTGCCAAATTACCAAAGGATACAGGGCGCTAGAAAAGAAGAAAGAGGAATAGAAGACAACAAACAACAAAGAAAAAAGGACATGCAGCTAAGTTTGGGGGAAAAGGTAGGTCTTGAGAGCTTTTTTGAAGGAAAAGACACTGCCTGAGTTTCTGATGGAGATAGGCAGGTTGTTCCATAGCCGGGGGGCGGCAGCAGCGAAGGCCCTGTCACCAGCCAATTTATGTGACTTAGGGATAACAAGAGACTCACAAGCAGAAGAACGAAGGGAGTAAGGACTCTTGTGGATTTTGAGAAGAGAGGATCGAGAGATAATCTGGTGCAGAGTGATTAAGTGACTTGTAAGTGTGATCCAGTGTGCGAAACTGAATGCGTTCGGCGACTGGGAGCCAGTGTAGTTGTTTGAGCAGAGGAGATCTATGGGTGTGTTTGGGAGTCTGAAAGATAAGCCTTGCACATCTGTTTTGAAGTCTCTGAAGACGAGATATTTCTTTCTTGGAGACTCCATTAAGAAGGCCGGCAGCTGCAATAATCCAGTTTTGATAGAATCAGGGCACGGCCGGCAGCGATAATTTTATCTGCAGGTAGGTTGGTACATAGTGTACATTTATTAGCCAATCAGAACACAGATGGTGTTGACGTCATCGATGATGTTAGAGTTGTCTGGGATCTGACTAGTGTTAGGGGTTAGGGCATAAAGAAAGGAATTTTCTTTATGGTTAGTGTTAGGGTTAGGGTTAGGGGTTAGTGTTAATTTGTCCCAGACAACTCTAACATCAGCGATGACGTCAACATCATCTGTGTTCTGATTGGCTAATGTACCAACCTACCTGCAGAAAAAAATTATTGCCGGCCGGCATTGTGACAGGCATTAAAGTCAAGAAATTTCCTGATCCGGCTAAGGTTACGTATGTGCCAGTTGAGAGAGCGACAGAGTTGTGTTATGTGGTCAGACATTTTCATGTCGTGGTCAAACACAACACCTAAATTTCTGACCGAGAGAGAAGGGTGAATGTTAATGCCATTGAGGTTGAAAGTAAGATGTTGGAGATGTTTGAAGTGAGCAGGAGAAGACGCAATGAAGAACTCTGTCTTGTCTGGATTCATCCGGAGTTTATTAGAGATCAACCAAGATTGAAGCTCTTGGACACACTTGGACAGTCGAAACAGAGCACAGACAGCATCTCCAGGCTGGATGGGGTCAAAGGTCAAGAACAGCTGGACATCATCTGCATAAATGTGGTATTGAATGGAGTGTTGCCGGGCTATTTGACCAATAGAGTGTGTGTAGTAAGTGAAGAGCTGTGGACCAATGACAGATCCTTGAGGAACACCATATTTGAGATTGGCTTCAACAGAGAGCGCCTCCCTCACACGGACTTGACTCGTTCTACTCGTTCTACTCGTTCTTACAGGCGACATTTCCGTTTTATATTGTTTACAGTCCACATTATTTTTACACAAATTACACATAAATAAAAATAAAATAAAAATAAAAAACGGCCTCCCTTCTCCCCTCACAGCCGTCCTTACCACACCATGATTACAAACATTTTCCCAGTTGAGTTTTTCGTAAACCATCGTTACCGTTTTTGAGTTAAACCGTTAATCTGAAACACAAATTTTGTTCGCACTCAAACTTGAGCAAGAACTCACTGCTCGTTATCAAGCCCAAACACAAAATCAGCGAAGGTGTTAATACCGAGTAATACAAATATTCACTATTTTACACCGTGCATTTCGTTTGCCAATTTTATTTTACCACAAACACTAACTTTGTTTGCACATGAACCCAAGCTCGAGCTGAAACACAAAATCAACTAAAGAAATTAATACCCAGTAATATAAATATTCACTATTTTACACCGTCTATCTTGCCATATTTACCATATTTGCGACATTATTTTTACACAAATTACACGTAAATAAAAATAAAAATAAACAGCCTCCCTTCTCCCCTCACAGCCGCCCTTACCACACCATGATTACAAACATTTTCCCAGTTGAGTTATTCGTAAACCATTGTTACCGTTTTTGAGTTACACCGTTAATCCGAAACACAAACTTTGTTCGCACTCAAACCCGAGCAAGAACTCACTGCTCGTTATCAAGCCCAAACACTAAATCTGCGAAGGCGTTAATACCCAGCAATTCAAATATTCACTATTTTACACCGTCCATTTCATTACCATATTTACAGGCGACATTTCTGTTTTATATTGTTTACAGTAGACATTATTTTTACACAAATTACACGTAAATAAAGTAAAAAATAAACGGCCTCCCTTCTCCCCTCACAGCCGTCCTTACCACACCATGATTACAAATTTTTTACCGAGTACGTATTTCTACTCAGTTGAGTTTTTCGTAAACCATCGTTACCGTTTTTGAGTTAAACCGTTAATCTGAAACACAAATTTTGTTCGCACTCAAACTTGAGCAAGAACTCACTGCTCGTTATCAAGCCCAAACACAAAATCAGCGAAGGTGTTAATACCGAGTAATACAAATATTCACTATTTTACACCGTGCATTTCGTTTGCCAATTTCATTTTACCACAAACACTAACTTTGTTTGCACATGAACCCAAGCTCGAGCTGAAACACAAAATCAACTAAAGACACTAATACCCAGTAATATAAATATTCACTATTTTACACCGTCTATTTTGCTATATTTACCATGTTTGCGACATTATTTTTACACAAATTACACGTAAATAAAAATAAAAATAAACGGCCTCCCTTCTCCCCTCACAGCCGTCCTTACCACACCATGATTACAAACATTTTCCCAGTTGAGTTATTCGTAAACCATTGTTACCGTTTTTGAGTTACACCGTTAATCCGAAACACAAACTTTGTTCGCACTCAAACCCGAGCAAGAACTCACTGCTCGTTATCAAGCCCAAACACTAAATCTGCGAAGGCGTTAATACCCAGCAATTCAAATATTCACTATTTTACACCGTTCATTTCATTACCATATTTAATAATAATAATAATAATAACTGGATTTGTATAGTGCCAAATTACCAAAGGATACAGGGCGCTAGAAAAGAAGAAAGAGGAATAGAAGACAACAAACAACAAAGAAAAAAGGACATGCAGCTAAGTTTGGGGGAAAAGGTAGGTCTTGAGAGCTTTTTTGAAGGAAAAGACACTGCCTGAGTTTCTGATGGAGATAGGCAGGTTGTTCCATAGCCGGGGGGCGGCAGCAGCGAAGGCCCTGTCACCAGCCAATTTATGTGACTTAGGGATAACAAGAGACTCACAAGCAGAAGAACGAAGGGAGTAAGGACTCTTGTGGATTTTGAGAAGAGAGGATCGAGAGATAATCTGGTGCAGAGTGATTAAGTGACTTGTAAGTGTGATCCAGTGTGCGAAACTGAATGCGTTCGGCGACTGGGAGCCAGTGTAGTTGTTTGAGCAGAGGAGATCTATGGGTGTGTTTGGGAGTCTGAAAGATAAGCCTTGCACATCTGTTTTGAAGTCTCTGAAGACGAGATATTTCTTTCTTGGAGACTCCATTAAGAAGGCCGGCAGCTGCAATAATCCAGTTTTGATAGAATCAGGGCACGGCCGGCAGCGATAATTTTATCTGCAGGTAGGTTGGTACATAGTGTACATTTATTAGCCAATCAGAACACAGATGGTGTTGACGTCATCGATGATGTTAGAGTTGTCTGGGATCTGACTAGTGTTAGGGGTTAGGGAATAAAGAAAGGAATTTTCTTTATGGTTAGTGTTAGGGTTAGGGTTAGGGGTTAGTGTTAATTTGTCCCAGACAACTCTAACATCAGCGATGACGTCAACATCATCTGTGTTCTGATTGGCTAATGTACCAACCTACCTGCAGAAAAAAATTATTGCCGGCCGGCATTGTGACAGGCATTAAAGTCAAGAAATTTCCTGATCCGGCTAAGGTTACGTATGTGCCAGTTGAGAGAGCGACAGAGTTGTGTTATGTGGTCAGACATTTTCATGTCGTGGTCAAACACAACACCTAAATTTCTGACCGAGAGAGAAGGGTGAATGTTAATGCCATTGAGGTTGAAAGTAAGATGTTGGAGATGTTTGAAGTGAGCAGGAGAAGACGCAATGAAGAACTCTGTCTTGTCTGGATTCATCCGGAGTTTATTAGAGATCAACCAAGATTGAAGCTCTTGGACACACTTGGACAGTCGAAACAGAGCACAGACAGCATCTCCAGGCTGGATGGGGTCAAAGGTCAAGAACAGCTGGACATCATCTGCATAAATGTGGTATTGTATGGAGTGTTGCCGGGCTATTTGACCAATAGAGTGTGTGTAGTAAGTGAAGAGCTGTGGACCAATGACAGATCCTTGAGGAACACCATATTTGAGATTGGCTTCAACAGAGACAGAGAGCGCCTCCCTCACACGGACTTGACTCGTTCTACTCGTTCTACTCGTTCTTACAGGCGACATTTCCGTTTTATATTGTTTACAGTCCACATTATTTTTACACAAATTACACATAAATAAAAATAAAATAAAAATAAAAAACGGCCTCCCTTCTCCCCTCACAGCCGTCCTTACCACACCATGATTACAAACATTTTCCCAGTTGAGTTTTTCGTAAACCATCGTTACCGTTTTTGAGTTAAACCGTTAATCTGAAACACAAATTTTGTTCGCACTCAAACTTGAGCAAGAACTCACTGCTCGTTATCAAGCCCAAACACAAAATCAGCGAAGGTGTTAATACCGAGTAATACAAATATTCACTATTTTACACCGTGCATTTCGTTTGCCAATTTCATTTTACCACAAACACTAACTTTGTTTGCACATGAACCCAAGCTCGAGCTGAAACACAAAATCAACTAAAGACATTAATACCCAGTAATATAAATATTCACTATTTTACACCGTCTATTTTGCCATATTTACCATGTTTGCGACATTATTTTTACACAAACTACACGTAAATAAAAATAAAAATAAACGGCCTCCCTTCTCCCCTCACAGCCGTCCTTACCACACCATGATTACAAACATTTTCCCAGTTGAGTTTTTCGTAAACCATTGTTACCGTTTTTGAGTTACACCGTTAATCCGAAACAAAAACTTTGTTCGCACTCAAACCCGAGCAAGAACTCACTGCTCGTTATCAAGCCCAAACACTAAATCTGCGAAGGCGTTAATACCCAGCAATACAAATATTCACTATTTTACACCGTCCATTTCATTACCATATTTACAGGCGACATTTCTGTTTTATATTGTTTACAGTAGACATTATTTTTACACAAATTACACGTAAATAAAGTAAAAAATAAACGGCCTCCCTTCTCCCCTCACAGCCGTCCTTACCACACCATGATTACAAATTGTTTACCGAGTACGTATTTCTACTCAGTTGAGTTTTTCGTAAACCATTGTTACCGTTTTAGAGTTAAACCGTTAATCTAAAACACAAATTTTGTTCGCACTCAAACTTGAGCAAGAACTCACTGCTCGTTATCAAGCCCAAACACAAAATCAGCGAAGGTGTTAATACCGAGTAATACAAATATTCACTATTTTACACCGTGCATTTCGTTTGCCAATTTCATTTTACCACAAACACTAACTTTGTTTGCACATGAACCCAAGCTCGAGCTGAAACATAAAATCAACTAAAGAAATTAATACCCAGTAATATAAATATTCACTATTTTACACCGTCTATTTTGCCATATTTACCAAGTTTGCGACATTATTTTTATTTTTATTTACGTGTAATTTGTGTAAAAATAAACGGCCTCCCTTCTCCCCTCACAGCCGTCCTTACCACACCATGATTACAAACATTTTCCCAGTTGAGTTTTTTGTAAACCATTGTTACCGTTTTTGAGTTACACCGTTAATCCGAAACACAAACTTTGTTCGCACTCAAACCCGAGCAAGAACTCACTGCTCGTTATCAAGCCCAAACACTAAATCTGCGAAGGCGTTAATACCCAGCAATACAAATATTCACTATTTTACACCGTCCATTTTATTACCATATTTACAGGCGACATTTCTGTTTTATATTGTTTACAGTAGACATTATTTTTACACAAATTACACGTAAATAAAGTAAAAAATAAACGGCCTCCCTTCTCCCCTCACAGCCGTCCTTACCACACCATGATTACAAATTGTTTACCGAGTACGTATTTCTACTCAGTTGAGTTTTTCGTAAACCATTGTTACCGTTTTAGAGTTAAACCGTTAATCTAAAACACAAATTTTGTTCGCACTCAAACTTGAGCAAGAACTCACTGCTCGTTATCAAGCCCGAACACAAAATCAGCGAAGGTGTTAATACCGAGTAATACAAATATTCACTATTTTACACCGTGCATTTCGTTTGCCAATTTCATTTTACCACAAACACTAACTTTGTTTGCACATGAACCCAAGCTCGAGCTGAAACACAAAATCAACTAAAGAAATTAATACCCAGTAATATAAATATTCACTATTTTACACCGTCTATTTTGCCATATTTACCATGTTTGCGACATTATTTTTACACAAATTACACGTAAATAAAAATAAAAATAAACGGCCTCCCTTCTCCCCTCACAGCCGTCCTTACCACACCATGATTACAAACATTTTCCCAGTTGAGTTTTTTGTAAACCATTGTTACCGTTTTTGAGTTACACCGTTAATCCGAAACACAAACTTTGTTCGCACTCAAACCCGAGCAAGAACTCACTGCTCGTTATCAAGCCCAAACACTAAATCTGCGAAGGCGTTAATACCCAGCAATACAAATATTCACTATTTTACACCGTCCATTTCATTACCATATTTACAGGCGACATTTCTGTTTTATATTGTTTACAGTAGACATTATTTTTACACAAATTACACGTAAATAAGGTAAAAAATAAACGGCCTCCCTTCTCCCCTCACAGCCGTCCTTACCACACCATGATTACAAATTTTTTACCGAGTACGTATTTCTACTCAGTTGAGTTTTTCGTAAACCATCGTTACCGTTTTTGAGTTAAACCGTTAATCTGAAACACAAATTTTGTTCGCACTCAAACTTGAGCAAGAACTCACTGCTCGTTATCAAGCCCAAACACAAAATCAGCGAAGGTGTTAATACCGAGTAATACAAATATTCACTATTTTACACCGTGCATTTCGTTTGCCAATTTCATTTTACCACAAACACTAACTTTGTTTGCACATGAACCCAAGCTCGAGCTGAAACACAAAATCAACTAAAGAAATTAATACCCAGTAATATAAATATTCACTATTTTACACCGTCTATTTTGCCATATTTACCATGTTTGCGACATTATTTTTACACAAATTACACGTAAATAAAAATAAAAATAAACGGCCTCCCTTCTCCCCTCACAGCCGTCCTTACCACACCATGATTACAAACATTTTCCCAGTTGAGTTTTTTGTAAACCATTGTTACCGTTTTTGAGTTACACCGTTAATCCGAAACACAAACTTTGTTCGCACTCAAACCCGAGCAAGAACTCACTGCTCGTTATCAAGCCCAAACACTAAATCTGCGAAGGCGTTAATACCCAGCAATACAAATATTCACTATTTTACACCGTCCATTTTATTACCATATTTACAGGCGACATTTCTGTTTTATATTGTTTACAGTAGACATTATTTTTACACAAATTACACGTAAATAAAGTAAAAAATAAACGGCCTCCCTTCTCCCCTCACAGCCGTCCTTACCACACCATGATTACAAATTGTTTACCGAGTACGTATTTCTACTCAGTTGAGTTTTTCGTAAACCATCGTTACCGTTTTAGAGTTAAACCGTTAATCTAAAACACAAATTTTGTTCGCACTCAAACTTGAGCAAGAACTCACTGCTCGTTATCAAGCCCAAACACAAAATCAGCGAAGGTGTTAATACCGAGTAATACAAATATTCACTATTTTACACCGTGCATTTCGTTTGCCAATTTCATTTTACCACAAACACTAACTTTGTTTGCACATGAACCCAAGCTCGAGCTGAAACACAAAATCAACTAAAGAAATTAATACCCAGTAATATAAATATTCACTATTTTACACCGTCTATTTTGCCATATTTACCATGTTTGCGACATTATTTTTACACAAATTACACGTAAATAAAAATAAAAATAAACGGCCTCCCTTCTCCCCTCACAGCCGTCCTTACCACACCATGATTACAAACATTTTCCCAGTTGAGTTTTTTGTAAACCATTGTTACCGTTTTTGAGTTACACCGTTAATCCGAAACACAAACTTTGTTCGCACTCAAACCCGAGCAAGAACTCACTGCTCGTTATCAAGCCCAAACACTAAATCTGCGAAGGCGTTAATACCCAGCAATACAAATATTCACTATTTTACACCGTCCATTTCATTACCATATTTACAGGCGACATTTCTGTTTTATATTGTTTACAGTAGACATTATTTTTACACAAATTACACGTAAATAAGGTAAAAAATAAACGGCCTCCCTTCTCCCCTCACAGCCGTCCTTACCACACCATGATTACAAATTTTTTACCGAGTACGTATTTCTACTCAGTTGAGTTTTTCGTAAACCATCGTTACCGTTTTTGAGTTAAACCGTTAATCTGAAACACAAATTTTGTTCGCACTCAAACTTGAGCAAGAACTCACTGCTCGTTATCAAGCCCAAACACAAAATCAGCGAAGGTGTTAATACCGAGTAATACAAATATTCACTATTTTACACCGTGCATTTCGTTTGCCAATTTCATTTTACCACAAACACTAACTTTGTTTGCACATGAACCCAAGCTCGAGCTGAAACACAAAATCAACTAAAGAAATTAATACCCAGTAATATAAATATTCACTATTTTACACCGTCTATTTTGCCATATTTACCATGTTTGCGACATTATTTTTACACAAATTACACGTAAATAAAAATAAAAATAAACGGCCTCCCTTCTCCCCTCACAGCCGTCCTTACCACACCATGATTACAAACATTTTCCCAGTTGAGTTTTTTGTAAACCATTGTTACCGTTTTTGAGTTACACCGTTAATCCGAAACACAAACTTTGTTCGCACTCAAACCCGAGCAAGAACTCACTGCTCGTTATCAAGCCCAAACACTAAATCTGCGAAGGCGTTAATACCCAGCAATACAAATATTCACTATTTTACACCGTCCATTTTATTACCATATTTACAGGCGACATTTCTGTTTTATATTGTTTACAGTAGACATTATTTTTACACAAATTACACGTAAATAAAGTAAAAAATAAACGGCCTCCCTTCTCCCCTCACAGCCGTCCTTACCACACCATGATTACAAATTGTTTACCGAGTACGTATTTCTACTCAGTTGAGTTTTTCGTAAACCATTGTTACCGTTTTAGAGTTAAACCGTTAATCTAAAACACAAATTTTGTTCGCACTCAAACTTGAGCAAGAACTCACTGCTCGTTATCAAGCCCAAACACAAAATCAGCGAAGGTGTTAATACCGAGTAATACAAATATTCACTATTTTACACCGTGCATTTCGTTTGCCAATTTCATTTTACCACAAACACTAACTTTGTTTGCACATGAACCCAAGCTCGAGCTGAAACACAAAATCAACTAAAGAAATTAATACCCAGTAATATAAATATTCACTATTTTACACCGTCTATTTTGCCATATTTACCATGTTTGCGACATTATTTTTACACAAATTACACGTAAATAAAGTAAAAAATAAACGGCCTCCCTTCTCCCCTCACAGCCGTCCTTACCACACCATGATTACAAATTGTTTACCGAGTACGTATTTCTACTCAGTTGAGTTTTTCGTAAACCATTGTTACCGTTTTAGAGTTAAACCGTTAATCTAAAACACAAATTTTGTTCGCACTCAAACTTGAGCAAGAACTCACTGCTCGTTATCAAGCCCAAACACAAAATCAGCGAAGGTGTTAATACCGAGTAATACAAATATTCACTATTTTACACCGTGCATTTCGTTTGCCAATTTCATTTTACCACAAACACTAACTTTGTTTGCACATGAACCCAAGCTCGAGCTGAAACACAAAATCAACTAAAGAAATTAATACCCAGTAATATAAATATTCACTATTTTACACCGTCTATTTTGCCATATTTACCATGTTTGCGACATTATTTTTACACAAATTACACGTAAATAAAAATAAAAATAAACGGCCTCCCTTCTCCCCTCACAGCCGTCCTTACCACACCATGATTACAAACATTTTCCCAGTTGAGTTTTTTGTAAACCATTGTTACCGTTTTTGAGTTACACCGTTAATCCGAAACACAAACTTTGTTCGCACTCAAACCCGAGCAAGAACTCACTGCTCGTTATCAAGCCCAAACACTAAATCTGCGAAGGCGTTAATACCCAGCAATACAAATATTCACTATTTTACACCGTCCATTTCATTACCATATTTACAGGCGACATTTCTGTTTTATATTGTTTACAGTAGACATTATTTTTACACAAATTACACGTAAATAAGGTAAAAAATAAACGGCCTCCCTTCTCCCCTCACAGCCGTCCTTACCACACCATGATTACAAATTTTTTACCGAGTACGTATTTCTACTCAGTTGAGTTTTTCGTAAACCATCGTTACCGTTTTTGAGTTAAACCGTTAATCTGAAACACAAATTTTGTTCGCACTCAAACTTGAGCAAGAACTCACTGCTCGTTATCAAGCCCAAACACAAAATCAGCGAAGGTGTTAATACCGAGTAATACAAATATTCACTATTTTACACCGTGCATTTCGTTTGCCAATTTCATTTTACCACAAACACTAACTTTGTTTGCACATGAACCCAAGCTCGAGCTGAAACACAAAATCAACTAAAGAAATTAATACCCAGTAATATAAATATTCACTATTTTACACCGTCTATTTTGCCATATTTACCATGTTTGCGACATTATTTTTACACAAATTACACGTAAATAAAAATAAAAATAAACGGCCTCCCTTCTCCCCTCACAGCCGTCCTTACCACACCATGATTACAAACATTTTCCCAGTTGAGTTTTTTGTAAACCATTGTTACCGTTTTTGAGTTACACCGTTAATCCGAAACACAAACTTTGTTCGCACTCAAACCCGAGCAAGAACTCACTGCTCGTTATCAAGCCCAAACACTAAATCTGCGAAGGCGTTAATACCCAGCAATACAAATATTCACTATTTTACACCGTCCATTTTATTACCATATTTACAGGCGACATTTCTGTTTTATATTGTTTACAGTAGACATTATTTTTACACAAATTACACGTAAATAAAGTAAAAAATAAACGGCCTCCCTTCTCCCCTCACAGCCGTCCTTACCACACCATGATTACAAATTGTTTACCGAGTACGTATTTCTACTCAGTTGAGTTTTTCGTAAACCATTGTTACCGTTTTAGAGTTAAACCGTTAATCTAAAACACAAATTTTGTTCGCACTCAAACTTGAGCAAGAACTCACTGCTCGTTATCAAGCCCAAACACAAAATCAGCGAAGGTGTTAATACCGAGTAATACAAATATTCACTATTTTACACCGTGCATTTCGTTTGCCAATTTCATTTTACCACAAACACTAACTTTGTTTGCACATGAACCCAAGCTCGAGCTGAAACACAAAATCAACTAAAGAAATTAATACCCAGTAATATAAATATTCACTATTTTACACCGTCTATTTTGCCATATTTACCATGTTTGCGACATTATTTTTACACAAATTACACGTAAATAAAAATAAAAATAAACGGCCTCCCTTCTCCCCTCACAGCCGTCCTTACCACACCATGATTACAAACATTTTCCCAGTTGAGTTTTTTGTAAACCATTGTTACCGTTTTTGAGTTACACCGTTAATCCGAAACACAAACTTTGTTCGCACTCAAACCCGAGCAAGAACTCACTGCTCGTTATCAAGCCCAAACACTAAATCTGCGAAGGCGTTAATACCCAGCAATACAAATATTCACTATTTTACACCGTCCATTTCATTACCATATTTACAGGCGACATTTCTGTTTTATATTGTTTACAGTAGACATTATTTTTACACAAATTACACGTAAATAAGGTAAAAAATAAACGGCCTCCCTTCTCCCCTCACAGCCGTCCTTACCACACCATGATTACAAATTTTTTACCGAGTACGTATTTCTACTCAGTTGAGTTTTTCGTAAACCATCGTTACCGTTTTTGAGTTAAACCGTTAATCTGAAACACAAATTTTGTTCGCACTCAAACTTGAGCAAGAACTCACTGCTCGTTATCAAGCCCAAACACTAAATCTGCGAAGGCGTTAATACCCAGCAATTCAAATATTCACTATTTTACACCGTCCATTTCATTACCATATTTAATAATAATAATAATAATAACTGGATTTGTATAGCGCCAAATTACCAAAGGATACAGGGCGCTAGAAAAGAAGAAAGAGGAATAGAAGACAACAAACAACAAAGAAAAAAGGACATGCAGCTAAGTTTGGGGGAAAAGGTAGGTCTTGAGAGCTTTTTTGAAGGAAAAGACACTGCCTGAGTTTCTGATGGAGATAGGCAGGTTGTTCCATAGCCGGGGGGCGGCAGCAGCGAAGGCCCTGTCACCAGCCAATTTATGTGACTTAGGGATAACAAGAGACTCACAAGCAGAAGAACGAAGGGAGTAAGGACTCTTGTGGATTTTGAGAAGAGAGGATCGAGAGATAATCTGGTGCAGAGTGATTAAGTGACTTGTAAGTGTGAACCAGTGTGCGAAACTGAATGCGTTCGGCGACTGGGAGCCAGTGTAGTTGTTTGAGCAGAGGAGATCTATGGGTGTGTTTGGGAGTCTGAAAGATAAGCCTTGCACATCTGTTTTGAAGTCTCTGAAGACGAGATATTTCTTTCTTGGAGACTCCATTAAGAAGGCCGGCAGCTGCAATAATCCAGTTTTGATAGAATCAGGGCACGGCCGGCAGCGATAATTTTATCTGCAGGTAGGTTGGTACATAGTGTACATTTATTAGCCAATCAGAACACAGATGGTGTTGACGTCATCGATGATGTTAGAGTTGTCTGGGATCTGACTAGTGTTAGGGGTTAGGGCATAAAGAAAGGAATTTTCTTTATGGTTAGTGTTAGGGTTAGGGTTAGGGGTTAGTGTTAATTTGTCCCAGACAACTCTAACATCAGCGATGACGTCAACATCATCTGTGTTCTGATTGGCTAATGTACCAACCTACCTGCAGAAAAAATTTATTGCCGACCGGCATTGTGACAGGCATTAAAGTCAAGAAATTTCCTGATCCGGCTAAGGTTACGTATGTGCCAGTTGAGAGAGCGACAGAGTTGTGTTATGTGGTCAGACATTTTCATGTCGTGGTCAAACAGAACACCTAAATTTCTGACCGAGAGAGAAGGGTGAATGTTAATGCCATTGAGGTTGAAAGTAAGATGTTGGAGATGTTTGAAGTGAGCAGGAGAAGACACAATGATCTGTCTTGTCTGGATTCATCCGGAGTTTATTAGAGATCAACCAAGATTGAAGCTCTTAGACACACTTGGACAGTCGAAACAGAGCACAGACAGCATCTCCAGGCTGGATGGGGTCAAAGGTCAAGAACAGCTGGACATCATCTGCATAAATGTGGTATTGTATGGAGTGTTGCCGGGCTATTTGACCAATAGAGTGTGTGTAGTAAGTGAAGAGCTGTGGACCAATGACAGATCCTTGAGGAACACCATATTTGAGATTGGCTTCAACAGAGACAGAGAGCGCCTCCCTCACACGGACTTGACTCGTTCTACTCGTTCTACTCGTTCTTACAGGCGACATTTCGGTTTTATATTGTTTACAGTCCACATTATTTTTACACAAATTACACATAAATAAAAATAAAATAAAAATAAAAAACGGCCTCCCTTCTCCCCTCTCCCCTCACAGCCGTCCTTACCACACCATGATTACAAACATTTTCCCAGTTGAGTTTTTCGTAAACCATCGTTACCGTTTTTGAGTTAAACCGTTAATCTGAAACACAAATTTTGTTCGCACTCAAACTTGAGCAAGAACTCACTGCTCGTTATCAAGCCCAAACACAAAATCAGCGAAGGTGTTAATACCGAGTAATACAAATATTCACTATTTTACACCGTGCATTTCGTTTGCCAATTTCATTTTACCACAAACACTAACTTTGTTTGCACATGAACCCAAGCTCGAGCTGAAACACAAAATCAACTAAAGACATTAATACCCAGTAATATAAATATTCACTATTTTACACCGTCTATTTTGCCATATTTACCATGTTTGCGACATTATTTTTACACAAACTACACGTAAATAAAAATAAAAATAAACGGCCTCCCTTCTCCCCTCACAGCCGTCCTTACCACACCATGATTACAAACATTTTCCCAGTTGAGTTTTTCGTAAACCATTGTTACCGTTTTTGAGTTACACCGTTAATCCGAAACAAAAACTTTGTTCGCACTCAAACCCGAGCAAGAACTCACTGCTCGTTATCAAGCCCAAACACTAAATCTGCGAAGGCGTTAATACCCAGCAATACAAATATTCACTATTTTACACCGTCCATTTCATTACCATATTTACAGGCGACATTTCTGTTTTATATTGTTTACAGTAGACATTATTTTTACACAAATTACACGTAAATAAAGTAAAAAATAAACGGCCTCCCTCCTCCCCTCACAGCCGTCCTTACCACACCATGATTACAAATTGTTTACCGAGTACGTATTTCTACTCAGTTGAGTTTTTCATAAACCATTGTTACCGTTTTAGAGTTAAACCGTTAATCTAAAACACAAATTTTGTTCGCACTCAAACTTGAGCAAGAACTCACTGCTCGTTATCAAGCCCAAACACAAAATCAGCGAAGGTGTTAATACCGAGTAATACAAATATTCACTATTTTACACCGTGCATTTCGTTTGCCAATTTCATTTTACCACAAACACTAACTTTGTTTGCACATGAACCCAAGCTCGAGCTGAAACATAAAATCAACTAAAGAAATTAATACCCAGTAATATAAATATTCACTATTTTACACCGTCTATTTTGCCATATTTACCATGTTTGCGACATTATTTTTATTTTTATTTACGTGTAATTTGTGTAAAAATAAACGGCCTCCCTTCTCCCCTCACAGCCGTCCTTACCACACCATGATTACAAACATTTTCCCAGTTGAGTTTTTTGTAAACCATTGTTACCGTTTTTGAGTTACACCGTTAATCCGAAACACAAACTTTGTTCGCACTCAAACCCGAGCAAGAACTCACTGCTCGTTATCAAGCCCAAACACTAAATCTGCGAAGGCGTTAATACCCAGCAATACAAATATTCACTATTTTACACCGTCCATTTTATTACCATATTTACAGGCGACATTTCTGTTTTATATTGTTTACAGTAGACATTATTTTTACACAAATTACACGTAAATAAAGTAAAAAATAAACGGCCTCCCTTCTCCCCTCACAGCCGTCCTTACCACACCATGATTACAAATTGTTTACCGAGTACGTATTTCTACTCAGTTGAGTTTTTCGTAAACCATTGTTACCGTTTTAGAGTTAAACCGTTAATCTAAAACACAAATTTTGTTCGCACTCAAACTTGAGCAAGAACTCACTGCTCGTTATCAAGCCCAAACACAAAATCAGCGAAGGTGTTAATACCGAGTAATACAAATATTCACTATTTTACACCGTGCATTTCGTTTGCCAATTTCATTTTACCACAAACACTAACTTTGTTTGCACATGAACCCAAGCTCGAGCTGAAACACAAAATCAACTAAAGAAATTAATACCCAGTAATATAAATATTCACTATTTTACACCGTCTATTTTGCCATATTTACCATGTTTGCGACATTATTTTTACACAAATTACACGTAAATAAAAATAAAAATAAACGGCCTCCCTTCTCCCCTCACAGCCGTCCTTACCACACCATGATTACAAACATTTTCCCAGTTGAGTTTTTTGTAAACCATTGTTACCGTTTTTGAGTTACACCGTTAATCCGAAACACAAACTTTGTTCGCACTCAAACCCGAGCAAGAACTCACTGCTCGTTATCAAGCCCAAACACTAAATCTGCGAAGGCGTTAATACCCAGCAATACAAATATTCACTATTTTACACCGTCCATTTCATTACCATATTTACAGGCGACATTTCTGTTTTATATTGTTTACAGTAGACATTATTTTTACACAAATTACACGTAAATAAGGTAAAAAATAAACGGCCTCCCTTCTCCCCTCACAGCCGTCCTTACCACACCATGATTACAAATTTTTTACCGAGTACGTATTTCTACTCAGTTGAGTTTTTCGTAAACCATCGTTACCGTTTTTGAGTTAAACCGTTAATCTGAAACACAAATTTTGTTCGCACTCAAACTTGAGCAAGAACTCACTGCTCGTTATCAAGCCCAAACACAAAATCAGCGAAGGTGTTAATACCGAGTAATACAAATATTCACTATTTTACACCGTGCATTTCGTTTGCCAATTTCATTTTACCACAAACACTAACTTTGTTTGCACATGAACCCAAGCTCGAGCTGAAACACAAAATCAACTAAAGAAATTAATACCCAGTAATATAAATATTCACTATTTTACACCGTCTATTTTGCCATATTTACCATGTTTGCGACATTATTTTTACACAAATTACACGTAAATAAAAATAAAAATAAACGGCCTCCCTTCTCCCCTCACAGCCGTCCTTACCACACCATGATTACAAACATTTTCCCAGTTGAGTTATTCGTAAACCATTGTTACCGTTTTTGAGTTACACCGTTAATCCGAAACACAAACTTTGTTCGCACTCAAACCCGAGCAAGAACTCACTGCTCGTTATCAAGCCCAAACACTAAATCTGCGAAGGCGTTAATACCCAGCAATTCAAATATTCACTATTTTACACCGTCCATTTCATTACCATATTTAATAATAATAATAATAATAACTGGATTTGTATAGCGCCAAATTACCAAAGGATACAGGGCGCTAGAAAAGAAGAAAGAGGAATAGAAGACAACAAACAACAAAGAAAAAAGGACATGCAGCTAAGTTTGGGGGAAAAGGTAGGTCTTGAGAGCTTTTTTGAAGGAAAAGACACTGCCTGAGTTTCTGATGGAGATAGGCAGGTTGTTCCATAGCCGGGGGGCGGCAGCAGCGAAGGCCCTGTCACCAGCCAATTTATGTGACTTAGGGATAACAAGAGACTCACAAGCAGAAGAACGAAGGGAGTAAGGACTCTTGTGGATTTTGAGAAGAGAGGATCGAGAGATAATCTGGTGCAGAGTGATTAAGTGACTTGTAAGTGTGAACCAGTGTGCGAAACTGAATGCGTTCGGCGACTGGGAGCCAGTGTAGTTGTTTGAGCAGAGGAGATCTATGGGTGTGTTTGGGAGTCTGAAAGATAAGCCTTGCACATCTGTTTTGAAGTCTCTGAAGACGAGATATTTCTTTCTTGGAGACTCCATTAAGAAGGCCGGCAGCTGCAATAATCCAGTTTTGATAGAATCAGGGCACGGCCGGCAGCGATAATTTTATCTGCAGGTAGGTTGGTACATAGTGTACATTTATTAGCCAATCAGAACACAGATGGTGTTGACGTCATCGATGATGTTAGAGTTGTCTGGGATCTGACTAGTGTTAGGGGTTAGGGCATAAAGAAAGGAATTTTCTTTATGGTTAGTGTTAGGGTTAGGGTTAGGGGTTAGTGTTAATTTGTCCCAGACAACTCTAACATCAGCGATGACGTCAACATCATCTGTGTTCTGATTGGCTAATGTACCAACCTACCTGCAGAAAAAAATTATTGCCGGCCGGCATTGTGACAGGCATTAAAGTCAAGAAATTTCCTGATCCGGCTAAGGTTACGTATGTGCCAGTTGAGAGAGCGACAGAGTTGTGTTATGTGGTCAGACATTTTCATGTCGTGGTCAAACAGAACACCTAAATTTCTGACCGAGAGAGAAGGGTGAATGTTAATGCCATTGAGGTTGAAAGTAAGATGTTGGAGATGTTTGAAGTGAGCAGGAGAAGACACAATGATCTGTCTTGTCTGGATTCATCCGGAGTTTATTAGAGATCAACCAAGATTGAAGCTCTTGGACACACTTGGACAGTCGAAACAGAGCACAGACAGCATCTCCAGGCTGGATGGGGTCAAAGGTCAAGAACAGCTGGACATCATCTGCATAAATTTGGTATTGTATGGAGTGTTGCCGGGCTATTTGACCAATAGAGTGTGTGTAGTAAGTGAAGAGCTGTGGACCAATGACAGATCCTTGAGGAACACCATATTTGAAATTGGCTTCAACAGAGAGCGCCTCCCTCACACGGACTTGACTCGTTCTACTCGTTCTACTCGTTCTTACAGGCGACATTTCCGTTTTATATTGTTTACAGTCCACATTATTTTTACACAAATTACACATAAATAAAAATAAAATAAAAATAAAAAACGGCCTCCCTTCTCCCCTCACAGCCGTCCTTACCACACCATGATTACAAACATTTTCCCAGTTAAGTTTTTCGTAAACCATCGTTACCGTTTTTGAATTAAACCGTTAATCTGAAACACAAATTTTGTTTGCACTCAAACTTGAGCAAGAACTCACTGCTAAAAGCTAAAAACTAAAAGCGTCAATACCCAGTAATACAAATATTAACTATTTTACACCTTCTATTTTACCATGTTTACCATATTTACCATGATCGCGACATTATTCGTACACAAATTACACGTAAATAAAATAAAAAATAAACGGCCTCCCTTCTCCCCTCACAGCCGTCCTTACCACACCATGATTAGTATATTTTTTTTCCAAGTACGTATTTTACTCAGTTGAGTTTTTGGTAAAACATTGTTACCGTTTTTGAGTTACACCATTTATCCGAAACACAAACTTTATTCGCACTCGAACCCGAGCACGAACTCACTGCTCGTTATTCAAGTAAACCCAAGCGAAGGGATTTTCATTCCTTTCCCATCTGATGCTTGGCAAGATTGTTTGAGAAATATGAGGAGAGGTTCCTTGGAATTTTTATAATCATCTTCTCTGTCTAAATTGACAAAACAATTGCTGGTTTATAATACTTTATACATTCGTAAAAATATTGTTATGTTGATTTGTTGACGATGCTACATAAACACTGTCGTCGATATCTACAGAATGATGTTGCGATTAATGGTTACATAAAGTTCATCTTTGGTGCTTCCATTTAATTCTCGAATCTTGATTTTAAATAAGTCAAACTGAAGACAATGCACTTAGCCATTGCCGCTGACTTGTTCTAATTGTTATTGCACTTTTTGTCATAAATAAAGGTCTTTAAATTGTCCTCCGTGGTGCATCTCGTTTCCACACCAGCCTTAAGCTAGACCATTATATCCTCAAGTTGTTGCACTAAACTTCAAGTTTCCTCGGTTGTCAAATTGTCCTCCTTGTTGCCTCTCGTTTCCACACTAGCCTTAAGCTAGGCCATGATATCCTCAAGTTGTTGCACTGAACTTTAAGTTTCTTGATTGTGCAATGCGCCAGGCATTGGTCTTCAAATTGTTCTCCTTATAGTGCATCTCGTTTCCACACTAGCCTTAAGCTAGACCATTATATCCTCAAGTTGTTGCACTAAACTTCAAGTTTCCTCGGTTGTCAAATTGTCCTCCTTGGTGCCTCTCTTTTCCACACTAGCCTTAAGCTAGGCCATGATATCCTCAAGTTGTTGCACTGAACTTCAAGTTTCCTCGGTTGTCAAATTGTCCTCCTTGTTGCCTCTCGTTTCCACACTAGCCTTAAGCTAGACCATGATATCCTCAAGTGTTTGCACTGAACTTCAAGTTTCCTCGGTTGTCAAATTGTCCTCCTTGTTGCCTCTCGTTTCCACACTAGCCTTAAGCTAGACAATGATATCCTCAAGTTGTTGCACTAAACTTCAAGTTTCCTCGGTTGTCAAATTGTTCTCCTTGTTGCCTCTCGTTTCCACACTAGCCTTAAGCTAGACCATGGTATCCTCAAGTTGTTGCACTGAACTTCAAGTTTCCTCGGTTGTCAAATTGTCCTCCTTGTTGCCTCTCGTTTCCACACTAGCCTTAAGCTAGACCATGATATCCTCAAGTTGTTGCACTGAACTTCAAGTTTCCTCGGTTGTGAAATTGTCCTCCTTGTTGCCTCTCGATTCCACTCTAGCATTAAGCTAGACCATGATATCCTCAAGTGTTTGCACTGAACTTGAGTTTCCTCGGTTGTCAAATTGTCCTCCTTGTTGCCTCTCGTTTCCACACTAGCCTTAAGCTAGACCATGATATCCTCAAGTGTTTGCACTGAACTTCAAGTTTCCTCGGTTGTCAAATTGTCCTCCTTGTTGCCTCTACTAGCCTTAAGCTAGGCCATGATATCCTCAAGTTGTTGCACTGAACTTCAAGTTTCCTCGGTTGTCAAATTGTCCTCCTTGTTGCCTCTCGTTTCCACACTAGCCCTAAGCTAGACCATGATATCCTCAAGTTGTTGCACTGAACTTCAAGTTTCCTCGGTTGTGAAATTGTCCTCCTTGTTGCCTCTCGTTTCCACTCTAGCCTTAAGCTAGACCATGATATCCTCAAGTGTTTGCACTGAACTTGAGTTTCCTCGGTTGTCAAATTGTCCTCCTTGTTGCCTCTCGTTTCCACACTAGCCTTAAGCTAGACCATGATATCCTCAAGTTGTTGCACTAAACTTCAAGTTTCCTCGGTTGTCAAATTGTCCTCCTTGTTGCCTCTCGTTTCCACACTAGCCTTAAGCTAGACCATGATATCCTCAAGTTGTTGCACTGAACTGCAAATATTTGGCAATAATTATAATCTTTAAGTAAAATCAACTGTTTTCATTCTCAGTCATCTCCTCCAATGTTCACTTGCAATATCCATTCAAATTGTTTTCTCCAAAAGATGCAGTAATTAGGCCCATCAAGGGCCTCGACGTCCAACTCAGTTGTATGATGTGCTCTAGAGGGCGGTATTCCAATGGGCATTTTTTTCAGAAAAAAGGTCATCAAGGAATGCATATTGTTTAACTTTACACCATTAATTCTTAAGTGCATTAGGCTTACATGTACTTTGTCTTTATACAAAAATAATTGTCAATTTATGTGATACAGCAAAGCTCCTGGCAATGCCTTAACCTCCCTTGTACTCGACCTTGGGAATTACTCAGTTGATAGGGGTATGTTGCACTCGTGCACAAAAACTAATTTTGTTGGCGCGTGAACCCAAGCTCAAACACAAAATCAACTAAAGGCGTTAATACCCAGTAATACAAATATTCACTATTTTACCTTATTTACCATGTTCGCGACATTATTTTTACACAAATTACACGTAAATAAAATAAAAAATAAACGGCCTCCCTTCTCCCCTCACAGCTGTCCTTACCACACCATGATTAAACATTTTCCCAGTTGAGTTATTCGTAAACCATTATTGCTACCGTTTTTGAGTTACACCGTTAATCCGAAACAAAAACTTTGTTCGCACTCAAACCTGAGCAAGAACTCACTGCTCGTTATCAAGCCCAAACACTAAATCTGCGAAGGCGTTAATACCCAGCAATACAAATATTCACTATTTTACACCGTGCATTTCGTTTGCCAATTTCATTTTACCACAAACACTAACTTTGTTTGCACATGAACCCAAGCTCGAGCTGAAACACAAAATCAACTAAAGACACTAATACCCAGTAATACAAATATTCACTATTTTACACCGTCTATTTTGCCATATTTACCATGTTTGCGACATTATTTTTACACAAATTACACGTAAATAAAAATAAAAATAAACGGCCTCCCTTCTCCCCTCACAGCCGTGCTTACCACACCATGATTACAAACATTTTCCCAGTTGAGTTATTCGTAAACGATTGTTACCGTTTTTGAGTTACACCGTTAATCCGAAACACAAACTTTGTTCGAACTCAAACCCGAGCAAGAACTCACTGCTCGTTATCAAGCCCAAACACTAAATCTGCGAAGGCGTTAATACCCAGCAATTCAAATATTCACTATTTTACACCGTCCATTTCATTACCATATTTAATAATAATAATAATAATAACTGGATTTGTATAGCGCCAAATTACCAAAGGATACAGGGCGCTAGAAAAGAAGAAAGAGGAATAGAAGACAACAAACAACAAAGAAAAAAGGACATGCAGCTAAGTTTGGGGGAAAAGGTAGGTCTTGAGAGCTTTTTTGAAGGAAAAGACACTGCCTGAGTTTCTGATGGAGATAGGCAGGTTGTTCCATAGCCGGGGGGCGGCAGCAGCGAAGGCCCTGTCACCAGCCAATTTATGTGACTTAGGGATAACAAGAGACTCACAAGCAGAAGAACGAAGGGAGTAAGGACTCTTTTGGATTTTGAGAAGAGAGGATCGAGAGATAATCTGGTGCAGAGTGATTAAGTGACTTGTAAGTGTGAACCAGTGTGCGAAACTGAATGCGTTCGGCGACTGGGAGCCAGTGTAGTTGTTTGAGCAGAGGAGATCTATGGGTGTGTTTGGGAGTCTGAAAGATAAGCCTTGCACATCTGTTTTGAAGTCTCTGAAGACGAGATATTTCTTTCTTGGAGACTCCATTAAGAAGGCCGGCAGCTGCAATAATCCAGTTTTGATAGAATCAGGGCACGGCCGGCAGCGATAATTTTATCTGCAGGTAGGTTGGTACATAGTGTACATTTATTAGCCAATCAGAACACAGATGGTGTTGACGTCATCGATGATGTTAGAGTTGTCTGGGATCTGACTAGTGTTAGGGGTTAGGGCATAAAGAAAGGAATTTTCTTTATGGTTAGTGTTAGGGTTAGGGTTAGGGGTTAGTGTTAATTTGTCCCAGACAACTCTAACATCAGCGATGACGTCAACATCATCTGTGTTCTGATTGGCTAATGTACCAACCTACCTGCAGAAAAAAATTATTGCCGGCCGGCATTGTGACAGGCATTAAAGTCAAGAAATTTCCTGATCCGGCTAAGGTTACGTATGTGCCAGTTGAGAGAGCGACAGAGTTGTGTTATGTGGTCAGACATTTTCATGTCGTGGTCAAACAGAACACCTAAATTTCTGACCGAGAGAGAAGGGTGAATGTTAATGCCATTGAGGTTGAAAGTAAGATGTTGGAGATGTTTGAAGTGAGCAGGAGAAGACACAATGATCTGTCTTGTCTGGATTCATCCGGAGTTTATTAGAGATCAACCAAGATTGAAGCTCTTGGACACACTTGGACAGTCGAAACAGAGCACAGACAGCATCTCCAGGCTGGATGGGGTCAAAGGTCAAGAACAGCTGGACATCATCTGCATAAATTTGGTATTGTATGGAGTGTTGCCGGGCTATTTGACCAATAGAGTGTGTGTAGTAAGTGAAGAGCTGTGGACCAATGACAGATCCTTGAGGAACACCATATTTGAAATTGGCTTCAACAGAGAGCGCCTCCCTCACACGGACTTGACTCGTTCTACTCGTTCTACTCGTTCTTACAGGCGACATTTCCGTTTTATATTGTTTACAGTCCACCTTATTTTTACACAAATTACACATAAATAAAAATAAAATAAAAATAAAAAACGGCCTCCCTTCTCCCCTCACAGCCGTCCTTACCACACCATGATTACAAACATTTTCCCAGTTAAGTTTTTCGTAAACCATCGTTACCGTTTTTGAATTAAACCGTTAATCTGAAACACAAATTTTGTTTGCACTCAAACTTGAGCAAGAACTCACTGCTAAAAGCTAAAAACTAAAAGCGTCAATACCCAGTAATACAAATATTAACTATTTTACACCTTCTATTTTACCATGTTTACCATATTTACCATGATCGCGACATTATTCGTACACAAATTACACGTAAATAAAATAAAAAATAAACGGCCTCCCTTCTCCCCTCACAGCCGTCCTTACCACACCATGATTAGTATATTTTTTTTCCAAGTACGTATTTTACTCAGTTGAGTTTTTGGTAAAACATTGTTACCGTTTTTGAGTTACACCATTTATCCGAAACACAAACTTTATTCGCACTCGAACCCGAGCACGAACTCACTGCTCGTTATTCAAGTAAACCCAAGCGAAGGGATTTTCATTCCTTTCCCATCTGATGCTTGGCAAGATTGTTTGAGAAATATGAGGAGAGGTTCCTTGGAATTTTTATAATCATCTTCTCTGTCTAAATTGACAAAACAATTGCTGGTTTATAATACTTTATACATTCGTAAAAATATTGTTATGTTGATTTGTTGACGATGCTACATAAACACTGTCGTCGATATCTACAGAATGATGTTGCGATTAATGGTTACATAAAGTTCATCTTTGGTGCTTCCATTTAATTCTCGAATCTTGATTTTAAATAAGTCAAACTGAAGACAATGCACTTAGCCATTGCCGCTGACTTGTTCTAATTGTTATTGCACTTTTTGTCATAAATAAAGGTCTTTAAATTGTCCTCCGTGGTGCATCTCGTTTTTACACCAGCCTTAAGCTAGACCATTATATCCTCAAGTTGTTGCACTAAACTTCAAGTTTCCTCGGTTGTCAAATTGTCCTCCTTGTTGCCTCTCGTTTCCACACTAGCCTTAAGCTAGGCCATGATATCCTCAAGTTGTTGCACTGAACTTTAAGTTTCTTGATTGTGCAATGCGCCAGGCATTGGTCTTCAAATTGTTCTCCTTATAGTGCATCTCGTTTCCACACTAGCCTTAAGCTAGACCATTATATCCTCAAGTTGTTGCACTAAACTTCAAGTTTCCTCGGTTGTCAAATTGTCCTCCTTGGTGCCTCTCTTTTCCACACTAGCCTTAAGCTAGGCCATGATATCCTCAAGTTGTTGCACTGAACTTCAAGTTTCCTCGGTTGTCAAATTGTCCTCCTTGTTGCCTCTCGTTTCCACACTAGCCTTAAGCTAGACCATGATATCCTCAAGTGTTTGCACTGAACTTCAAGTTTCCTCGGTTGTCAAATTGTCCTCCTTGTTGCCTCTCGTTTCCACACTAGCCTTAAGCTAGACAATGATATCCTCAAGTTGTTGCACTAAACTTCAAGTTTCCTCGGTTGTCAAATTGTTCTCCTTGTTGCCTCTCGTTTCCACACTAGCCTTAAGCTAGACCATGGTATCCTCAAGTTGTTGCACTGAACTTCAAGTTTCCTCGGTTGTCAAATTGTCCTCCTTGTTGCCTCTCGTTTCCACACTAGCCTTAAGCTAGACCATGATATCCTCAAGTTGTTGCACTGAACTTCAAGTTTCCTCGGTTGTGAAATTGTCCTCCTTGTTGCCTCTCGATTCCACTCTAGCATTAAGCTAGACCATGATATCCTCAAGTGTTTGCACTGAACTTGAGTTTCCTCGGTTGTCAAATTGTCCTCCTTGTTGCCTCTCGTTTCCACACTAGCCTTAAGCTAGACCATGATATCCTCAAGTGTTTGCACTGAACTTCAAGTTTCCTCGGTTGTCAAATTGTCCTCCTTGTTGCCTCTACTAGCCTTAAGCTAGGCCATGATATCCTCAAGTTGTTGCACTGAACTTCAAGTTTCCTCGGTTGTCAAATTGTCCTCCTTGTTGCCTCTCGTTTCCACACTAGCCCTAAGCTAGACCATGATATCCTCAAGTTGTTGCACTGAACTTCAAGTTTCCTCGGTTGTGAAATTGTCCTCCTTGTTGCCTCTCGTTTCCACTCTAGCCTTAAGCTAGACCATGATATCCTCAAGTGTTTGCACTGAACTTGAGTTTCCTCGGTTGTCAAATTGTCCTCCTTGTTGCCTCTCGTTTCCACACTAGCCTTAAGCTAGACCATGATATCCTCAAGTTGTTGCACTAAACTTCAAGTTTCCTCGGTTGTCAAATTGTCCTCCTTGTTGCCTCTCGTTTCCACACTAGCCTTAAGCTAGACCATGATATCCTCAAGTTGTTGCACTGAACTGCAAATATTTGGCAATAATTATAATCTTTAAGTAAAATCAACTGTTTTCATTCTCAGTCATCTCCTCCAATGTTCACTTGCAATATCCATTCAAATTGTTTTCTCCAAAAGATGCAGTAATTAGGCCCATCAAGGGCCTCGACGTCCAACTCAGTTGTATGATGTGCTCTAGAGGGCGGTATTCCAATGGGCATTTTTTTCAGAAAAAAGGTCATCAAGGAATGCATATTGTTTAACTTTACACCATTAATTCTTAAGTGCATTAGGCTTACATGTACTTTGTCTTTATACAAAAATAATTGTCAATTTATGTGATACAGCAAAGCTCCTGGCAATGCCTTAACCTCCCTTGTACTCGACCTTGGGAATTACTCAGTTGATAGGGGTATGTTGCACTCGTGCACAAAAACTAATTTTGTTGGCGCGTGAACCCAAGCTCAAACACAAAATCAACTAAAGGCGTTAATACCCAGTAATACAAATATTCACTATTTTACCTTATTTACCATGTTCGCGACATTATTTTTACACAAATTACACGTAAATAAAATAAAAAATAAACGGCCTCCCTTCTCCCCTCACAGCTGTCCTTACCACACCATGATTAAACATTTTCCCAGTTGAGTTATTCGTAAACCATTATTGCTACCGTTTTTGAGTTACACCGTTAATCCGAAACAAAAACTTTGTTCGCACTCAAACCTGAGCAAGAACTCACTGCTCGTTATCAAGCCCAAACACTAAATCTGCGAAGGCGTTAATACCCAGCAATACAAATATTCACTATTTTACACTGCATTTCATTACCATATTTACAGGCGACATTTCTGTTTTATATTGTTTACAGTAGACATTATTTTTACACAAATTACACGTAAATAAAGTAAAAAATAAACGGCCTCCCTTCTCCCCTCACAGCCGTCCTTACCACACCATGATTACAAATTTTTTACCGAGTACGTATTTCTACTCAGTTGAGTTTTTCGTAAACCATCGTTACCGTTTTTGAGTTAAACCGTTAATCTGAAACACAAATTTTGTTCGCACTCAAACTTGAGCAAGAACTCACTGCTCGTTATCAAGCCCAAACACAAAATCAGCGAAGGTGTTAATACCGAGTAATACAAATATTCACTATTTTACACCGTGCATTTCGTTTGCCAATTTCATTTTACCACAAACACTAACTTTGTTTGCACATGAACCCAAGCTCGAGCTGAAACACAAAATCAACTAAAGACATTAATACCCAGTAATATAAATATTCACTATTTTACACCGTCTATTTTGCCATATTTACCATGTTTGCGACATTATTTTTACACAAATTACACGTAAATAAAAATAAAAATAAACGGCCTCCCTTCTCCCCTCACAGCCGTCCTTACCACACCATGATTACAAACATTTTCCCAGTTGAGTTATTCGTAAACCATTGTTACTGTTTTTGAGTTACACCGTTAATCCGAAACACAAACTTTGTTCGCACTCAAACCCGAGCAAGAACTCACTGCTTGTTATCAAGCCCAAACACTAAATCTGCGAAGGCGTTAATACCCAGCAATTCAAATATTCACTATTTTACACCGTCCATTTCATTACCATATTTAATAATAATAATAATAATAACTGGATTTGTATAGCGCCAAATTACCAAAGGATACAGGGCGCTAGAAAAGAAGAAAGAGGAATAGAAGACAAAAAACAACAAAGAAAAAAGGACATGCAGCTAAGTTTGGGGGAAAGGTAGGTCTTGAGAGCTTTTTTGAAGGAAAAGACACTGCCTGAGGTTTCTGATGGAGATAGGCAGGTTGTTCCATAGCCGGGGGGCGGCAGCAGTGAAGGCCCTGTCACCAGCCAATTTATGTGACTTAGGGATAACAAGAGACTCACAAGCAGAAGAACGAAGGGAGTAAAGACTCTTGTGGATTTTGAGAAGAGAGGAGAGATAATCTGGTGCAGAGTGATTAAGTGACTTGTAAGTGTGAACCAGTGTGCGAAACTGAATGCGTTCGGCGACTGGGAGCCAGTGTAGTTGTTTGAGCAGAGGAGATCTATGGGTGTGTTTGGGAGTCTGAAAGATTAGCCTTGCACATCTGTTTTGAAGTCTCTGAAGACGAGATATTTCTTTCTTGGAGACTCCATTAAGAAGGCCGGCAGCTGCAATAATCCAGTTTTGATAGAATCAGGGCACGGCCGGCAGCGATAATTTTATCTGCAGGTAGGTTGGTACATAGTGTACATTTATTAGCCAATCAGAACACAGATGGTGTTGACGTCATCGATGATGTTAGAGTTGTCTGGGATCTGACTAGTGTTAGCGGTTAGGGCATAAAGAAAGGAATTTTCTTTATGGTTAGGGTTAGGGTTAGGGGTTAGTGTTAATTTGTCCCAGACAACTCTAACATCAGCGATGACGTCAACATCATCTGTGTTCTGATTGGCTAATGGAACCTACCTGCAGAAAAAATTATCGCCGGCCGGCATTGTGACAGGCATTAAAGTCAAGAAATTTCCTGATCCGGCTAAGGTTACGTATGTGCCAGTTGAGAGAGCGACAGAGTTGTGTTATGTGGTCAGACATTTTCATGTCGTGGTCAAACACAACACCTAAATTTCTGACCGAGAGAGAAGGGTGAATGTTAATGCCATTGAGGTTGAAAGTAAGATGTTGGAGATGTTTGAAGTGAGCAGGAGAAGACGCAATGAAGAACTCTGTCTTGTCTGGATTCATCCGGAGTTTATTAGAGATCAACCAAGATTGAAGCTCTTGGACACACTTGGACAGTCGAAACAGAGCACAGACAGCATCTCCAGGCTGGATGGGGTCAAAGGTCAAAAACAGCTGGACATCATCTGCATAAATGTGGTATTGTATGGAGTGTTGCCGGGCTATTTGACCAATAGAGTGTGTGTAGTAAGTGAAGAGCTGTGGACCAATGACAGATCCTTGAGGAACACCATATTTGAGATTGGCTTCAACAGAGAGCGCCTCCCTCACACGGACTTGACTCGTTCTACTCGTTCTACTCGTTCTTACAGGCGACATTTCCGTTTTATATTGTTTACAGTCCACATTATTTTTACACAAATTACACATAAATAAAAATAAAATAAAAATAAAAAACGGCCTCCCTTCTCCCCTTACAGCCGTCCTTACCACACCATGATTACAAACATTTTCCCAGTTGAGTTTTTCGTAAACCATCGTTACCGTTTTTGAATTAAACCGTTAATCTGAAACACAAATTTTGTTCGCACTCAAACTTGAGCAAGAACTCACTGCTCGTTATCAAGCCCAAACACAAAATCAGCGAAGGTGTTAATACCGAGTAATACAAATATTCACTATTTTACACCGTGCATTTCGTTTGCCAATTTCATTTTACCACAAACACTAACTTTGTTTGCACATGAACCCAAGCTCGAGCTCAAACACAAAATCAACTAAAGACATTAATACCCAGTAATATAAATATTCACTATTTTACACCGTCTATTTTGCCATATTTACCATGTTTGCGACATTATTTTTACACAAATTACACGTAAATAAAAATAAAAATAAACGGCCTCCCTTCTCCCCTCACAGCCGTCCTTACCACACCGTGATTACAAACATTTTCCCAGTTGAGTTATTCGTAAACCATTGTTACCGTTTTTGAGTTACACCGTTAATCCGAAACACAAACTTTGTTCGAACTCAAACCTGAGCAAGAACTTACTGCTCGTTATCAAGCCCAAACACAAAATCAGCGAAGGCGTTAATACCGAGCAATACAAATATTCACTATTTTACACTGCATTTCATTACCATATTTACAGGCGACATTTCTGTTTTATATTGTTTACAGTAGACATTATTTTTACACAAATTACACGTAAATAAAGTAAAAAATAAACGGCCTCCCTTCTCCCCTCACAGCCGTCCTTACCACACCATGATTACAAATTTTTTACCGAGTACGTATTTCTACTCAGTTGAGTTTTTCGTAAACCATCGTTACCGTTTTTGAGTTAAACCGTTAATCTGAAACACAAGAACTCACTGCTCGTTATCAAGCCCAAATACAAAATCAGCGAAGGCGTTAATACCGAGGAATACAAATATGCACTATTTTACACCGTGCATTTTGTTTGCCAATTTCATTTTACCATGTTTACAGACGACATTTCTTACATATATAATTAGTGTCCCTAACCGGACCACTCCTGGTTCGCACTGAAACCTCAAACAAAACCTCCCTTGTACTCGACCTTGGAAATTACTCAGTTTTAAGGGATAGGTTGCACTCGTGCACAAACACTAACTTTGTTTGCACATGAACCCAAGCTCGAGCTCAAACACAAAATCAACTAAAGGCGTTAATACCCAGTAATATAAATATTCACTTTTTTACACCGTCTATTTTACCATATTTACCAGGTTTGCAACCTTTTTTTTACACAAATTACACGTAAATAAAATACAAAATAAACGGCCTCCCTTCTCCCCTCACAGCCGTCCTTACCACACCATGATTACAAATTGTTTACCGAGTACGTATTTCTACTCAGTTGAGTTTTTCGTAAACCATAATTGTTACCGTTTTTGAGTTAAACCGTTAATCTGAAACACAAGAACTCACTGCTCGTTATCAAGCCCAAATACAAAATCAGCGAAGGCGTTAATACCGAGGAATACAAATATGCACTATTTTACACCGTGCATTTTGTTTGCCAATTTCATTTTACCATGTTTACAGACGACATTTCTTACATATATAATTAGTGTCCCTAACCGGACCACTCCTGGTTCGCACTGAAACCTCAAACAAAACCTCCCTTGTACTCGACCTTGGAAATTACTCAGTTTTAAGGGATAGGTTGCACTCGTGCACAAACACTAACTTTGTTTGCACATGAACCCAAGCTCGAGCTCAAACACAAAATCAACTAAAGGCGTTAATACCCAGTAATATAAATATTCACTTTTTTACACCGTCTATTTTACCATATTTACCAGGTTTGCAACCTTTTTTTTACACAAATTACACGTAAATAAAATACAAAATAAACGGCCTCCCTTCTCCCCTCACAGCCGTCCTTACCACACCATGATTACAAACATTTTCCCAGTTGAGTTATTCGTAAACCATTGTTACCGTTTTTGAGTTACACCGTAAATCCGAAACACAAACTTTGTTCGCACTCAAACCTGAGCAAGAACTCACTGCTCGTTATCAAGCCCAAACTCGAAATTAGCGAAGGCGTTAATACCCAGCACCGGTAATACAAATATTCACTATTTTACACCATGCATTTTGTTTGCCAATTTCATTTTACCATGTTTACAGGCAACATTTCTTACATATATAATTAGTGTCCCTTACCGGACCACTGCTGGTTCGCACTGAAACCTCAAACAAAACCTCTCTGTACTCGACCTTGGGAATTACTCATTTTTTAGGGGTATGTTGCCCTCGTGCACAAACACTAACTTTGTTTGCACGTGAACCCAAGCTCAAACACAAAATCAACTAAAGGCGTTAATACCCAGTAATATAAATATTCAGTTTTTTACACCGTCTATTTTACCATATTTACCAGGTTTGCAACCTTTTTTTTTACACAAATTACACGTAAATAAAATACAAAATAAACGGCCTCCCTTCTCCCCTCACAGCCGTCCTAACCACACCATGATTACTCTCTCTTTTTTTCCAGTACGTATTTTTACTCAGTTGAGTTTTTCGTAAACCAGTTACCATTTTTGAGTTACACGGTTAATCCGAAACACAAACTTTATTCTTGCTTAAACCTGAGCAAGAACTCACTGTTCATTATCAAGCCCAAACACAAAATTAGCGAAGGCGTTAATACCGAGGAATACAAATATGCACTATTTTACACCGTGCATTTTGTTTGCCAATTTCATTTTACCATGTTTACAGGCGACATTTCTTACATATTTAATTAGTGTCTCTTACCTGACCCCTGCTTGTTCACACTCAAACAAAACCTCCCTTGTACTCGACCTTGGGAAATACTCAGTTTAGAGGGGTATGTTGCTCTCGTGCACAAACACTAACTTTGTTTGCACATGAACCCAAGCTCGAGCTCAAACACAAAATCAACTAAAGACATTAATACCCAGTAATATAAATATTCACTATTTTACACCGTCTATTTTACAATATTTACCATGTTTGCGACATTATTTTTACACAAATTACACGTAAATAAAAATAAAAATAAACGGCCTCCCTTCTCCCCTCACAGCCGTCCTTACCACACCATGATTACAAACATTTTCCCAGTTGAGTTATTCGTAAACCATTGTTACCGTTTTTGAGTTACACCGTTAATACGAAACACAAACTTTGTTCGCACTCAAACCCGAGCAAGAACTCACTGCTCGTTATCAAGCCCAAACACTAAATCAGCGAAGGCGTTAATACCGAGCAATACAAATATTCACTATTTTACACTGCATTTCATTACCATATTTACAGGCGACATTTCTGTTTTATATTGTTTACAGTAGACATTATTTTTACACAAATTACACGTAAATAAAGTAACAAATAAACGGCCTCCCTTCTCCCCTCACAGCCGTCCTTACCACACCATGATTACAAACATTTTCCCAGTTGAGTTATTCATAAACCATTGTTACCGTTTTTGATTTAAACCGTTAATCTGAAACACAAACTTTGTTCGCACTCAAACCTGAGCAAGAACTCACTGCTCGTTATCAAGCCCAAACACAAAATCATCACATAAATACAAATAAAATAAAAATAAAAAACGGCCTCCCTTCTCCCCACACAGCCGTCCTTACCACACCATGATTACTAATTGTTTTCCAGTTGGGTTTTTTGTAAACCATTGTTACTGTTTTTGAGTTACACCCTTGATCCAAAACACAAACTTTGTTCACACTCGAACCTGAGCAAGAACTCACTGCTCGTTATCAAGCCCAAACACAAAATCAGCGAAGGCGTCAATACCCTGTAAAATATTAACTATTTTACACCATGCATTTTGTTTGCCAATTTCATTTTACCATGTTTACAGGCGACATTATATTTAATTTTAGTGTCCCTTACCTAACCACTGCATGTTCGCACTCAAACTCAAGCAAAACCCTCCCTTGTACTCGACTTTGGGAACTCAGTTTTTAGGGGTATGTTGCACTCGTGCACATACACTAACTTTGTTTACTTGTAACCCCCACCTCGAGCTCAAACACAAAATCAACTAAAGGCGTTGATACCCAGTAATACAAACATTCACTATTTTACACCGTCTATTTTACCATATTTGCGACATTATTTTTACACAAATTACACGTAAATAAAATAAAAAATTACCTAGTCAAGTTTTTTGTAAACTATTGTTAACGTTTTCGAACACCGTTAATAAAGTTAACAAAAAATTATTCACACTCAAACCTGAGCACGAACTCACTGCTCGTTATTCATATAAACCCAAGCGAAGGGATTTTCATTTCTTTTCCATCTGATGCTTGGCAAGATTGTTTGAGAAATATGTGGAGAGGTTCCTTGGAATTGTTTTAATCTATCTTCTTTGTCTAAATTGTCAAAACCACTGCTGATTTATAATACTTTATACATTCGTAAAAATCTTGTTGAGTTGATTTGTTGACGATGCTCCATAAATACTGTCGTTGATATCCACAGAATAATGTTGCAATTAATGGTTACATAAAGTTCATCTTTGGTCCTTCCAATGAATTCCCAAGTTTTGATTTTAAATAAGTCGAACTGAAGACGTACAATGCACATAGTCATATCCGCTGACTTGTTCTAAATATTATTGCACTTTTAGTCATAAATAAATGTCTTCAAATTGTCCTCCTTGGTGCATCTTCATTCCACACTAGCCTTAAGCTAGGCCATAATATCCTCAAGTTGTTGCACTGAACTTATAATGAATAATGTTTCACTGGTTACATAAAGTTCATCTTTGGTCCTTCCATTTAATTTCCAAGTCTTGATTTTAAATAAGTCGAACTGAAGACAATAAATAAAGGTCTTCAAATTGTCCTCCTTGGTGCATCTCGTTTCCACACTAGCCTTAAGCTAGGCCATGATATCCTCAAGTTGTTGCACTGAACTTATAAGTTTCCTCGATTGTGCAATGCACCAGGCATTGTTCTTCAAATTGTCCTCCTTGGTGCATCTCGTTTCCACACTAGCCTTAAGCTAGGCCATGATATCCTCAAGTTGTTGCACTGAACTTATAAGTTTCCTCGATTGTGCAATGCACCAGGCACTGTTCTTCAAATTGTCCTCCTTGGTGCACCTCGTTTCCACACTAGCCTTAAGCTAGACCATGATATCCTCAAGTTGTTGCACTGAACTTATAAGTTTCCTCGATTGTGCAATGCTCCAGGCATTGGATGCTGATGTCTGCTCAAATATTTGGCAATAATTATAATCTTTGATTAAAATCAACTGTTTTCATTCTCAGTCATCTCCTCCAATGTCCACTTGCAATATCCATTCAAAATGTTTTCTCCAAATGATGCAGTGCCAGTAAGGCCCATCAAGGGCCTCGACGTCCAACTCAGTTGTATGCTGTGCTCTAGAGGGCGGTATTCCAATGGGCATTGATTCCAGAAAAAACGGTCATCAAGGAATGCATATTGTTCAACTTTACACCATTAATTCTTCAGGGCAGTAGGCTTACATGTACTTTGTCTTTATACATAAATAATCGTTAACTTATGTGATGCGGCAAAGCTCCAGGCAATGCCATTAAGATTTGATATTGTAGTTGATAAATAATTGTTGGTTAATATCTCCGGGGTTCCGTCTTCTCCGCAGGTTCTTAAGTTTGTATTATTTAAATAAAATTACAATCTTACAAGTTATTTTCATAATCCAACTGGCGTTTGTATTGTCAATGCACAAGGCATTGCTAAGATTCAACTAGAATTCCCCATCCTCCCCAAAAGTTCCTAATTGTCTCGCAAGCTGCCTTTGCCTCGCTTTTTGCAGTACGATACAGCTCCCTAAACTCCCTCTTCCCACTAATTATGTATTAACTTAATATTAAAAGTTAATTTATATTCTCTATTTAAAAGTTTAATTTGTTATTAATAAATATTTTTATGATTTGCATTTATCAAAGGATGCTTATTTTTGCAGTATTTTTTTATTTCTTGTAGTAGCTGTGAGTTGATAAAGTAATTTATGTTTGTTTTTTTACGGTAGGCCGCTATTTGAATTAAATGTGGAATTTAATGTGGAATTAAATTATTAACGTATTTGGTGTCGGTTTATATTAATATGAATATCGTCAACCGGTGACTAATTATCTATAAAAGACGATATCCAACCTATAAGAATCAACCTAAGAATTGTTTTCTTCTTATGATGACATCTGACCTCAGGACAGTACCCCTATGAATGACCCCATAACAATATATATGAAAATAAATATTGATCCTGTGATAAATTTATCTTGGGAAGACGATATCCATCCTATATTAGCTATCCAACCCGAGAAATACTTCTTTCTCGTGAAGACGACAGCTCTTTCCTACGAGATATCACAAACCCGCTATGAAACAATATCTCGGGAAAATGATATCTGACTTAAAAATGTCATCAACCCGAGAAATCTTTTCTCTCGGAAAGATGACATCTTACACTGAAAGATATCGCCACCCCGAGATATATGTATCTTGGGAAGACGATATCTATCCTATATTAAATAGCTATCCAACCCGAGAAATACTTCTTTCTCGTGAAGACGACAGCTCTTTCCTACGAGATATCACCAACCCGCTATGAAACAATATCTCGGGAAGATGATATCTGACCTAAAGGTAGGATACACAATTGGTAATTGCTTGAATTATATGGGTGTATTTAGGGGGTATCTTATAGTAAATATTGTTTAACAAAGACGAGACAAGCAAGAAAAACGGCGTTCGTTTTCAACCGGCGTTGGGCAGTTGTTCTTATGTTATCCTTGTTTTTACAGAATATCCAGCGCAAGGATTTTGCGCAATGAAATTCAGCGCAATGAAATGGTGTATCCTACCTTTAAAGATGTCATCAACCTGAGAAATATTTTTTTCTCAGGAAGATGACATCCTACACTAAAAGATATCGCCACCCTGTGATAAATTTATATTGGAAAGACAATATCTATTCTATACAACCCCAAAGAATACTTCTTTCTCATGAAGATGACAGCTCTTACCTACGAGATATATCTGACTTTTTATACAAGATGTCATCAACCCCAGAAATATGTCCTTTCTTCGGAAGACTATGTCTTACCTACGATATAAGATAGTGACGACCCTTGTAATTTTAGAGCTCTGTAATGCGTAACCAACGATTTCAAAACTATATTTAATATTTAATCTGAACATTTTTAATTGTTAATTGTTGTAATTTTGCCTTGGAATTTACTACTCCAATACTGATTTTTAAGTTACCGTTTATCATTATATTTTAGGCATTAAGCTAAGGTTATCTAAAAGTCTATTAAGTGGTCAAATATTTATACTTATGGAAACATTAGAATATCTAACTTTTGAATTATTTGGTTTAATTTCCCCCCCCCCCCTTATACGTACGCTGCTGCTGATGTGCTTAGCTGCATGTGCGCGTTGGCTGACTGTGCCATGTGCCTATACCCCACCAACCCCGCCTTAATCCTACACCTAAACCTTTTAAATCATTTAATACAATTATAAAATTATAGTATTTTCCTTCTTTCAAAACGTTGAATATCCGCTGGTTTTCGTTTTCCTGAATTCTTGAAGATCTTGCTTCGATTGTCCTTTAACATCTCTAAATTTATACAATTATAATCAAAATCCTTTCTCTGCCATCTTAAACTCGGTAAGTTAATTGGTTGTAATTATTCATCCTAAAATTAACGGTGTAAAGTTATTATTTTGAGAATTTTTTTAAATTACTTTTAGTGTTCATAATTGTTTTTTTGTCCATTGGAATACCGCTCTACATTCATCCAAATTATATGCGTAAATAAAATTAATCCAGTTCTTAACTATATATTTTCCCCCATCTTTTAATTACGAAAAAATAAAGCTTGAAACTATTTAAGCCCTGCAAAGCAGTCATTTTAATACAATCATAATATAAAATAAAATGTTAATACCAAGGAACCCTCCATTCTTAAATGTAAACTTGTTTACTCCAAATTTTGTTTAAATCTCAAGTAGGAAAGTAGTGAAGACGTTGCAACTGGCCGCGAAACTTGCGGCCAACTTTTTAGATTTTTGACCCAAAAATTGCTTGTACTCGACCTCGAACACTCGCTTTTTGGGGGGGGGGGGGGGGAGGAGGGGGGGGGGGGGGGAGGAGAGGGGGGGGGGGAGGAGGGGGGGGGAGAGGACATTTCACTTAAGCCAAACAGGAGCTTTGTTAGCACTTGAACCCCAGCAAAAACTTGCTGCTCGTACTCAAAATTGCTGATTGTCTTAAAATAAATCATGTTTCCAGACGAACTCATGTTTCCAGACATTATTTCCAATTATTAATTTTGTCCGCAGCTCGTAATCCATCGGCTTATTTTCTTTGTGGCTTATTTGTGACTTATTTTCCTGTTACATTTATCAGATTGACTCATTTCTTTTAATTTATCATTCAAATCGTCTTCTGATTTTATGGTTTCTTCTGTACCGGTAAGTCCGCAGGTCGTGATCCGTCGACTTATATTTCGGGAATTAAACACGGCCTAAAGAACATTTACACTCTCCAGCCATAAGTAACCACTTGATTTCATCAGCTATCAAGTTACATGTCAGTGATCTATAAATTGCCATTATTTTCACACAAATTACACATAAATAAAAAAAAATAATAAAAAACGGCCTCCCTTCTCCCCTCACAGCCGTCCTTACCACACCATAATTACAATTTTTTTTAAAGTACGTATTTTTACACAGTCAAGTTTTTTCGTGAACCAATTTTAACGTTTTTGAATAACACCGTTAATTCAAAACACGAACATTATTCTCGCTTAAACCCGAGCAAGAACTCACTGCTCGTTATTAAGCCCAAACACAAAATCAGCGAAGGCAATAATACCCAGTAATACAAATATTCACTATTTTACACCGTGCATTTTGTTTGCCAATTTCATTTTACTATGTTTACGGTCAACATTTTCATTTTACCATTTTACCATGTTTACAGGCGACATTTCTTACAAATTTAATTAGTGTCTCTTACCTGACCACTGCTCGTTCGCACTGAAACCTCAAACAAAACCTCCCTGTAATCGACCTTGGGAATTACTCATTTTTTTTAGAGGTACAGTGCCCTCGTGAACAAACACTAACTTTGTTTGCACGTAAACCCAAGCTGGAGCTCAAACACAAAATCAACTAAAGGCGTTAATACCCAGTAATACAAATATTCACTATTTTACACCATCTATTTTACCATGTTTACCATGATCGCTACATTATTCGTACACAAATTACACGTAAATAAAATAAACGGCCTCCCTTCTCCCCTCACAGCCGTCCTTACCACACCATGATTAGTATATATTTTTTACAAGTACGTATTTTTACTCAGTTGAGTTTTTCGTAAACCATTGTTACCGTTTTTCAGTTACACCATTAATCCGAAACACAAACTTTGTTCGCACTCAAACCTGAGCAAGAACTCACTGCTCATTATCAAGCCCAAACACAAAATCAGCGAAGGCGTTAATACCCAGCAATACAAATATTCACTATTTTACACCGTCCATTTTACCATATTTACAGGCGACATTATTTTTACACAAATTACACATAAATACAAATAAATAAAAATTAAATAATACAAATAAACGGCCTCCCTTCTCCCCTCACAGCCGTCCTTACCACACCATGATTACAAATTTTTTACCAATTACGTATTTTTACTCAGTTGAGTTTTTCTTAAACCATTGTTACCGTTTTTGAGTTACACCAGTAAGCCGAAACACAAACTTTGTTCGCACTCAAACCTGAGCAAGAACTCACTGCTCGTTATCAAGCCCAAACACAAAATCAGCACGTAAATACAAATAAAAATAAATAAAAAAACGGCCTCCCTTCTCCCCACACAACCGTCCTAACCACACCATGATTACTAATTGTTTTCCAGTTGAGTTTTTCCTAAACCATTGTTACCATTTTTGAGTTACACCGTTAATCTGAAACACAAAATTTGTTCGCACTCAGACCTGAGCAAGAACTCACTGCTTGTTTATCAAGCCCAAACACAAAATCAGCGAAGGCGTTAATACCCAGCAATACAAATATTCACTATTTTACACTGTCCATTTCATTACCATATTTACAGGCGACATTTCCGTTTTTTATTGTTTACACTCGACATTATTTTTACACAAATTACACATGAAAAAAAATAAAATAAAAAACGGCCTCCCTTCTCCCCTCACAGCCCTCCTTACCACACCATGACTACTATTTTGTCTTCCAAGTACGTATTTTTACTCAGTTGAGTTTTTCGTAAACCATTGTTACCATTTTGAGTTACACCGTTAATCCGAAACACAAACTTTGTTCGCACTCAAACCTGAGCAAGAACTCACTGCTCGTTATCAAGCCCAAACAGAAAATCAGCGATACAAATACCCAGCAATACAAATACTCATTATTTTACACCGTCCATTTTACCATATTTACAGGCGACATATCCGTTTTATATTGTTTACAGTCGACATTATTTTTACACAAATTACACATAAATAAAAATAAAATAAAAATAAAAAACGGCCTCCCTTCTCCCTACACAGCCGTCCTTACCACACCATGATTACTAATTGTTTTCCAGTTGAGTTTTTCCTAAACCATTGTTACCGTTTTTGAGTTACACCAATAATCTGAAACACAAAATTTGTTCGCACTCAGACTTGAGCAAGAACTCACTGCTTGTTTATCAAGCCCAAACACAAAATCAGCGAAGGCGTTAATACCCAGCAATACAAATACTCATTATTTTACACCGTCCATTTTACCATATTTACAGGCGACATATCCGTTTTATATTGTTTACAGTCGACATTATTTTTACACAAATAACACATAAATAAAAATAAAATAAAAATAAAAAACGGCCTCCCTTCTCCCCTCACAGCCGTCCTTACCACACCATGATTACAAACATTTTACCAGTTGAGTTTTTTGTAACCATTGTTACCGTTTTGATTTAAACCGTTAATCTGAAACACAAACTTTGTCCGCACTCCAACCTGAGCAAGAACTCACTGCTCGTTATCAAGCCCAAACACAAAATCAGCGAAGGCAATAATACCCAGTAATACAAATACTCACTAATTTACACCGTGCATTTTGTTTGCCAATTTCATTTTACCATGTTTACAGGCAACATTTCTTACATATATAATTAGTGTCCCTTACCGGACCACTGCTCGTTCGCACTGAAACCTCAAACAAAACCTCTTTGTACTCGACCTTGGGAATTATAAATTGTTTAGTGGTATGTTGCCCTTGTGCACAAACTTTGTTTGCAGGTGAACCCAAGCTCGAGCTCAAACACAAAATCAACTAAAGGCGTTAATACCCAGTAATACAAATATTCACTATTTTACACCGTCTATTTTACCATATTATTCGTACACAAATTACACGTAAATAAATTAAAAAATAATCGGCCTCCCTTCTCCCCTCACAGCCGTCCTTACCACACCATAATTACATAATTTTTTTTTCAAGTACGTATTTTTACTCAGTTGAGTTTTTTGTAAACTATTGTTAACGTTTTTGAACACCGTTAATACAAAAACCTGAGCACGAACTCACTGCTCGTTATTCACATAAACCCAAGCGAAGGGATTTTCATTCCTTTCCCATCTGATGCTTGGCAAGATTTTTAGAGAAATATGTGGAGAGGTTCCTTGGAATTTTTTTAATCATCTTCTCTGTATAAATTGACAAAACAGTTGCTGGTTTATAATACTTTATACATTCGTAAAAATCTTGTTGAGTTGATTTGTTGACGATGCTCCATAAAAACTGTCCTCGATATTCACAGAATGATGTTCACTGGTTACATAAAGTTTATCTTTGGTCCTTCCATTTAATTTCCTAGTCTTGATTTTAAAGACAATAAATAAAGGTCTTCAAATTGTCCTCCCGTGGTGCACATCGTTTCCACACTAGCCTCAAGCTAGGCCATGATATCCTCAAGTTGTTGCACTGAACTTTGTGCAATGCTCCAGGCATTGGATGCTGATGTCTGCTCAAATATTTGGCAATAATTATAATCTTTAATTAAAATCAACTGTTTTCATTCTCGGTCATCTCCTCCAATGTCCACTTGCAATATCCATTCAAAATGTTTTCTCCAAATTATGCAGTAAGGCCCATCAAGGGCCTCGACGTCCAACTCAGTTATATGCTGTGCTCTAGAGGGCGGTATTCCAATGGGCATTTTTTTTCAGAAAGAAAGTCATCAAGGAATGCATATTGTTTAACTTTACACAATTAATTCTTCACTCAGGGCAGTAAGCTTACATGTACTTTGTCTTTATACAAAAATAATTGTCAATTTATGTGATACGGCAAAGCTCCAGGCAATGCCATTAATAAGATTTGATATTGTAGTTAATAAATAATTGTTTGTTGATATCTCCGGGGTTCCGTCTTCTCTGCAGGTTCTTAAGTTTGTATTATTCAAATAAAATGACAATCTTACAACTTATTTTCATAATTCAACTGGCGTTTGTATTTTCAATGCACAAGGCATTGCTGGGATTCAACTAGAATTCCCCATCCTCCCCAAAAGTTCCTAATTGTCTCGCAAGCTGCCTTTGCCTCGCTTTTTGCAGTACGCTACAGCTCCCTAAACTCCCTCTTCGCAATAATTATGTATTAACTTAATATTAAAAGTTAATTTATATTCTCTATTTAAAAGTTTAATTTGTTATTAATAAATATTTTTATGATTTGCATTTATCAAAGGATGCTTATTTTTGCAGTATTTTTTTATTTCTTGTAGTAGCTGTGAGTTGATAAAGTAATTTATGTGTTTTTTTTACGGTAGGCCGCTATTTGAATTAAATGTGGAATTTAATGTGAAATTAAATTAATAACGTATTTGGTGTTGGTTTATATTAATATGAATATCGTCAACCGGTGACTAATTATCTATAAAAGACGATATCCAACCTATAAGAATCAACCTAAGAATTGTTTTCTTCTTATGATGACATCTGACCTCAGGACAGTAACCCTTTGAATGACCCCGAAACGATATGTATGAAAATAAATATTGATCCTGTGATAAATTTATCTTTGAAAGACGATATCTATCCTATATTAGCTATCCAACCCGAGAAATACTTCTTTCTCGTGAAGACGACAGCTCTTTCCTACGAGATATCACAAACCCGCTATGAAACAATATCTCGGGAAGATGATATCTGACTTAAAGGTAAGATACACCATTGGTAATTGCTTGAATTATCATGAATGGGTGTATTTAGGGGGTATCTTGTAGTAAATATTGTTTAACAATGCCGAGAAAAGCAAGAAAAACGGCGTTTGTTTTCAACTGGAGTTGTGCAGTTGTTTTTTCGCGATCGCCATCCGGCGATTATGATTATTTTTTATATAATTCGATTTTTCAGAACAATTACAGAATATCCAGCGCAATGATTTGCGAGATGAAATTCAGCGCAATGAAATGGTGTATCCTACCTTTAAAGATGTCATCAACCTGAGAAATATTTTCTTTCTCAGGAAGATGACATCCTACACTAAAAGATATCGCCACCCTGTGATAAATTTATCTTGGAAAGACAATATCTATTCTATACAACCCCCAAAATACTTCTTTCTCTAAAAACTACAGCTCTTGCCTACGAGATATATCTGACTTACAAGATGTCATCAACCCCAGAAATATGTTCTTTCTTGGGAAGGCTATGTCTTACCTACGATATAAGATAGGGGACGACCCTTGTAATTTTAGAGCTCTGTAATGCGTAACCAACAATTTCAAAACTATATTTAATATTTAATCTGAACATTTTTAATTGATAATTGTTGTAATTTTGTCTTGGAATTTACTACTCCAATACTCATTTTTAAGTTACCATTTATCATTATATTTTAGGCATTAAGCTAAGGTTATCTAAAAGTGTGTAAGTTGTCAAATATTTATACTTATTTGAGCATTAGTATATTGAACTTTTAAATTATTTGGTTTAATTTCCCCCCTTATACGTATGCTGCTGCTGCTGTGCTTGGCTGCATGTGCGCCTTGGCTGCCTGTGCCATGTACCTATACCCCACCTACCCTGCCTTAATCCTACACCTAAACCTTTTTTAATAAATCATTTAATACAATTATAACTTTATATTAATTTTCTTCTTCAAAAACGTTGAATATCCGCTGGTTTTTGATTTCCTGAATATCAGGTCTCATTTCTAAATTTATACAATTATAATCAAAATCTGAAACTTGGTAAGTTGGTTTTAATTATTCACCCTAAAATTAATGGTGTAAAGTTAGAATTTTTAAAAATTTAAACAAATTACTTTTGGTCTATGTATATGATGGTGTCTAAGTTTTTGGTGGCCCATTGGAAAGTTGCTCAATATTTATCTAAATGAAGCTCAAACTATTAAAGCCCTACAAAGCAGTCATTTTAATACAATCACAATATAAAAGTTAATTTAAATTCCAAGGAACTCTCCATTCTTAAACACCTAACCCTGTTTACCCCAAACTTGTATTAAATCTCTATTGATCCCCGGCCCCTCGTTGGAATGTATCAACTTCCGTGCACCTGGCCGGCCTTTCAGCTTTTCGACCAATAAGAATCGTCAATAAGAAACACGCCCACTGCAACCGCCACGCGTGGACTATACGTGCCTAGCCTGCTCATGTACACTCCCGCTTGCTTTCAAATAGGTTTCGAGAACATGTGTAAAAATGTGCAATGCTCCCAAACGGCATGTCGCCCTGAAAAAAGGCGGCAAGCGCGTTGAGTATTTCTGACAAACAAAATACCAGGCATTGATATGCAAATTGTCCAAATCAAAAGAACATTTGGCCACAGTTATGAGTGTATTAGCAATGCAAAAGACAAACTCGTGTAGGATTCTCAAAGGAACGCCATTTTGTTGGCAAGACGCAAGTACATGTATATTTAAAATAGGCAATTTACATGGAACAAAATACAGAAATTTGTCGTATAAATGGGTCGAATTTTACAGGTTCGTTGCCGCGCCACAGCGGTGGTTGCGCTGCGCCAGTACAGACAAACTTTTTGATAACAACACAAGTCCTGTTTTAAACTTTCTAGAAAGCATTTCAATTGAACCAAGTTTAAATAAATGTATTATTAATACTTTATCGATACAGTATTATTTAATACTTTACTGTTGCCGTAACGATACACCATTGCGTAAAACAAACAATGTATAGGATTTCACGACCAAAGAGGAATAGGTTTGAAACATAACATCGGAGAACAAAATTACGTACTGCTCCGAATTTACCATGCAGCAGTACTCTTTCCTTATTTTAAAATGCGAGGCCAGAAGGGAAGATACATCTATTTCACATACTTAGGTCGATTGCTCAACATTTAAAAATCCTAAAGGTTGGGCTATATACCTCGACGAACTCCACAAGCTAGACTTAAGGATTTTCAAAAAAGTTCAAGTCATTATTTTGACAAAATTTACAAACATTTCAGTTCAGCACAAAATTAACACAAAGGATACATGCAGATAATTGCCAACATGGAAAGGATACATGTAGTTGCCTACATGGAAAGGATACTTGCAGTCCATCCATCCAGTGCAGTCCAGTAAAGCAAGAGGTACAAGTTCCATAGTTCTACAGGAAAGTTTAAGTCAGTCGACGACGAAAGAACGTCGCAGCGACCCCGTAAACTCCGACGAACTCCACAAGTTTGGCACGAGTATTTTCCCAAAAGTTCAGATCATTCGACAAAAATTCACAAACAAATCCATGTGGCACCAAGTTTAATTCAGTTCAGTTCAGCACAAAATTAACATTCAAAGGAAGGAAAGTCCAGTGCAGTTCAGTAACGTAAGTTCTGGTATACAGGTAAGTTCAAGCCGTTTTTTTCTCAGTATTTGTGTCGCCGACGACGAAATTTGCAGCTGGCCGTCGAAGTCCGATTTTCTGTCCAACATTTCTGTTGAAATTTAACGCTTTTTCTCCACATGAAGCTCCCCTGGTATGATGCACGAGTTTCCGCGTTGGAAGTTGGACGTCTCAAGTCTTCCCTGCGAAGTTTAAGGTATTTTTTGTGACAAAAACATCCTCGGGAAAACATTGCGAGTTCCCACCCCATCCATCGACCTACTCTGTAATTTTCCATGCGCGATATGTCGGTGAAAAGTGTCATCCCAGGGTCCGGGTGGGGCTGTATTTTTGCGCTCAGTGTCTTGGGCCTGCCCTGGGCGGAAGTTGGCCAAAGTACTCGGTGTATATTTCTCCGCGCAATGGGTTTCTACTGTTATATCTATTTGAACACACGCCGAAGTTATCACCATGAATGTAAATTGTAAATTAAAGAGAAACAAATATTTTAAAAGAATTATTTTCATTTCCAGATGGAGAAGAATTTATTTTATTTAACAAAATGCCCTATATTTTGATAAGGCGGCGGGAGGCATTGAGGGCGTGCTGAGGCAAAGCACGCGTGGCGGGCTCGCGTGGTCTGTCTCTATCTCATTGGTCAGAAGTGGAGTTTGACGTCTTCTCACCAATCTAGCCAATCTGATTGGACGAGAGAGTCATGTAAAAAAAATAAGCAGACGAAAAGTAAAGCCGTGCCCGAATATGGTAGCAGGCTGACAATAGACACAGCTGTAGCCATGGAAAGCCCGTTTCGGATTGGACGGCCTAGTTATAATGGACCGTTAACGAATCCCTGAATCGTCTTCAACTATGGCTTAGGGTGATTTTATGCTCACAATTTTGAGAACCCCAGCCACATTATTTTATAGTGCCTTCAAAAACATCAAATTCGTTTACTTGAACCAACAAGTTACCGAATATCTCCGTTCGCTTCTATTTTGATTTAGGATTTATTTTTAGTGACTCAGAGTTTGGAGGCGAACCCAGGCCGAAACAAAGCAAAGGTTTCAAAAATTCCCTATAGGGTCAAGTCAAGTCACTGGCTATTCTGAACTGTTAACAAAAGTAATTTTTTGTCATTGTGCAAGGTACATGTACAATGTATACAGTACTTAATTGCGACTTGGCTTTATGAAAGGGCTTGTACGTGACTGGACAATATAAGTTAAAAATGGAAGAGCGGAAAAAAAGAGGCGCCATTGCCAAACTGGAAGCGTCATAAATAAATAGAAGGGGGAGGGGGAGCACGGACGGGGTTAGGTCGGAGGAAGGGGGAGGGGGGGGGGGGGGGGGGAGAGGAGGCCCGGGGGGGGGGGGGGGGGGGGCTTGCCACCACGACTTTATTTTGGTTGTGCATCGTCTGGCTCCTTTAACATGTTTGTATTATGTTCATATTATGTACATGTACTATGTGCAAAAGGAACAGGGAACCAACGTCATGATGACAGCTAGCTGTGAAATTCATTTTTTTGCTCGAATACTTTGAATGGAAATGATTCCATTGGTTGTATTTGATTGTGAAAAAAATTACAGAAATTTGTACAAGAACAATGTTAAATTGAGTATGTTTGGCAGATGAGATTTTTATCACGGGGTTATAATTTACTGGCGGTATGTGTGTTTGACTATGGTTTGACGTGAGCGCGACTCGATGATCGGCGCGGCATGTACATGTATATCGTGACATTTACAGGCTGGCCGGTTTAATACGTTGTTTTATTTTTTTTAGGGGGGGGGTGAGAGGTGAAGTTTGTTGTGGAAAACTCGGATTCAATACACCTTGCATTTAAAATAATTCTGGACCGGCTTTAATTGCTGTTACATCTTAATATGTCTCCATTTGTGTCCAGTTACTTTAAAGCCTTGAATCGTCTTCAGCAAAAAAGCCTTTGTTTAGTGGTTTCCTTCTATATCATGATTCTGCTGCTAGATTTGACGGCCCATCCAAAACATCCAAAACAAAGTGAATTTTAAAACCCGTGCGCTCACACTTTGCACTTCAGTTAAAAAGAGATAGCGCCACCATGCGGTGTGAGCTGGTTTCATCGCTAGGAACGCTTTCGGGGCTTGTTGGCTGCATTTTTTTCTTCAAAACACACTGGAGATGAAGCCCCTCACACAGACTTTATACTGCTGTGTCTTTTTTTATTTGATCTTGGTTATGTCCTCTCAAAGGTAATGCATTTCTGTGTATTATATCGTCAAAATATCGATTTATATCTTCGAGGATATTCGGGAACCTTGACTTTGTTTATTCTCTCAATGACAATGCCATTGTTTATGTTTAAGTTCATTGCATGTTCATGTTGTTATGGACGGCTTGCCCCTTTGTCCCCACCGGTCGGGTTGTCCCCACCGGTCGGGTTGTCCCCACCGGTCGGGTTGTCCCCACCGATCGGGTTGTCCCCACCGGTCGGGTTGTCCCCACCGGTCGGGTTGTCCCCACCGGTCAGGTTGTCAGTTCGAGTAAGAGAATTTGGTACAACTATAGAATGCAGGGCCACTCAACCCCTCTCGACTTTATTTACCCTATAAAATGGAGTGGCCCTGTATTCTATGGATGGGGCCGGGTATTGGGGTATACACACTGACCTCTATACATGGACAGATCATCATTGTTTCATTTTGAAGTCGGCATGCGGAGAAGTGCAACATGGCGGACCCACGACGTCACTCTGTGAGCCAATGAAATGTCCAGGTGTTGGTACGATACGTATTACGTAATGTTTATAAATACAAAATGTACAGAGTAAATCCACTGACCTCTACACCTGGACATTTCATTGACTCACAGCAGTGACGTCTCGGGTCCGCCATGTTGCACTTCCAGTTCGCGCCGACTTCAAGTGTTAGCACAGCAGAATATGGACAATGATCCGTCCAGGTGTAGAGGTCAGTGGGTATACAGGGTTAGGGTTAGGGTTAGGGTTAGGGTTAGGGTCAGTTCATTATATGTCCTAGGGTAAATAAAGTCGAGAGGGGTTGAGTGGCCCTGCATTCTATAGTTACTCCGAGAATTTTGACATTCAAGTACGAGTACTATATAATTCTAAAAAGTATTCGCGAATTCGGACTCCGGAGGCTGTTCCACCTATTGCACACGCCGCAGGGCAAAGGGGTAGCCCTCCATTCAATTTGTACAGGGAATTATGTGTTTTTTTCATTTTTTTTACAGCAATAAAAAATGAATACTCTTTTCCTTCGGTGTATACTAAACGTGGGAGATTTTGTTAGTAAATACAACAATGAAATTTTGAAATATTTTGGTGTAGTGCATGTTAGGCAATAATTTATTTTTTAGACATTTTTTACATTGACCACAACACTATTCATTTCCCTTTGAGTCCAGAGGGTGCTATAACTAACAGCCACCACTGACCAATCACAGACAAGAAACAAGGCCCGGTGACGTCATGCCGACCGTGAGAATATTTGAGAAGTACTCGAGTATGAGTACTAAGTTGGAGTACTACTACAACACTGCTAAATGGTAATGTTTATAACCTCCACAGGATACAGGACACATAGCAGAGATGTACTCCTTGAAAGACTAGCATAGAAGCCATCATGAGACGTTTTGTCTGCACGGACAGCCTTTTGATGCTGCCCATTTCTGGAGTATTCCTCACGTTGCTAGGGGTTCTTCTGATAATCCTGTACATTGTTGCTAGGGGTCTGACGGCTTCTCTGTACTACGTAGAGGGCGCCCTTCCTACATATGTAGTTGCTGTTTTGGTAAGTATGGCTGTCTAAATTACCTTGGTATGGCTTGAAATTACACACGAGTCTATGGTTGCGGCTGCAGCCACTTTCTATAGATGTGTGTGTAATATCAAGCCGCAGCCATGTCATTGGACACGACCTATGTTTTATTGTGTATAATCAGATAAGTTTTGCAGTTTGGCAAAACATTGACGTCGGTATGCAAAACTCTAACAATTTGTAAAATTGATTAATAACTCTAACCATCCCAAATCCTCAAATCCTCTTTGCAAAATGCAGGATTTTGAAGGATTGAGGGCACTTGGAAGTTGATGCATCGAAGGAATTTGCAGGATTAACCCTAACTCCCTCACCATTGTTATTAAACAATACAATTCCTTCAAAATCCTCCAACTTCCTTTGTTGTGTAGGGAGTTAGGGTTAAGGGCGTTTTTTTGCCACTGGGGGAAAATGCAAGATCCAGGTCATAAGGCCTAAACTAATGCTGGATAATTTTGCAGGATTGAGGTTACTTGGGTATTTATCCAAATGAGGTTTTTGAAGGATTGAGGTTATTTGTTATTTGTACTTTCATACTGCTCAATGTTCTATGCACATTCTCCATTGAGCTTCAGTCAAGGTGTAAGTTATGTGTCAAGGATTGGAAACATTTGCATACCAATGGTCATGTGTGCAGACCTTTGTTGTAATATATAGGATTCAGGCAGTGGTCACCAGTAATAAATATTGGAGAATTTTGCAAGATTCAGGTTCCATCGATTTTTAACACTTTGGAATTAGAGGATTTTGCAGGATTCAGGTTATGGAGGAGGGAGTTACATGTAGGGTTAAAGTATACCTTCAAATTGACAGTTTTTCATCAGTCCTTTCACACTAATAAGTTTGTATGTTGTTTCTAAATAATTACTGACTGTTGTTCTACCTTTTTCAATTTCTTCAATTTATAGCTGATTTTGACTGGAGCTACAATGATCGTTCTCCTCAAGAAAAGACCAAGTATTCTGGTATGCTCCTGAAATGAATCTTTAAGTATTCGTGTATCGATAACAAGTCGCCTTATTAAGTGTTGTGCATTTTGCTTAACTCTTTGTGGGCGGCTGAATATTTTATTGCATATTTTTCATAACAGTGTTTACACACTGTCTAAATCACAAAATGAAGGGCTTGGGTGCAGGAGTACTACAACTGTACTTAACTTAGTTGACGATAGAGCACAAGTGTTGTGAGTACAGATCATGCCAGATATATATAAGGCTACTACTGAAAGCTCACAAAGTCCCATTTTTCTTCTGATTTTGTCCTTTAAAGTCCTACATTTGTATTTTGTACCCTAATCCCCCAAGGTATTTTGGCTAAAAATCCTGCCAGACGCAGCAACATGCACCATTTGTTAAAGTGACAACCCTGCCCAGTGCAGCAAGATCCATCAGGTCAAAAATCTCAAGGCCAAACTGCTTCAGAGTCTGCGGTTACCCAATGCAGCAAAATCCATCTTTGGCATTGTTCAATGGGGACTAGCTCTCATAGTCTTGGACTGTGGTCGTTTATGCACTGGTGTTGACAGCTAAATTCATCAAAGTGCACCAGACTTTTTTACCCGATGCACTGTGCTGCGTCTGGCAGGGTTAGGGTTAAAGGAATTTGATTCTGTTACTCTCCTACTTTTTTCACCTGGGTCTGTATGTGCAGGTATACTAATATTGGTGCTTAAGGCTCTACATCTTTGATACTATTATTATCTATTCTCACATCATGGTTGCCTGATACCATTTTGATAGCTTTTGACCCATACATATTTTATCTTGACAGATCTACTTAGCCATGGGACTCAACTGCATAGTCTTCAGTCTATCTGCCCTTCAGGCTATCTCTGTAGGCATCGTGTCGATTCCATTCCTTGGTAGCTTTAGCGCGTGTGTTTACTACAACTCTCGGTCGGAATGCCAGTGCTATATACTGACAGCCAAGGCAAACAATAGTACGGGGATAATAGTACCTGAAGGTGAGAATAGAAACCATTATTTTGCAGTTTTCTCCACCAGTCCTGTACAAGTTCCGTCTCATTTTGGCAGAATGCCTTTCAAAATATTAAAGTCAGACCTGCAGGACGAATGTAACACTGTCACACAATCATTAAAATCATCCAAAAGCTTGGCCAGGGTCCAATTTCATAATAGGTGTCAGCACCAACATTTGCTAAGCATGAACATTCTTACTTGGAAAAAAACAGGGTTATAGACCAAAATTTCAGTTGATGTTTATTGTTTGTGACTGGTATTCTGCTGTTTTGTTTGCTTTGATTGAAAAGCACGTGGAGTTTTGGCCGATAATCTTTTTTTACTGAGCAAGACTTGTTTGTGCTAAGCAAATTTTTGTGCTTGCATGTTGGCCACACGAAATTGGCCCCAGATTTATGAGCACAAGAACAAATTGTCAAATAATTTAACCTTTCTTTCTTCAGCTGACACCGAGAAAGTGACTTTCCAAGCAGTCCGCAGCTGTGCTGTCATCGAGCATAACATGATAGACTGTCTGTACATTCTGTGTATAATCTATGGCTTCGCTGGTATCGCTAGTGTGGTTACCGGCTCACTCTCATTCATGTTGCTGTGTTCACAGAGACGGGCTACCAAGGAAGCAGTGAGTTCACTTTTAAACTTAATGTTGGTGTGTCCGTGTGACACTCTGAAAAACAGATTTTCAAATAATTCATTTTTCAGCATTGCATTTTTTATGAGCTTTCAAATGAGAAATTGCACGAAAAAAAATGGCCCAAGGCGAGTAATTAATTAATTATTTAATTTCAAATGTGAAATTAGGCATATTGTTTAGGTCTAATGTTAGCGTTATCCTGATAAATAAGCACTTTAATAGTTCTGGTGATAGAATTTCCGTTAGCATACAAGTTTCTAGAAAAAATTCGGATCGTATGTTTTGCAGTAACATTTTTAAAACTAATGTTGAGTTTTAAAACCAACTGTTTTAAAACGATTTATCCTGTCCATTAAAATGTAACATTTATACCACGCTGTCCCATCTTCACTTGTAACTCTTCAACATACGTTCTTCATTGTCACCACCCCTCCTCCCCCTGTCCACCCTTCTCCCATGCATTTTCTGCTACCTATACTCGCCCTCTTCTCTTCTTTTCACTGCACAAAATCCAAACAATTTCCAAGACTATCTCAGGTTTTCTAGGCTACTTACATTTGATTGTTTTGCGGCGAGTCGGCCATGTTTTTGTCGACCGTAAACTTGAGAAATTGACTCTCTGCGTGGAAACCCCTTGGTGGCGCAATATACTGTGAATTGTCCGCATTCAAAACTGCTTTGTCCTTATCCTTTCTTTTTTTTATCCTTTAATTAATTTTTTTAGTACACGCTCCAAGAAGCTGGGCTGTCCAGAAACAGAAGACAACTATCCGATAATGGTATGTAATCCATTGATATCAACTGATATTCTACTCAACTCCCCACATACTTAAAGGGACAGTATACCTTTTGCAACTATCTGAATAAGTAGACAACTAAATTATTGTTCAAAAGCTTGTTGTAAAGACATTATTGACTCTAAACTTCCTGTGAAAATTTGTTTTCAAAGAAAATAATAAGAGGTCCAAAAATGTGTCACAGAGATGCATTTTTGGTAATTTTCATGAAATCTTAGATAATTGTTTTGGCATTTACAGAGCTAAAAGTTTGTCAGGTTAGTTGTCAAGCACCTTTCAAGTGTTATGCCTGTTCGGTGGAATTGATAAACATCAAATTTCTTCCTATTACATCTCTCATATTTTCAGGGGCGCCACAAACTAACGACACCAATAGACAAACCAGAACTCAGCCCAACACTGAGCCATCCAATCCCACCGCAGCTAGTACAACAACTTCTGGACGGAGGGCGACCATAGGTCACCACGACGTCAGGAACGAGCGACCCCACGTAGTTAGAAGGTCATCCAGTACCAGCGCAACCCATGGCAGAGAGGTTAGACACAACTCGGGCAATAACCGCGGTGCGGGAGTTCATGGAGCTTCATCCACACAGCAGCATTCCAATCAAACACAGCTGCAAGGTAGTAGACCCTTGACGCTTGTTCGAGGAGGCTACCTACAAATTCATGTCAACGGCCCATCCATACCCGTCTACGTTGTGCCTGGTAGCAGTAATGAGGCCTTCATTGCACTGACGGATCTCCCGTCTCTTCAACTCCCTTCGTTGGACTCGGTACCAGCCTACGTCTCCGAAGTTGCAGATCTCTATCCAAGCGATCAGCCCCCTCCATACAGTCCAACACCAGATGAACACCACCCTCCATCATTTTCTGCATTTATTGGGTCTTCGTCAACTCCGACTTCCGGAAATAGGAGAGTCCCATCGCAAAGGCTGGTGTTACTCCAGGAAGAGTCCACTGACCAATCTAGGGAAGAACAGGTGCAAACAGAAAATGAAATGTCAGCTCAAACTGTTGTACAGATTGTGACACCCACAAACAGTCCAAATGAACCCAGCTCTGACCAGACAGGGGCAGTCCAAACCAGTGTGCTTTCTGAGAGTCCAGACCAATCACAAACTGTCCATTCATCAGCAGGAATAGCAACTCCACGGTCCTCACCGGGGGATCCTGAACAGGCGACAGATTCAACCTCAGTGAGTGGGATTGATGTTGCTGAATCTCACGTACAAACAAGCAGGGTATCTCCAAGAACCCAGGACGCAACAGAACCTCCAGCAACCACATCTAGTAACACTGAAGTAAACCACCCAGGAAATGTCCAGAACAATCCAACAAGCGAGAGTTCTACTCTCCCTGAGTTAGTTGAGAGACTATCAGCCTCATCCCAAAGCCAAGGTGCACGCCCAAAGCAGCGACAGAGTCGTCCTCATGCGGGAGAAGAAGCCTACTTGGCACACACCAGGAGTTCCTCGCCATCAAGAAGCTCCTCTCATCCCAGGAATCCCTCGCCTGAAAGAGGGTCCTCACCAAACAGAAGGTCTGTTTCTCCAAGAAGACAACAAACTATGAGTGAAATCCCACCAAGACAGTCAGTCAGTACAACAAGGGAGGCAATGAGAGCAAGATCCAGCTCTAGAGGCAGGAAGAAACAGCTCCCTGATATCCTGCCCAGGATGGATCATCTCCCAGACACCGAGATCAGAAGCTCGTTCAACCAACCGCAACCAGCCAGTTCCTCCAACAGGGCAAATGTCAATCAGAAGAAGCACCATCAACAGAAGTCATCCCAGAAAAGACAGGATCTGCTTCCTCAGCAATCTTCTCACGGAAAGACATCCTCAAGAAGACCACCAAAGAATCCAGACAAAGCACAACCTCAGACAGGCTCCAGGTCAAAGTCAAGAGGCAAGTCATCCCAACACAACCCTGACACCAAGAAAGATTCCTCGCGAGGAGATCACAAGCATCGTAGCAGCTCTGCCAAGTGCACATCACGAAGTGCCAAGATTGAAATGAATATACCACCCAACCCCAGTAGCTCAAGCACAGAGAGTTTGACCAATATCCTAACGCTGGTAGAATCAGTCCATTCTTCAGTGAAGGTCAAGCCTAAGAAACAAAGAAAGACCAGCAAAGAAGAGAATGTCAATTTAGTTGACAGCAGGGTCTAAATAGCCCTTGTTTTAGGCTCTAATGCAGAGACTATTGAGAGATTTGTAGCCCTTAGTGAAAGCTGCTGTCATGTTTTAAATACGCATTTAAACAATTAACAGATTATTCTGTGCATCAGTAAAAGTGGACATATCTTTTCTCATTTTTGGGTGGCATAAATGGCTCAGTGCGTAATGCACTTGTCTATCACTGCTGTGACCCAAGTCCAATTCCTAGTTGTATTCAATTCTCGGTTTGGGTCCGATTTCCGGCTCAAGTCCGATTCCCGGTTCGGGTCCAATTCCCGGCTGGTGTCCAATTCCTGGCTCGGGTCCAATTTTTAATTCACCCAGGAACGCCTGTCTGAACCGTGTGTTAGAGAATAAAGGGTACAAGGATTTCTACATAAGATGTATCAAGATATTTCTTGCCATTCAGATTCTCGAAAAGTATGACTTTCCGAGGCTGTTAAAATTTGATAAATGATATATACATGTGTATTTTTGTTTGATAAGTATTATGTCCACACTGATTCCTAGTCTAACATCAAATTTCTGCTTTTACATGTTCTCATTGTGTGCACAGTACTGTGTTCTATTTTTACAAGTATTCTTCATGTTATAATTTCAACATATTTATTGGAAATGCACATGTAGTTTGTAGATTTTTTAGTGTGTGTACAGATATTTATGTTTTTAGTGTTAAAATATATAATAAGTTGTGGGCAGTGTTTGAAAATTTTCAGGTTCAATTGCCGACTGGCAATTGTTGGAAATTGATACAAAATTCCACTTTTCTTGAAAATTACAGTACACCAGGTGCCGTGATTTCACATAATGCTTCAGATTGTTGTTCATTTACAAATAATTCAGTATTATTGTTGTTATTGTTTTATGGTGTTTTTTTTGCAAATGGTGTATACTACCTTCATTAAAATTGATTGTCAAGCAAACAAGAATTTCAGAGAAAGACACTTTCATTTGCTGTATTGCAGTAAAACTAAATACAATGTATGTAATTATGGTAAAACTCAGTGTATACATTGTCACATCTCATTGTACTGTACATTGATGTACATGTACATGTATTTTTTATTGCTGTTTTGTAAAATTTATGCAGAAATAAATTCCCAAACCATGGAATGGCAACTTGAACAAGTTAGCATTTCAAAGAAATTTTTATTTTTTTACAATTTTTAATAAAATAGTTAGATTTTTCTTGGAAGGAGTTGAAATTGTAAGGAGTTAGTCTTGCATTGTCAATAAAATTAGCCCTAATTGGAATTTTCTTGGAAATAAAATGTAGGAGGTTATCCTTGGGTTTTAATGAAGATTTGCCAAAATTTAAATTTTTGGAAAAAATTATAAAATTGTAAGGAGTTAGCCTTGTATTTGTATTCAAATTGGCCCACATTTTATTGGCATTGATTCACTCCACACCCATTTCTTTATTACACACAACTCCATATGTTATACATTGTAGTTTGTTCCATGGACCACACAGCACCCCATCTGTCTTCCAGGCTGCTTCTTGCAATCTTCCTGCGTTTATTGTTGCCACCTTTGGCAGAAACTGACTCACCAGAGGGGGAAGTTTAGCTGGAAGATGAAGTATATCATCACATTACTCACTAATTTGTGTCATCTGTCGACTCCACAGCTAATGCGTGGCCAAGTTAATCCCCGTTTTCACCTGCCTGCCTGAACAACTTCCACAATTTGAAGTTCTGAAGTTGGACTTCTGATGCTAATATATTTCAGCCAAATAAAATATCAAGTAATGTTCTTGATTAAGCTGTGGTGAACAACAATATCTTACAGCTATGAAATCCATTTGGGGGAAAAATAATGTGGAAATGTTGTTATTCGCGTGTTACCACTAACTTTTTAACAGCTGGGGTGGGTAATAAAGTGACTCACGCTAGAGGAGGGGAAATACTTTTAAGATGGAGTTCTCCTCTCTGGTTGAATCAGATCCTGGGTTGGGATAAAGTTTCTAATTACCAATTGGCCGGTGGAGCATCACCGGTAACCCCGGCCTAACATGTGGCTCGATTGTCAAAGCTGAATGGTTCCCTCCGGGAAGGGGAAGGGAGGTTTCATTGGAATTTCTTGTTTGGTTCCAGGGTCCGTCTTCTAGAAACAAATAGCCCAAACTTCGCAAGACAAAGAAAATCTCCTTAGGTAAAACCCAAAATAACTTGATTGTGCTACGAGTAGGAATTAATTGTTTTCAAAATGCACAATTAACATTCATCCAAATTGTATTGTCTTGCCAATTTGAACAGATTTATCAGAGGTAAAATAGCCTGTTGGAAATCTGAAGTTGAACAAACCTCTTCTACTTAAAATGATACCATGCGTTCTGCGAGTCATTGTCATTGTCTTCAGTCGTGATCTTTAAGCAGGCTGATTCATCTATTTTGGTTGATATCAGATGCACATTTCAAAATACATGTATGCTATCCCCCAAAACACAATTTTGGATTGTGTAAATTCATTTGTGACAAATAGGTGGTGTACGCCAAACAGGCCAATGTTTATTTAAAAAATGCTTTTCAGAAAGAAATCTACATTTAAAAGATTTCTTCTTTTTTTAGGCGAAACATAATTTCAATTCCCAAAATGCTGAATCGTTACGATCATTACAAATGAACAAACCATTACTGCAAAACATACGATCTTCAAAACATATCAATTAGGTTAAAGACATTATTACTTAATTTATTATAACTATTAGCCCGACATAATGCATTGAACATACAGAAGTAAAAAACAAAATACAATTAACAAAAACAAAAAACACCATGTGACCCACTCCACAAAAGGGGTATTAATGTACGTCACAAAAAAGTTGAGTTATACACGAGGTTGGAAAGCCCACAGCAAAACCTTTCATTTGGTATATAATAGAGCCTTATAGCCCCTCCTGTTCTGGAGATATGACGCGTTTACATATTGATTACAGGCTTTGAATTAGCTGGCTCTGTTGTAGAACAGAACGATCCACACAAAATGGTCGTTTTTCCCACTTTATTCATCAAATTCTGAATTTCTGTGAATGAAACCTGAAACTGTAGGTATTCACGACAGAAAATGAAAATCACATTTTCATGAAATGTTTACCCTCTCAACGTCGAGTGGGCCAAAACCCTTTTTGTAGAACCGGTCACATTTTCAAATTTTGTGGTTACCCAATTGGTTAAAGAAACAAATTTGTTAAGTGTGCGAGTTTTTCATTGCCTAATCTATCATGCTTGAGATTCACAAATATACGGGGAACTTACGTTTTATACGCAATTACACACACAAAAATAAATAGAAAAAAAGGCTTTTCCTTCTTTTTTAAAAATCAACTTTCCTGGTTTTCATAAAATAAAACTTTCCTGCACATGGCTTTATCCCTGTGAAAACAAAATCAATACTTTGCAGTACTTGACTGAATATTTAAACACTGATGTCATCTTTCCTTTTTTAGGTTTCAATATAGAATATATGCTTGGAGGTTACCCGAAGTTTAACTCCAACAATAGTATGCAGTGTAACTTTTACAGGAAAATACTGCTATGATGAACATTGTGTTTCTTAAAGAATCTCTCCTTTGAACACCAATCCCATGCATATCATCTTCCATTTGTCTTCTCAATGTGCAGTTATTAAAGACCCCTAAATATCTTGTGTCCTACACACAGGACAAGTTGCATCCAACCACCTGTTTAAACACTCAAATTCAACAAATTCTCGAAGGAAAGTTCTTTAGTTTTAGATCTTTTACAAGTACATGTACAACCAGACCAGCTCAAAAGTGATGGACCAAATATTGCTGGCAAATTTCTACTTTAGGTAAAATATTAAAGAGTTTCTATGTTAAAAGAATTACAAAACATTTATTATCCTGAACTCATTTTATTCAGACCAAACTAATAATAAATAAAAAGAAAAGAAATAAGCAACAACTTTTGTGTTTGTAATTGCCCACACTGACAACAGATATTTTTACCGTATTGACGAAAAGGATTTGAGAAACAAATATTCCTTTGAGCATGTTCAATTTGGAAGCACTATGTATGTCATTCACACATTACCAAGTTGAATCTGGGTAGGAGTAAATATGCAACACGCATTGAAGATTTTGGAACTGACAATTGAAGGTGCAATGTTTCTCAATTGTACGAGGTTTCAAATTATATCTAACCATTCATGTGTGCTACAATGGATTATGTATTTATTAATTTTGGGTGTATATCCACTTGAATTATTAGTAAACACTACGTACTTTACACATCAAACAAAGCCTGAACGTGTGGACAGAATTGATTTTCATGCATGCTATACCGAAATCAATACAAGTTTCTGGTTTCTCTATCAAATCACTCGAGTCATTTTCAATTTCAAACAACCCCAAGAATTTTACAAATGTTACAGATGAATCTGTCACCAATCTAAACAAATACATAGGAAAGAGTATTTTGTGGTGGCATTGGGTAAAATTAACTGAACATTTTCAATTTTTAGAACAGAGTGCTTATTTTTTTAGCACAGTCAGAAGACAATGGTAAATGACGCAATGAACGGTTCTGATAAATCTAAACTTAAGCTGGCATTTTTTTTCTCACAAAGTTTCTAAATGTGTTTCTTTACTTTTAAATGGATGAATCACATAAAATATTGAAATGTCACTCTGTTGAATTGCCTTTTGTCATTTATACATGTACACGTATAAATGTCAAATTACTTTTACAATTAAATTACTTTATGTGGCAACAAGAAATAAAAATAAATAATAATATAAAAAAAACAGACAAAATCTCCAATCATAAACAGCTAGGCTTATCAATAATAATTGTGTATTAGCATGATTCTAGATTAGCATATTATACAACTGTTACACTTTTTTGTAAATTTAACTTTGATCCATTAAATACCACAATTGCATGCAGTCAAGTGTTGTTAAAAATTAAAATCTCAAATATGAAATCTTGTAATATACATGTAAGAGTACTGCCTGAAAAGGGTTGGTGAGGAATGGGGACAATTTAGTTTTTTAATATGTTGATTCACATTGCACGAGGATCAAGATTTGTCATAGAAAAAGCATGTGTTAGGTAATTTGTGTAATCCCAGGATTTGCGCGTAAACATTCGAGCTTGCCCAGCTTTTTTTTCATAAGGATAAATGACAATTTTAGAAGCATTTCAGACTCGCTTCTCAAACAAAAATCCCTGTTATATGTATTCTAATGCAATATTTGCTCACAGAGTTAGCAATAAAATGGCAAATAATAGCAACATGCTGTATGGATTATACTATTGTATGTTAAACTGTAGGTAAGTTGGTTTCACACCATGCATGGCTGCTCAATCATGACAATCAGGATAACACAATTGTCGAGACTGGAACGCGTAAAGTTTTTCCGGAATTCAAAACAGATGACGGATAAACATCACGATGAAGGCTGGAAATAACTGTTGGTGTCAGGCTCGCAGTGAGCGAGGCTGGAATATCAGGGTGTTCTACCCACAGATGCTGGCCTGAACCCGTTTTAGATTGAGGTTTGTTAAAACAAATCCTACGCCTGCGCTCAGTCAATGTCAAAATAATCCCGGCGTAAATTGGTCAAGCACAGTTTGTACAGCCCTACAAAATCTTATGAATGGAAATCTCTTAAATGTACGAGGTTTTCCGGTAATAAATTGTTCTGCCCAACAGCCCTCTCACCAGTTGTTAAATTATTTTACTTGTTTTGTGGCTTTGAGGTTTCTTTATGTTGCTAACTCCCAAGTGGGTGTACAAAATCATTACAATTTGAGGTTTCAGGAATGTTAGGGTTTAATTTCAAAATCTATTTTACAATCTGCCACCAGCTGAAAATGTCGCGAAAATGTTGCACGTGAATTTAAATGCTAAATATGCACAAGGTGTAATGCCACACATGTATGGTTAATGTAGTTGGTTGGTTTTAAGATAGCATCCCCCCAACAAATTGGTTTTTCATGTGCGTTATGTAACTTCACACTATTACTGGCAGAAATGCAAAATGAAAATGTAGGCGAAACTGTTAACGTTTTGTTTTGCACAAATTTGAGCTAAGCCATACATACATGTAATTTTTTTTAAAACCAGTTTCACCTAAAACAGTCTTTTAGATTGCCTCAAAAATGATGCAAATTGTTTTCTTCTAAAAGCTGATTTATGGCTTGGTAGCAGTGTATGCCCAGAATTTGGCGTGTTGATTTATCAAGAAATAAGGCATTTTGGAGAAGCAGGCGAAAAGAAGTGATACAAATAGTGAAATCACAGCAGATCCATGCACAATGCTTGAGCAATTAAAGTACTAAATACAAAGATCAAACTGTACACATGTATGGCAAACGTGCAATGACAATTCTCATTAACACTAACCCTGCCAGACATCGCACAGTGCATCAGGTGGATAAATCTGCTACACTGTCAACAATAGTGCATCAAGGCCTGGTCCAAGACTATTGACCTATCACCGTTTGTGAGTTAGCCATGCCCCCCTTATACAGTTTTACACACGTGCAGTACGTGGATGCGATGCGTGAACACGAAGTATTGTATTACGTGGAACCATTGCATACCAGATATAGGAGTCTGACCAGATATAAGAGTTGTTTTGGATTTCTCAGACAACTTTACCCACGTGTACATGCAGAACGTTTGTGCGGCCACTTTTTGCAAAAAGTGGAAAAACAGCTTTCCCCATTTTGTATTGTCAAAATTGTCTCAGATTAAAAAAGTAAAAAAAAAAAAATGTTATTCCTGCAAAATGTTTAACTGATTTGCTTTAAAGTTCAGGTTTATATGCTAGGACCTATTGCTCAAGCATTGCATACACTGAACCAACTAACTGACTGACAAAACTGAAGATGAACCACATAATCTTTGTTAGTATTTGTTTCTTTTCTGTACAAGAAGTCTAGTCTAACTTCTAACACCAGCTACTTAAATTATTACATTGCAGCAAGGTAGATATTCGGCTTAAATGATCTCGGATTATCTTTGTTTTGAAAACTACATGAAGATTTGTCCTGACGATGATGACGATAATAAAAGATGATCAAAAATGACAAAGGTAAGAATTAGTTTCTGCAATGGACAGAGAGGCGTGTTTCCCTTCAACGAGATCTGCTTTTTTTGATCTATCAAAATGCCGCGACTTGCACGCAGCAGAGGGATATACTGTGTTAATCTATAATATACATATATCTGCACAGATTACAATTTTTGAATTTTTTCACCGACAATGACAGGATTGTTCTTCCTGATTTCCTCTTGCCCGTGCAACCGGTAATCAAATTGACATTCGTGTTTGTCCGAGTAGCGATGTATACTGCAGAAGAGGCCCCCACACCGACATTCAAAACCTGCAAAGGACAAGATGAAAAAAGCTCATTAATTTGAATAATATCAGACTTCATGGAAGGTATTATACAGGCTGTGTGCAACAAAGGCACTGGGGAACTGAAAACAAAGGTCTTCCTCAGTGAGGTCATGTCATCTATTTCTGGCATATCTATTCTTTCAAATAAAGAATTTATGGTGCGAAAAATACCAATAAATAATGAAGGCATGTTTGACTATTCATGAGATTAGTGGAATATGCGGAGGAGTGACGTAAGTCAATATTGGTTTTGCCCTGCATTACTTCGTGTTGTCCAAAGTGAAAATATGAGAAATAAATCACACCTCCTGCCTTCTAGTGCTGACGTCTTACAACTCGACCACCGAGGCAAGTTTATCGGTGTCAGATGGATGGTTCAAATGACAAACAGTCTTACCACAAACAGAGTCTTACCACAAATAGAGTCTTACCACAAACAGAGTCTTTTCATAAGATGGAATTTCTCATAATCTTGGAACAACACTTAGTATATACAGTATTTATAAAAAATTATGGCAAAGGACAAACCCAACACTGAATGTATGTTAAACTGTCAGATTTGTATGTCATGTTCTTGTGCACCGGAAGTTCTTTAACCCTAACTCCCTACCCATTTTTACTTACACATAACCTGAATCCTGCAAAATCCTCCAATTCCTAAATTGTTAAAACTCCAAGTAACCTGAATCCTGCAAAATCCTCCAATATTGGTCACTGGTGACCATACAGCCTGTATCCTGCAAAATCCTGCAGTCTTGCCCTGGCTGCAGTCAGTAAAAACCCAAGTAACCTCAATCCTGCAAAATCCTGCAATGCATCAAACTCCAAGTGACCTCAATCCTGCAAAATCCTTGTGTGTCACATTCAGCCTGATAACCTGAATCCTCCATATTCCTGCAGGGGTAAAACCCCAAGTAACCTCAATCCTGCAAAATCCTGCAATGCATCAAACTCCAAGTGACCTCAATCCTGCAAAATCCTGCATTTTGCAATGAGGAATTTGGAGGATTTGGGAGGGTTAGGGTTAAAGGGCACCTGAAACTCAAAACTCTAATATGGCGAAATATACGATTTAATAACGCTGAATACTTAATAACTGCAAAAACTTCATATTTGCTCATTAATCATGACCCTAAAATGAATATAGCGTTGGCTATACCAGGCTAAGCCTAGCCTTGAATACAAGGCTGCACTGTATCCGCAATCAACATACTTCTACCAATACTTCCACCAATCAATGATGTGGGTCAAGTCAGTACCGATGACATTCAGATGCAGTACAGATATCAGGTGCATTAATGCATGGCTCAACATAAACATAAATGCTGGGTACGACCTTGACCCACTGCATCCTCCAAAATCAACTGAAATTTTCCACAATTCATCTTCAACCTTTCAAAATCATCCAAAACTGCAAGGAGAATTTTGGAGGATTGATGAGGATTAGTGTTATTATTCTCTCAACAGACCTTATGCACAGCAGCCAACCCAGAGGGCATATTGTGTACAATGAATGCACAGCATGTTTAACAACATGCAAAGGCATTTCCTCTAAGATGGCTGCTACGCATATGGTCTATGTTCTCACCTGTAAGGCCCACTTTCTTACGGCAAGATACACATCGGTTCTTTTTCTTTTTGCCTTTATCCGGGCTGTCGGAACCGCTAGGGGAATCGGAAGAGGAGGTGCTAGGTGACGGACATGATGGCAACTCAGCCTCATCGATGGCGCTCTTTGCTGTAGCGCCCTCTACCTCCGGTGCGCTGACTCTCTCGTTAGCATTGCTGGCTGCACTGCTCAGGGCAGTTGTTGTACGGGTGGTAGTTGTGGTAATGAGGGAGCTGGTGTCTGTGTTGCTGGTGCGGATAAGACTGGATGAGGCTGGAGAAAAGAAAACGGCACTGGATTCGTAAAGGCTTTTAATGGCTTTAATAGGCAAATTGAACATTCAGGGTTCCCACAGAAATCTGAAAACCCAAAGTCCATGACTTTTTTAGGACAAAAATATGACAATTTCCATGACATTTAATATTAGGCCCTCTTAACTTATTTGATTTGTATATTTCAGGTCATTCCAGACAGTAAGCAGTTTGCAGCAGTTTTAATCTTATTCATATTACATGAATAAGATATTATGATAATGCCGCCACTTCCTTGGTTGTGTACAAAGTCTATGGAGAAGTGAGGGGCATTTTCTAAGTATTTTCTAACAATATTGGAAATGTTTCTCAGTCCCATATATTCATTATTTTCAATATTTTTGCAATGTCTTCGCTGACATTAAATGATGAAAAAAGTGGCAGCAGGATACTACATCCTTTCATAAAGTATTACCTTTGTACACAACCCGGTTAAATGAGTCCCTCTACATCAGGATGAATAGACCATAACTGCATACTGTACATGTACATAGGAAATATGCACACAAGTACATTGTACCATACATGAACATGTCCACTGCTTTCATGCAAATCCTGTAATTTTTACCCAGGTACCAGTACATGCTGCACATGTGCTATGTACCTGCAGAAGAAGTACACAATACATTGTACGTAATCTTGTTATTTTGTCATGTGGTAATAAAAGTGTTTCAATGTCATTAGGCAAGAGTTGAGTGAATGAAAGCTGTGAATGTTGTACATGTGCAATCACAATCTACATCTACAGGTATGATCTATAATGTATGAACATACTGTTTCAGATACATCTATGAGCAAGTATGATCAAGGACTATAGTTAATCATAGTTCGACTAATTTTGACCGAACTCACGCTAGTCGACGATGGTTGGACTAGTCTAGTAGACTATTGGTGACCAACCTACCGCGGTTGGTCGCGCTGGTTATTAACAGCAACATTTCTTTGGCATAGTGCAGCAGGGACCAACTAACGGCAAAAAATGGCAAAACTTTTCCGTGCAAACTGGCATGTTTTGTCCACGTTAATGTGTAATTCTGTCACTTCTGTCACCATTGTACGATAAGAACGGCCGTTATGTAAGTTATCCTAAACTACGCAATCACTATTTTGGTGTAAATATCGGGTTGAGATATTGTTTTCCGGGGCCACAATTACGATGGTTTTACGATATAACAATCTTTATTGATTTTCAATTCTACCATGGAGGAATAAAAACATTCTAACTGGAACTTGAGCGATAAAAGAAACCAAATTACTGCCGAGCTCGCTGAAAAATTACTGTAATGATTTTGAATGAAAACACATGGTGATAAACAGGTGCGACTGTCATTTTCCCCTTTTGTAAAAATTGCGACAACTACTCGCGAGAACTCGATTGATCGTTAGTAGTTTATTTGCGAGTACTCGAGTGGGAAAAATTACTACTCGCCCAGCACTATTCTCAATACACAATGGTGTACTAGCCTACTGTACCTGTTTCATTTTCCTTGCCGTGGAAACCTTGAACATGTTGATAGGTCAAGTTATTAGCTTGATGCGTTGGATGTCCTAGGGGTTGCACTGGTGAATTCTGCTTCTTTCTCTGGTAGTCTTTGTAACATTTGGAGCACATGCCCTCCGTGGCGGCACTGCCGTAGAACCCACAGCCATTCCGACATTGATTGGGTGCAACTTCATCACTTCCTTTACTGTCCATCCTGGTGAGGGTTATGGTGACGATCAGCGTTTGTTTTAACAGCCTAGCAGGTAAAAGTGGGAAAAAAAAACAATCAGTTATCCAAAATATTTAGATTTGTTTCTTTCTGTGTCAATGCACACAATTTATATATTGTGACTCCATTATATGTTACTTAGCCCCAACTTTTAAACCCTTGACACTGGAAAGCGGCTATGGCCGCGGCCTGCTAATCCGTCCGGAATGCTGTTGTCAGCTGTACTATGCCATAGAACACAGCCTGTGTGACGGCTTCACACTCAGGTTCATTGTGCAGTGCAGCTGCTGAATAAAAGCTGTTATGCAGTCATGCGTATAATCCAGTGACTGAGGAATGAATACCGGCGTCAATGGGTTTAGAAGATTAACAATTTTTACCAAACACTTTTTCACGTCAGAGTAGTTTGGGGTTAAACTGCCATTTCACTTTGTAATTCACTTTTTAAGATTGTTGTCTTGAGGATTCGGACAATTAACAAAAAAGATCCTTGATTCCAACATCTGCATGTAAGAAGGTAAAACCTAAATATTTCCAACAGAATTCACCAGTTAATTTATCCCTAACCCTCCAGGGTATTTTGGGCAGAAACCCTGCCAGACGCAACAGATTGCATACTTTGTCACAATGAATTGTGTGCAGAGTCCAGCAAGGTCAAGCAGTCACCACAGATGCACTGTGCTGGATCTGGAATGGTTAGGGTTATAGTACATGTACATGGTGCACACTACAAAAAAACAGTGAGAAAAGATCAGGGGAAACCCCTCCCTAGCAGTTATGTTGCAAGTGAAAGAATTTCCTCATATGTAGCTTTGTACATAGTTTGCACACAGCACATGCCAGATGCATTACATCATTTTGTGCTGCATGAGTGTACATGTTCATCCCCCAAAGCAGGAAGTACACCACCGACTTTCCCAATCTTATTTTGTTCCTGGTAAACATGTGGCAAGAGGTTTGACAAATAATCCCGAGTGTAAACTCTTGTTTCTGCACTGCAGTTAATTTACTCCAGTACAGAGACCAACATAAAAACATTTAGTCATGACACAGTAGCTGTCAATCCTGTGATGAAACCTGTGAAGAGAATTTGGATGTTTAAAATTAAAATTGACATAAGAAAAACTCTTGAGATCTCTAAGAAACTGGAGACTAAAGTCTACCTACTTATCTTAATCCTACCCCCAACGGGGTATTCTTTGAGCACCCTGCCAAATGCAACAGAATGTAACAGCTGTAAAAGAAAAACCCTGCTAAATGCAACAACATGCAACAGTGAATTGTGTTGCATTGTGTAGGATTATGCTAGTAATACCGACCAGCAAGCCTGTAGTGCTAGGTGCAAAGAAATGCATAAAACCAGAAGAAACGTGTTGTCTGCTAAATGCAACAATATGCAACAACTTTTTACCATTGGTGCATTCTGTTGCATTTACCAGGGTTAGAAAGAACACATGTCTAACGCAGAAGTCGTATCCAAAGTCTCACTGAAATGAGAACCCTGCTAAATGCAACAAAAAGAAAAATGCAACAGAAATAGAAAATTGCAACTGAAATAGTGGATTCTGTTGCATTAACCAGTTCACAATTTTCATGAACCTCTATCTAAGACGGGTTAAGGCCAGCATCTGTGGGTAGCACACCCCGATATTTCCGGACTCGCTTGCTGTGAGCCGGTCGCTGACAGTTATATCAGGCCTTGCTTGTGACACGTTATCCGTCATCCATTTTGAATTCCAGAAAAACTTGGCATCATTACCATATGAACTGTATGATGTGCAAGTCAATGAGACAGTAAACGTAGTCATGCATATTCATGAGCCTGGCCAATAGCACAGTAGTAGGGCACCCTGACTTCTCACAGCCATCACCCAAATGGCAGTGTTGTAATCACCACGACAGTTTAAACGTTTCTCCAATTTTAAATACGCCATTAAAAAACAAATTTATGATTGTGGTAAGTTGTTTGTATGTTGTATGAATTGTCGGGCTTCTAGGATTACGATGGTGTACAGAAGTGTTGAACGATTCATTTTGAGATATATTTTGAAATCAAGTTGATCAATATCACTCAGGCATAAGGTGCTCGACAATAGGGCTGTAATAAAATGGTGACAAGATAAGATAATAGAAAAGAAAAAAAGAGCCAATTAGAGCCTATTTCTAGGACTATGGTGGTTCTAGCTGAACAAAAGTTCACAATGTTGTCATAACCGCTAACAATAGAAATTGAAAACATTTAATTGAGAAATTGAAAAACTGCAAAGAAATGTGGTTAGGTATTGCATACATTTTTAATGACCCCACGTCGAACAAAATAGAATCCTAAACATTATAAATTTAATTATTAAACATCACAAGGTTACAAATTTCCCATAAGAACACAAAACAGAAGCAGTCTGACGATACGACCGGTCACATATGTGATGAACAATGAATCATGATTTGGTCAACTGCCACTGCACTGGTCAACACGGTTGGTCAAATGCTTACCGGTCAAACAAAACATGAGTCATGACTAATCAAACATCTTATTCTTACAGTACACCTAAAGAACATGGAAGAGAAAGAAAGTTAGTACAGAAGAATATGTATGACACTAAAATTCACCATATTAACAGTTAAATCATGGGCACATGTACCGTAACAAAAGGTTCCGACAAATCTGTAGGCCCACATAAACTGTTTCATTTCGCGGAACAGCTGAAAATGCCAACACAGTGATGCTACACTACAGCGGTATCCGTGTACCATACACACGACACGTAAAAATGGCGTCGTCAAACTTGAAAACAGGACTAAAAAAACCTTTTCGTCATCATAGTAAAATTCAAAACAAACATTTGCTAAAAAACTTACCAGGTAAAACTATTGGCTAAAAGAATTTGGGAAATTTAATATTAAAATCCACCAGGGCAGACGAAAATTGGCGAAATTTAAGATGATGACTTCGCTCTTCTGCGCTTCGTTGTTTCTGCTGAATGACCAGAATGACCGTCGGTGTCTAGTCACGTGTCGCACAACGTTGTCGGTGATTGGTGGGACTGACGAAGGATCAGGAAACCTTTGATGACGTCACCAAGTTGACTCCCTATGGTCTGATAACGAACCCCTATTTTACACACAGTTGAATAGGACGACAAGGTGCTGCACAGACTAGTGGTGATAAACACCGGATATCATTATTTTGTTTACAATAATACAAACAACATAAAAGGACAAAGAAAACTTAACAGAAAGATGAAGGTTACCTTTAGTTCATTTCACAAACGAATCACTTAACTTTTTGTGTCAAAACCTGTTTTTTATTTTCATAATATAAACTAATTTATTTATCAATTTCACATACATGTATTGTATATAAATAATGTGAACTGGGAAAACACAAAACTTTATTTATGAAATTCGTTAATCAGGTTAATATGTTAGTGTATAAACCGCGTGTTCATGATGATTTTGTTTCAGTGACATAAATAGTTTCACCACTACACTAGCTGGGCCTGCTTTTTTAAAGGAATAAACTTTGGTAGTTCGCGTGAGATTACTCGCGCGAACCCCCCCCCCCCCCCACCCCACCCCCCCACCCCACCCCCACCCCCCCCCCCCCCCCACCCCCTCACCCCCTCAACCCCAACACTGAGAACCACCCCACCTCCTCCTTGGATAGATACAAAACACAATACTTCGGTTCATTATTTCTCTGTCGACCGTTTTCTTGTACAAATAATGTTTCGATTTCTTTTCTCATTCTTTCTGTGTTAGCTGCTTGTGTTTTAGTACTCTTTGCATGCTAAAGACGACTAAATTCAATATTTGATTGTGCACGTAGCGTATTCTTGCACGCGCCCGCCGCTAACGACACGATTATAGACCAGCTCCCTAACTCAGCCTACTCGTCTTTGCAAATTGCATCTAGCGGTTTAACTTTTCCCCTGCTTTTTCCTTTTTTCTCCGAAGGCTTTCTTTGGGAGCCAATCAGCGATCGCAGAACTGCGATTATCAACCGACGAAACGCGCACGCACGGATTTTTTGTGTGAAAAAGCGCAAATTAGATTTGCAACGCAGGCCAGCCCGACCGCTGAATCGGTAGTTGACTGCGTAAAGACGCTATGCCTATTCGAATGGTCAAAAATGAAATAAAGATAAAGATACAATAATGGTCGAATTTGCACGAAAAGGTCACGCTTAAGAGAGTTTGCAAAGACCACTATGTTCGATTTAGGGCGGAGCAGGACGGGAATCGTGTCGTTAGCGGGCGCACTGTCGTACATACAGTGGTCTTTGGGTCTTTAGCAAAGACTAGTCGTTGAAAGACGAATAGACTGGTCCCTTCGTCGTCTTTCCCAACTACCTTCAAGAGATCATTGAGAAGTCTGGTAATCCGTCTCGTATATAACATGCATTTTTTCGTGGCAGTTCATCTCTTGAGATTGAAGATTATTTTTTTGTCACCACATATTTGCTCTTTTTCATTGAGTTTTCGTCTTATAGGACATTACAAGGTGTGTATTTAGCTAGTGATGAGAGAATGCACTTTTAGTCAACGAGGGGCCTCATCGGCTCATGGTATTTGTTTACGCACGCACAGGCAGCTGCGGGGATACCGCAAACGGGGTCCGGGTGCGGGTACGGTCTACGCTGCTGGCAGTGCCAGACCATTTTACTCAGTGGACATTTTTAGGACCCCATTCTAATTACTCTAACGTGTACAAGTTACTAAGAGACCGAAAAAACACCCAAATGACATTGAATATTAGTATTTTTACCCCTAAGAATAAGATGACATGAAACAGATTTATTTTAAATGCTTTCAATTATTTTTATTTTTAATTAATTAATTTTAGCCAGTTATCGCTGACTGTTTTCCTTCCTCCATGTACATATGTAGTACTGAGCATTAAGATGTCGTGGCGACTTCAACTAGATGGCGGTTTAGCTGCGGATTTTGATTCCAACCTGAGTGGTTTGGGAACAGAGCTTGGCACGGCTGCTTATAATATGAGGTATAGTACACGGGTCATCCAAGCCAAATCTCTGAGAGGTTAGGTCAGAATCAAATTTGGCAAAAACTAAAAAATCTAAAAATACCCTGGCATTTATCATTATCACTCGCAAAATGTTAGTATCCAACTCCAAGTCGTTTTTGAGATATGACTCTAAAAGTATTTACTACTCCACCCTCTTTTTTTATTCACTGATGAATTTTGTTGCTTTTTTGAAGGCTCATATGTCTCCTAAATAGGAGTTTCCCCCAAAAGATACACAGGTTGAAATCTGCAAGATTCAGCTATGGAGAATACCACAAACGAGTCCATATTTTAGAGTCCTCAATTCATGCTGTCCCGGCAGCTGCGTTCCGCGTAACATTGCGCAGTACGCGGGATGCATGCGCCAATGTCTATATTATTAGGATTTGTATAAAGCAAGGTTACAGTAAAGTTTGAAACATTTTGTGTACGCGTCTATGGAGATGTCTCCCAAATGACCCAACAAAGGCATTTGTTAATATAAAAACTAAATTAGTTTGTTTGCTTTGGTTTACCTCTTAATTTAATGATCCTTTCTCATTTTTTTTCAGTGAGGTTTTGGCATTGCCAATTTTCAAGCAAGAACATATTGAAGATGGGTAAGTTCAAAAAGTTATAGCATGACTTGGGATCTACATGTAGATTGTCATTATAGTTTGTAAAGTAATTTTGATACTTGCAAATAATTAAGAAGGAAACTCGATACTTAACGAGTACCTGGGGCCAATTTGATAGAGCTGCTAAGCACAACAATATGCTTAGCATGAAAATTTGTCCTTGGCAAAAACAAGGTTACAGACCAAATTTTCACGTGATTTTTATTGTTTTTGATTGATAATTAGCTGTTTTTTGGCTTAGCATGAAGAACCCATAGAATTTTGGCTGGTAACCTGTTTTTAATGAGCAGGACTTTTTTGTGCTAAACAAACTTTGGTGCTTAGCAGCTCTGTGAAATTTGCCCCTGGTTCCGATGCACAGCTCTAATCTTTTCATTCTTTTTAGGTTTCAGTGCATATTAAACGCGGCCACCTCACCGGCTACTAAGGTAAATGAGGAAACACTGACGTACCTCAACCAAGGCAAGTCCTACGAGATGAGACTAAAGAAACTCGGAGATGTCTCGCTGTCTGAACACAAATTGCTAAGGGTAAGTAACAGTTCTTAATTTCCTAACAACTCTCATTCGTACAGTATGAAGAGTAAAGACCCCTGTGCACGGTGACCCCTGACGAAGGACAATTCTGTGAAGAGACACGAGGTACTTTTACTTTCACTGAATTTACAAGAAAGAATGTAGTATCCTGACGCTACTTCAGCGGTTGTCTACAAAGTCTTTTAAGAGTATTTCCCCAAAAAATTTAAGATGTTTCTCAGTCCCAGATTCGTTAGCCTGCATTAAGATGATATATGAAACAAAAGGCAGCGTCGGGTTGCAACATTCGGTCCAATTTATATTTTACGAAAGGTTTCCTCAATAGGGGTAGGCATCCATTGAAATCACACTTGAAATTTCTTTCGCTGTTTTCTAATTGAACATTTTTAAGATTGAATTGAAAGACAATGTTACAACCAGTTTCCCCTAAACCAAGCCACATGCAAGAGGTATGTATAACACAAAAATACATAGTCCGAAAGGCTTAACCATAACCAAGGCTTTCAAGTATTCCAATTTTTCCTATTCCTACTTTTCCTACTTTTCCTACCTTTTTCTACTTTTTGTCCAACAATTCTGAAAAATTAAACCTCTCATTGAATTTTATATAACAATGTTACACACTGTCATACAAATAACACAATGAAGGGCTTTTGGTGCTACTACAGCTAGTACTACCGATGTACTTCCAAAAGCTTGGATGTAGACTGGAGCACAAGTGTTGCGAGTACAGAACACGCCAAAGGAGGCTCATGATGCTGTGCACATGCGCGAGTATTACCGAAAACTACTCCTGAAAGCCTGCAAAAGTCTTACTTTTATCCTGATTTTGTCCTCTACAAATTTGAATTCAACTTCTCATGTTTTTTGTCATCTGGGTCTGCGTACAAGTCTGCCTAAACCAGGCTATTTCGGCCAGACGCACCAATTGTCAAGATGACTAGTAATTGCCCAGTGCAGCAAGATCAATCAGGTCAAAACCTTAAAATATGAAACTGCCTCAGAGTCTGTGGTCACCCAATGCAGCAGAATACATCTCTGGCATTGTTCAATGAGGACTAGCTTTCATCGTCTCGGAGAGACCTTTAATGCACAAGACTTTTCATTTGATGTAATTTGCTACACCATTTACAAACATCAAAAAACAAAACTACTGTATTATTATGGAATAAGCATTCTATGAAATCACGGCACCTGATGTGATGTGTTTTTTAAGAAAATGGAATTTTAAATCAATTTTAAACACTTGCCAGCTGGCATTCATTGAAACCTTATTTTCAAACACTGCCCCCAATTTATTTAATTCGTCTGAAGGAAGTCGAGGAACCAGACTGCAAGAACAGGACTTTTTTCTTGGCTTTTCCAGCTTTTATGAACAAAACTTTAAACAGGTCAGCGTCACAATATTTAATATAAAATATAAATCTAAATATAAATAAATATAAATATATTTATAAATATAAATCCTTTTTTGAAAATTACAGCAAAAGCAAATGTTGTATACTACCTTTAAAGCTCACAATTAATAGTCCTACCTTGTAAATCCTTTTCCAACACACATCACGCCATTATCAAGCATCCGGTGGAACATGTGCGGCAATCTTGTCAAGGGCACGTGCAGGAGGTACATACCATTGAATAGTTGAAGGGGTGTTCCTCAAAACACAAGATAAACTTATTATACAAAATCGTTTGAAAGTTGTAATTGTTTGACTTGTTTTGACTTTTATACCAAAAAGGTATTTATAAATGGGAATACAAATTATGGTTAGCCGGTTAAAAAAAAAGTATGTTTAAAACCGTCTCACCGGCCTGAACATTATTAATACCCTCGCCTTCAGCTCAGGCATTAACACGTCCAGGCCCATGAGACGGTTTTAAATATAATTATTTAAAACCAGCCAACAACATATTTATTTCCTTATCATCCTAGGGTGATTTTCATAGAAGGTATAGTTAAATTGAGCTTTTAAAACTCCTTCAAAATTGTTTGAAATGTTGAATCTTTGCAGAGTGTAGTTCGAGTTCTCTTCAATGACAAACGACTCCAGTATGCAGAGTCTGAACAGCTGGCGTCATGGCGGTCTAATCGTCCCGGGGAACGCCTCGTCAAGCTAGATGTGCCACTGTCACACAACCTGATTGAGTACAACGCCAGCTCCACTGTACTAAATGCCGTGGAATTCCTCTGGGATCCTACTCAAGTTGTTAGCTGCTTTGTTCAGGTATCTGCAGATAATATTTTAAAGCAGCGTTTAATGTTTCTTAACAACAGAACTTCCTTTTTTATATCTCAGCAATATGGGGAGACCCATAGGCTGAGTTGGGAGACCCATAGGCTAACTAATCTCAAGAAATTAGTTGCATGGTGCTACCGCAAACCTTTTTATTAAGCTACAAATAGGCAGTAAATTACAATTGTTAATTGGCAGGTTAATTGTATCAGCACAGAGTTTACGCCCAAGAAACATGGAGGAGAGAAAGGGGTTATCTTTCGTCTTAATGTGGATACGTACGTCCACGGCAAAGAACAGGAGAAACCAATGCACTCAGCTAGCTGTCAAGTCAAAGTCTTCAAGGTACCAGACTTACTTAACTCTATCTAAAGCTGTATTCAAAACAGGTGTCCAGAGTTATGGCTCTATCTATTGTCAGCATCTACCAACCTAGATTTAGTTGTAATTGTGAAAGACCTAGACAAAAGTTCAAGACATGAGATGCCTACGTGGCCTAAAGAAAAAGGATCTCCAATAAATCTGAACTTACCTTGTAAATAATTCTGGGCCCCACCTTCCCCATTCCTGCAAAATCTTTTGATGGATTTTAAAGGCTCTAGGAGGGTTAGGGTTCAATCACTGATCTCTATCCACTGGATTGGCTGCTATGATTGAAGCCACCGCATGGCCATCTTGCTATTCAAACACAATGGCCGCTTTCTAAGCCTATGGCTTCAACTCTGTCTACAATTTCAGCCCATTGCCAAACTGCTACTTAGTGAATGGGCTGAAGTTAGAGACAGAGCTGAAGCCGGGGGCTTGGAAAATGGCCATTGTATTAAATATAGCAATATGACCACACGGTGGTTTTAATTACATAGACAACCACTGCTGCGCTGCCAATCCAGTGTATAGAGACCAGTGAGGTTATTACTATACGTGACACAGGAACCATCATGCTATTACTGCCACATATGTTCTTTGATACTATCCAATTAAATACAACATGTTGTTTATCCTAAATTTTCCAAAACCATCTAAAGAAGAAAAACCAACCTTGACAAGTTAGCTGACATGCACAATTCTCAAGTTTGACTTGTTTGGATGCTTTTGTTGATTTGTTTTTATGCATAAACAGCCAAAGGGAGCCGACAGAAAACACAAGACAGACCGAGACAAAATGGATAAAATATCCGACTCGGAAAAAGAGAAATATCACCCGTCCTATGAGTGTACAGTCCTGACTGAGGTAAATATAATAAGTGTATGATTCTGACTGAGGTAAATGTAATGGGCACAGTAGTCCGGTTCCCTGACCTGACAATGCCGAGACGTCTGAATTGTAGGTCAGGTAGCCGCCAGCAATAAAAATAGATCATGACGAATTGCAGCTATTTTTAGATGCTGCAACATTTTTAATATTACAGCTTTTTCCCAAATGAAAAGAAACAATGCCCATATTGCTTAGTTCTGACTAAGGTAATTTTCAGTCCACATTTCGGAAGTTGAAATTCTCAAACATTTTGCTTTCACTTTGTGTATTTCTGTGTTTTTGTTTGAAGCAAGAATTACAGTTGTCGCTGTCCGGATCAGAGAGCAACGGGAAAGTCCCGGTAAGATACATCAGTTTGACTTGAACCCCTTTGACACGTGTGCATCGTTTGCACGTGTGACAATTTGCGTTGTGCAGATAACAAGACTAGCATGCTGTGATGGCATGTCTGTGTAGAATTATTCATTTTGTGCATTGGGTTAGGTTGACATGTAAATATAAACCGAATCCGAACCAAAACCCATATGAACTCTCCTATCCAACCTGACAGATATTCAGGAAAAAACAACTTGAACCGATCAAAGTCAATTCGAATCCAAACAAACCCAGAAAATCTGGAGCCAATTTCAGAGAGCTGCTTTGGAGCACAAACAATGCTCAAGCACATTGCTCAAACCTTGCTTAGTATTAAAACCAGCTTACAAACAACTGTCTGCTTTTAGCTGATTTTGTTGTTTCTTTATTTCAGAGTCCTTCGGAGTTAGACTGGTCGCTGGGGCAGAGCCCCTTAATGCCCAAGCACGCTTCACCTTTCCGAGTAAGATACAGTCACATAAGGTTTAAAGGGCTAATAATTTTCTGTATTAGAAAAATTAAAATAAATTCATTACTCCACTTTGAAATTAATCATTTTCCATTGGATGCGTCACGAGCAAGGGTGGAAATATCTCTCAGTGATAAAAAAGTGAATTCCCACTTGAATTTTACTCTTTCTTTTTTTTAGGTTATTTTTGGTTTATTTAGGTTTTTCACAACATAGCTTAACATAGCCCAGACGCGAGATTCTTTTTCACGAAATTAGATTTGAGGCGGGTTCAGGCCGATATCATTAAGAAGCAGACTTGGCCTTGCTCGCTTTGAGCCGGTCACTGACGGATATTTCCGGCCTTGCTCGTGACGTGTTTATCCGTCATCCGTTATCCGTCATCCAACCTGAACTGGTTAGGAACACAAAACATATAAGGATCGCCCGCGAGAAAAGGCGACACTTGCAAACCGAAGAATAATCCAATGCTTTACATTAGACTATTGTGGTTAACTTTCACAGTTACCCTCGGAGAACATCCCTGTACCCATAGAACTAAGAGAGCAGTCACCCATCTTCCATCCAGACGACTCCTTTGGATCATTTGAGGAGTAAGTTTGGATTAAATTATAACATTCACACCTGAGAATTGGCCCATTGGAGATGGCACATGAAAAAGAGCATGGCTATATACTGGAACATTATTACAGGAAATTTGATTACGTCAATTTGATTACTTTTGAGAGTGAAATGTTAATTTGAAGCTGCAGTATACATTTTGCAGCTATCTAAAAAGTAACCAACCAAAATACTGTTTAAAAGCTTACTGATAGTGGTTGGAAATATATTATTGATACTAAACTCCTTGTGAAATTATTCCTTCTGGCATGCTGTCATTTTGAAGACAAACTAAAGAATGACATATTTGATGCATATTTGAAAATTTCCATCAGCAGTTGGTTTGTGAATAGTGCGCACAAGAGTTTGAATGACGCACACTCGCACGTGGTTATTATTTATGGTTGCTTCACTGCATGAAGCATGCGTAGCTGCAATCGGCTGAATGAGAACGTGCCCAGAATGCTGATTGTGGTCACAATTCAAATTGTGACTCGGAAAATTTAGATTTGAAATCCAAATCTTATTTTCTTGGAACATACAGCATTCACAGAACTAAAAGCTTCATTAGAGTGTTTGTCTAAGCACTGTTGCTCTTTCAAACAATAAAAATGATATATGATCCCTTGAAGTGAATCGTTACAATTGTTTGTCTTCTAGGTCAACTAATACCCAGTCTTCAAGCAATGAGACAACGGAGCCCTTAGGCGCAGCAAGCTTTGTGGTAAGTCTTGAGATTAACAGGCCGCTGTTAACGGACCATGCCTTCGGCTAGGTCCGTCAATAGCAGCCATCCCCCAACCTGTTCATTATCTTGCAGTAAAGACAAGATGCTCACTGTTATTCCCCAAGTAGTTTTCCTACAAAGATGGCTGTCTAGGAGATAAACACAGCATCTTGACGTGTCTTTCCCTCACATTTTCTCCTTGTTTGTTTCACGTCAACTCCCAAAGGGTACGCCATCTGTCGGGACAAGCATTCAGGAAACTCAGGAATGGTTAAAGCAAAACCGCTTTGGTGCGTACACCAAACTCTTCCAAAACTTTGCAGGTAAGTGACAAAATCAGCCTTGATCTAACACTTTGCGCCAGTGTTGGAGCAACGGCTTGATTTCAAGGCTTTGGCCCTAAAAGCCCATGCAATTATGTGTGGACGGGGTAGACATTTTAAGGAGTCGTATCTTAGGAACAACTTTCGGTTAGGCACTTAAACGGAGGTATTTTCAAGGTAAAAAGTTTTAACGCAGAATCCATCTCTGGCATTGTTCAATGGGAATTAGCTCTCAATTGTCTTTGACTTTGTCGTTTATGCACTGGTGTTGACAGTTGAATGCATCAAAGTGCACCAGACGTTTCCACCTGAATAACTTTTTGTTGAATTCCTGTTTATATTTTTCAGGCGCTGATCTCCTACGACTTGGTAAACAAGATCTGATACAGATCATGGGACCTGCAGATGGCATTAGGTTGAACAATGCACTCCAGAAAAGGTCAGTCATTTACAAATATCCACGAATTCAAAAGGACAATGGCGATTGCTTTTTGCTAAAATGTAATTGTGAAGATTACTGCGGGAATAAAAAATGTGGTTGGCCGGATTTAAACAAGTATGTTTAAAACCGGCTTATGGGCCTGGACGCGTTAATGCCCGACCCGAAGACCAGCCACATTTTTTTCCCATTCATAACTTCTTTTTACTCAAAAAGTCAAAAATGTACACTTTTCAAATGATTTTGTACAACAATTTACCCTGTGTTTTGGGGAACATCCCTCCAGCTACTTTAATGATATGTGCCTCACTCATGTGCAATTACAAAATGTATGTAGAGATGGACGTGCATTCCACCTGTTGGGCTTTCGAACAATAGGAATGGCTGAAATATCTCGGGTATTTATGAATGAAGATTACTGCATACAAACCCAATTCTGTTGTAACACACTTCAAAAAAAAAACCATCAAGGTCAGACTTTGTTGGAACAAATGAATACGAGTTTTGCCTCTCATCGTAAATTTCATTCACAGAGGAATCAGGGCCCAATTTCTTGGCTCTGCTAACCGCTAGCGAAAAATCCCTGCTTACTGTAGCAGAAAATTCCGTGCTTACGATAAGCGTATTTTTCCGCGTTAGCGAGGAATTTTGGTTTCTGCGCAAGCGTACATCCCGAAACTTCGAATTCTGTGCTTACAGGGTTAGCACAGAATTGTCTCTGCTTTCACAGTAAGCGCAGAATTCTGTGGTTAGCAGGGCCAAGAAATTGGGCCCTGATTGAGACGAGATGGCAACGAGATGATTATTTTGTACAGCGATGGAATTGTTTCCAATCTTTTCTGTTTTTATGATGTTGCCTTCTATTTCCCTCCCCTCCAGACATGTTAGACCACGACTGACGTTGTATGTGTGTCAGGAGCAGGAACAAGGTATGTGCATTGCTTCAAACGTTGGCAGAATGAGAGACGCAATATGTATACTTACTATACACTTACATACATTCCCATTCCTGTAATTGGCGGTTCCTCCGCTGTTGGAAGTGGTTAATAAATAAATAAATGAAAATATGTGACCCAGCACGAGTAAATGAGACACTTTGAGGCAAAAATAAAATTTTAGATTTTGATTTTATCATTTAAAGCTAAACAAGCTTTAAATGATGAAATCAAAATCTCAATTTTCATTTTTGCCGCAAAGTGTCTCATTTACTCGTGCTGGGTCACATATTCTCACTGATCTATCACCATCACGTGTCAGCCATTATTTTTGCTGTTTTCCAGGCACGCACACAAGTTTTTACGCCTGGGGTAAATACATGCGATGTGTAGTAGACTATCGCACAAGTTAGTCGTGCAATAATACGCATGCACTTTATGATGCAATCATAGAACCAATGTAGTATTTTTTGCACCTGCAAACACGATACACATCAACAGATTGGGGCACACATACATGTTAATCAGCACTTTCCCAAGCAACTGAATATAAGAATTATAGTAAAAACCAGGGGGGGGGGGGGGGGCGGAGGGGGGGCCCTTCAAGACTGTGATTGCGCAACGCTGACGTACCGTCCATTCTCAAAATAGGGGGGAACAATTTTCTCACGCGAAAAATAAAGAGTTTTTGGCACCCAATCTTAGCATCTTGTCTTTTGTAGTTGTAAAAGGTTGTTATTTACCTTAATTTTTATCATCCAATGACAAAAATTGTATTGAAAATGAAAAAAGCAGTCGAAAAAATTAAGCGTTGACGTACCGTTGATGCGCGTGGAGATTGTGCACAAATACTCAAACGACGTTGACAAATACCTCCCCTAAAAAGGGCAATAATAATCGATAAATTGTGAAAAATCGTGCTTCGAACCCACTCACTTTTTTCCATGGATACGTTAAAAAAGGATGTAGCAGTTATATACTGAATTTTTTTAAAAATCTGCCTGTGAACCCCTTGTGTTTTATCGTGTTGTTTTCGAACGAAAATGGCAGAAAATGACATCGCCCCAAAACAAATTCGTGTAGATCGTGCCTGTGTACCTGGCTTTGCGGACGTTATATGAATCACTGAATTCGGAGAGCGAGCGCGGAGAAAATTTGTACGTGTTTCAATCTGCGCTTCGAGAGGGCGATCTATACGTATTTACTGTGTGAGATGTGTGGCTCATGAGCGTGGAAGAACGAATGAGATACATTTCAACGTTGGTGGCCCCCTGAGTAAAAACATAGCATTTGTTGAGATTTGTTCCGTGGCATTAGTATTTGCGCTTAGTCTATAGGGAAGTGTTATATTATAGAAACAAAGGGAAACACAAAGGCTTATTCCCCAGGGTAATAGGAAAACATGACTGCAGGAAATAGTGTGAACAATGCATATATTAAACTCATCTTACCAGCAATCATAAAGCACCGTTTACTTATCGTGCAGGGCGGCAATAATAAATGAACTATATTTTTCATTGCTCCTGTTTGTTTTCACAGTATATCATGCCGTGTACTTGGAGTTGCAGACGTTACAGGAATTACAAGCTAAACTGGCCACGTTATACCACATTCCCTCAGAACATATATCTACAATACTACGACAAGGTCCCACTGGTATCCGTGTACACGTCAGTGATGAGGTGAGGTAGCCAATCACATCATTGGTAGCACAGTTTATGCATATTTATGAACCTATCACTTCTGTCATTGGTCAATGTTTTAAAGGTCGTATACACCATTGGTAATTGCTTGAACTATCACGAATGAGTATATTTGGGGGGTTGTATTTTATATTAAATATCGTTTAACTGATCTGTCTGAAGTTTTACAATCATGGATGCTGAGAAAAAAAGAAAGAAAAACACCATTTGTTTTCACCCATCACCCATCAGCCTTTATAAATTTGTTATTTTTTAGATTGCCATCCGGCAATCAGTGTTTAAAAAAAAAAAAAAAAAATTTTTCAGAACAATGACAGGATACCTCGCACAATCATTTGGCTGGATGCCTAGAATTATTATTTACTTTCAAATAAGTGAAATATTTCTTGCCTTTCACTTTCTTTTCTAAGATGGTCCAAAACTTTCAGGAGGAGGCTTTATTTTCACTTCAAACAATCAAAGGTAAGTGTGTAGTTGACTGGTATCAGAAAAAAAACCATGTTGAGCTTTATTGTCGTTCAAAGGATGAGCTCTACTGGACTCTGTGCTTTTTCTTTTATGTTTCGCCTACCATGATGTGCATCATGCTGTATGTTGCCCTATGTTTGTTTCTTGTACACAGCCATTATGTCTCTGAAGAAGATCTTGTTATTAGATCGAAATATTAGGCCCTCTTAACTTATTTGATGCCAAAGGATGAGCTCATTAGGGTGTTGAATTATAGCTGCAGTCTACCTTTTGAAACTATCAAAAAAGTATAGGAATAACAGGATGCTTTAGACTGTCATTCACCAACAGTCCAGTAAGGTATTTCAAAATAATTTGGTAGTTTTGTTTGATTTGCAAATGAATGTTGTATTTAACAAGGGTTTTAATTTGATTTGTTTTTGCAGATGAGCGAAGGTCAGGACTGGAGAATCATGTTCAGGGAGAAACATACACAATCATTATGGCATGAAATAATCCACAGACATCTTGTATCAAGATGTGAATAATGCAGGTATTAGTTGCTTCTGGCTTAGTCTTTGCCGAAGACGATAGTGATCGATATCGTGCATGTCGTGTGCCCGCAAAATTGCAAGTTTAACCATGAATGTATCTTTGAATATGCACAGTGGTTTCACGCAGTCAACTACCCATTCAGCAGTCACGCGGGCCTGCGTTGCATATCTATTTAGCGCTGTTTCACAAACGAATTGTGTACGTACTGCACATATGTCTACGATTGCTTGTTGGCTACCTAGGAAAGCCTGTGGAGAAAAAGTTAAATCGGCTGGCGCAAATTTGCAAAGCTGATCTATAATTGTGTCGTTTTCGGGCGCGATTGTACATGACATCATCGATTACTGTCGTCTGTGGCAAAGACTACTTACTGTACACGCTCAGAAAAAAACAGAATCTTTTATTTTTGAATACGTTGATCATTCAGTGATCATGAAATTACCTCGAAAATAAAGTGAATGGAATTATTTTCTAAACTAACATTTAATGCAAGTGATCTAACAGTGTAAATTTGAGAAGATAATCTTGACAAATGTCGGGATACAAAAAAGTTTGAGTGTATCGATATGGACCATTATTTAGATTTTACTGAAATGTACTAGATTTTTTTATTGACAATGTCACTCACTTTTTTTTATTTATTAATATCATCTGTGATTATTAATGCACCATCACAAGTTTATAGTCCCTTATTTTCTTTATTAAATCGGCTTTTCTTAATATTTATACATTTTTATTTGACTAAAAAAATTAATTTCTGATAATAGAGTGTAAATCTATTAATTTGAAGAAATATAATAGATTTTCAGATGGTGTATTTTTTGAAAAGTTCTGATCATTAATTGTCATAATGTTTGAAATGACTCTAAGCTTGTTAGATGATAATCAGTGTTAGAATGTCAAGTACAGCCTCAAAAGATTGGACGATATCTGAAATAACACATTGGGTCGTATAAATAAAAACAACTAAATGCTAGGAAGAAAAAGCATTAAGGAAAATCAAATGCTTGAATTTGTACGAATAAAAGTTGTTTTACTATTCAGTATTTGCCTCAGTCACACCGGTCGTAGTACGAACAATCGGCAATGTTTGCTACGATCTTTATTAGTGGTCACATACTGCGATTGCTCTTAACCAGTTCGCGCCGGGATTATTTTAACATCGCCAAGCGTACGGGCGGGATTATTTTTAACGAAACTCGATCCGAAGCGTGTTCAGGCCGATAGTGCTGGGTAGCACACCCACGCATTTCCGGCCTTGCGCGCTGCTGACATACATTTCCGAACTTGACGTGTTTATGCGTCATCCGTTTTGAATTTGGGGAAATGTTTGCGTTTATATACGTCATCCGGCGCGAACTGGTTAAAGAATGGTGATACTCACAACCTCTTTTTTGGTTGTAAGCTTGGTTTGACAAGGCCTCAACTCTGATAGTTTAATTGCACAGCCGAATGGTTAACAAGAAGTGTGTACGTACAGCCACCCACACACACAGTCATGTATAGACCAGCAATCGTGGACGGGGCATTGTCTGACCGTCTTCCCTCTTTTGTTTGTACTCAACGTTTTCGGATGATCGCCATAGGATTTGTACACGAGAAAAGATCGTGGACCCATTGTTTGACTCCCAATTCTTTTGTCCGTAAATACAAACGAAGGCTATCTCTTAGGTTTTGTACACGATTTGTTAATCGTGGACCCTTTGTTTATACCCAAGATTGCTGGTGCTTACATACTCAGCTGCACATATATGTGTGTAAACACCTTCCATTGTGGTTGTCCTTTTGTAAGGCCTCCCATAGGTTTTACACAAAATTTTCAATCGTGGACCCTATTTTGACCACTATTTGAGACAATTTATGACCAGGCTGTGACTTGAAAATGCAGCCATTCTTAGAAAAGTTGTGCCACAAGTCGTGGGTGGTCGCTCGACCATAATCAGTAGCAGAGGTTTTTGATCTTGTTAAAAAACCTGGCTGCAACTGAAGTAGTCGCATCTTAGTCTTCCTTTGTTGTGCGACAATCGAGAGTGGTCCTTTATTGTTGTTGCTGATCATAGGATTCTTCTGTAGCAAGACATTTTATGACTGCTGACCCGATTGCTCCTCTACGACAAGTTGTACGAAAAGTAGTGAGTTGTCCAGCATCAGTCATGCCACTGCCCTGTATTTATAGTCGCAACCCACCAGACAAAAACACAATGTTAACGGACACTAATTGTTAATCTTTATTATCCTCGCCGCTATTTACACAACTTATACAGCAACCCATGAGCCAAGTCACATGATTGTGTTTGTTCATTCAAAATAAAGCAAAGAGCAAATAATTGCAAGCTTAAATGACTGCTTCCAATCAATAATAAAAAAGAAGCTTCAAATATAAGGCTTCATGGAAGAAATACATCGTGTATAACAAACATCCCCACAACACCGTTAAAATAAAAAATAAACTAAAGATGCAAAAGCTTGCTTGTTACTTTATCCAAAAAACAGAACAAAAAACAGAACCAAATTTGTACAGAAATAAAACAAATCTAGCAAAAAACTGTCATATTCAATGTCCAATATAAAAGCAAGTTTCCTCACAAATATGCAATTAATAAGTAGCTAACGCCACGTCAATATTTACAATTTTTTCTTTAGGTAATAAACACCTATCTTTTTCACTGAAACAATTCATAGTTATGTATACAATGAACAATGACATCACCCAAGGCATAATCTTGTTCAAAATGCCAACAGGAATTACAACAATAACTTCCACGAATGTCCCTACAATAAATTACATAACAAATGTTGTCATGGTAAAAGACAAGTGTTTGCTTACAAAACACGTTGCCTCTGTTTACATCTATATTAAAGTTTGACTGGCAGTATGCACACGCATCTTGCATTAAATTTAGTTGAGGAGCGATGTCGCAGGTCAGATCGCCTTTGAATATGTGACCTCTGTCGACCAAATTGTGTGTGCCACTGCCGGGCACATTTCAATATTGATGTGAACATGGTCTATACAAAAAAAAATGGTATTTCATAGACATATAACTTCACATCTGTATATAATGCTTCAGTCAAAATTCATTAGGTTGTGAACCGAATGTGAAGTTCTGCAGGGTTCGAACTATAGACAATTTGCATTAATTGGATCATAGGCTTTCTCATCTGAGAAGCCTTTAAATAGTGAACAGCATTTCTGAAACATTATCCCTCTGTATCATACTCTTGCCTGCTGCACACAAACTATGTGCTGAGAAATAGTCATCGAGGCCGTTTGCTCAGCATGTGTGAAGTGAGCTTTTGTTGACTTTTCTGCCTCTTGAGGCTGTAAGGTAAATGTCCATCTTGTTTGATTTCTTTCGCCCTGCAAGGTGAACAAAAATCATAAGCGCTGTTTACACTCGGCACGTAGCTCATGTGCAGAGGGTTTACCTCTAATTATTAAGGCAATCAAATCCCTCCTCAGTTAGAGGGACATACATTGTCTTTTACAGAACTAAAATCTTCAAGAAAGAACATTGTGGATATTCTGCCCTGGTTGTGTCTTGCAATTGTCTTACTGTTATTAAACAAAAACCCTGTTTACCAAATGCAACGTAACTTAAATAAAACTAACTTCTTGGGAAAATTTACAGCATTTTAAATTTAAGATGGACCATTTTTAGAGGTCGGGAGTGTTTGATTATGCAAAAACAAACAAAGCACCTAAATATTAAGATGAAGTGCTAAAACGGGGTCAATATACAGCTGCCTGGTTGATTAGGACAAGAACTTTCAGAACTTTTCAGAATAAAACCTAACAACTATTGAAAATTGTCTCATTTTAAGTTTGTTAAAAAGTAAGAGAACCTTGTACACAATTTTACAAGTTCCTGAATGACTTCACCAAGGGTGGAATTTGTAACAATTTTATTTTATAATAGTTTTAAAATATTTTACACGTTTAGTAACACTGACCACTGGCGAAAGGCGACTTGAATTATTTAATTTGGGTCATCCTGCTTACAGAAATAAGCATAATTTCATTAGAATATCCACAAAAAACTTGTTAAGCGATTATTTTGTGAATTATGCATCAATTATATCGCCTGTGCCAACACACGGACAATAATAATCTGCAGAATTTAATTGTGCAAGTAATAACCAGTAGAAGGGGTCTTTTACAACACAAACCCTCAAATGTATACAAGTACTCCAATGTGCATATCACACAGACAGTCTCCTCAGTTACTTTGGGAAATGAGCAAGCAAAGAGAAATTGATCCCCCCTAGTTTGTTAAATTCTGAATGCTACAAGATTTAAACAGGGTTTGAAATGTGAACTTCAATATCGGGGCATTTTGTTTACACTATATACCAAGTGTTGTCCAAGTACGCACAAATTACTAGAGTGAGACTCGAACCCATGACCTCCTGCTTTCAAGTGTAGACGTCTTACCACTCGACCACCGAACTAGCCGGTGTCGACTGGCTGGTTATAATCCGATATCGCAGTCAGTACTGCAACCAATGCAACAGGAAGGGCGACCTTCATTTATCTTTATCAGTGTGGATATAAAAGATGACATCAATGTTTTTAACAATGCAAAGATACCAGAGAGGTACTGCAACATACAGATGTGAGGAGGAATATAACATTAAGGATCTGGTTTAAATCTCCACATTTTGGGGTAAGTAGTAAATCAGGTTATTTAGAAGATCAGCAATTTTTCATTTACAATATATGAACGTTATCGAGTTATTTTCAATGCCGTATGCTACAGGCTGTTTAGTTCAGGTTAGTACATTTTGTTTTCATAAATACTTTCAATATTTTTAAAGAGCCAATGGGAACTTTAGAGATCACATTGACTGAGTTTTTATTGGTTGCACAGCAAGGAATTGTTTCTAGGGAGGGTATATTAGAATTTTGTGGTACACAATAATCATAAGATGTTGGTCCGTGTCTGCCTATCTGCTTCCACTTGAGAGAGCTGAGGGTGAGCTAGGTGATGGCACAGTGGTCTGTGTCTGTTTGGGAGAGCTATCTGCTCCCATTTGAGAGAGCTGAGGGTGAGCAAGGTGATGGCACAGTGGTCTGTGTCTGCTTGGGAGAGCTATCTGCTTCCACTTGAGAGAGCTGAGGGTGAGCAAGGTGATGGCACAGTGGTCTGTGTCTGCTTGGGAGAGCTATCTGCTTCCACTTGAGAGAGCTGAGGGTGAGCAAGGTGATGGCACAGTGGTCTGTGTCTGCTTGGGAGAGCTATCTGCTCCCACATGAGAGAGCTGGGGGTGAGCTAGGTGATGGCACAGTGATCTGTGTCTGCTTGGGAGAGCTATCTGCTTCCACTTGGGAGAGCTGAGGGTGAGCTAGGTGATGGCACAGTGATCTGTGTCTGCTTGGGAGAGCTATCTGCTTCCACTTGAGAGAGCTGAGGGTGAACTAGGTGATGGCACAGTGGTCCATGTCTGCTTGGGAGATCTATCTGCTCCCACTTGAGAGAGCTGAGGGTGAGCTAGGTGATGGCACAGTGGTCTGTGTCTGCTTGGGAGAGCTATCTGCTTCCACTTGATAGAGCTGAGGGTGAGCTAGGTGATGGCACAGTGGTCTGCTTCTCCGACTGAGCTCTCTTAATGTACAGATTTAGAAGTTTGGTCTGTAAGAAAGCAAATGAGCACTTGTAAAACTACACATCAAACATAAAGCTTCTAATTTGACGCAAGCTCTTAATCTGGTACTAAGCACTGAGAATCTAGTCAGTTAGGGTAATTAATTTCCCACCTTGCTTCCTGACAGACTACCCAGATGTTCCTTCAGTCTCTCTCCTATGACAGTATGTATGGCCACCAAACAGAATACGCTAGCCTTCCGTACGCTACTTTCATGATGGTCGTAAGACTGTTGGAAGATAACATTGCAGGTCATAAACAATTATTTGTGTATGCATAAACAATCATACAAAAATGCCAGGTCCCATAACAATTTGACATTTCAGGTCCATCTAGCTGGTAATCAATTTGCCGCAGCTTGCATTTATTATTCCAATTTAATAATAATAATAATAATGAATACTTATGATGCGCACACATCCACCTAAAATAAGGCGCTCATGGCGCTGCAGCAGAAAAACCAATTTATGTAAATGACGATTAAAAAATGAAACGCTACAAGCAGATTCCAAAAAAGCTACCCTGTGGAGACCTGAACACAATGAGACAAAGGGAGTAAATAGGTCTCCACAAGGCAATTTCTATGGGTGAATATAGGTCTCTACAAGGTTTCACAAAATACATTCTTGGATTTGTACACACACAAAAATAGGAAATACCAGGTTATGCCTATCTGTTGCAAATTAAAGTACGAGGTTGAGGGATCTTGGGTTAGGGTTACAGCAAAGGAAATAAATTCTAGTTAATATAGGACCACTTTTAAAATAGCCCTTGACTCTCTGAAAATGTTGTACACGAGGGCAAAGCGATGTATTTACAAGAAAGCAAATTTAAAAATGGGTGCTCACAAAATACATTTTACAAAACAATTAGATTTGGAAAGTAAAACATGAACGAAAGCAACCAACCTTGAGTAATACTGGGACAACTTCGGCAACAATTTCTTCCAGTTCTAACCCTGGCATCAACTCTAGTACCTGAGAAACCAAGACAAGAAATGCACCATGCGTCATAACAGATATAAGTGTAAACAAAATGAGCTGACCTTGGCTTCCGCTTCGACCGAGCGTCTTAACCCTTTGCACTCGGCCCCGCGCTACATCTGACTTATAAGTCCCTTAAAAGCTCCTGGGGGTCCAAATATTCCCCCAAAATATAGCCCTTTTTGTAAGCTTTCCAATGATACATAATTATATGGGATTTGTACACTGTAAATGATATTTGTATATACAAACTAGCAACACGTACAAAATCTTCGAAAACAGGACTGAGTTTAAAGGGTTAGGGAGCTGTTTGATGTGTAGTGCCAAGCTTACCTTGGTCAACATCTTAATGGCTGCCTGGTTGATAGGGTACTCTGCTGTCTGTATGATGGGACATAGAACTCTGACACACTGATCAGGAGCAATGGAATGAGCCAGGGTAGCTGATGTCTCCTCTGCAGCACGTACAACCTGAGAGAGGGGGGTGGGGGTGGTAAGGTAAATAATTAACCAATGTAGGTCAATTCAACCCTTTCTCTTTGAGTGTACATTTTTAGCAAGTTAGCTGGTAATACACGAGTCATTATATAAATCAGGAGTCCAATTTTGTTTTCCCCGTTACATCTGACATGAATAAGATTTTGCAATTCAGGAGACATTCTTTAATGTCTCCAAGAGTGATTATGAAGCAAAGTACCTCCCAATTATTTTTAAAATAGTGTGGAGTAAATTTTAACCCTTGCAGTTCCAAATCTTCCAAAATCAATAGGATTTTACACAAACTCTAAGGAGTTAAGGTTAATAATACTTGATGGAAATTACACAGGACAGTGTAAGGAGGACACTAAAATAATCAATTTTGAACCCCGCATTTATAGAACGACCCACCAGTCCCATGGAGTGCACTAACAGATCCAAAATATTTGTCTTACCTCAGATTGTGTATCTTTATGAGCTTCTAGTATCTTCAGAATCGTCAACTCGGCGTAATCTTTGAATCTATCTGGCTGATTGCGTAGGATCTCTCTCAGGACTCGCAGGGCCATGGCGCGGATGGAAGCCTGTTGGATTGAACAGCAGAAAGAGGAAGACAACTTATGCGACACGCGTTGATTGATAGTTGGTAAATGTTTAGACTGTGAAATGACAGCAGCATCGTAAACAGAGGAAAGACTATCGGGATCTGTGGCTAGCCTCAATAACTTAACTTTATTTAAGTTCTTGTTCCTGACTCACAAATCACTTGCGACGGACTCGTGATTGACATGTGATTTGAATTGTGTTTAATCGATGATTGACTTATGATTGACAGGTAATTAACAGGTGATAGACTTGTGAATGGTGACTAACGTGTAATTGACTTGTGGGCAGACTACATGTTTGGTCAACCCACCTCAACATCTCCTAGAGTCTCTAGCATCAGCAGAAGGACTGTCTTGAAGTGATTGTCCCACATCGTGACACTCTCCGACCTCGTCAGCTTAATCAGCTGCATCATGGCAGTCCGTCTCTCCTCAAACCTACCAAGACAACAGAGATAGCAAAGCTTCACAAACTAATACACTATGGCTATTGACTCACTGTAATACACCAATGTACTCCAGTCAATTCAAAAAACCACAGCCTTCTTCCAACCTACCTTTGGTTATGGTTTGATAACTCGGTAAGGAGAGGAACAAGGATGTCCACATGATCACCTACAAACATAGAGAAACAAAGATCAACATGCCAGAAATAATGATAATAAGCTTTACGCTATTACCCCGGTCATTGGGCACATGAAACATTTCAAATACCATCTCAGCTCCCTTTGGAGTAAACAGCTCAATGCTGCCATTTCGGCGCAAAGCAGCTAACTCCACCACAATAACTATCTCTGCCCTCACAGGTACCCATTTACTCCTGGGTGGAGAGAAGCAATGAGTGACAGAGTGCCTTGCCCAAGGGCACACGAACCATAAACCCAGGCCGAACACGAACCCACAACCTGCAGTTTTACCCACAGATGCTCTAGACCACGGCACTCCATTTAGAAGGTAATATTTGAAAGAAAGAATCTTGCATCCTGATGCCAGCTTTCTTCCAAAATATCCAAGTTCAACTGAAGACCAAGTTTGTAGATTTAAATGAAGAAAACTTCTAGTTATGTTTTGTAGTTTTTTCTCTGATCTTCTGGAATATGTAGAGGATCAAGGCACCAGTGTAGGTCTCACCTTCACTCAATAGATCCTCATAGGAACCATCAGTCACTGTCAGTCTGGTATCTGATATACCCTGCTCAAAAGGAGAAACAATCATTCAACAATGTTTAATAAAAGATTTAGTTTTAATGTGCTTAAAATTAATCAAATTAAAATAGAAAGGCCTTTTTAACTATGCTTCAAACAACCATGTGTTACTTAAAATATGTAGACACGACAATATAAATGCCCCCTCTACATACATGTACATAAAGGGTAATTTTTCAAACTACAAGTATAACAAATCGAATTTATTTTACTTAGACATTAGGAGAAAAAAAATACAAATTGAAAAATAAATGCTAAATACAACAATATGAATATAATATAAGTTGTGTTAGTTGTTTTAGAATTGATTAAAAGTCAAAAAATGTCGCCAAGTTAGAAATTATGAACATTTTTTTAAAAACTATAAACTACTAACAGTTTATTAATTTTAGATAATGGTTTGTTTAGTTGATTTTTCAAAATGTCTTTGATGCAATTATAATCATAAATGGGACATTTGGCCCAAAACCAGACCCAAATAATTATTTTCATTTACCAATGCAAGGAAAAAATAACTTTAACTTATAGACTAGGAGCAAAGTTGTGAAAGCCCTGTAAATAAGAATTTTGCTCAACACCTACTACATCCAAGGTTTGACTTCACAATATGGAAGAACATACCCTACTGAACACTGCTAGGTAGTATGTGGCTTCAAATTGTGGTATCACCTTTGAGAAAAACTTGGTTTTTGAGGGTAAAAAGTTGGCATTGTTATTAATTTGGCACCAATTGTTAGTAAACAGTCTAGTCATATATTTAAAAAAAAAAATAAAAAAAAAATGAAGCATTTTATTTTTTATATATCTTAATATCTTATATAAATTATCACAACTATCATTTAAATATTTTTTACATTTCATTTTTATAAAGTACATACTAAAATGTTAAATAATTTTGTAATAAGAAAAAAGAAAACTTGTACGAGGCTACTACATGTAATCCCGTTTTTTTTTATAGTTTTTTTTTAAAGGTTATCTTTTAAAGGGGCGTGGCCACGCCCCTTTGTCTCCTTAGACCATAATTATTATTTTTTAGCCAATGAGGAACATTAAGTCATGAACTCATTAAACAACATCATTTGCACGAACAAAAGTGATGTTTATATGCTTTCATTGTGTCAAACTTATCTTAAATTTTTTTTTTTTTATTATTTGTTATCAAATTAATTTTTTGGTAATATTTTTTTATAGCAGCGCTAAATTTATACCACAATTTGAGTCCACATACTACCTAGAGATGTTCTACTAGGTCTATTCCACCAGATAAAGCAATCGAACCTTAGATGTAGTGAGAGTTGAGCACCCACTTTTTTTTTTGGTCCGTGCTCCTAGTCTATTAAGCCTGGAAACTCTAATGTAAAGTTAAGCTGTGATAATATTCTCCTAAAGGCCAGCTTATATTTGGTGTTAAAGCCAACCTGAATGCACATTTGTGATGTTGCACTGTTAACATCACTTTGACATAAACACATTTCATAATTTCATAATGCTCTGAACTGGAATTCCCCAAACCCAAATGTGTAAGACGTTCTGGCAAACTGAGATTGAAATGGGCACAGGCCACAGTGGAGAAAAATGCATGATGGTGATTTTTTTTCTCTCTAGATTTATTGATATTTGTAATTGTTGTTATGTCTACTAACCATATTGGTAAAGAAATAGTAAGAAAGAAGTGGAATAAAAGTGTTTTTGAAAATAAAACACCTTTTTTCTTATCAGATGTGCAAAACTCAGAACTTTGAGGAGTTTCCTTTATAACATTTTACTTTGGCGACATGTAGATAAATGCAATTTTTAAACAGGCATAATTTATTAACGGATGTCCGATTGAAGCACAACAAACAGTATTGTAAGACGATTTCTTCTCTCTCTTTATTCATGCTTGAAAACTCCCATTTCAACCACTGCCCAGTTCCGTCTCATTTTACCAGAAACCTTACATTTATGACAAATTATGTTATTTTGCATGAAAGTTATTGCACCAGCTGTCGATTTAGCACAACATTATTACGCTCGGTTCAGACAGGCATTCCACAGTCGCGCCGAACCAAATTGAAACTAAGTCGCTCCTGAGTCGCTCTAACAACTCCAGCAGTCGATCGTTCGCCGTCTGGCGCGCCTTGTCGCCCTTATTCGTTTCAGACGTCGGACTCAATTCACTTATTTGGTTTGGCGCGACTGTGGAACGCCTGTCTGAACCAAGCGTTATATAGTTTGAGTAGAAACCAGTGACATGCTGTACTTGTGTCTAGTTTGATGAAAGTAATTCTTGGCTTCATGGTTTCTACAAAGCTGTAACTACAAGGCTTCTAGTCTAGGCAGTTGTTAGAGCAGACAGCCTTTGTGGCAAGGCAGATACTACAGTCTAGGTCTACATAGAAAGTTGATTGGTTGGCACAATAAGACATATAGGCATGTCTGGGAGCTTTTGGTCCAGGGGTAGGGATGACGTGAGGTGAAACATGCAACAGTTGTACAACAAAAAAGGGTGTCAAATCAGGAAACCCGCATTAACCAACAGTGCTGAATCCATCATTCAATATGAATTTGACACACTGATCTAGCAGGTTAGGGTCAAAGTTAAGTTTGTGATATAGAAAGAGGAATCTTCTGTTGCAGTTGGGCGAAAAAGGCAAAGCACAAAGCAATTTGTTACAAAGCTATTTGCTTATAGAGAAGTGATTTAGTGTTTCCAATGTGCCTTTACATCCAGCGTTTTCTGAACAGAAATAAACTTAACCTTAAGGGGACTGCCATTTCATGCAAACAAAACAACATCTTACAGATGGGAATGGGTTAGATTGGAGTTACTTTGAGTTTGAGTAGAAATAATATTAAAAAAATAAAACAATTTGGCATTGATTCAATACGAACATAAACTATACAATTACACAACTACAAAACAAAAGATCCAATGCGCCATATGAAACAAACAAACAAACAAACAAAGCAACTGCGAACGAAAACAACGTAATCAAAATAAAAGGAAAGAAATAAGCAGTTACTAACATTGTTCCGTTGAATGGTGGGATAGGAGTAGTTTGATGTAATGCAAGAGGAAGAAGAATTTGAGGCAGGGATGTTGGCAAGGAATGGTTGCAGCGATGGTGATGGTTGTTGCTGCGCGTAAGCGTCGCCGTTTGACGACACAGGTAAATAGTCCAGATATGCCTTCACCTTGCCAGGGGGGCTGTCAACCCTAACATCTGTCATGGAAATAGTGATGCCGCTATCAGCAGATACCTCATCACTATCCACCCGATGCCCCTCCTTCAAGAAAGCATCCAAGTCGTCTCGGCTGCTGTACGTGAAGTTCTGGATGGCTGCCGTCGTGCGACGCAGCGAGTCGTAGATGTCTTCCGAGTTCATGTTCTCAGTGTCAAACTCCGGGGGACCGTTGCTGGCGTAGCTACCGCGAGGCGAGGAGTCCGTGGATCGCGGGGCGGCTTTGTAGGGTGAACGTGGGGCGGCCTTACGCTGTAGGTCCACGGCTATACTCTAAATATATATTGAGATTCAAGAATCTAAATTAGTGCTATCAAAGGTAATAAATTCCCAATCAAATTGAAATGGGTTTGATTTAAATTATCAAATCAATAATTGTTTGTGTTTTAGTGTGCATTGGAGTTTAACAATGGGGTTGTGCATAGGATGCTATTACTTGGTGCACTGTTACAAACATTAATTTTGAATGTTACAACAATATTACAACATTCAAACAACAGCCAACTTAAATGCGTTAGTAAAATGTGTACATGTAGGTAACAATTGCTAATGGTGAGTGATTAGGTGTGACCAGACCACTATATATAATTAGCATGCTGTTACTGTTAGAGTTAACGAGTCTACTGTTGTGCTATTGTTAGAGTGGTGTATGGTGTGTGAGTGCCATTTCTATACAGCTTCATTTAGGGTTAAGTTGGGTTAAGTTTCGAATTAAGTTGGATCTGAACTTGTGACTTCTAGAACACAGTACCGATGCTCTACCAACACTGTTCCTGTAGTGCAAATGTCTTTGTTTAGGAGGTTTCAATTAGAAGCCACAAACCCCATGTAGCCTGTGTGGCAAGGGATCGATCCAAAATTACAAAATACTTTGCAATATCATCTGTTGAGCAACATTTTGCTAAAAAACAGTCAATAACAACACACAGGTTTTTGTTAACTGGTAATCACAATCTCTGCTCTGAAGCTGTCTGAAATTGGCTATTATTACAGTGTTACAACGAATAGCAACTGGTATTACTAGACCAACAGTCATCACACACATTCAATGCATGCAACTACATCACAACTGTTCAATACATCAAAACAGCAACGATACTCGTAACTATTAACGCAAAAAAACTAAATATTACTAATTTAGTATTTCAAGCTATTCACTCTACTCTTGAAAACTGTTTTCTATTTTCTATTCCTATTTCATAGTAAAACTACAAGTACTTTACGATAAGTAGCAGTTTGTACAAGTGCCTATATAATATGCAAATTGTGCATACTTTCATTTTTAACTTGCTAAGTTGATATTAGTATTTTTACCTAAAAGGATCATTCATGATAGAAACAACTGTCGCTATAAGAAACAGTGACGGACAGAAGATGAAACTCAGTCAAAATTTGTAAAGGACACATGACAAGACAATTTTGAAAGTCTGAAGAATAAACTAGTCTCAAGACATTGTCAAGATTGATTTAAGAAGACGTTCCAACAATATCACATGAGCCCTGATACAGTGACTGTTGTACAATTACTCAGGCAAATTCCACAAACAAATTGTCATTTACATGTACAAAGCTTAGTTGAGTTTAACCCTTCCTCTATGAGAGCAGTTTACTGCATGGTGGTGGTACATGCCAATTCACTCCAGTTGTGTGCATTAAAGGATTATTATTTTGGGGAGCATATTGAAGTGCGTTGGGGGATAAACAAGAGCAAGAATTAATATTTGATGCTGGTAAATCATGGGTCACCATACACATGTAGGAAATATAGTGATATAGTATAAAATCGAAAATGATAAAAATGTATCTGTAGAGACAGAAAACATTCCCCAGAGGTTTGGAGATTTTTTGGGTTTTAAGTTCTGGAATTTTTAGACGCATATTTCATATTTGAACAATTGCTGTTTAAAGTAGCAAACATACACGACACAAAAGCATTTTTAGGAGTTAATGCATTTATTCTCGAGGCATACTGACAACAATGACCGATTCAATTACAAATGACACCTGCTTATGGGCATATTAACGTAGATCAACATATCACTTCAAATGAGGGACATATTAGGCAGTAAAAATACATGAGCGAACGAACATGTAGGTAAAAAATAAAACGGAGAATGAAATGAAATCAACAAGAAGAAATAAATTTGGAGATATTTCTCATGGGAAACAGTAGAGTTACAGAGATCCAACATGGGAGGAGGAATATATACTGGGTAATAAAATAAAAAATAAAATGTAAAGCAAAAAAATGAAGAAACGAGGATAGGCAATCTGGGGACTAAAAAAATATGTTAATTTGAGGACTACAGTATATTGGATAGGAAAGGGTGTACAATGTAGCATAAATACAGGATGCTAGGGGGCCAATGTAGCTCTAGGGTAACAATATACAGGAGGCTAGGCAGTCAATATAACTCAGTGGCTACAGGAACTCATGCTAGCCATTAATTCAACTAAGCAAATTGTTACACCACCATTCACCACTGCACACGCCATGCTTATTTGCTCTCTTTTTGTTCTCGTTACCTCATTTTCATTGACCGTAGCATTGCGGAGGTGGTTATGTAAAAGCCGGGTGGCACCGTCCTAAAAAAACAAAACGGGAGGGGTTCGAGAGAAACGGACATGAAGGCATGCCAGTACATGACCCAAGGGTCTAGATGGTAGGAAGACACTTAATACTAACCCGTGTAGCGGTTCGCAATTTTATTTTTAGCATCTTAGTTGTGCGTGAATTGTATATTCATGAGAAAGAACAATAGCAACTCAGCTACATTAAAGAACTGTAAAGAACGGCTGTCATCAATCAATTCACCAATAGGCTACATGGTAGAGAGGTAGAGAGGTGAGCTATGGATCGAAAGTTCTGTGGTCCGAGTCCGGCTATCGTTAACGTTTATCTTTTTTTCTGCACACATTTACCTTGTGAATTTTTTTAACTATAGAGCAAGGCTGAAGAGTAAACCTGGTTAGCTACTTAAGTGCCTTGAAAAATACAACAAGAACCGCTACACTGGTTAGTTTATAGTGACTTCCTGCCTTGGTGTTAGAACACCCATCTTGTGGTGTTACTGCCAGGCAGCCGCAGCCAAACGCAGCCAAAGCCGAAGGCAGCCAAAGCCAAACGCAGACGCAGCCGCAGCCAAACGCAGCCGCAGCCAAACGCAGACGCAGCCAAACGCAGACGCAGCCAAACGCAGACGCAGCCAAACGCAGCCGCAGCCAAAGGCAGCCGCAGCCAAAGGCAGCCGCAGCCAAAGGCAGCCGCAGCCAAAGGCAGCCGCAGCCAAAGGCAGCCGCAGCCAAAGGCAGCCGCAGCCAAAGGCAGCCGCAGCCAAAGGCAGCCGCAGCCAAAGGCAGCCAAAGCCAAAGGCAGCCAAAGCCAAAGGCAGCCAAAGCCAAAGGCAAAGGCAGCCAAAGGCAAAGGCAGCCAAAGCCAAAGGCAGCCAAAGCCAAAGGCAGCCAAAGCCAAAGGCAGCCAAAGCCAAAGGCAGCCAAAGCCAAAGGCAGCCAAAGCCAAAGGCAGCCATAGTTGCACTACAGTCACGTGATTGCTGGTGTGTTTTCAAGACTTGTCAGGCTTGACTGACCAACCAGAATGGGGCCAATTTCATAGAGCTGCTAAGCACACAAATTTGCTTAGCATGAACATTTTTCCTTAGCAAAAAACAAGGTTACAGACCAAATTTTCACGTGATCTTTATTGTTTTTGATTGATAATTAGCTGTTTTTTTGCTTAGCATGAAAAACACGAAGAATTTTGGTTGGTAACCTGTTTTTAATGAGCTTTTTTGTGCTAAGCAAATTTTTCTGCTTATGCGGGGAAAAAACCCAGGAAATTTAATGCCGTTTTTGTAGTTTGGTTCCTTGACTTCCTTAAGACAAACGGAGCTATTTATAGACGTCCGGGGAATTATTGGGTTAGGAAACCAGACTATAGTTGGCTGGCACCTAATCTTAAATTAATATAAAATTCCACTTTTTTTGAAAACCACAGCTCACCATATTCTATGATTTCACAGGATGCTTGAGACTGTTATTCACTTTACAGTTAAAGTTTGCAAATGGTGTATACTACTTTTAAAGGGGCAGTTGTGCACAGTACCCACAGACAAATTCAGCAACAACTGCAAGCTACTCCCGAGGAACCGGAACACAGTTGACTGTTTGTGTTAATAAACAGCCAAGGTTTTTTACATGCTCTCCAGTTGATGCATGTTAGTAGGTTGGTACACATTGAGGTTCACAGTTATATTTTAACGATAAGCAAGAACCCTCTACAGTTATAGATATTAACCCTAACTCCCTAGGTATTTTTGCTAGGATGCACCCTCAATCCTGCACAAATTCTACAGAATCCTTAACTTCATCTGTGTAGAAATAAGATACAGCTTCAATCTTCCAAGATCCTCTGTTATTTCTGAACGTATTCACTCGAGGGGTGGCCACTGCCTCAATCCTGCAAAATTCTCCTGGAGTGTTGTTGACATGTTGAGGCAGTATCATCTAGAGGCCTACATTTATGTATGGCTAAGCATAAACAACACAAGGTGCAGTCTAGATCTTGACAAGATGCAGCCAAGATCTTGACAAGGTGTAGCCGAGATCTTGACAAGATACAGCCTAGATCTTGACAGGATGCAGCCTAGATCTCGACAGGATGCAGCCTAGATCTCGACAAGTTGCAGCCTAAATCTTGACAAGATGCAGCCTAAATCTTGACAAGATGCAGCCTAAATCTTGACAGGGTGCAGCCTAGATCTTGACAAGGTGGAGCCTAGATCTTGACAAGATGCAGCCTAGATCTTGGCAAGATGCAGCCTAAATCTTGACAGGGTGCAGCCTAGATCTCGACAAGGTGGAGCCTAGATCTCGACAAGATGCAGCCTAAATCTTGACAAGATGCAGCCTAGATCTTGACAAGGTGGAGCCTAGATCTTGACAAGATGCAGCCTAGATCTTGACAAGGTGCAGCCTAGATCTCGACAAGGTGCAGCCTAGATCTCGACAAGGTGCAGCCTAAATCTTGACAGGGTGCAGCCTAGATCTTGGCAAGGTGCAGCCTAGATCTTGGCAAGGTGCAGCCTAGATCTTGGCAAGGTGCAGCCTAGATCTCGACAAGGTGCAGCCTAGATCTCGACAAGGTGCAGCCTAAATCTTGACAAGATGCAGCCTAAATCTTGACAAGGTGCAGCCTAGATCTCGACAAGGTGCAGCCTAGATCTCGACAAGGTGCAGCCTAAATCTTGATAAGGTGCAGCCTAAATCTTGATAAGGTGCAGCCTAAATCTTGTCAAGATGCAGCATAGGTCTTAACAAGATGCAGCCTAAATCTCGACAGGGTGCAGCCTAGATCTTGGAAATAATCTATGTATGTCACCGATAAAGCTGCCCCCAAAACAAAAACAATGATACTTCCCAAGTTCCCATCTGTTCAAAGTTTTGAAAAGAAAAACTATGTCATTTATGGCATGAAGTAAAAATGTTTTAGAACTTAATAAATACAAGCCTGTCCAGGGACACACTGTGCATAGGTCTGCTATGGACATCCTTATTACAAGTGAGATGACAGGCTGTATGTACTTATACACCGACACTTCACTACAATTTAGTAGGTTATTGAAACTTTAAATACCATTATTGTTTTAAAACCTTCTTTCTTTTCTTTTAGAATTCATTGCAAAGATAGACATTTGTCAAGGTACGCCGGCCATCTTGAAAATCAAAGCAAGGCAAATAAAGCAAACAACCACGGTGGTGTGAATAGTGTGTGCAGTGAAGGAGTGGCTTTCGCAAATTGAAATTTTGGATTGACATTTGGGGGAATTTAAGCCATCCATCTATTTTTAAAATTGTTAATCTGCTGTAACTTTGCATGTTTGTTTGCATTATATGCCTCGCTTTTATTTTTAAGTTGGCCGCGGTGTACCCTGACAAAGGTCTATTGTGATAAGGTAAGTGTGATCCTTCTGAAAGGAATAAAGATAGAAAACACAAAGTAACAAAGCTTAAAGGGATAATATACCATTTGTCAGTTGTGCATATTTATCGTTTAAAGCAGCAAAAGTGCTCAAAATATAGAGAAAGGTCCATGACAAACAGAACTGATGACGTTTTAGCTCTGTGAATGCTGCAAATTCTGAGAAATAAATTTTCGATTGCGATTTCAATTAAAAATTAGCTACGTCACATTTTAAATTGCGACCACAATCTGAGTTATGGGTACTTTCTCAGCCAGTGGATTGCAGCTACGCGCGTGTCACGCACTGAACAGACGTTTAAGTAGCGCCAACGCGTGCGCCGCGCGTCGTTCGAACACTTGCGCGAACTATTCGCCTACATTTTTAACTGTGCATCTTCGGAAATGGCATTCTTTTGTTATTTTCTTCAAAATGACAGCATGCCAGACTTTTATTTTTACAGGGAGTTTAGAATTATTAATATCTCTACAACAAGTAAGCTTTTTAACAGTATTTTGTTTGGGTACTTTTTGGATAGCTGTGAAAGGTATATTATCCCTTCAAGAAGACACAGGGTGGTTGGAAATAACAAACAACTGTGATGATTTGCACGTTAAGCAACAAACTTTACAAAGAAAATGTGCGGTGAACGGTACAAGAAAACTCCACATACAACAGATGCAGCACTGCTAAATATTTTCATTTTTAAAACAGATTTCTTTTTAAAGGACGGAAACCTTTTCTTTAAATTTGCCCCCCTCTCCAAAAAAACCAAAACAACAAAGCCCTAAAACAATAGAACCCAATTAATAATTTACTAATTTTGAGGTTTTTACCGACTTAGCTACATGTACGACTGAGATTTAAATAGCTGTGTTACTATGTGATCTGTAAGTAAGATCACCCTGTAACAATTTTGTCAAGTTTCTAGAATTCACCAATTTGTTTTTTTCCAACTGAAGCATCTAGGCTTTTATACCAACAAATTAAATACACTGACAACAGACAAGAAAACATTGCCATTTCATGCATATTTTGAGAAAACAATAACAACCTAGATGAAGGGATGCTTCTGTGAATGTCTTTCACAGTTCTCTCAATTTATGGCGTAATTGGTTAAATCCGGTCATACAAGAATTAATGTACATGTACATATGATGAGGCCCCTTAAATGGACAGACATTTGTGCATGCTAATGTACAAAGCAACTATTATTCATAATATAATTCATAGCATAGCTGGAAAGATATTTACACAAGTATCGTGATAGAATTGATACTACTTAGAAAGATAATTACTACTTGAAAAGTATTAAAACTTAACTTTGGATTTACAAAAACTTGGTTTAACAGATTAGTCTTACTGTTAAAGATATCTACCTAAAATGAAACTCGGGAAATAAACTAGAAGATGAGGGAAGATCCGTGTAAGAATGAGACTGTATAAAGTTTAGTATAACTACAGGAAGTGACATGATGAACGAGCCAGGAATACAGAGGTTTACCGGGATGCTGGCTGACTAAGGATTGGACATGTTACAGGATTCTCTCTAAGTTTAGAAACGTGTTTACCTACCCCACACACAGCCAGGCAGAAGTAATAACACTGGTTTGACTAGAGACAGCTATTCAAATATTGTGAATTTAGTTTAAACCCTAATAAAAAATGTGAGTATTGAAGTAATAGCATTCTTTGTGCTAACACAAGGAATGCTAGCAATCAACACGTTGACTGCCGGGCATCATTTCACAGGGCGCCCCCATTTGCCAAGCATTGTACGCATTGCGCATACTTAATAGGTACTTTTTTTAAAACACAGAAAGAAAACAAAATTGAACATAAACATTTGATAGATGCATTTCCTCACCGCTGCCAGCAGCGTATTTGTTGCGTTATCAGTGATGCCAGTGTATTCAATTTACAATCTAAAAACCTTTCATTTTCTAGTAGTATACTCATAGTGGTAGTGGCAGAATCAGTACACCTGTTACTATGCCTATACTCGTAGTCAGCAGTCAACGTGCAAATAGGATTTGAAGGTTTGCACGGCGAAAAGGCAATAAGATAAGTTTGTGCTTTGCGGTAACACCATGTGGTGATTCTCTTTGAGTGAGATGCGTGTTAATCTTATTGACTTACCAACATGGTTTTCTCCATGTACATGTATCTAGATTCAGATCTTTGAGGCAGACAATATTTGTTCTTTGCTATAAAGCTCAGTTTCTAATCCAAAGAGTGTCTGCAGTTGGCAATTAATGAGGCGGTTGTTAGCAAGGAATTTCACTTTGTGAAAGGAATTCTTTGTATATTTGTTCGCCCGATATTTAAAACTTTCATTGATTTTTATAATCAAAATGATTGTCTAGACTATTAAAGATACTAGTATATCAAAATGCTACAAACATCATTATCACATTGGAAAGCTACGGTATGACAAGAATAAAATAGTTAAAATTGTGGAAAAATCATAACACACTTGCTTTTAAAACTGTACAAAAAAAATACAGAAAACAAAAACACAACAAAATAAAAACTGGGGATAAACCAATGATTACAAAATGATTAAATGATTAAAAAAAAACACGCTTGATTAAAACAAATCTACTTTTTGTTTTCATTCATTCTATGCTAAATCTGCTACGGTTTCATTCACATGCACTTGAGCTAGGATGCACACTTCAAACACATGGGTGATGGGTTGTTTTGGGCTAATCTAGGTCATACAACACACAAACGTTATGGGAACCCTGGGTTAGGAATGGGTATCACTGGGTATGGGTGTGCTTACCTGGAATGTCTTGGGCAGCACTGACAGCATGGAGCTGAACTCGGGGGTGTTGAGCTCGAATAGAGCAATCAGAACAGACTGAGATGCCTGTAAAAAAATGAAACCGCAGCATTCCAACGCAAACAGAAAATATAAATGTGAGGCGTTCTGGAAAAATAAGTATTATGAGGTATTAGGAAAGAATTTTCCTTACAGTTTGTAACACTTCAATCGAAAATTTTATATCGCTGTTTAAAGTTTGCATTCATGGACGTGTCAAAAAGTAAAATACTGAGGAAAATGACCACAAAGGTTTGAGTTTTGTATATTCGTGAAAATGCAAGATGCCAAACGTTTTTCTACAAATGTTACACTATAACTTTAAAACATGCATAGTAGACATATCAAAGATTACAAATAGGAATAAATCTGAAAATTTAAGAGTGGCCTGTGCCCAGTTTCGTCTCATTTTGCCAGGGAGTCATTAAATTTCTGAGTCATTAAATTTCTGAGTGATGTGACTCCGAAATCTTCCGGCAGAGATGAGACTATCCTCTGGAAAAAAAACTACAACCAAAAAATAGGCTGACCAAAACCTTGTCCAAAATCTGGAAGGTGGGGGGGGGGGGGGGGGGGGGGGGTTCTTTACCTTTCTGACATCTGGACTCTTGGCCTCCTTAGTCCAGCTGATAATTCTAGAGACAGCCAATCGAGTCTCACTCGAATTAGTGAACTGTGATGTATCCATCAACTCAGACAGGCTCTCCATGTAGTGTAGTAACGATACCTTCACCTGGTGGCAACAAATGTTTTTGTAATAATAATAATAATAATAATAATAATAATAATAATAATAAACAAGTGACAAGTGTGCTATCAATGTTTCTGTGATCTTAAATAAAAAAACATCAAATATTTACCTTAATATTTCCAAAAATTATTGTACGTTTGATTTCGGTTGATTTTAGACGATTCACCAAAGTTCCACTTGAGGATAAATTCTTTAGAATAAATTCTTTAGAATAAATTCTTTAGAATAAATTCTTTAGGATGAATTCTTTAGGATAAGGAAACATCCTCTTTCAGTCTGCACAAGACCCTAAACTTCTGTAGTGTATTTCTCTCTAAGGCTTTGGCTTGCAACCAAAGATAAGGCTACGGCTTGCTGCAGCCATAGACACGTGTGTTAAAGTGAGCCATTGCCTGGTAATTTGGACATGGACTTACCTTGGTGTTTGGTGTCTGTGTCTGGTCCATGATAAACCGAGTAAGAATCTTAAACTGCTGGTCATACGGAAAGGCCTCCCTGTGAAAAAAAACCAAACACTCAATAAAATCAATCTATAATACCTACTTAACCAGTTCGCGCCGGGATTATTTTAACATCACCGAGCCGAGGGGCGGGAATATTTTTAACGAAACTCGATCCGAAGCGTGTTCAGGCCGATAGTGCTGGGAAGCACAACCACGCATTTCCGGCATTGCTTGCTGCCGACAGACATTCCCGAACTTGACCTTGGCGTGTTTATGCGTCATCTGTTTCGAATTTGGGGAAAACTTTGCGTTTATATACGTCATCCGGCGCGAACTGGTTAATAGGAATATACAACATTTGCAAACATAACAAAACCCAAAAGATTAAATACCTCACTGGACTGTTAGGGAATGGCAGTCTAAGCAGCCCGTAAAATCAAGGCTCCTGGTGTGCTGACATTTTCAAGTAAATGTTGTATATATTTCAAATGCCAATTTTGTTTTTTCAAATACTGCTCCTATTTTTTTTTACTTTGGTTATTCCCCATTTTCTTTGCAACTGATTACACACGAACCCAAAACATGAAATAAGTCAGTGTAAAAATATTTGCTATAACATACAACCCCCTACATCCATTAATTTCTAAAAATTACAGCAAAAGCAAATGATGTACATTCCCTTTAATCTTATGGAGGTTATTCCTCAATTTGAAGGTAAAATTCTGAGTCACTCCGGTACTGGAGGGGTTCCGCCCCGGTGTTTCTGGCATTTCGTTCATCCTCCTGCAGGTTTTACGAGGTTTTACGAGCTTACAGTGCCTTGGGCGCTTTTTGAGGAATCCTCGGTTTCATTGCCGAAAGAAATAATAATAATAATAATAATAATACAGACATGTGTGACTGTAGACATGGCAAAATGGTTCCTATTCCTACCTAACCACGTCCAGTGCCCTTTGAATTTTGTGCAGCACCGAGCCCAGGAGGTCAGCACCCATCTTCATCAGGAGGCGTGTCATCAAGACAAACAGCCAATCGGAGAGGTCCGATTTGTGGACAATGACGAACTCAACGAGGGTCTCCAAAAAAAGGCTGAAAACCTACGGAATTGGAATTGGAAACTTCAATTGTTGATTCATCGCACTCCGTAATCTAAATGTTGAGTTAGTATATTGGTTATAAATCCGAGTTATGTGTCGTGGTCTGATTTTAAACCAAATATTTCAATATTCGTTTTATTTGGTTTCGATTTTAGAAACGGAATAGGAAAGAATGTAGTATCCTGATGCTACTTCAGCAGTTGTGTACAAAGTCTATGCAGATATATAAAGAAAAAAGCTGCGTCGGGTTGCTACATTCTTTCCACCAAATATTTAAAACAAACTAACAAAAAAAGCCTTCGATTTTTTGTGACACGGCTTTAAAAAAACTGCAATCTCCTTCGATTTGCGCCAGGGTCTCCGATTGTAACAGCATTCACTTTAATACTAGTGGTTTCTTGAGCCTGATCAGAGAGTTTCCAACCATTTTTCCATATTACATCTTAGTAGTGTTTTTGTAAATACCCAGTGGTCACTGAATCCTGCAAACTATACCTAGTCTTGGGGGGGGGGGGGGGGGGGGGGCATTTCATTCGGCACCTCACTCATCACCTTCTGTTGGCATTATTGTTTTTCAATTTAATTGTTTTTAGGCAAACTGGATTTTAAAATCTCCTATTTTTTCTACCAACTGTTTGGTGTATCTAAATTCTAAAAGTATCTGCATTTATACAATTGCTACGAACACGAACCTTGCTGTGTGCATCGGCAAACATTCTGGTAAAGATGTCCTGCGCTCTCTTTAACTCTGTCCGGCTAAAAAACAAAACAAGAAAGCCAACAACCACCAATTAATATATGAAAGAAAAGAACAATTACGATTGAACCCTCTTTCTAGACATTTTAGGTCATACAGGTCTTTTTCAGATCTTAACAAGATCTTCTTTGGGTCTCAACAAGGTCTTCCTTAGATCTCAACAAGGTCTTCCTTAGATCTCAACAAGGTCTTCCTTAGATCTCAACAAGGTCTTCCTTAGATCTCAACAAGGTCTTCCTTAGATCTCAACAAGGTCTTCTTTAGATCTCAACAAGGTCTTCCTTAGATCTCAACAAGGTCTTTTTCAGATCTCAACAAGGTCTTCTTCAGATCTCAACAAGGTCTTCTTCAGATCTCAACAAGGTCTTCTTCAGATCTCAACAAGGTCAGAGACAATATTTTTACAAACGAAAGAAAGGTCAATAACCAACCTAAGAGGTCTGGAGCTCTGGAGGATATTCTGCATTCCGATGAGTCCTTCCTTTCTTTCTGACCAGCCTGGACTGGCCATCTTGTTCAGGATTTCAGGAATGTCCTTCAAGAAAACAAATTACACCAGATCAATTAAATGAGTGTTCAAACTGTTCTTGTCAACTGTTCTTGTTAACATCTCTTGGTATAAGCTCCTTTGTGGGACATGATAAAAATATCAAAATTAATGCAAAACCAACATACATGGAAGGGCTAATCTATTGATTAAACCTCATTCCCTCATTCTTTTCAAGGATTCAAAACAGATGACGGATAAACACGGCACAAGCCAGGCCGGAAATATCTGTCAGAGGCCGGAGAGTTACGGTTTAAGGGAAAATAAATGGTTCAAAGTTTGGACAAGACAACTTTTCTTTTTCTACTGAGCAGTATAATTAAAGCTATAAATGCACTAATGATAAATTGTCTACCGTACCTTCAATGAATAAATAGTTAGGGCTTACCTCAAACGCACGATCCCTTCCTGAACCAAATGAACCCACTGAGCAGACACTAGAGGTTTCACTCTCATCATCTGAATAGCTATCCCATCGCCGTCGACTCGCTTTGGCCTGCTGAGACTAATCAAGCCAAGAAAACAAAATGGACACTCCGTCATAATGTGATGTCTATAAACAAAAAGGGCAGTCCGTCATAATTTTATTTCTATATTTTAAACTCCAATAGCCCTACATGTACATGTATGTGTATGTGTATTGATGATGGCACCCAGTGTTTACTGCATAACATTTTATTGCAGTTTTCAGTGGGGGTCATCGTTGTCACTCGCTATACTTTTTCGTGAAAATAGTGACATACGATCAGTTTTCGACCAAAAGACAGTGAAATGTAGAATATAACTTGTCAGAAGACTGGGAAAGATGATTACTGTGCAGAGAATTTTTCTCGGGAGCCACAGAGTAGAGAATGAACGTGGAAAGTGCTTGTGTGGTAAACACTACGTATATGAGTAGCAGCAGTGACCCCCCCTGATGACTGCAGTAAACAGTGCGTAAGGTCATCAATACACCGGTCTTCTTAAAGAAACCATCTTGAATCCACCAAAATCTTCCACAATTTAGGAATCCAACAGCACAAGTATTTATATTAGTATTTGCGAAAATCAAATCCAATTCAGTGCCTGGCTCTACTAGTAGGGCAGATAGGGGAATTACTTGGGAGAATCGTGCCTTTGATGATGCAAGAATGAAAATTGGCACACAGTCCGAGTATGTCATGAGAAAGATATCTGGATAACAAGCAATGGCAGCCATTTTGAAAAATTGTTTGTTATTCTACCTATATTTATTCAAAAGACTAATCTGCGATGGCTCTACATCCAAATTCCTTTCTTATGACATACTCTGACTGTGTGCCAAATGTCATGCTTGTATCATCAAAGGCAAAATACATCACCTATCTGCCGTACTATCTTCCTCAACCCTTTAAAATCTTCCAAAGCATGGCAGGTTTTGAAGGATCTCAGAAGGGCCACTGCGTGGTCTACAAATATAAATTCTGTTCAGCCCAGATTTCGGGACGTTAGACTCGGATATTAGTTAGCTGGAAAGGAACGTACTGATCACGATTTACTTAGCATCAACACCAACAAATAAAATTTAAAAAGTACAGAAAATAAAAAAAATAAAAAAATAAGTACATGTAATAACTAAAAATAAAACCAAATTTGCATTCTTAGGTCAATCGATATTTGGGAGCTAGATATTGGTGTTTTTTTCACACAAGTTTGCTTCCTAATTTGGGATTTTCATAGAAAATCCCAAATTATGAATAGAAAGGTATGAATAGAAAAACTGGACGGGTAGCTCTCAAAAACAACTTGGAGTTGGGCACTACAATTTTGCATGTGCTTATGATACATGCGGAGGTATTTGTAGAACAAGTTTGAACCGAATCCGAGTCGGACACCTAACAACCTTTCACAAATGTAGGTGATTTGGCACGGAATGACCTGGAAACTAAGCTAATCGTTGTCTTATGCAAAGGTTTCAAGTTGCAGGATTTATCTAGAGAAATGGTGAAACTAAATCTGTAGAGGTGTAGCATAATGTAGAGATAGTAACATGATACATGTACATGTACAGTACAGTGTAATTGAACCTTACTATGAGAAATTCTGTTCACACTTTTTCTCTTTCAAGAAAATTAACTTTCATTTCACCAAGTGAGAAAAACATTTCCCACATTGGGAAACTGATTTTCACACCTTTCACACAAGTGAGACACTGATTTTCACATCTTTTCACAAAAATGGGAAACGGTTCTCACACTTTTTCATACAATTTTAACATCTTTCACACGACTGGGAAACCGTTTTCATACCTTTTCACACAATTTTAACATCTTTCACACGACTGGGAAACCGTTTTCATACCTTTTCACACAGGTGGAAAAATTTGCGTGCAAAATGAGAAAAGGGAATGTGATTGGGAAATGAAATGCTTTTCCTCAAAATTGTCCAATCACATTCGCAGTATTAACTTTCAATTGCACTGTGCTGTAGGTTTGTTGGCAGGCTGAGGCATATAATGCATGAATGCCAAAGGGCTTGTGAGAATATCTAGCAGATAACTGTGAATGTGATTTCCTTGGGTGGTGTAGTTCCACTTATAAAGACAACTAAGATGGTAAATTATCCCCTGGGGTGGGGAAGTATCCTCCCCTGGGGTGGGGAAGTATCCTCCCCTGGGATGGGGAAGTATCCTCCCCTGGGATGGGGAAGTATCCTCCCCTGGGGTGGGGAAGTATACTCCCCTGGGGTGGGGAAGTATCCTCCCCTGGGGTGGGGAAGTATCCTCCCCTGGGATGGGGAAGTATCCTCCCCTGGGGTGGGGAAGTATCCTCCCCTGGGGTGGGAAAGTATCCTCCCCTGGGGTGGGGAAGTATCCTCCCCTGGGATGGGGAAGTATCCTCCCCTGGGGTGGGGAAGTACCCTCCCCTGGGGTGGGGAAGTACCCCCTTGGATGGGGAAGTACCCCCTGGGATGGGGAAGTACCCCCCTGGGGTGGGGAGGTATTCCCTGGGGTGAGAAAGGTTTCCTGCCTGGGGTGGAAAATTTATCTTGGGGTGGAGCAGTTTCTGATTAATTGACAAGTTGTAATGAATTAATGGGGCAGGCATTTTTGGGGGGCCATGCAATGCAGTTTCTCAAACTAATTTGCAGTAATTCTTTTGATTTGCTCTGAAAATAATCATTCACGGCAGAAAGTGAACAAAATGACAAAGTCAGGGGTGAACAAACATGCAGCCAATTTGCAATACGTTTGTTTTTTGGTCACGCATGTCAGCATTCAGACATTCTCAGCCTTGCCTGTATTTTTCTCAAGAACAGCTCATTTTCAATGGAATCAACCAGTTCCTGGTCTAGACCCTGCAAATCACTGTCGCCAAGCAACGGCTCACCGAGAGCCAATTGATCCTCCTTCAAGAAATTGGAGAGAACACATCAAATGACCACTCATGTATTGCTTAAGAGATCAATTCGTAAAACAGAACAACTGGTCCATAAAAATGACAATCAAATGGAAGAACGCAATAAGACAATACAATCCAGATGTGAATGCAGTCATAAATTTAAATTGATATCAACCACTATTTCATTTTTTAACAAGAGCTAGGCCTTCGATTCCTGGTCCCTACAGTTGCTAGCTCTATGCATATAAAATCTGAAGAATATGTAATGAAGGAATATATCATTTTCCAAAAACTTTTCATTTCATTTTTTTTCATACGTGACTTTGCATAAAACAAGAACATGTATTGATGCAACATCAGTCATTGCATCGTAATTAGACACTATTATCAGACTGTAGATAGTGTGCTATATAAATCAAAGGGGTTAGAAGACAAAAATGCCTTTCAAAATATTTAAACATTCGGTTTATTCCAGGCAAAATAAATCTTATCAACAACAATCAGTATTGGTAGTCAAGACCATCGCAAGTCCTTTCATTAATAAAAAATGTCTTTCATATAAAGTTCATACACAAGTAAAGCCTAGTTTCCATATTGACGTAAAGTGAATTGCAAACAGGACCCAAATTGAAACGCAGACATATTGAACCAATTCATACGGAAGTGTCGCCGAAAATGCAAACTGCCTCGCAGACGATCGGGAAGGTTTTATCCAGTTCGGGCCGAGATTATTTTTAACGAAACACGATCCGAGGCGGGTTCAGGCCAATGGTACCAGGAAGCACACCTACGCATTTCCGGCCTTGCTCGCTGCTGACAGACAATTCCAGCCCTGCTCATGACGTGTTTATGCGTCAGCCGTTTTGAATCTGGGGTAAACTTTGCGTCTTTATATGTCCTCCGGCGCGAACAGTTCAACCCGGCTCAACTTTGCCGATAGTTCCGCGTACTGTCTGCGCAGTATGCGTAGTCTGTGTAAGCTTAACGTCGATACGGAAACCAGGTTGAACTGGATGAACAACGACAAAAGGAATGCTTTGGTTACACTTCATTTAAAGAAGGCGTCTCATGGAGCTGGTTTGGTTTCTAATGTCGCATAAGATACTATAGCCGGGTAATGAACCTGTGCACTGCGCTGTGCACATGACAGGGACATTACAAGGCTTTAGTGTCTCATCATGCGACATTATAAACCAAACTAGTTCCACGAGACACACCGTCTTTAAATAGCTAGTTCCATGGGCTTGAGAACAAAGGACTTGTGATGAACTTTAACACTGACGCCAGAATAACAAGTGCAGTGGACTTGGGTTAAACTTTGATGCTAACGTGCAGTGAAAAAGTGTTCTTCTAAAAACCTTGAAAACAGCCCATTTCAGGCCAATTGTTTTTAAATTCAGTTAAAAAATAAACCAGTGCATTGTAAATCTGTGATTTTCATGCTCATACTGTGTGCCTGTGTAAGAAAGGTTAGTTCACATAGTAGAAACCAATGTTGCAGTGTTAGAAATGAATTCATAAATATAGGGCCAGTACAAACTTACTCCAAAATTTTGGCATTCCATTTTAAATTTTTTAAATCCATTATTCAAATAGCGCAGTCAGATTTATTTCTGAACAATGCGTATATAAGTTTCCAACTTGTAAAATTACCCACACTTGTTATGAGAGACTTAATTTAATGAAAACTAAAAACTTACCGGTACAATCTCCTTTTTTTATAAAAATATTGTGTCAATTACATAATTTCCTAATCCTGCTTGATTTTAACATCACTAATTAATTTCATATAAATACAGAAAAAAAGTACTTAAGTTCCTTTACATTCTCTTTTAAAAACCACCCCTTCACCAAATCTTTAGAACATGCCTGACCCACAGACGGAGTTTGAGCGCCGTGCGACCTGCCAATTCCGAGAATAAGTCCAGACAAACATCCAAACAAACCAACAGACAAACCCTTTTTTGTGAAGTGAAGTCAGTGGCCCTTTCGCACTGAGAAATTTAACCGTGTCAAAGTTTAGTTATTTGAGCTTCACAAAATAGGGTCTGGAGCTAAAACTACTGGCCCAAGTCAAGATATCTTGGTATCATTTTTCTTCTAGGAAGAATCTCCATCTGTTGGTATAGGTAGTTTTGGCCTAAGGACAGTGGAAGTATGCTTGTCTGTTTTGTATGAGCCACTCTGTATAGATATATCCAATTAGAATAGCCAAATGACCTAACCTTACACTACGGCTATGATGAACCAATGTAATCTTACCAGGGCCATAGCCAGAGCCGTCTCTGCATCCTGCCCGGGTTCCAAGACACGTTGGGTCAAGATGTTCCCCTTGTGGTTCACCTCTCGTTGGGCTTGACTTCCCGAGGAGTTACTCAGACGACGATCTCGGGAGGCTACAATAACAAACAGACAAACAAACTTGAGACTGACAATATGTCTAAATGATGGTGCCATTATATTCTATTTCTGGTGATGATGTAACTGCACTCTTTGCACCGACTGCAGAGAGAAATTTCATGCACCCACAATTGTCCACTATTATTATGATGTTCAATGCTCCTGACCACAGGGCCACAACACTCCACAATGCCATACATGGTACATAAGTTTAATATTAAAAAAAAAGGGGGGAAATTGCTTTATCTTAATAGCAACAAATGTCAAACCTGAAATGATATGGTTGGATAGCTTTGCCGACCTATTTGCCAAGTTATTTTTTTCTGTAAACCTCACACAAGTACATTGGATGAAAGAGTTTACACTGATTATGACTGATCTTGCTTGATTCAGGAAAGAAACCAACACAACTGACCAAAGGTGTATCTGCTGGGGCTGGCTTCCCTGCTGGTTCCCTGACTACGAGGCACTGGTATCCCACTCTTATTACGCCGTCTCGCAGCGGTAGCTGCACTACCATTCACCGCTATGCCTTGCTGGGCACGGAGTGTTGACGGGGAACTAGACCGGCTGTTTGTCCGGCTACCAGCTAAAATTGTGGTAAAAATGAGCAGAGTTTAAATTGTTTCTAATTCTTCAGTCAATTCGTCAATTTCAGTTTGTTAGTGGTGATGAGGTGGGAGTAGGAGTTGGGTGAGAGAAGGAGTTGGGTGGGGTGGAAGAGGGGTTAACTTATGTTTACTGCGAGACACTAAGGCTGCATACGAATCTCTTGTCTATGGCTATTGTCTAGGCCTTTACCAAGTGAACAGGCTGACAATAGACGTAGCCATAGCTCTGGATACCCGTTTTGGACACGGCCTATTTCTACTCATTGTTCTGCTTGTGTAAGGAGCGGGGATATCAGGAATGTGCATTTACGGGGGTGGGGTGGGGGTAGGGGTAGAGGGGGGGTTGGGTAGGGGGGGGATGTTAACTTACGTTGCGACTGTGAGATTCCAATTCTACTCGTTGTTCTACCTGTCCTCCCGTTAGGTGTAGGGATATTACTACGTCCTGGTGTGGTCGCAGCTAAACAATAACACAATTAGTTCCACAAATTAATTACACAATTATATTATTACTGATTAATATGAAATACTGCCCCCAAAAAAACCCAAACCACCAAACCAAAACAACAGCAGCAACAACAACAAAGGCAATTGTATACTTACATGGGGAGAAATTACAGTTTATTACTAGAAATCAACCATTTCTGCTGGAGCAAATACTGCACTGCAGGCACACTCAATGTGGCTGTAACAGCTCATTATTCGTTTCATTGAACATTTTTTGCCAACACAATTTTATCGTAAACTTTATCAACACAATCTTTTGCTGCTTTTGTTTTATACGATTTTTTTTTTAGCGTTTTTATACAAATGTCATTCTACCTCCAGTGCAATTGAAAGTTAACTAACACTAACTAAATTTAACAATTAGGGGGCAGTGTATGAAAATAATCAGGTTTTTCCAACAATTGACGGGGGTAATCATTAGAAATGAATACTTTACTTAAAAACCACAGCCAACCAGGTGCCGTGATTTCACAGGATGCTTGAGAATGTTATTCACTTACAGTCAAGTAAGGGTTTTTCAGTAATTCAGTAGTTTAGTTTTGTTATGTTCGCAAATGCTACCTTTAAGCACCAAACCCCTTTTATTTTCTGCAGTTAAACTGAGCAATGCTACAAGGAGGTAATAGGAAAACAAACCAAGCAGACAATAAATTGTGCCCAATAACCTTTCAATACGGGCGATTCACAGTATATTGCGCCACCTAGAGAATGTCAGAGAGAGTCTATTTTTCAAGTTCACGATTGACTAAAACATGGCCGACTAGCCCGACTTGCCATGATTTGGATGTCTTGAGGACTTATTTAACTCTAACCATCCCAAATACTCCCAAATCCTCTTCGCAAAATGCAGGATTTTGCAGGATTGAGGGCAATTGGAAGTTGAGGCATCAAAGGATTCTGCAGGATTAAGAGCATTTAGGGTTTTGCCACTAGATTAATGCAGGATCCGGGTCATAAAGCCTATAAAACTAATGCTGAATAATTGTGAAGAATTGAGGTTACTTGGGCATTAACCAAATGAATATTCCACCTCACTTTCAATTCAATATGGCCGACTCGTGAATAAATCTCCTCTGTGACACACCGCATTGTAAATCACCCATATTTGAATATCCTTTTCAAACAGAAACCATGCAAAATTAGTAACCATTCCGATAATAAACAATGAGTGAAGCTGATAATATACACCGGTTATAGGTATGAACTGAAGTAGCTGGTTTTAGCAATGATATGTGCCACCAAGGAGTACATAGACATGAAAAAAAATATACTTTGATGCGGCTGAAATCGTTCCAAATTTGGAAGCAAAAGAAACTTCTACTGTCAGACTGAACAAAAAATATTCAATCAAGTTAGGGTAATAAGAGAAAGAAAAACGAACTAAACTGTATGAAGTCAATTGGGGAAACAGAAAATATGTTCATTTTAAACTGAAATTGCATTTTAAGCCAATATCTACAGCTAAAGTAATTAATACTAATAATAAATGACATATAGACTTGATTCTTTACAAACCTCAGAATCCCACTTAAACACACATTGCAACACTACCAATATTGATCAAAACGGCGACTAAGCACAATTAAAGCCTTCAGCAAGACACGACTGACTGACTGACTGACTGACTGACTGCAAAAAGCTGAACCAGAATGAATAAAAATAACCCCTTGAAATAAGAGGTCAAAGGGTCATGCCACACCTCTTCTCCTCCGAACATCGGCTCCTGATTGGTCGATTTTAGAGTGATGGCAGAAACGAACAAGAAAGAACAAATGTCATTCAAAATATTTTTTTGTGGAACTTCTGTGAACTAATCTACTTTTGCTTTTAAGCATGAACAAATTTATCAGTGTTGAATGGCCAGTAGAAAAGTCCGCCCTGAGTAATAATAATCTTTAATTATCAGAGTTTATACAGCACTTTATACCTAGGGTGTCAAAGTGCTCACCCACGAATAAATATAAGTCTCATGCCTTAAATTTCTGCCCTAAACCTCACATAATTCAGCAGGGTCTCCCTGGGCCCTTTTGTACCAAGTGAAACAAAGTCCAACAACAAGTTGCTAATGTTTGGTACCAAATGTAAATTTTCTAAAATTGCTTTATTCGGAGTAGGCAGGTTCGTAATCCAATAAATTAAAATATTCTGACCTAGTTAACATGACATGTATCACTATCAGCAGGTGTTGATAACTGGTAAAACTTGTATAGAAACTGACGAGATAAAACTGATTAGATATTTGCTGTAAATGGTGTACTAGCACACTTCAACGCATGCATAAATACAGAGAGAGAGAAACAAACTCAGTTAAACGCAACCAGTTAGAAAAGTTAGCCATGCACGATTAATTTACCCAGCAAGTTTTCCCTAGACGTAGACTTGGATCTGGGCATACGAGCCGCCAAGCCGGCGGCGCTCGTGTTGGAAGCGTAGCGAGACCGTGACCTGGAGGCTGCCGCGAGGTTGACCTCGCTACTGGACCGCTGACCCAGGGTACCGCTTTTATGGCCATCTGCGATAGGTGGAAGGGGGAAGGCGGTCATGATGGACACAATGAAGGGCCAACAAACAAAATGACCATTTGTGAACGGACATGGAGGTGAGATGGGCGAGAGTGGACAAACCACCAACAGAACAAACAGAAATAGAAAACAACAGAATGAATGAATAACATTTGAGAATCTGCAACAGATGAACACGTAACACAGTCCGATTACAATCATTACACAAAGATAGAACATTAACAAGGAACATATGAAAAACATAGGGATGGAACATTTGTGACCCGCTCCAGAAAAAGGTGAAATACATAGGTAAACATTTTTATCAAAATTCAATTTCCTTATTTTTGTCTTAAATTACATCTTCAAATCTAAAGTTTCAGATTTAAATAACAAAAAGCTTCATTTTGATAAAATAAACTGGAAATTAATAAAGTTCAAATGTATTTTCTTAGTTTTGTTGTGTTTCGAATCCCGTTTTCTCAGTTGTGTATAAATTTGAATCCATTAAAGATATTAATCTGCAAAAAAGTCATATCAATGGAACTGAAGGGGCTTTAGAGCTCTACAATGTACCAAATTAAAGCTTATATCATAGACTTTCCAACCATGTAAATAACTATTTAAAATTGTTGCATCATAATACACCTTTTTCCAGAGCAGGTCACATTTAATAAGACATACAAAACGGTAGACAGACAGGGAAATGGACATTGTTCACAAGAATTAGAGAGTAAAGTTTAGAATAACATAAAAGGGCAATGTCAATATTAGAAGACGAGAGAGGTTATATAATGACAATGGATGAATAAATTGGTAAGAATGGCAAAGTGACAAATGATGTATTGAGCAAGGTGGTTTTTATTGTTGTGAGTGAGAAAAAAAGTCTTCGTTCAGGTTTGTTAATGTGCACCACCTTAGTGAATGCTTAGCTGTGCGAGTGTATATATGTGCAGATCGAGTATTCTCATGGATAAACCAATATGAAGCCATCACCTCCTATGGTGCTAACTTTCACAACAAAAACAACATAAACCGCCGCCTATTTAGAAGTTTTGAAGAAACACAAGGTATTGATTAACCCTAACGGTCCCCATCCAGCCAAACTTCAACACAAGGGTTTGGTGAAGTCTAGCTGTTTAGTGCACAGTTTAACAGAACAAGGTGTTTGGATTTGCAAGGATGAGGAAGGTTTCTAGTAAATTCACAAAAGGAGTTAGGGTTAAGGGTTTCAAATGAATTTAATTTTGTTGAGTTTCATAGTCTCTTTTCTAAATGGAGACAGTATGGTCAAATTTTGACACTTCTTTTACGTATCACTTTACACGTGATATGTAATTTGTTTTGGACAATGCAAAGTGAAGAGTTTCTCATACCATTCTTCATATAATTTTATATAAGTACCAGTCTTGCTTCTTCAAAACCAAAGATATTTTGTTAACGGTGCTTAATTAAAACTCCATCTTTATACCTGTTTTGTCTGTGTGTGTATTGGGCCTAAAAACTAGAAAACACAAGTGAAAAATAAAACAAAACGAGGTTAATTTAATTAAAACATTGTGCTCAACTAATTTTAAGACCTTTCAGTTAATGCTTGCAAAGAACGTTTCTGAAAATAATGTCAATAAATTCTGGGTCTTGTTTAGCTCTATCCAAGTGTACAATTGTCATTGTTCTTATTTTATTCCTCAGCTAAAATGCTACATTTAAAGTCATAAACTTGAGTCTGAAATTTTTGAAATCAATGAAATTTGATAACAAAAAGATGTTTTTGCATGGGGACTTCATGAGGTCTTTAATCATCACGGGAACTGTTGTTATATTCGGGCGCGATTAAATTTAACAAACTTTTGCATGGTACAAACAATGGAATGTTTGACAAAATGAAGCGTGTCACCAGTGGACAGTGTCGGTGGCATTGAATTCACGCCATTTCCTCAATATACATCTACACTTTGTTACCTATTTCTGTTGTTTTCCTTCTCGTGGATCTACTGGCATAAATTGATCTCCTAGGCAAAGTTGTAGAGCTGGGGAAAATAAAATAAAAAATATATTAATGATTTCTAAACTCCCTGTGAAATTATTACGTCTGGCATGTTGTCATTTGTGAAGAAAATAACGTCCAAATATGCGTCTTAAAGGTAGGATACACCATTGGTAATTGCTTGAATTATCATGAATGGGTGGATTTGGGGTTGTATTTTATAGTAAATATCGTTTAACTGACCTGTCCGAATTTTTGGTTGCCGGAAAAAACACAAAAAACAGCATTTGTTTTCAACCGGCGTCGAGCAGTTATTCTTATGTTATTTGTGTTTTTTCGCGATCGCCGTAAGATATTTCTTAATAATTTGGTTGTAAATATTTTCGATATCTGCAAATGGTGTATCCGACCTTTAAAGAAGCACTTTTAAAAATGTGATTTTTAGTCCCATCACTCAAATTAACTAATACAAAAACTCCAAATTTGTCTATTTGGCAAAGAGGATGGTTACTGAATAAACAACATACAATAGTATGAGGCCAAAGTGAAGATATTTTTGTTTGATTTCCTTTCAAGTTTTTTAAAATTTAAGCCACAGCCGGAGCCTCAAGCGTCTGACAAGTCTGGTACCTGACATTCTCCTGTGAGCCTGAGCTGGAAGCCCTAGACAGGGACTTGGAGCTAAGTGATCCAGAGCTAGATGCACCACTCAAGTCACTTTGTACTGCCTTCTGCTTGGATGCATCCAGAGACTGGAATAACTTGTCGGCTTGGATAGGAAAAAGCTCTGAGAACTTCACAAAACCCCTGTTAAGAAGAAAAAGAAGTTAATAATAATAATAATAAATGAAAAATTGACCTTCGATGGTTCATTTGGGAGACATCTCCACAGAGACTTGCACACAAAATTTCAAACTTTACTGTAACCTAACCCGTTTTTCCCTAGTGTTTTTACCACTGACTCCATTGCATTAAGTTTTGTGAAATCAGCTTCTGGATTGAAATATCTAAAACGGTCTAATGAAATACAGGGCAGGGCATAAACCCGACAGTCAAATCATGTGGGGTGGCAAGATAGGCTGATTTCCAAACCAAATAATTCTGATTATTTCTGATGAATTATTAGTCCGGTAGCCGCCAATGTAACGTGACTAAAACAGCCAGAAAGCTGCCCGTTTCCGAAAATTGGCAAAGTTTTTCAAAAACGTTTTATTGACGGTCGGGTATTATCGTTAACGTTCGCAATGTTCGAGTGTTTCCCGAAGTAAAGTGGTTGTTAGGTAAACATCGCTAACAAAATAAAGCCAATCAATCTAGATTCTCTTTTTGGGGTTTGGTTCAACATCAGAAGAAATATAATATCACAAAGCCAATGCAGTTATTGTGCCTTTTTTTGAAAAGCTGTTATAATTTGAATTGTTGCATTGTCTAAAAACAGAGACGCAGTGTAGTGCGTTATGACCTACATTTTAGACATCTGGGCATAACAAAAATTGTCAGGTCAGGGAACCAGAATAATAGCGAGATAACTTACTTCCTGGCTATAGCTCTAGCCTCATTGTCTGCATCTAGAATGCCTTTATGCAGGCATTCAGAGAGGGTGTTGACGTGCTTCTCCAAGGAATGAGTCTCCCAATCCGTTAGAATGATCAGAAGAAATTGAAAGGCTTGTCTGTGAAGAGAGAAACAAAAATATGCCAAATGAAGCAATGTTACGGGTTACTTTTGGAAAATAAAAGACCACATACTTGGCTGTATCATTTAGAAAAGGGAAAATCAAAAAGGAAAATTTGAACAAAAGGTTGCCGGCATACTTGGTTCCTAACAGTGCGTAATGCATGCATTCATCGCTTGGTTGCGCGCACAACCCTATATGCATGATTTTGAACATGGCACTTTTTCGATCCTTTCTCTAAGCCTTTATCCGCAGTCGATGGTAAAAACGTTGCGATGGCGGCTAATGATGGCGTGGGTATGCGGCGTGCGGCTACCCATTCGCTAGTAGCGCGCATTGTTGGCGTGCTACGTGTACGCATCACTGTACTGGATTTATTCCTTTAAAATAAAATTTGGTCAACAACAATTTCTTGCTAGTTTCCAATACACACAAACTGGGGCCACTTTTCCTTAAATAACACCCGTTTCCCACCTCCCCCTACCCAGAATATTAACTGCATATGCCACCCAATCTTTTCCTTCTAATTGTGATAGTTGAATTAGTCTAAAATTGCTAGTAACTGGATACTCACTTCCTAATTGCAATAGCCTTGGATGTGGTGTTAGTCTTGAAGAGTGGTACTAATCTTGGTGAGTGAGTGTGCTGCAAGATAAAAAAATTAAAAGAAATTTAGAATTATGATGACAAAAGGCCAAACTAAATAAATTATGTGTTTACGGTAAACGGCTTGAAACAAATCCTGGTAGGTTGGTAGGAAAATCATTTTATTTTGTTTATATCTTTCAATCTACACAGTATGTCAAATTTATTACATGGGAGTAAGTTTGAAATTTGGTACACAGGACACTTTTTTATGGAATTTCCCAACCCTGTTTTTGCCAAGAATAAATGTTCATGCTAAGCAAATGCTGTAGCAGCTCCATGAAATTGGTCCCAGACGTTTGTTGAATTATAAAGAACAAAAGAAAGTTTGGTTCCTACCTTTAATATTATACTGAGACACACACTGCCTGATGTTGCCATTACTTTGGCACTGTTCTGTAGTAGATTGAACAATGGCGTAAGTAACGTCTCTGCTACATGGTCAAACTGACGACCAAGCTTCACGGACAGAAATCTACAAAAGGTCAGTTGTAGAACACATCAATAATCTGCTGAATCTGCTGAATCTCGTTAGTACATTCTTAAATTAAGCCTTTTTTGCCAAGACCGATATCCGTAAGCATTACTTTCATACCTGGCAAGAAACACAATTTAATAATTACCAGCAGACAATATGTAAGACGTTCTGGCAAAATAAGACTGAACTGGGCAGAGGTTGAAATGAGGTTACTCAGGTATTAGAAAAGAGGATACAATTCTCCTTACAATGCTGTTTGTTACACTTCAACTAGACATGCTGCTGACAAGATAATTTATCTTAAATTTTCATAAAAATCAACCGTACTAAATTTATTCTAATTTATTCTAAAAAATTACTTAAGAAAAAATGCCACAAAAGCTTATTTCATGCTTCAAATCTTAAAAACAAAAAGTTAAATTGTTATCTCCGGTTTTCGTGTACATCGCCATCTTGGATATTGCGAATCCCCCTCGTGAGAAGGATCAGGTATCAATGCTCTGAGTCAACGAATCTGCGCAATACCTTCAGGCCCCAGGAGATGGGGTTGACAAAGTTTAGAACGTATTTTAAGCCGTTGACCAATAAACTTACGCCAATGTGATGCAAGCTTCTCGCACGACCTGCGACCGGAGATCTTTGACAGAGAACACCAGGGCCTCCTCAAGGATCCGTAAGCACGGCAGGAAACAATCATAGTCTGGTGCACCGGCTAAGAACAGACTTCTTAGCTTCTTTATCTGTGACAACAACAAAATGAATCCATGGCAAGTGAAATTCAAATTACAACATGAAAATGAAAGTTTTACAATCATGGATGCTGAGAAAAACAAGAAAAAAAACGGCGTTTGTTTCCAACTGGCATTAGGAAGTTGTTTTTATGTTGTTCTTGTTTGTTCGCAATCGCCTTCTCGCGACCGTGATTTTTTTTTATATAAAAATATACAGGATATCTAGCTAACGTTTTTTGCCATTTAATCACCCCTATTTCAAAATACGGCCTTGCCACTGTTTGCTCAGGATCCCTGAACGCAGATTGTGGTCGCAATTTTTTTACAATAATTTTGTTGGTTTACTTGGTTGATTTACTTGATTTACTTGAACCAATCGTACAGCACGCATGACATTATTTGTGACTTACAGCATTGGTTCGGACCTCCCAATCAGCTTTCTCATCTTTCATCGTTTCATTGAGTTTATTCAGATCGTCTTCCAGAGATCGATTGTTGTATATCTATAATAAAATAAAAATTTAAAAAAAAAATAAAAAATTAATCTGATTTATACGATTTATAATCTGATAGTACGAGGCCAGGATAAATACACTGACCCAGTAGGCCATGCCGGCCTATAGCAACTGCCTAGTAGCGGGATGCATAGCTGGCAGATTACTTACAACCACAGAGCTTTACAACCTAGTAGACAACGCCTTTGGCTTAGGAAATGACCAAAAATTACCCTTTCCCCGTTGTTAACGATACCGGGAGTCAGATTTACAATAAACATAGCAACACCACTTTAATAACCATGACTGTGATTCAAACTATGCTAGTAATGGAATCAGGGCGTACAAGTAATAAAACCAGCAAAACGTGTTCGGTAAACTGTGGTCAAGTGAAGAATTGTTGTCGGACAAAATGGTGAGAATTGTCGAATTAAAAAAATGATGCACTGTGATTAGTAATTTGGCCTACTGAATCGGTCTATTTCCTTTAATGCCTTAAAGGTAGTATACACCATTGGTAATTGCTTGAATTATCATGAATGGGTAGATTTGGGGGGTTGTATTTCATAGTAAATATTGTTTAACTGACTTTTCCGAAGTTTTACAATCGTGGATGCCGAGAAAAGCATGAAAAACAGCGTTTGTTTTCAACCGGGGTCGAGCAGTTATTCTTATGTTATCTTTGTTTTTTCGCTCTCGCCGTCCGGCGAGAGCGAATTTTTCTTTATAAAATTCATTTTTGGGGAATAATTACAGGATATCTAGCGCAATCCTTTTGCTGAATGCCTAGAATCATTATTTACTTTCAATTGAGTAAGGTATTTCTTAATAATTCAGTAGTAAATATTTTCAATATCTGCAAATGGTGTATACTACCTTTAAATCTAAATTTCTCCAAATTGCAAATGTTTTAAACTTTGAAGAATTTGCTATTTGAATGAACCCTACAACAACTGGTCTACAAAGAAAATTACTTCATAGAGAGCCTGAATTACAGAAAACTCAGAAGAAAATTATTAGAACTATCGAGCATACAAGCTAGACAAAATTCTTTGGTATTGCCAGAAAAAAGCACTTAAAACACTGTTTATTTTTCAATATTGTTTCCTTGAACTTACTGTTACACTTGGTACATCCTCAAAAGAATTGAGAAATGCCTCCTCATCCACAGACCCACCTGCAAAGAAGAAGAAAACAAAGTGACATCTAAGACAGTTGTCATATTGCACAAAGATCAACCAAAGATTTGTAGACAATTCTTACCACCGCCAAGGAGGTTATGTTTTTGCCAGCATTTATTTGTCTGTCTGTCAGTTTCCTAAATGGTCGAGATCACTAAGCCAAGAACCAAACCTAATATTAAAAAAACCCAGTGATGCCAATTACTCCTTCAGACAAAACTCTTACTTGCGGTGGTCGGCCTGCTTGCCGTTGTCTTCCGACTGACGGCGCTGCTCGCTCGCTTTGGTTGAGATTTGTGTCCCGCCTTGAATAGATAAATATCAAATTACTCCATTAGTATAAACCTAACAAGTGAATACAACTAACTGGAAAATACAGTCATACAGAAATGACACTATTATTTTAGAAAATATTAGGAAAATGATAAGAAAATGAACAAACCAAGTAAGCATGCATGTAAAAAAAAACTTGAAATAAAGGTTGACCAAGAACTTACTTGTACTAAAACATCTAATAAAGTTAATAGTTGGTACTTGAAGTACCCATTTTTAGTTGCGTTTATTTATTATTTATCGTAATAAAGGGACATATTCCTCTTGTTACATCTGTCTATGAAATAGGCGGCTCAGTTAGTAGGAAACTGGGTGCTTAACAACACCATAAAATTGGGTCTAGGTGTTAGATTCTGGCTGATTTAGGGTAAATATGATTAATTTAGTGGGTTTTTTTTAAACATGCAAATGAAGTAAACTTCAAAGGCTGGGCCTGTAAAAGGGACAAAATTATCAATAAACAAGTCTGACATAAACAAAAAATGCTTTAAAAAGAATTAAATGTACATGCAAACAATAAAGTTAAACTAAAGTGTGAAACTAAAGTCTTTCCTAAGCCAATATGGTTCATCAGGTCGGTGTTTATCTCTAGTTTCTGTTGCATGTAACGACTGAGATTATTTCTATTCCCCCTGGATGGGATGCTAGACTATCGCAGGTTACTCCCCAGCTAATGCTGGTACCCATTTGGGTGGAGAGAGGCAAGTGGGGTGAAGTGGCTTGCTCAAGGACACAACTATGGCCAGCAGCTTGATTCGAACCCCTGACCCTTTGATCTGCGTCAGGAACCCTAGCCACATAGGCCACACTCCCCACTTTTAATACTGGAATGCATTTGCTATAAACATGTGCCTCAATTGTTATGAATAAAAAGGGATGGTCTAATTGCTTCAGTTTTGGAATACATGTATTTACTTGTCTTTTTTAGCTTGGGCCGGGGCAAACAAATACAGGGGTGCAAAATAGGAGCTTTTATAGATGAAGTTAGGCAGGAAAAGATATAGACACGGAAGAGATAGTGTCTTGGATAAAAAGTACAAGCATGGTAGTAGAATGGACTACACTTAAATTAAAAGAGAAACCAAAGAAAAGACAAATACATGTACAGATCAAAACATAGAAATTGACTGCAACAGAATGTGGGCCTGCAACCATTAAATTAACATTTCTGTGCTTCAAAAAACAGCTCTTTAGCAGTAAAGCTCAGTCTGTAAGGTGTCACAACAAGATTCTCAAGGATGGAGGTTCGAAGCTCACTCTAGCCAGCTTTTCTTTCAAATCCTCAAAATTAGCTTAGAGAGGGTCAATAGAAAAGGATGTACATGGACATGTGAATGTACAAACTCGTAGTTCCAACATATGTGAAACAGCAATTTCTATTTTGTACTTCATGTTTCTCATTGCATTGTGTCTCTTGTCAGAATTACTTGCCAGTCTGATCTTTAGGCAGAATACAATGTTTTGTCAAGAAGTAGATACATGTACTGGTATATCCTTTTGTCTTGGTATTACCAATTGTTCTTTGAAGATTGGAGGGGGGGGGGGGGAGAAAGGATCAAAACAAAACAAGCAAATGTACATAATTACTTATTAGTCACAAAATTAAAAAGTTACATTTCCTGAACAACTTGTGTGATGAACAGTTTAATCTAAACTTTCCCAAATCTGCCGAAATCCATCCCCAAATATTTTGGACTTTTGCGGACTTGCTCCAGGAGGCCTGGCGTGAAAACAGTTACATTGATGTATTAGGATGAACTTTGTTTGGGTGAGACAAAAAATGGTGGATGGATTTTGGCAAATTTGGTAGAGTACCTCGGAGAGGCAGTGGGGAGTTAGGGTTAAGGACAAATATGGCCTTCAATTGCTTCAACGGGAAAAAAGCATTTAAAAGCAATAATGCAATCACAACTTATGACACATGTAACTTTACCTCTTCATTTTCATACAAAGTCTCCTTGGATGTGAATAGAAAAAGGGTGATAAGAATATGAATAAGGAGTGCTGATGATGAATATGAATCCTAAAGTCCATTAAAATATCTGCCTCTCGAACAAGAAGACAACTACAAAATGCTTGCCTGCTTGGCATCATTTGTACAACCAATCATCAATTTCGGATACTGCGTTGACAAAATGTGGTAGCACAAAAACTTGGACGCCTGATTATCAATTCAAGGCAAATTTGCAAGTTTAATTTTCAAATTCTGACTGAAACCAATTCCCACATGATTTACATCTCTCAATTGAATACAATGTTCAGAGGCAGAAATCTTTAGAATGGCAGTAAATAAATGAAAATACACAAAACCCATCACCTAATGATGAACGGAGTATGGACAATGTTGGATATCTCATCATCATACATGAACACATACAGGGAATTTTTAGATACAAAAAACAGTAAAGTGTTTAGGGCAAATATGTAACAATGAAAAAGGGGGCAATCACAAACTGGTGTCACAAAATGAATAGTTTACTCAACAAAATTGACAACTTTAAAAATGATTTCTTGCTAAATTTTGTAAGATGTAAATAAAATAAGCTACTGAAAAATGCAAATGAAAATCATAATTTTTTTGTTTGCAAAAAAAAAATGTTCGAGTACAAATGGCAACAAAAATACACTGATTAAAAATGGAAAAAAATAAAACAATGGAGAAACTAATCATAAAGGAATTCTTTTTCATTGCCTTCATGTTTACTTTCTCAATTATTATTAATTTTGGGGGGGTATAAATTGCTGAAAAGGACATGAAAAAAACGATAAATGTCATGCAACTCTAGTAGTTTGATGTTTTAGCGCAACATTGACATTAGGAAAAAGTAGCAAAACAAAGGGAAACAAAATAAAAAACATAAAACCCAATACAAAATCTATTAGCTACAATACAAGACAAAGAAATGAATGCTATGACATGAAATGGTCATTGGTGAATGCATGCAAAGTAAAAAGAAAAAGGTTTGGGGACACGATCCTTAATGTGACCGTTCAAGAAGAGGGTGAGCTCGGCAAGCCCCGCCCGCTGGGGCCACACGGTTACTCAAGCGTGACGCTCGTTTGATTGCTAAGGTGGCACTCCAGGTCAACAATAACTGCTACCAACAAAGAGTCACTAACAACAATAGACCGCAGGAGAAAATACCAGCAACGCGCACTTTCAATCGCCATATTTTTGTTCCGTGGCATCGCCTTACTTACATATAGTTCGCTTAATAAACGTGTAATCTGGGCCCGACCTATTCGTAGAGGAGTCCCAAAGCTTAAAGCGGGCGGGGGTTATCCCAGACCGTCTGGGAACCGAGCGGATTTGGATCGCGGGCCTTAGCGAAACCCAACTTAAGATTTGGTTGAGTTTTAATACTACATAAATGTACAAGGATGCATGACAAAATGGTGGAAGCTCACAACATTGGTGCATTTAACATGACAGGCATGTAGGCGGGCTTCAAAAAAAAAAAAAAAAAACGAAAAGAAAGGCTTATACATACTGTATAACATCTTATGACTATGATATGTAGGTTTTTGTGTTATTATCTCACCTCTGAAAAACTACTGACGGCCGACGTTTTAGGGACAGCACTTTTCGTTTTGGTATTCCAGAAAGACTAGAGAGAGTGTTAGGCATACATGTACATGTAGGTTAGAATGCAGGCAGGATGAAAACAAGGCTACAACATAAAGATGGTTCATTCGCATCAGTGTGAGTATCAGTCAATTCATAGTGGACACTTGTTAACTTTTTGTGTTAATAAAAGAAATCAAGTAAATTAGGAAGGTTTAATATTTCAATCTTCACACGATATTCTTGAAAGGCAACCAACAAAAATAGGAACTTTGACAACAAAGTTCATGGTTGTTTTGTTTTGCCATGTAGGTTTTTCTTCTAACGAAGGAGGCACCGTTTCTGTTTTTTATCATCTTGCATGCAGAAGAGCTGAATTAAATTCTCAAGCAGCCAAAAATACTATTTTTTGCAGTTCTCAAAATTCTTGTTAGAACTTATGAAGCATGTATATATATGTACAACAACATGCTTTTTATCTAGAAAAAACAACAACATTGATTAATACTTTAATGACTGCTAATTACCAATCGTTTAAATTTTGAAAACTGTTCAAGGACAATACATGATCTGGAGAATGGTAAACATTGTTTCAATTGTGCCTGTAATGTTTACTAGTGGTTATAAACTGAGATTTCCTAGTGCAAACAATAAATTGTGGTTTAATGATATCAAAGCAGTGTGCACTAAAACCAGTGTGTGTGTACACAAATGTATGTCAAGTGCCAAATGATACCCGTGCTGACATTCTGTAGAAATTCCCCGGTTAAAAATTGTTTATGCCTAACTCATAGTGTGTATTTCATCAATTTTTACTCTTTTGGGGGAGCTTTTTGTGTTTCTGTTGACTTACAATTTTACTGTCTGGTTCATCTCCTCCATATGAAGGCTTGGGAGCTGAAGAGAAAAAAACAGAGAAAACAAATTAGATTTTGATAATCCGAGCATGAATGCCGTATTCTAAGAAGAAAGAAATGATGTTGGAGTCGAGTCCTGAAAGCAAGGCCGGAAATGCATTGGTGTGCTTCCTGGTACCATCGGCCTGAACCCGCCTCGGATAGAGTTTCATTAAAAATAATGTTGCGCCTCGGCTCGGTGATGTTAAAATAATCCCGGTGCGAACTGTTTAACCAGTTCGCGCCGGGATTATTTTAACATCGCCGAGCCGACGGGCGGGATTATTTTTAACGAAACTCGATCCGAAGCGTGTTCAGGCCTATAGTGCTGGGTAGCACACCCACGCATTTCCGGCCTTGCGCGCTGCTGACATACATTTCCGAACTTGAACTTGGCGTATATATTCGTCATCCGTTTTGAATTTGGGGAAATTTTTGCGTTTATATTCGTCATCCGGCGCGAACTGGTTAAGAAGGGCTGTGCGGATGTACATGAACTTCTCTGACGAAATACACAATACATTTTGGTTTAACAAGAATGCCATTAACCTTAACTACCCCAAACCCATCAAACTCCAACCGGTAGCAGGTGTTGCTACCGGTAGGTTTTGGCAGGTTTGGTACCAAACATTAGCAACTTCTTGTTGGACTTTGTTTGACTCAGTATAAAAAGACCATGTTGAACTATGTGAGGTTCAGTGCAGAAAGGCATGAGACTTGTACAAATGTTAGAGTTTGGGTGAATGCACAGGAATTTATTTGTGGGTGACCCACAGCTGGTCAAGGCACAGTTCCTGGTCAACTGTAAGTGTATGTACAGGTCCTCACTCGAGCACATACAGGTATATCACTGGCCAGTCATAACTGCACTGATCCTGAACACTGAACAATGCATTTACGCATCTGTACCAAGTCAATCAAACTTTAACTGTTGGAGTTTGGCAGGTTTAGTTCTGTTAGGTTCAGTACAGTGTACCAATAATTACTGAACCTGTGTGCAGTTGTTGAAGTTTGCTAGGCTGGGTATACTTTCTAGTGCGAGAGCCTAGGGGGTTAGGGCTAATGCCAACGTGGCTCGCATTGTACATGTACTCCCCCATACCCACATTGTACACTCACCAGAAGACTTAAAAGTGCCACGCAAGAAAGCAAATCGCTTCATTCCTTTAAAAAACGTAGACATCCAAAAGAAAGAGATTCCTCAACGCAAAACGTAGACAACTTTGTTGATTTTGACACTCAGTCTGCGGACATGTGACGATGCTGTGTGCCTCCCACCGCAATAACTAACTTCTTCAAAAACAGGAAAGCCTGGATTACAGCTCAGCAAATCTGACTCATTCCATGTGGATGTTCCAACCCTACCCCAGCCAAGATTTAATTGAATCTCAGTATTATGTTGATGTTTTCCAGACTTAGGGGTTGAGGTGGAGGGGGGATAATTAATGGGGTGGGTGGGTTTGGTTTTTTTTGAAATAGGGGACATTGAACAATAGAGGACAACAATAGACAATAGGGTCCCCTATTGCCAAATGTCCCCGATAAACAATCATGTACAAAACAGGATGCGGGAAGAGGTCACGGATTGTGGACTTGCTCCCTTTCTGAAAAAGAGCTTTTATAGAGAAAGGGGGACACCTAAGAGACACAGAATCAAAATTTGGGGTTTGAACAAGTTCTGGAAGCTAGTTGTAAAAATGTTGAAGCTTGGGGGAATGCACCGGCATTTATTCGTGGGTGAGCTCAGGCTGGTCGCGGCACAGTACTTGGTCAACCGTAAGTGTACATGTGTACAGTCCGTGTGTTCCCATTCAAACACAGTCCAACACACAGAACCAATGACCAGTACCAATAATTACTGAGCATGTGTGCAGTTGTTGAAGTTTGTTAGGTTTGGTATGCTTTCTAATGCGAGAGCCTAGAGGGTTAGGGTTAACTACTGAACCTGTGTGCAGCTGTTGAAGTTGTTTAGGTTTGAAATGCTTTTAGTGCGAGAGCCTAGGAGGTAAGGGTTAAAGAAAAGCAAAGAAAATAAAACCAAATCCTTTGGAATTCCTAGGCAAAATGGCTAGTTCTTTTGAAGACCGTCAGCAGAAACGTTGCTCAGGGCAGAGACAAAATTGGGTCACGGCTCCCCAAACTTACATGGAGACTCAATTAGCTGGTAAGCTCTGGAAATTACTCAAAACTAGATCAATGAGGCTCGGCCAAAGGACGCCACGGGGCACAAAATCCAGCCAAATAATTGAATTGAATGATGAGAAATGCTCATATTTATGAAAGCTTAGAAGGAATGGCTGCAACGGTGTGTGCAGGGAAATTGGTTCAGACCACTCCACTATGCAAACAATAATAAATTTTTCGTAATTTTCGTGAACGATTTGTGATTCCTTAATTCTTAAATTGGTTTGGATGAAGGGTTCTAATAGTTTTACATTACTCCTAGTGGTGAGTTTTAATAATTTCATGTATTTTTTTTTCTTTTAAAATAACGCATTGCAAAATACAATGAGTTTGTTTAAAGGTACATTGTATATGTACATGCAGTAGTACACCACTTTCTTTTGCTGTAATGTTTAAAAATGAGGGTACATTTTATTTTATAGTAATTTTTTACGCTGACCGGTTTTAATGTTTTGTGTTCATAGATGCTAGAAAAACCAAGAAACTAAATTATATTCTTTTTTTCTTCACAAAAAACGTTGTTGAATCACCTTCAAAACATTTTAAAAATATTTCTAAGAGAATTTGTCTCACCGTGCACAGGCAGACTTAAATGTGACGCAGCACGAGTAAATGAGACACTTTGCGGCAAAAATAAAAATTGAAATTTTGATTTCATCATTTAAAGCTTGTTTAGCTTTAAATGATGAAATCAAAATCTCCATTTTCATTTTTGCCGCAAAGTGTCTCATTTACTCGTGCTGGGTCACAAATACATCCACTCGTCGCAGAAAAAAAAGGGAGGGGGGGTCACTTTTCCATTTTCCAGTCATTCTTTATAACACGTATCAGAATAACAGGTTCCCCACTGACATATTTTCACCATGTTTACAAAGCATAGATTCTCACGTCTTATAAACAGAACAAACTATGGTAGACAGGCTTCGCCAATGCGTTGCAAACAAGATCAGCGGATGAAAACGTACATGTATGCGATATCGAGCCGAGCTTTTGCGTTAAATTTGACGTGCATTTGCGTATTGTGTTTCAACAAACAGAGCGCACATTATTGCCGATTAACCCTTTTCTTACCAATGTTGAGATTACTCGACCGTTTTGAGAATAGTGTTATACAAAACGTGGCAAGGAAAGGATTAATGCACGCATTTGGATTTATGTTTTGTGTCCAAGGTTTGGAATATAAAAAATATTTGGATAATATTTGTGCAGGGTGATAGGTCAATACCGAAGAGGTCAATCAATCCTAAGATGATACTACAACAACATACAGAGTCAGTATACTCACAACGTCTCAAAAGAGGGATCCTACTTCCGCGATATGACATCCTCACAGTCAAATAGACGCAATTATATCTTACAACATAATCCAACCAAAATGCTGCAAGATTCTCACTTAACTAAACAGCCTTCTAATTTCCGCTGATAAAATCCCGAGCCATACCACAAACATATTCGCAATTGTCGGACAATTCCACGAGAGATCCCGTTCAGTTGGTGAAAACCTAACGACAATGAGACGTGTTTGTTTATCCGACTGAGGTCGAGAAGAACAAAATTCATCCCCGAGGCTGCAAACGATGATGGGTTTCGTGTCGGGGAGCCGTGATTGGCTTATGGATTAAAATGAAAAGAAAAAACCCTCGGGGATTTGGGTTTTCAATTAAAGAACTAGGAGTGAAATTATTTAATAAGTAGAAGGCAACACAACCTTGGATGCGATATTGGAAAGAAAATAAATTGAACAGCGAACAGTATAGGAAGGCAGGGGATGGGATTGCGCTAAGCATGGAATTCAGCACATAGTCCGAGTAGGCCATGATATGTTTAAATATAGGGCCAGGGCAGATTTGTCTTTTGAAAAAAATATAGCTAGAAGATGACTTTTATTTTCTCAAAATGGCTGTCTTGCTTGTTATTCAACCAGGTCTACCTACAAATCTGCAATAGCCCTATATTTAAATATCTTTCTTGCGACATATATTCACTCTGACTGTGTCCCAAATTGGTAGCTCAATACACAAGTAAATACAATGTTTCATAAAACCTGATAATTCTACATACATGTACATGTACATACTGGTACATGTACAAAGTAAATGTATGTAGTACTGTAGTTACAAAATATCTCTACACAGCTACTGGAAATTTGTGGGTGGTGCAGTTCAGGACAGGGATGGGGCAGTTCAGGACAGGGGTGGGGCAGTTCAGGACAGGGGTGGGGGTGATGTTCACTTACTAGCAGTACCAGTACATCGGGGAACAAGTAAGAAAATCACTGAAACAGCATACATTTTACGTGAAAATGACATACTGTAGCTGTATTGTTTAAAATATAACTTACCGGTACACAGCTAAAATTGGGGGGAAGGGGAAATTATTATTAACCGATACAACACAAGGGAGTATTACATGTGAGGTAAACCTTCTAAATGGTATTCAATGATTGCTGATCCCACATAAACTTAATTGTGTTTATTATAATTTAATATTCCTAGAAATCACTAGCCGTGAAGAATTGAGTCTTCTTCGACCACATGACCCAGTGACTCATACTCATTTTTCAATAACGACAAACAGGTTAAGCTAGAGTAAAGACTGATAACAGGATTAAGACAGGAAGAAACGTGATGTCCATAAATTTGGCTAAAAGGTGAAGGGTTGCCTGACGTGGGAGACTTCAAACAAGTTCAAGGAAATCTCCCAAAATATAAGAGTATTAGTGCTTTATATATAATTTTGTCAACGTCAATGTGTTTTCTTACCGATAATTTTGGGGATTTCCTTGCGGAATTACGTAAACCATTGTAAACCTGTTAGTCTTTTAATTAACAAGAGGATGCCTTATATTTTCACACAGAAGTTGTTAATTTGGCTAATTGATGACATGGTGAATCACTAATTAACCCTAGCTCCCTACTGCCTTTTACCAAGTACAATCTGCCAAACTACATCACTCACTCAGCTTCTCATACAATGTACATGTACATGACATAATGAAACCACAACTAAAGTGGTGGCTGATTTTTGTGGCTTCTTCTATACAGCGGAACTGCATGGTGGTCAAAATCAATGAGAATCCCCAGCGGTGCTTTAGGCCTCCTGTCCCAAGTCCATCATAATCTATCTAAATTTAGTCAAGCCAGGGCTACAGGACATAGCCCACAAGAATAGGACAGATTTGCAAAGGTTAGGAATAATCCTTTTTGTTGGTAGGGGAAAATAGCAAAATAGAGAAATAAAATAAACTTAAAAGCAGGGACGAAAAGAAAAAAATCAGAGGCGCCCAATTCAAAAGTGCCGGTGAACAGCCGATTATTTGGTTAGAAATTTCAATTCATTTCATAGAAACTGAACAGTAAGCAAAAGAAAACATGTTTAACTACTGAGAAAACGTTTAACTCAGTGACATCACATGGAAGCTTAAGCACAGACACACCATATAGTGCTTAAGCAGCAGCAGTGTTGTCTGCTACAGTAAGCACAACTGTTCTGCTATCAGTTAAGCAGCGCTAACTGTTCTACTATCAGGTAAGCCAGTTGGTGTTTGCTGCTAAGCCTGAACAATGTACCGGAACTCGTACCATAGAAGGAGGCAAGCAAACTGTACAAAACGATCCCAATACACCGAACACATTAAATGTTTACTTGTTTGAACAATTCATACACTTCTGTATTGAGCTACCAGTACACTAGAAGGCAGTTGACCTACATGTATCGCTGTTCACAAATATTATCCAACCACCGTACACTGCACATCTCAGCTCCCTGGGGAGTACATGTACATGTATGGTATACAACTCCATGCGTCCATAATTTGAACGCAAAGCAGCGACCAGGTACTGTACATGGATACAACAGTACGCGTACATTGTACAACTGGTACCAATGTACATAGCGGTACGTGATGCAGGGTTTAAGTCTGGAACCCAAGGGAGCTAAACAAATTGAATTAACTTGCCTAGGCTGTCCCCCTAAAAGGGAATATCAGACTACTGGAACAGACAGGGTTATAAACACGGCCAAATTAGGACAAAAAGAAGCAGAAATCCTCTTTAGGTAATGTTTTCAGCAGGATGCCAGTTTGCAGGCTGCAGCCTAAATTAAGGTTTTTGAAAAACAAAATCAAGCTTTGCGTTCGTTTACCGTGTTCACAGGTCGGGCAAATAAATTACTTGTACAATGTACCGGTAGCACGTGAACATTTAAGCAGGGTGGCAAAACTTTGGCAGGGCGTTCGGCTCTGCTAAAACCCGTCGTGGATAACAATTGTGATGTATTTGGATTGTTTAATTGGCCTGTTGATCAGGGGTAATAATAATGTGCTTCGATCTTAGTTAAAAGTGAAACAGGCCTGTGTGTTTTTTTTGGTTTTTTTACTATTATAATTTTTTTATTTAATTTTAATTTTAAATACAATTACAAGTAAACAATACAAGTTTACACTAGGTTAGGACATACCTCCAAAATCAGTCCCACAGTTTGTACGTATAGTTTGCCATGGTGTTGAAATTTGCTAGGATGGGTTCCTAGCAAATTACACAAGTAAGTTCAGTTGCATTAAAAATTGGCATACAATTAGGCAGATGACTTTCTGTGTAAAGCACAAAAATACTTGTACATGTACATGTGTTATGTTACCTACCAGGTTTGACTGAATCCTCATCCACTAGACTTCCCACGCCAGAGTCAATACTATCACGATTGCTACGTCTGGTCTTCTCCTGTTTCTTAGGCAAAGGATTCCCCTTGAGGAGACACTTTACAATCAGCGAAATGTCCCTGTCAAACGGACGGAAGCCGTCTCGCTTCTGGTCTCCTTTCTTGTCCCCCATCATGGTCAAGAGTTTACAGCAGCGTTTACTTATTGTAAACACTGATGCACAGATGAAGATAATCGTTTCAGTATTGTTACCTCCAAAGATCACAACAGCAGGTCAACACGGTACTGGCAGATACGGTTTCACTTCCTGAACATCACCAGAGATGTTCTCAAAATGCTCAATGTTTAACTGATGATTAACATACATGTAGATGCGAATGGGCATTACATCTCACAAGTCTACAAGGTGCTTGCTACGGTTCAATACACATAATAATTCCAAAGCCACATCAGATGTGGGATGTTAATTGAGTAGCTCTATCAAGCCCACAGTGATATGGCCCCGTCGCAAATAACATGGGATGCTGGAATTTTATTCCACCCAGAATCTCCGTAGGGGAATCCCTTCACCAGGTGATCAATAGAGCAGTGCTGGCAAAGCAGATCTCCTCCATGAAATATACCTTGCAATCAATATAGGACATGTAGGAAGTGGTACACAGCGAGATCAGAATGCAAAGAAAACAGAGAAGGATGAGAGGAAGCTGCCAAGATGAAGTCCGCCGCCTCTTGGGATATCAAAACCTAAGAAGTACAAGTTCTCTCCGAGTCTCCGCAGGGATGGGGCAATCCATACACGATAGCAGAGGCCAACGACAGAGACTCTCTATGAATCCAGCTGATGTCTACAATCAGCGCAGAGATCGTTAATAACTGACTTCCTGTAGGGCTCAGTGATTCCCGAGTGTTTGGAGAGGAACAAGCATGTTAATGGGCAGGAAGTGGGTTATGACATGACAAACCAAAACCAAGTCTATGCATCATACCCACAAAAAAAACAAGAACTGAAAAAAAATGAAAGACAATATGCAGGTGGTAGAATCAGTACATACACACATCAAAGTCCGTTTCACCATCATGTGATGTACATGTATGGTTGGTTCACCACAGTGATTGAAAATCCATGCTGGTTACGGTGCAAATACCAGACTCCTGTCAACAGTATTCCAGAATTTCATATCTACGGCTGACTGGACTCGGCATATTTTCATTAAAGAGGTGGCGACCATGTGGCTCAGGTATTATTACCGTAGTTCAGAGGTATGCAGTGATATTTTGACAACCCTTGAGTTAATGTGTTTCCTGGGTTGCATGACCCCCTGGGTGGAGAGGGGGGAAGGGGGGAGTAGAGGGGAGGGAAACATGACCTCCCTGTCCTCAGCCTGTCTGACTAATATTTCCTGGATTGGCTTGGTCGCTCAGTCAGAACAGCCAACTGAAGTTGCAACACTCATTACACAAAATTTTGCACAAGTCCAAGACTATAGTCGCCAATAGAAAAACTTGCAAGTTTTACACAGAAACCGTTGGACAATGGATTGCTCAAGAATGGAAGCAGGACAAAGAAGGGAAAACAGCCCCCTACTGGTCTGGCAGCTAGAAAGTGAGAAAGGTGACTAGAAAACTGTGGAGTCGTGTTGTGCTTCGGGATCTTTGAGGGATTTATGCAGGTACCGGTAAGTCTCTGTATAGAACTTTGACTAGTTGGAGAATAAGGCAAACTTTCCTTAAACTCTAGTGCACAAAGGAGTGTGGATTCAAGCAATGAAACAAAATTTGGGTTTTGATTGAGGGACTTACATATATGTACATGTCTGGCAAAGATAACTTATCAGCATGTTTAGTAATACTGTACAGAATATATCGCTGAAATTTAAGTTTGTTGTTGTTCTCAACAAGTGCACAGACAGTTCAAATATTTTAGATCATCTTTCACAGTGTGACTTGTGCAGAGAGCAAGCTCGGAAATGCGTGGGTGTGCTTCCCGGTACCATCGGCCTAAACCCGCCTCGGATCGAGTTTCGCTAAAAATAATCCCGTGCCTTGACTCGGTGATGTTAAAATAATCCCGGCGCGAACTGGTTTAAACACACATGTACAGGTACATAAACAGAATAGAAAAGCAAAGCACAGTTTTGAGACAAGGTCCAAAACAAATTTAAAATCTTATGTTTCCGGTAATATCACCAAAAAAGTGAAGGGGTCGGTTGGTTGAGATTTGTCCTTTATTTTTATTTAATTTTTTTTACAATGTACAGGACATACCTGCCTATCAATGCCAATCTTTGCATACATGTATAAATTCCACTTTATGTTTTTATTTGTTAATATAAATACAGATAATGTCCCTTAGATGACCTTTAACCTTTTTCGAAAGAGTTGTCATGAAACCCCAACCCAAGAATTACTCTATACAAGCTACATTAAAATCCATCCAATTTTGTAGACAAAGAAACATTTGAAGAATATTTGAACAAATATTTGACCTTTAATGACCTCTACATGACCTTTGACTTCATTAATCAGCTGAACAATTGTGTCTTCCCACCTAAGGGTCACTGCATCAAAGTTTTATCAAAATCCATTAAAGCATGTACCTTTTTTTACCAAAAACTTCATACGGCGATACAGAATTTAGGACTAGTACCATAAGTGTCCCCCTAAAACTTTGTTTAGGAGACACACAAAACGATAAATTAGTCATTTCTTCAGGCAATGGTAATTAACTACATCTGGGGTGAATTCATGAAGCTGCTAAGCACAAACATTTACTTAGCACAAACAAATCTTGCTCCCTAAAAAATTACGACCAAATTATCAAAAAATATCTTATCGGACGGCGATCGCGAAAAAAACCAAGAACAACATAAGAACCACTGCGTGACGCCGCTTGAAAACGAACGCTGTTTTTTTTAATTGTAAACTTTGGACAGGTCAGTTACTTGAAATTTACTATAAAACACAACCTCGCAAAAATCCACCCATTCATGATAATTCAAGCAATTACCAATGGTGTATCCTACTTTTAAGTTTAAAGTTGCCAACTTTAATATAATCAATTGTTACAAAAATGACTTCAAATATTTTGATTAACTTACCATCAGGTGAGACAACCAGCATGCGACCTGACCGGTTGACTTCATCAAACTTTGCATAGATGATGGATAACCTACACAGTCAATGAAGAAAAACCAGGTAAAACAGATGAATTCATATCAATGTTATTCTTAATACCACAGTCCTATATCCTACAAAATCCATCAGGGTTTTGGGTGGATTTAGCCTAGCTTCTATTATTTCACATGGGCATGATGGACTAAGTTAAGACCCTTATGATTTAAAAAAGTTTAAATAGGATTTAAATAAGTATATTGTTGCTCCAGATTCAAATGTTGTAATAGTCTATTTGCAAGCAGTGATTTCCATTTATTTTACTCTATTTCGGCTTTTTCTTAAACCTAAAATTATAAAGTAAGTTCGTTCGATATTAAGCATGAAGTACAACATGAACATACGTGGCCCCAATTTAATGAATTTGTCTAAAGGAAGTCAAGGAACCAGGCTGAAAAAGAGCCTTTTTTCGTGATTTTCCAGCTTTTATAAACACAACAATTTTAGCAGGTCAGCATCACAATATTTACTATAAAAAATAAATCCCCTAACCCTTCAATTTTTGAAAATTACATCAAAAGCAAACGGTGATTACAGGTCAAAATGTCAACTTCTTTTTTTATTTTATTTTTATCTTCATTTACCTTGATGACGGGATGCCCTTCTTTCCCAAGTCAATGCGTACTTTCTCTCCTACGTGCCTGTATATTTCCACAAGTGTGTTGATGGCAGTGTCACGCACCTGACAAGGGCAAAGTAAGTCAAACGTTGTCAAACAAGAGGTACAAGAACATTGAAAACGTAACCTAAAAGCTACAATTCCACAAAGAAATGAAATCTGTTCCTGAACACCTAAAGTAAACTACGTGGACAGCAATTCGCATTTTTGTATCACTGTGGAGACAGTGTACAAAATGGTTAGAAAGTTGAGCACGTTTTTCAAAATGCTCCCATTTTAACCATAATTTTTTTCCTGGGTTGAGATTTCGACCCAATATACCCTATATTATACCCTAACCCAAACACTAACCATAACCCACAAACTAATCCTAGTTTTTGAGTAATTTAAGTAAAATCCAAAAATCTAATTTGTGAAATTCCCAATGGAGACCTATTCATCTATAGAAATTTACCCTCCGGGGACGTTTTGTCTACATTGTACACATTGTGTTCATGTCTCCAGAGGGTACCGTATTTCGGAACACTGTACCGTACATGTATTAAAAAGTGTTCTACAAGGGTTGATTTGTGGTCTGTAAAACATATTTGGCAAACTTATTTGGAACACATTACGTTGATACCTGTACAATGTGCATGTAATTCAATAAAACATGCAAATAACATCAGACAACACTTGCACAACTATAAAAGTCTAGTCGGGGTGCGGCTATTGCCGTGGCCTTTTAATCTTTCTAGAACGCTGTTGTCAGCTGTGCTACAATGTAACACACGGCCTGTGTCACAGGTGCACACTCATGTCCATTGTGCAGTGCAGCTGCTTGACAAAGGCTGCTGTGCAGTCATGTGTATAATTTATTGAGTGAGGAATGAACACCAGCGTCAACTGGTTAAACATTTTGCCTGCAAAGGGTTGAAATATTAAGCCCTCATTTGTTTAATTTATTTTTGGAAAAATTTGTACAACAGTACAACAGTGAATTAATTTGTAGGAATCAGGCAGATTTCTATCAAAGGCAGACTATTCTTTTTTATTTATTTCCATTTTTGGAATTGCACAACTAAAGTATCAACCACTTTTACACAAACAACCGAAACTACATACCATGTACATACTTTGTTCCCATGGCAATCAAATGCCTGCCACAATTAAGCATAGGAATGTATAAGAAGTGGTACTTTAGTTAACCACTTGGCGCCGGGCTACCCGAAATCGGGCATTTTTCCCGATACCACGCAGCCGGGTGCCCAGTTTCGGGCATCGAAAATTATATAAATTTTATAGTGCTGGAGGATTGTAAAAAAATGTTTTATTACTCGGCCAAAAGTTAACTCGGCCAAAAGGTTACTGGCTGTCAGTCAAAAAGTGTTTGCCTCTTGCGGGGTTATTTCAATTACAATGGGCCCCCAGGCGTGAAAGGACTCCGGCAACACGTAAACAAAAGACCGCGCCGCTGGGACTTGCCACTCAACAGCCCGCAGAGTTGGCATTGTAAGCGGATTATCTCCACGGACAAAGGCACGCTGAACGCGCTTACCACAAAACACACGCCAGATAGAGTCCAGCATGAAATGCTAGCGAGGGGAATACCACCGTCCAGCATCACGCATTTTTTCCTATACCAGGCGCCGGGTGCCCCCAATAGGGGCACCGAAAATTATATAAATATTATACTGCTGGGGCTTGCCACTCAACAGCGCGGAGTTGGCATTGTTAGCGGATTATCTCCGGGGACAAAGGCACGCTGAGCGCGCTCATTGTCGGGGCGTGCGTGGTGAATAACCCAGCAACACGCTGTCTAGACTCGGTAACAAAGAGCGGATTACGCAAGACCAAACAATGGGGCCGTTTATTTCCGGGCGCAATTCAATGGAGTCACTGGAGCGTGCAGGTCAGGCTAAACTAGCCCGGCTCCGTGTCACGCGCTCGGTATTTCCGCCCGGCGCGAAATGGTTAACTGAAGTAGTGTCTGTTTGAGTAACTCACCTGACTGTTAGGGTCTCCCAGCAACTTACAGATTGAAGGAACTATTTTACTGAGTGACAAGGTGGCCGCCCCAAACCTGTAGTCAGAAGTAGAAAACCAAGGTCCAAGTATTTCAAAGGGATAATAAAATATACCTTTTGCAGATATCCAAAAAGTAACGAAACTAAATAATGTTGTAAAGCTTACTTGTTGTAAAGATATATTTATAGTTGGATCCTGTTGGATTTAGCAAGCAAGTTATTTGATATATATTCAGGTACCCAACAAAATGGTGAGTTGGACTGCTTGGGATTGAGCAGTAAAGTCATGAGTCACAGATGGATCCTGTTGGATTTAGCAGGCAAGTCATGGGGAACCATTAGGGGGTTAGGGTTAAAACATTAAAATTAAAACATAAATTACCATCTGGTACATCAATACAACAGTTGCAACCATATAAAAAAAGAAACTTGCGAATTATTTTAAAATCATTATTTACTTGGGTAATTGGGGCATGAAAAAGACGTATACTGAGTCATCATCCACCATTCACAACTTTTAAGAGGGAAATACACAGATTAGCCTTTAGCTAAGCCTCTGGTTTGCATGAGTGACAGCAAGGTATTACTATACTACCAGCTGGGTTTAGCTGCAGTTAGTCAGAGCCGCTAGGCCTACATTATGGAGATGTTTACATCCACGAGTGACCCTGATGATTCATTCAGGAATATTATTACAATGGGTGAAACAAATCCAGACAACAGAGGGAAGCAAACTGATTGTGTGGTTGACTGGCTGGATGTGACCACTAGAGGGCTCAGTTTTGTTAATCCACTTATACACTGTTGAAATATTTTGTTGGATAAGGTGAAAGCAGTTTATAAATTTCGCAGACTTCGACATCTACATGTACATACTTGAGTATCTTTACTAGAACTAAATCTGCTAAAATCCACCAATTTTGTTATGCACAAAAAGGGTGGTGTTGGTGACTGCTCAATATGGAGGTATCCTGAATCTGCCAAAATTCTTCCAAGCAGGGGTATGGATTTTGATGGATTCAGGGAGCTTGGGGTTAAGCAATGTTACATTTTACTTACACATTGATCGTTTGGTTGAGGCAAAGTAAAATCTCCTCACGGACTCGCCAACCTTTGTGTGAGAATCCCTTCATCAACCTCTCAAACACATACTGCAAAAACAAAGTGAAATTATTGTATCAATTTCCATTTATGATTATCTGACCATTGTTGGAAAAACCTGACTATCTTCAAATACTACCCCCACTTTACCAGATTTAGTGTTTTTCTTCAAAACACATCCGTTAATGGGTGCAAACCAGCTAGTCTGGTTTCTTAACCCGATAATTTCTGATTGTCTATAATCGCCATGTTCTGTCTGAAGTGGGGTCAGAGAACCAGACTACAAGAACAGTATTTACTTTAGTTTTTCCAGGATATATAATAACAAACTTTTAACAGGTAATTGTACAACAACATTTGCTGTTAATACTCATCCATGTTCATTTACACCCTCGAACAAAGATACTGACAATTTGGAAGACCACCAACATAGGGCAAGTGTGCTCAGAAGTAAAAGATCAACATTTTTGTACTTTTAGAAATGATTTGGAAATCAGTGCTACAACATATTATTTTTTTTATTTTTTTTTTGGGGGGGCCCACAAATTGTTGCAGATAAATCCCAAAAATGTCCACAACAAAAAACATCTTGCGGGTACAGTATTCAGAAATAAAACCTTGTGCCTCGAAGTGCAAATCTCTAGTAATTTTCCCAGTTGTGTTTCATATGATCTAGGTCACCATGAGGCTTTGCAATAGTGCATTGTAGCCTTACTCAGATTCCACACAATTGACCCAGTATGTCAAGTTCCTATTGTCATTAATCCTGCAATCCATAGATGGGATTTGGTCGAGTTACCATGGACGATGTGAAGTGCACTTCAGTTCCCTACCATGTACATAATAAACGTTGTGTATTCAAACATATTGAAATACACATATTATTACGCATTCCAAAAGATAAATAAGTGATCCTCGGATCGCAAGTGTCACCTTTTCCTGCAGTCGATTTATATACGTTTTGTGTTCTTTTGATTACAAATTTTGTGTATTTTAAACGATGGCCTCATATGACCCCTAGATGACCGTTGACCTATTTTAAAAGATCCAAGTTAAATAAAAATCTATCAAATTTTGTAGACAAACATTTTAAACATATTTGAACAACGACCTCTAATGACCCCTAAAAGAACTTTGACCTCAGTTTCTGACAAAGAATTGTCTTTTCACCCAAGGGTCAGTGAATTTGGGACTAGTATCAGGGGTAAGTCCCCCAACAAAATGCAGTGTATAGAATTTTTGTAAATTCCATAATTCCCCTTTTTTTGCTTTTGCAAAAAAATAAAAATTTACCAAACCAAAACTACATTGTACATGTAAGCATACCAAACCAAACCCCTAAAATACCACATTGGAAACATACTAACGATTCAACGTTCCAATATCATAACTCAATTTCGGAACTGTGACACATCCATGCACACAAACTGTGTGAACATGAAACAGGCCAAGCAAGGATAAAAGGGGTGGGGCTACTGTAGTTATGCAAATTAGAGTCTGATGGTTCAGGGCAGCCATGCATCTCATTAATTCACCTGCGGCGCTGCTGCTGGACTCATCATTTTCTGGATGAGCGCCTGGGCTTGCTCACGCACCTGTGTCAGACAAAGAAAATAATTAATGAGTTAAATACAGACAGGTGTTTGTATATATGCAGGCTCTGTGATTAATATTCATGAAGCGTGGGATGTAAAAAAAAAATGACAACATAAACAGCAAGTAGACAAAAAACAAAGTGTACTACACATTTATGTAAATATGAGATGGTAATATGTTTAAATTACTCTTGAAAATGCATTACAGACAACGGTGCAAGCGCAAACAAAATAATGTCACATTTTATCAGACTATAATGTCGCTATCATCTTTGCATTGTTTTATTTGTAGGTTCTTCTCATATTAATAATTTCAAATTATTGCTGGGTCGGTTTTTTTAAGCATTGTTCAGACATTGATTCTGGGCTTCTCAGATGTTCCCCGTCATTTTTCCTACAGATAATAATTTTATTTTTTCCCTAAAGCTCTTCTTCAGAAAGGGAAAAACGAACTGTGGACATGTGCAAGTCCACAATCTGTAACATCTTCTCGCATGTTTATAGTTCGTACATGTACATCTATGAAATGTTCCTACGTTATGAAATGTTCCTACATTGTACATTCGGGTACATGCAAAATACATGTACTGTACATGTACCGGTACATATTCGTATACATAAAATATTCTGAAATTTATTTTAGTGTCCAATAAAATGAAAACAATTGTCTATATGCCATTTTCCTTTAAAGCATGCCCAACACGTTACAATTTTTCAATGCACAAATACATTTTCCACAATTAATTTTTAGCAGTGCTAAACCAATTCATTTTTAATTCACATGCCAATACAATTATTCAGAATACTTCAGGCTTAAATTTTGTTTTCTTTGATTTTAATGATGCCCAACTAAACCTCAGCTTACTATTTCGTTGACAGACTCATGTTAACACTAAGGCTATAAATACACAGCCCTGCATGTCATATTACTATTAGATTTATATTTGTGCCATGTGTGATAGTGATAGCTAATTGGCATGGTCATCTAACTGAATGTCAACCCATCTACACGTGTACATGTACATCTACTGGTATAAGTATCTCTACTCTGGTTTTTTAGTACCCATATCTTCCTTCTCAAGTAACTCCATGCTACTGCTGTACATGTGTGGAATCAATTCCCAATTAAAGGCCAATTAAACTCTCCCCTGTAATATGATTCAAATTCAAGCCACTTCAACACAGATTTCATGCAGTAAATGATATGTTTAGAGAGTGACCACACCCCTGATTGACATTATATTAAGGAATCACAACAACAGTTCAGTGATAACATTATGCAGCATTTCACCAAAGTTTTGTTTTTTTGGAGAGGTACCGGTAAATCTGGATCCAATTCTAAACTGCGACTTCTAAACACAATCCAACTTAAGCAATTTGGCGGTACATTAATGTATTTGCCATAACTGTATTTATGAAATTTCACAATGTACGGATACACTGTAAATGTTTCAACTTACTTGGTCTTTTGAATCTCCTAGACGATCTACAACAGCTGGTAGTACTGTGGGTGGAAATCAAGCAGAAATTAACATCAATGGTCATTTTGTATAAGCATTGGTTCAAAACAGTTTATGCATGTACCAGTACATGTATGTATAATTATGTTATTAATTACTGAAAGATAAATCCCAAAATGAAGTCATGTACATGTATATGTAACAACTCAATGTTGCAATTTAATCCTAACTCCCTACCCCATTTTTCTTACACATAACCTGAATTTTGCAAAATTCTCTAATTTCAAAGTATTAAAACTCAATGTATCCTGAATCCTGCAAAATCCTCCAATATTTATTACTGGTATGTGTCTACCAATATGTTTATGCAAAAGATGGTGCTGGTGACTGCTTATTATTAAGGTATCCTGAATCCATCAAATTAAAACTCTGCAGTAGCGCTAGGCTTAAAATCCTCAATCCATCCGATTCCACCAGTATTCAAAAGGTATCCTGAATCCGCCAAACTCCTTCAAAACAGGAAATGGATTTTGATGGATTCAGGGTGGTTAGGAAAATATTCCCTCCTGTTTTCCCCGGATCTGTGCTTGCATGATTGGTTATCCTCACGGCTTCACATTTTTCATGTCAGATGTGAATTATCACAGGAGTGTGAACTGGTACTCTGCTGTCCCAGTAACTCAAATAGGAATCACCTTATGACTCATCATAGCAGGCAACCGACCTTTAGATCTAATGACAAACATGGATGGTGGTTTAGGCCACGTTTGAATGACAATAATAACCATCTTATGTAGGATATATAAGTCCATCCCATAATCATACGATTTGTAGTACATGTACACGTATGTGACAAATTTAAGAAACAGTAGGTTTTTGGGTTGTTTTTTATAAAACTATTACCTGTGTCAAATATGGCTGGAGTAAACAAACCTACGTGTGTACATGTACAGTATGCAAAGAAAGTACAAAAACTAGGTGTTCGTGATAATGAACAAATTGAGCTATTGACCCAATTCCTCAATCAATTCAGTGTAACAGACCAATTAAGGTACACATCAAATGAACGGGAAAACAAAATACATAAACCGGTACTTTTTTTGGTTTCTATACTAGTATACCACACAACAACATATATTGAAATGGATATTTCATAAAAATGTTGCTTTAAAATAGAATCATTGCTACCGACAGTATTATTTTTGCACTTTTATGAACAATTAGTATCGGTATCTTGTTTACAGAGATACCCAGTTCCTACATGTACAAAGTACCCCCGGTACTGTGCTCATTCACAAGGGTCTAAAACCATCATTATTGTAAAACTTCAGTTATTTGTTTACCTGTTCCAATGTGTACTTTACATTTCTCTTTCATTCTGTCGACTAGGCATGTCAGACATTCTAGGCCACACAGGGAAACCTGAAATCCACCAAAATAAAAACAATATCAATCAATACATGTGAATCAATATTACGTACTGGTACTCCGGTCACAACTATCAAGTCAGCTGGGGCCAATTTCATAGAGCTGCTAAGCACACAAATTTGCTTAGCATGAAATGTTGTCCTTGGCAAAAACAAGGTTACAGACCAAATTTTCATGTAATCTTTATTGTTTTCGATTGATAATCAGCTGGTTTTTGGCTTAGCATGAAAAACCCGTAGAATTTTGGCTGGTAGCCTGTTTTTAATGAGCAAGACTTTTTGGCGCTAAGCAAATTTTTGTGCTTAGCAGCTCTATGAAATTGGCCCCTGTTACTACCAGTACCTTCAAATTCTACACTGTATGGAAAATATTTAATACACTTTCAATTACCTGTATACATGCAAAAATACAAAGCATATATTTGTAGGAGGAAAAAAGAAGATCTAGGCACATGTAATCTATACATTATACTAAATGTATGTATGTATGTACAGTGTCCTTCATGGGCTTAAATGTTAGCGAACAGCAGACACTGTAAGCGCCATAATGACTTGGGTCCGGAGTCCGGGGTCCGGGGCCCACTAAAGGGCCCTGGGAATTCGGATTCTAGAAGCTCTGTAATGCTATCTGAGGAATTTCCTCTGACTTTTTAAATCAATTTTGCTCGTTTTTACTAAATTATTAAATAAAGTTAACTTTTAATGGCATTAAACTCATTATTTGATTCCCATAGAATCGCGTGTACACTCAGCCTTAAAATCCTCATAAAATTGGAAGTACACCATGTATGTTTGGTTTTGTGGGAGCAGGTCACATATCAAAAATGTTTACTTCCGAATTTTAAAGAAATATCTTACTTATTTGAAAGTAAATAACGATTGTAGGCATCGAGCAAAATGATTGCGCTAGATATCCTGTAACTGTTTCAAAAAAGTTAATAAAACTAAATTAAAAATCACGATCGCAGAGGACGGCGATCCCGAAAAAATTAAGAACAATATAAAAACCACTGTGCGACGCCGGTTTAAAAAGGAACACCGTTTTTCTTGCTTTTCTTGCTTTTCTCAGCATCCATGATTGTAAAACTTCGAACAGGTCAGTTAAACAATATTTACTAAAAAATACAACCCCCCAAATCCACCCATTCCTGATCATTCAAGCAATTACCAATGGTGTATCCTTCCGTTTGAGAGCACAGACTGTCACCTGTGTTTTATTGAATTCATGAGTTTAAAACCTGTAGCTGCCCTTTAAAACAGCAATAAAGGGAAGAATAAATGTACAATGTACAGGTACATAATACTGGTAATCATGCAGAACCATAAACAATAAGTACACTGTGCCAAGGACTCTATCAGTAAATTCATGAATAAATTTCAGATAGTCAACTAAACAAAAATCAATGTTTGTACAACTACATGTACCTGTAATAGTATCATCTTGCTTAAATTCGATGGTACAAATTGTACAATGTCCACAGGGTAAGCTGATGAAATGATGAAAAACTATCTATAGTTTATCAATGTTTTATCTTGTTTTTGTACCTGTACACAAGCATCAATAATAAGAATTTGTAATACATAAATAATACATGTCTCATTCACACCAAGATAATATGATAACAAATAAATACTGAACATTGCTAAGTGTGTCTGAATAATAACCCAGTACACTTGTATACTGGCATGGTACATGTGCATGCCAACATACAATGCACCGTAGGCAATAATACACCATTTATAATGTGCATGTGTACAGGCCTAGATCTTACCCAGGCTCCATATATTGAGCACCCATTTGGATTTGTGAGCGCAGAGCTAAAATTAGCTAACTGGGGCAGAATTACTGGCCATGTTTGAGCTAATAATTTGATCAATAAACCATTCATAATCACACCTTGTTTTTGTAACCCGATTCAGCGAGTTCCTGTCAATGCTTGGGGTACATGTACAGGTACATGTTCCTACACACATGTACTTGTACCAAAAAGGTGTTCAATAAGATCAGTTTATAGCGACTCTGACAATGATTTTTCACTTGACGCCACTAGCACTACGCAGCCTAGCTAGAGGGCCTTGTTTTTATGGCCCACTTGTTCTCCATGCCGCAAGGATTATTGACTGTTGAAATGATGAGCGTAAATACTTGCCGGTGTCAGGGGCGCATGGGAGAGCGCGAGGAGATTATGGTGAATGTCAAGTTGCACAGTAGAATCAACGACTGGAGACATGATATGCAGGAATGGAATACATGAAATATGTAGATGATCATACTGTACATGCACAATGTATACAACCAGTCGAATCATAGACACCGTATTTATGACTTGACTGGTTATTGGAATGATTGTGATTTTGTATGCAGATCTATAATCCAAATGTACTTAAATACCGGTACATATTTTATATTACGTGCAGCACCAAATTAAAATCGGGGATGTACAAATACATTTGAAAAGTTCAATGCATTTCATTTTGGATATCACCTTAGATGGTAAAAAAGTAACAATATAAACTATTTCCCAAATATCCTCTTTACCAAATGGAGGAATTTGAACGATTGAGGCTGTATGGCAAAAAAATATAAGGCGGTATTCAAATCCGCCGAACTCCTCCAAAAAAAGGAAATGAATTTGGCCTACATTAGGGTTAAGGAATATCAGATGTAGATACCGGTACATGTAGTAATAAAACGTCTTTAGTATTGTGATATTACTAAAGACAAAATCAATACTACAACACAATGCAAATTTCTAGTCAATGAATTTATATATTGTCTTATCTTCCGTTGTAGATATTTGTAACCACTCCCATAGCTACAAATAATATTTATATCCGAAGGCCTCATTTTATTTCCTGTTACTATGTACATGTACATATTCCTATTTGCACACTGCAGTACATGTATGTCACGCATTGAGACACCAGACACCGCAAATTACCCAATACAACATGTACAGTTCAGTATCACTGTGAACAAGTAACAATGAATTTTTATTGTTAGCACTTGTGCTGTTTTACTTTTGTTAGATGTTCAGTGTTTGCGTGTACAGGACAGGAAAAAAAAAATTAAATATAGAAATGATACACTTGTCGAAAATATAGAAATGATGTATACATGTTAGATATGTACTTGTCGAATACACGCATTACAACATGTAAACTAACTATAGTCTGATTTTGTTCATAGAAGAAATATAATATTGCCCTTGAGTCTTGAGAATGTACGGTACATGTACTGTAGTACTGGAGATTTATGTAAAATGTCTTGCTCAAGAGCACACGCTATTCAATCAAAAGCAAATTTGTAAATACTGCAGTCACAACGAATCACTATTCATGACATAAGATGGACACCATTTTTTTCTGCCGGCTTTTTTAAAGCAAATTCCTATAGCACGTTAGCACACGCATCACAGGATCAAGTGAATATTGTAACAGTTATTGATTTCATGTATTCAATGTAGGGCATGCATTAAATTCTTGACATTTACACAGTACAGCGAGGTACACAAACTGTACACAATACACGTGTATCATTGGCTCTATGTTTCTTGACATGTGGATGCAATAAAAAATATATAAAAAAAACCAGAAAAATATTGTCCCTGAATACACATCAGTACTCTACAGAATTATTTCATCTGAAAGTTTTCAAATCTAAAAAAACTAAAAAACAACAACACATGTGTACATGTATGTAGAGCAACCTTTTTACCAAAAAAATATCCCAATACAGTACATGTACATGTACGTATACATGTACATGTAGCATACATTGTATGCAGACCTATGTACAATGTGCTGTGTGCATATCAATGACTTGAATTTAAGTGTTTTTATTCAGACAGTAAATCTGTGGGAATTTATTGTCCTTGACTGCTGTTGAATTCTCATCTTTTGTTATGATGGGATGGACAGACAGTGTTGCGTTTGGGCTGATAATGGGGTTTTGTTAGGTGTTCACTACATTACAACGGCTTCTCTCTCCCCCCCCCCCCCCCCCCCCCCCCATCCCAACAAAAGGTACAAAATAAACATGTTGTTTTCTCCAATATCTTTAGTCTAATATTATTCTGCATATTACAAATATGATACGTACACGTACACGCAGTCGTGAACCACATAACGATCGAGGCTCGATATTGTGTTTTCCTTTATTCCTACGTTATACCCAATCCCCATTGCTTTGCGCTTGCACCGTCGATCGAGGACCGAATTTTTCCATTCATACCGCCGACCGAGGGGCTTTTGTTCCCTTTGGTGTCTCGCCCCTCGGTCGTTATGTGGTGCCGGAACACTCTACACACACACTTTCGACACCAGATTTGTGTTACACATTTTTTGACATAACCCATTAAAATAAACAAATTATAAATATTCAAGTACAAACACATTGACAACAACTTTTCTAACTATTTGTCAACTCAGTTACATGTAGGATTAAACCTCTTCACAACATACAATGTGTACAGTACAAGTATGTACACTTTTTGCACACAGTACAATGAGCTCACAAACACTGGGCTCGCAAACACTGGGCTCGCAAACACTGGGCTCGCAAACACTGGGCTCGCAAACACTGGGCTCGCAAACACTGGGCTCGCAAACACTGGGCTCGCAAACACTGGGCTCGCAAACACTGGGCTCGCAAACACTGGGCTCGCAAACACTGGGCTCGCAAACACTGGGCTCGCAAACACTGGGCTCGCAAACACTGGGCTCGCAAACACTGGGCTCGCAAACACTGGGCTCGCAAACACTGGGCTCGCAAACACTGGGCTCGCAAACACTGGGCTCGCAAACACTGGGCTCGCAAACACTGGGCTCGCAAACACTGGGCTCGCAAACACTGGGCTCGCAAACACTGGGCTCGCAAACACTGGGCTCGCAAACACTGGGCTCGCAAACACTGGGCTCGCAAACACTGGGCTCGCAAACACTGGGCTCGCAAACACTGGGCTCGCAAACACTGGGCTCGCAAACACTGGGCTCGCAAACACTGGGCTCGCAAACACTGGGCTCGCAAACACTGGGCTCGCAAACACTGGGCTCGCAAACACTGGGCTCGCAAACACTGGGCTCGCAAACACTGGGCTCGCAAACACTGGGCTCGCAAACACTGGGCTCGCAAACACTGGGCTCGCAAACACTGGGCTCGCAAACACTGGGCTCGCAAACACTGGGCTCGCAAACACTGGGCTCGCAAACACTGGGCTCGCAAACACTGGGCTCGCAAACACCGGGCTCGCAAACACCGGGCTCGCAAACACCGGGCTCGCAAACACCGGGCTCGCAAACACCGGGCTCGCAAACACCGGGCTCGCAAACACCGGGCTCGCAAACACCGGGCTCGCAAACACCGATCTCACAAACAAACTGAGCTGGAAAATAGCAGGTCCTGGTGGAACTTGGGCTTTATTGAGAAATACAGCATGAAAAAGTATAGATAAAATTTAGTCAGCCGAAACTCACCTTGAAGTTACTACAGTTGACCCAGGCCACCAGACTATCCACCAATCGATCAAAGTTCTCGCAGATTAACTGGCTGTCCTCATCCGACATGAACATTTGGAAATCATGAGAAGCTTGGAGTCTAGACTGCGTGTCCTGCTTAAGAATTTGCGCGGCGATTTCGTCAAGCGTCATGTCTGCCATTATGAAGACTTAATAGTAACGACTAACAGAGCCTCCAATAGATTGCTCGGGAGCAAGTTTACACTTAAAAATTCCAAAAGCTCAAAGGTCCAACAGCAAGAACCAGTACTGGCAAGGACTGCTACATGTACTTGGTTGCATCCATGGTGAAACAATGTCTCATCTACCGGTAACTCTGGGGAAAAAAAGAAAAATGTACACAATCAATTGTAATAAATTATATAATACACATTCAAATCAGGGTTGGTGTACATATATGTGTACACAAGCACGCCACTACCATGATCAGTCAATGTTAATGATTAGACTCGCAGCATGACTAACAGATAATGGCACACGTGTACTCGTAATCTGAAGAATGACAGTTCAACAATTAACACAGTGTCGAATATTATGCACATCACCTCAATTAAGACTACACTGTTTTCATTCCTCCACGAGCACATTGTATGCAAGTACCAGTAATAGAGTATATTGGCCATACTCTACCAATGTCTAGAGTCTGTTTCTAAATTCGATACCCTGTGGAGACCTGAACACAATGGGGACAATGAGAGTCAAAGGGTCTCCATAGGGTATATTTCTATAGATTAATAGATCTCCAAAAGGTTTTCACGAAATAGATTCATGGATTTTACTCAAAAACTAGAGTTAGTGTTTGGGTTAGAATTACATGTAGGTTAGGGTATAATATAGGGTTTATTTAGTACAAATTTCAACCCAGGAAGTAAACCGTGGTTGAAATAGGAGCATTTTAAAGAGAACTTTTGACAATCCAAAACATTTGTACCCGAGAAATGTCTCCACAGAAATATAAATTTGCAGATTGATGCCCATATACATGTAAAATTTACAAAAATAGTTACAAAACATTAACAGGACATCAAAAGAAAAACCTGTTTTGGCAACCGATTTATACGTAGATGTACATTTTGTAAGCTACATGGATACACATTTTGTACTACACCATTTAGTCATACAAGTGAATTTAACTCACGTAATTTGTCCAAGAACCAAATGATGGCTAGCAGCTACTTCATTTGGAAGCAAATGAATGTGCTAACAATTTCGGCAACAATGAACCAATTTTCCAAGGTTCACATGAATGCACTTGAGACTCAACAAGTAAGGCAACTCAACATCAAGTGCATTTTAATACAAAGTCTTCTATTCTTTGCACAGAGTTACAATTGTCGTGAGAAAAAATAACCTACATTGTACATGTATGCAACAGTTAACTCTGGATCCCTGGCCAAAAGGAGGGGGGGGGGGGGGGGGGGTCGTGCTAGCAAAAGGGTAGGTTTTGATTTCTTAATGTCTGTGTGCCCGACTGCACATGATGAATAGACCTTAGAATGGGGAGTTTAGGTACCAGGCTAGTATAAGTAAACAGGATCAAGGATACAGCTTTGTACCAAAAAAAACTACAAGTACACACTTTGGGACATGTACAAAGTGTATGTATGTGGGTATTTCAGGTTCAGTGATTCATAGATGTAGCTTTGCTGGTTTTTTTGTTTATGCAATGATATAACAAAGCAACATACATGTACAACTAGAAAAGGGGCACTCGGATAGAGCACAGACCTCCGTCCCAACTGCCAATCAGCCCCAACTGCTAATCAGCCCCAAATGCAAAAAAGTGCTCCATCGTTACCAGTTGTGAAAAATCTCCCAACATTAACCCTAACCCTAACCCTACCTAATGCTACTTTTTACTACTAGTAGTAAAAAGTAGTATGCAGTACTCTCACTGACTTTTGTGCAATGCCTGTAGTAATTTTTAGTATTGGGTACTTCACCCCTTATTGCACTCGTAGTACTTTTGAGCATTGGGTCCCTCTGCTTGCTGAGTGTGCATTGCCCATGTATGCTGTGTAGGCTCTACAGCAAAAATTGTCACTTGGGACACAATGGGCCAAGGCTGGACTAATGCATTTTTTCCCAGGTAAGTATTACTGACCTGTATTGCTACTATTAGTATTTTGTAGTTGGCAGTATCTGTACTCTGTCAGTACACACCCAATCATCAGTCACGGAGAGACCCAATGCTACAAAATACTAAGTAGTATTCTGTAGTACGCAGTTCTTTAGCCCAAAGTAAGGCCTAGGGGGTTAGGGTTAAAAAATCATTCAAAGTGATCAAAATTTCTGATCTGGCTCCAGATCAATCTATATTGTTTTGGAATTATCCTTGACTCACAAGCTACATGTATCTACCCAAGCTATCTAATCCAAGTAATCCTGCTTACAAACAAACAAACAAACAAACAGACACCCCGACACAATGACAGACAGACAGACAAATGCTAGCAATCAATTTGTTATGATGCAAGACATTAACCCTAACCCTGCTAATGCAACAGAATACACCAGCTGTAAACAGTTCTTGCAAGTTATTGCATTTGGCGGTCAACATAAGTCTCCTGAATAAAAAGTATAATTTAAATCCCATTGAGTTTGGTCCCAAATTGAATCAAAAGTTTAACTTAGGCACATGGTGCCTTACATTTGTTTGAATTACATGTAGATCCGCGGCATCTTCAAGGAATCATGCACGACTCAAAAAGGCAACAGGTTTGGACTCCACTTTTTTTACTCAATTTCTTGGAAACGGAAGGTGCTGTGCTTGCGAAATTTGGTTTACAAATTTTGCCGGAAAATGGCAGGGCGGCTTTTATCGATCAATTTTTCTTGTTCAAAATAACAACAGCGCGTGGCGGTGTAGAACGGCACCACGTTCACGGGTATAGGGTGTCAAGTTTGTGGGTGTCGAGTTGACAGGGTGTCAGTGCAGTGTCACCGGTCGAGTTTACAAGGACAGGTGTCGAAGTTAAGTATACAGTGAGCAATAAGTCACAATAAGATACAAGTTGTCCAAGTTACGACTGACTGCTCCAAGGTACGAGCATCGCGAGTTGACCTGTTTCCACGACTTTGAACTGTTGAAGTTGAACAGATCATGAACATGTGAACAGATCAACATGATCAAACAAACAGAAACACGTCAAATATTTTGGTTGTAAAATCGTTAGGTTTAGACTCGTACTACTGAAAAAACGGAGACAAGAAATACGACATATATACACAAACATTATGATATACTTACATGTTAATCCGTGCCTTTTCCATTGTGTTCCATGTCCACCAGAAGTGAAAATTCTTGAATTAAATGTCACTGTTTTGTTTTGAGAACTTCAATTTATCATCATGTGCCGCCATCTTTGTCATTTGCGCTTCAAATCTACGTGACGTCATCGTCGCCTACGATAGAGGGCGCTATGACAAATAGTCGGTGGACAACCGTCGTCTAACAAATAGCTTTACGGAAGAACAAATGTTTATTTGGCTGATTTATAACAATATGCAGTTGATAATTTGATTGGTAACTTAATCCATAATGTTAGTGGGTGCTGTTGTCCAGTGGTTACTGTGTTTGACTCGGGTGCGATGTTCCTGACGTGAACATGGTGCCTGTGTTCTTAGGCAAGACACTTTACTACGCTTGCTTCTTACCACCCCAATGAGTAATTATGGGTTCATACGGTGGTAGCTTGATCAAATTGTGCTGATCTAGAGCTACTGCAAAAATGGTCTCGTTTCTGATGAAAAGCTGTGCTTTGTGGTCATTTCTTCGATTCGACTAAGGGTTTTGAAAGCCCCGCGGTTTGTAAAGTGACTTTTAATCGTGTCCACCGCGCGTACTGCTGGGCGCCGGCCGGAAAACGCTGATGCGCTGAATAAGTTAATTTCCTAGCGCAGAAATAGGCCGTTCCGGTTTGTTTTTTACCACCCTGTATACGTATATGCCCTTCAAAACAAGATCCTTATAAACTCCAACATCATCAGTGTTAGTTGTTAGACAGTGGAGGCATCTATATCCTGTATCTTGTAGTTAAAACTCCCAAACGGTTCACCATGGAGTCTCACTCTGTTTTGCAAATCACAACTATGTATTAAGCCCCCTATAATGATTGGGATACATTCGTAGAGCATTCAGTGCAATTTTACAACGAAAAACATGCCATAAAATGAGGCTTAAATCTATCACTCTGCTTTCAATTCAAGTGGTCAAACAATGCTCAGAATGCCCCACAGACCATCTAGAAATTAACATTTTCCCCGGCCCTAAGGCTGGCCCCGGACTTTTGAAGCCGTAAAGTGATTCGCGCTAGGCGCTCCCAGTTTCATACAAATTAATAATCCTGGGAGGTCTGCTCCTGAAAGTAGAGGGCGCTGTATATAATTCATGGATGCTGAATCTCAACAATTTTTTTTTATAGATTAAACAGCACTTACAAGCTACCTACATGTACTTCAACTAGCAGGATGCCGCGCTTCGCGCGGCACCTGCTAGCTGGGTGAAATCGTAACTTATAGATACACCTTGTTGACGTCTTAAAAACATAATGGATTGTGTGACAAACAAATCGCGAAACTTAGCGAGTAGAGTACCAGCTAGAAAGTATTTCGAGCGCACGAAATTATTTCGAGCTCACGAACAGATATTCTTGGAGCGCACGAAGTCATTTCGTGGCCACGACAACATTTCGAGCTCACGAAATAAGTTATTTTGAGTGCACGAAATAAAATACTCAAATTATTTCGTAACGGTGATTTTTATTCGTCATGTCCCTTTAGGGGCTCCGTAGAATACCATCGACTCTGAATAACAAACAATCTTTGTAAAAATACTTCCCGACTTTCGAACTAATAATACTCAATAGGCAGTCCATCTTCGCTTGCATGCCTGCGTCTCGTGATTTTTTAACAGGAATCGTACGGGAAACAATACGAACCACTTCGGGATTTCTGATTTACTTCGTCACGATTGAAAAAACCAACAGACCGGCCGTCTGACAGTGCGCCCTCAACTGACGTAAGGCCGTTGTGAAAGGTAATTCTGTCTCCCCTGGTAAATGTGTCCCCCCGGACAGACTTACCAGGCCGTGACCCGGTAAATCTGTCCGGGGGGACACATTTACCTAGGTATTTCTGTCCCCCTCCAGGTAATTCTGTCTCCCTGCCCAACGTTAAACGTGTCCCCCTGGTAAAATTGTCCCGTGCAACGTCACAAGTCTAGCACCCACTAGACGCAACAACCAGTGTAGTACAGGTTCACCCCTTCACGGTGCATCATTTGTGGCAGACTGTAGGATGTGTAGCGTACTACAAATTACAGGTGGTCAAACGTGCTGCCACATTTCGTGCTGGGTATATAGAATTTGTACGCGTGCAAGAAGTCTGAAAATACTGATTACCGCTAATTTCCCTTTCGCGCAGAAACGTAGATCGGTTGGTTTGATTAATACAGTTATTTATATTTTTATTTTCATTTTGATAAATCGATGAAGGGAACAGAAGTCCAAATAATAAATACCATGTGGGCTTTTCATTGAAATAACATCAAAATAACCACTTATGTGTGGAACATTGGGGGACAAAATTACCTAGAGAGGGGACAGAATAAACTGGAGGGGGACGGAATTAACGGCTCTAGGGGGACACTTTTACCTAGGTAATTCTGTCCCCCCGGACAATTTTACCGGGGGACAGAATTACCGTCCACACCGTCACGTTTCTAAATTGAATATTCATATCCACGATAGGCCATACAATTTCGCGACATTTTTCCACGATAAAAGTTAAGATTGAGGCAATAGCGATATGTTTCGGAGTGTTTTTAGAGAGATAATGTTGTAATATTTAAGTATTGACAATGTGAAAGGAAGAAATTTTCCCAGAAGGCAACACGAAAGGAATAAATCATTGTTTTTACGTTCCAAAACTGCGACTACAAAATGGTCGACGCGCAGGAATTCGAAGGCAAAGCCGAAGCCGAAACGTAGTCACGTTTCTGAATTGCATATTCATATCCACGATCGCCATACAATTTCGCGACATTTTTGCACGATCAGAGCATTGAGGCAATAGCGATGACAAACAAACCGCGAAACTTAGCGAGTAGAGTACCAGCTAGAAAGTATTTCGAGCGCACGAAATTATTTCGAGCGCACGAAATTATTTCGAGCTCACGAAAAAAAAAATTTGGAGCGCACGAAGTCATTTCGTGGCTACGAAAACATTTCGAGCTCACGAAATAAGTTATTTTGAGTGCACGAAAAAAACTAAAATTATTTCGTAACGCTGATTTTTATTCGTCATATGTCCCTTTAGGGGCTCCGTAGAATACCATCGACTCTGAATAAAAACAATCTTTGTAAAAATACTCCCGACTTCCGAACTAATAATACTCAATAGGCAGTCCATCTTCGCTTGCATGCTGCCTGCGTCTCGTGATTTTTAACAGGAATCGTACGGGAAACAATACGAACCACTTCGGGATTTCTGATTTACATCATCGTGAAAATCCTGATTAAAAAACCCAACAGGCCGGCCATCTGACAGTGCGCCCTCAACTGACGTAATGCAGTCACGTTTCTAAATTGCATATTCATATCCACCATCGCCATACAATTTCGCGACATTTTTGCACGATCAAAGTTGAAATTGAGGCAATAGCGATATGTTTCGGAGTGTTTTGAGACAGATAATGTTGTAATATTTAAGTCTCGACAATGTGAAGCAACGAAATTTGCCCAAAAGGCAACACGAAAGGAATAAATCATTTTTTAACGTTCCAAGCCTGTGACTGCAATGTGGTCGACGCGCACGAAATTCGAAGCCGAAAATGGAGCTGGCGCTCAAACTCCGCAATAACCAATGGAGTATAAAGGTCAAATAACACGGAACGGGCCAACCCAATCGCGAACAACAAACTCGGCACCAACTCGGCCACCGCGCGAGCAAGGCGGATACAATCAATTTGCGAAGGCTTCGCGTAACGCATGCAGCCGCCGCTCAATCGCAAACAGCCAACAATTCGGCAACCGAGTTACGGTAGTACGATTTCGGGAAGGCTTCGGCCCGAACTCCGGGCAGGGACAATGCAAAAATAACGCAATAGTTCATGCAAAAAGGCCCGCAGACATCGACAGGCAATCGAAAAGCGATTACGCGTTTATCGGTAACGTCCGTTTCTTTTAAATCTCACCACGGACGAATACGATTTTTTTCCCCGGGGGATTCCCCGGGGGATTCCCCGTCGCGAACGGTCCGGCACCCCGCCGCACCGACGCCGGCGGCACACGCGCGCGGCGACGAGTCGCCCGACCAAAAGCCAACATGGCGCCAACCACGCGCCAAGATGGCGCGGCCCTGTGTTTCCAAGATGGCGCGGCCCTGCGTTCCAAGATGGCGGCGCCCAGGGACAAGATGGCGAATTTAACATCTTTTATAGTATAGACTAGCAGGATGCCGCGCTTCGCGCGGCACCTGCTAGCTGGGTGAAATCGTAACTTATAGATACACCTTGTTGACGTCTTAAAAACATAATGGATTGTATGACAAACAAATCGCGAAACTTAGCGAGTAGAGTACCAGCTAGAAAGTATTTCGAGCGCACGAAATTATTTCGAGCTCACGAACAGATATTCTTGGAGCGCACGAAGTCATTTCGTGGCCACGACAACATTTCGAGCTCACGAAATAAGTTATTTTGAGTGCACGAAATAAAATACTCAAATTATTTCGTAACGGTGATTTGTATTCGTCATATGTCCCTTTAGGGGCTCCGTAGAATACCATCGACTCTGAATAACAAACAATCTTTGTAAAAATACTTCCCGACTTCCGAACTAATAATACTCAATAGGCAGTTCATCTTTGCTTGCATGCTGCCTGCGTCTCGTGATTTTTTAACATGAATCGTACGGGAAACAATACGAACCACTTCGGGGTTTCTGATTTACGTCGTTACGATTGAAAAAACCAACAGACCGGCCGTCTGACAGTGCGCCCTCAACTGACGTAAGGCAGTCCCGTTTCTAAATTGAATATTCATATCCACGATAGGCCTTACAATTTCGCGACATTTTTCAACGATAAAAGTTAAAATTGAGGCAATAGCGATACGTTTCGGAGTGTTTTTAGAGAGATAATGTTGTAATATTTAAGTATTGACAATGTGAAAGGAAGAAATTTTGCCAGAAGGCAACACGAAAGGAATAAATCATTGTTTTTACGTTCCAAAACTGTGACTACAAAATGGTCGACGCGCAGGAATTCGGAGGCAAAGCCGAAGCCGAAACGTAGTCACGTTTCTAAATTGCATATTCATATCCACCATCGCCATACAATTTCGCGACATTTTTGCACGATCAAAGTTGAAATTGAGGCAATAGCGATATGTTTCGGAGTGTTTTGAGACAGATAATGTTGTAATATTTAAGTATCGACAATGTGAAGCAACGAAATTTGCCCAAAAGGCAACACGAAAGGAATAAATCATTTTTTAACGTTCCAAGCCTGTGACTGCAATGTGGTCGACGCGCACGAAATTCAAAGCCGAAAACGAAGCTGGCGCTCAAACTCCGCAATAACCAATGGAGTATAAAGGTCAAATAACACGGGACGGGCCGCCCAATCGCGAACAACAAACTCGGCACCAACTCGGCCACCGCGCAAGCAAGGCGGATACAATTAATTTGCGAAGGCTTCGCGTAACGCATGTAGCCGCCGCTTAATCGCACCGAGTTACGGCAGTACGATTTCGGGAAGGCTTCGGCCCGAACTCCGGTCAAGGACAATGCAAAAATAACGCAATAGTTCGCGCAAAAAGGCCCGCAGACATCGACAGGCAATCGAAAAGCGATTACGCGTTTATCGGTAACGTCCGTTTCTTTTAAATCTCACCACGGACGAATACGATTTTTTTTAAATCTTATTCCCCGGGGGATTCCCCGGGGGATTCCCCGTCGCGAACGGTCCGGCACCCCGCCGCACCGACGCCGGCGGCACACGCGCGCGGCGACAAGTCGCCCGACCAAAAGCCAACATGGCGCCAACCACGCGCCAAGATGGCGCGGCCCTGTGTTTCCAAGATGGCGGCGCCCTGCGTTCCAAGATGGCGGCGCCCAGGGACAAGATGGCGCATTTGTCATCTTTTATAGTATAGATAAGCGTGACCTTGCTAGTGTTTTGTCCAAATGACGCCTTATTATAGCGCCCTCATACGACCACGCTATGTCAGATCTACTTGACATCATCATCATCATTCACGCACGAAGTGCGTATGCACATGGCGCCCTAGATCGCCACACCACCTTCCTCCATTCGCCTCTGTCCTGCGCCAGTTGGGTGGCGCCCTCTACTGTTAGTCCTAGAGTGCCCAGATCCTTTTTGAGCACTGAGATCCAGGTTATTGTTTGGCCTCCTCTTAACTTTTTCACTTTTCTGTACACTTCTCGTAGTGCTGTTTTTGCAGGTGTTTCTTCTGGTAGTCGCATAGCGTGGCCGTACCATCGCAGTCTTCTGGTCTTGATTTTTGCGCTCCATTTTTCTTGTGTTGTCTTGTTGTACAGGTCTTCACTGGATATTTTCTTTGGCCATTTGATGTTTATAGCCTTTCGTAGTATTCTTCGATGGTACGAGTCGATCTTTTTTTCCGCGGTTTGGTCAGCGTCCACAGTTCCGAGTTGTATAGAAATATGCTTTCTGCGCACGCTCTGAACACTCTGATCTTCATTTGGATGTTGAGGTTGTTGTTCTCGAAGATGTGTTCAAGTTTTTTCATTGCGTTGTTCGTCAGCTGTTTTCGTCTTTTGATGTCTTCGTTGGTATCCATAAGGCTACCGAGGATCTTACATTTCTTCCAGTCCTCTGGTCCGTTCTTCTTTACCAGGTATTCTTCGGTTTTTGCTTCGTTTATTTTTAGGCCTCTGTCTTTCAACTTCGGAAGTGTGATGTTCTTTTCTTTTTCGATCTTGAACTTGTTGTTGCTCGCTGCCCATCCTATGTCATCTGCATACTTTGGCCTGATGATGGTGCCATATTCGGGTGGTTTGCAGTACGTGTGGTCCCTCATTTCCGGTGGTAGGTCTTCGTGCGTACTCTCGTTTGTTGGTGCTTTGGCGTATGTGTGTTCTTCACTCTGCGGGTGGTCTTGCAGGGCTTTTGCCAAGTATAGCGTGAAGAGTATTGGGCTGAGGCAGTCTCCTTGTGGAACGCCCATTTTAGTTGGAAAGGAGTCTGATGTTTCACTCCCCACTCTCACTTTTAGGGTGACGTCTTCGACCAGTAGTTTGATAAGGTGGAGTTCCGCTTGGTCTAGAATCGTTGCCAGGTCTTCTATGAGGGTGTTACGTCTCACTGTGTCGAATGCCTTGCTCATGTCCATTAAGGTGATGTAAAGTTCGTAGTCTTTGGATGTTATTGCCTTCTCTGCAAGGATCTTGTATGCGAAGATGTGTTCTGTGGTTCCTCTTCCTGCACGGTAGGCTGCTTGATCTATTGGGATATTCTCGTCTATTTTGTCTCCTATTCTGCGAATCAGGCATATGGCGAGTATTTTTCTGAGCATCGACAAGAGTATGATTGGTCTTAGGTTGGTTAGTGGTCCTCTTGCCTTTCCCGGTTTTTGGAGCGGTATCAGGATTCCTAGCTAGATGATGACCTGTGCGCGCGCGCCACAGACGCGCGTGGTTTAGGTTTAAATTACGTCACACTTACGAACTTTATAAACTGCAGCGCGCGTTGCTAACACTCCACATAACCACAGCGCGCAAACAAACTAAAACGTACACACACACAGGCAGTAAAAGTAAACGACCATTGCGTGGTATAGGTTCAACCCAAGAAGTCCGAAGACAATAGACGATTTTGTTCGCTCTTTGAATTTTAAAATCAACTGTCAAAATGTCAGGTTTTGATGTGTCAGGTTTTCTGAAGGATTTGATCGCTGGTGGTACGGCCGCAGCCATCTCTAAGACCGCCGTAGCGCCCATCGAACGTGTCAAGCTGCTGCTTCAAGTAGGCTTGTCAATCACTTCAAGTTATAACTCATACCAAATTCGTCAATGCTCGAGCAAGTTTCAGATGGCTCAGTAAAGGAGCCGCAGCTGACGTTGCTTTCTCTCCAGATATTATCCGATTAGTTCCAATGCACAATGTCTGGGAAAATCTTGGTTCCTTCCTGCTGATTGGAATCATTTAGTGATAGTTCTCTTCTTTTGTCCCCTTTTTTTTTGTTGGACAGGTCCAAGCGGCCTCAACGCAGATTGCAGCAGACAAGCAATTTAAAGGCATCGTGGACTGCTTCAGTCGTGTCATCAAGGAGCAAGGCTTCACTTCTCTCTGGCGCGGTAACCTGGCCAACGTCATCCGCTACTTCCCGACCCAAGCCCTCAACTTTGCCTTCAAGGACAAGTACAAGAAGCTCTTCCTCAGCGGAGTGGATAAGCGCACCCAGTTCGCCCGATACTTCGCCGGCAATCTAGCCTCAGGAGGCGCGGCAGGGGCCACCTCGCTCTGCTTCGTCTACCCGCTGGACTTCGCCAGGACTCGCCTGGCGGCCGACATCGGAAAAAGCGACGGAAGTGGCCGGCAGTTCAAAGGCCTGGGCGACTGCTTGACCAAGATCGTCAAGTCCGACGGGATCGTCGGTCTGTACCGGGGCTTCGGGGTGTCCGTCCAGGGGATCATCATCTATCGGGCTGCTTACTTCGGCACCTACGACACCGTGAAGGGATTGATTCCATCCCAGTACAACAATATCTTCATTAGCTGGATGATCGCTCAGACGGTGACCACAGGCGCGGGCGTGACCAGCTACCCGTTTGACACCGTGCGTCGCCGCATGATGATGCAGTCCGGACGTAAGGACGTGATGTACAAGAACACCATGGACTGTTGGAGGAAGATCTTCAAGCAGGAAGGACCAAGTGCCTTCTTCAAGGGAGCCTTCTCTAATGTCCTCCGTGGAACAGGCGGAGCACTGGTGCTGGTGCTGTACGACGAAATCAAAGCACTTCTCTAAACTACTCAAGGATTTACAACCAAAACATCCATGTCTCACCAACAATAACATGAACAAGAATTATTAAATTATTACTTTAAAACAGTTGCCACAAATAATTTTATTTTCAACATGCACGATTGACTCTTTCTGGGTAATGATTTGAAAAATAAGCTAATATCTTGTTTTAAAAACGATTCGGTTATCAAAGTTTCATCCCATTAATTGTACAGAATACAACAAATATTTTTATTATTTTTTTGCAAGGAAAGTCGTTTTTAAATAGTTCGACTATTAAAGAATCAGTTTGTAAACCAGCTTTAAGATTATGAAATGACAAAATTTGATATTGGAACTGAACTCAAAATAACTTTTAGATTTTCCTGCTTAATCAAAGTTTAACACTTAATTGTACTCGCAATGTGACTTGCTTGTTAAAAAGTCATATAAATTGTTATATAAAAGAGACTATTAACAACAACATCGAACAAATCATCTTCTATGTCTCTTTGTTTTTCACCATTATTATATAATTCTTGGAAGACGAGTTGAGTTTATCCTCCGTTTGTTGTGGTTGTTGGTTCGAGAGAAAACCTCAGGTTCCACTGCACTAAATACGCGCTCATACTGACAGTAAGGTGGAGTAGAGTGGCAATGTGGAAATTACAGACCCCAGGACATTTTTCTTTTCAATTTTACTATAGGGTTGACTGAATGAATATTTTTTTATAATCCTTTTCCCAAATCACCCCGAGAGTGGTCGTCCATCTCTGGGCCCGGGTCTAAAATGTACCCCCACCCCCGTCTTTATGCTAAATAGATCTACAAGTTGGTCTATAATGTGAACCAAATTTCACCAGATGGAAGCCACATGGAAGCAACATTGTTGTTGAGGATCATACACCTTATAAGATCAGAGCCATGACATCAGCCCATTGAAAACAGGGGGAGGTATAGATGAGAGAAAGGAAAAACGAGGTCATCTTTAGCCAAAAATGAAGATGTGTCTATTTCTTTATTAATGCATTACTCGCTATCTAAAAAAAATGGACGGAGTTCTTAAACAATTTATGGCACTTATAGGAACATTGACAAAACATAATTGGGCGGTTTTGACGGTCTTGACGCGCCTGTTTTAACTTATACTCGAACTAGGTTTGTTTCGTTGGTGAATAAATTATGAGCTGTATACATTAAATATTAAAAAGAAGTTACATACAGAATAAAAAACGTCAATTTATAAAAATGTCTCTACATAAAAACAATTACAATGAAACGGTAAATAAGAAATAATAACAACAAATCAAAAAAGTGTACAATTGACAATACAGTAAGGTTTCCCACTTTAAAAAGCACCAACTGGAATTATTTTAAAATGTGTAATTAACATATTTGGAAAAGAAAAAACACTCCACTCCACAATTTTTCAAAGACATTATATGGAAAGTATATCAAGTGAAACCTTATTTACATCAAAAATTATTTGTTAAAACAAACAACTGCCAGTGTAGCATTCCATGTCAGATTCCATGAAATCCGGCCTCATAGGTACGGCAGTATTTCGCATGCCTAAGTGAAGGTAATGAGGAGAATAACTGTCACGTGAGAGGATTTTACCAATAAGAAAAAGGGTCCGATTCACGGTATTTTTTGCATATTAGTTACATCGGCACTGGTTTCATTTTAATACGAAGGTCAAGGGTGTGCCCTCAGCTCAATAGATAACTAGGTTCAATTGATGATTTTCATAAACATTTCCCCTATAAAGTACGAAAAGCTCGTGCGAAAAATATCACAAGATGATCTAATCGGAAGTTTGTACCATCTATCAGATCATTTCTACATTTGTTTTTAATTATCCACATGATACAACGTAACTTTGTAATAAAATGATACAATTACTTAGTAAATTTGACTTTATCATTTAACTATAGCACGTTCAATTTTTCACAAAACTAGAAGTTAACAATTAGGCACATAATACAAGTTTTAGTGTTCCCAAAACATCTTATAATTATTTTGAAATGCAACAGCAATCCAAATCAAATCTATGCGGATATTGTTTTATTTATTTTTAGAAAATTGTTAACTATGATATCTGAAAAATATAACTTTAAATATCTGAAAAAGATCAAAGAAAAAGATAATTTTCAGGAAAACACAAGTAGGGGGCCTAGAGCTCAAGTTTACTATGTACAATACCGTCAATTTTTTTAATAAGTATACAAAAGTAATTTATACCAAAATTATGAGTGTAGATATAAGAAATTATAAATCTGCACTGCAACAGTATAATATGTTGGACGAAGATGGAATTGGAATAGATAAAAATAAATGAATTTACAAAGTCCCCACAAGTTTTATACATGTATTATACGATAAGCTAACAACGCCAAATACAAATGTAAAAAAAACACAGGTAAAAAGAAATTCGCGTGAATGAATGCAACGTCGGTGTGACGTATTAGTCTACGAAATCCGTGCGTGATTGTTACAGTAAAATGTTTAATAAACTTAATGTTACAGATTTCGTCACCGTCGATACGAAGTGACCTTAACCTCCGCATATGCAAAGTGGAACATTTGTGTTTCGAGATACAAACGATATAAGTTGACGATGTTTTGAATTTTTATATCAATATAATTTTAGCTTCAAAATCCATATTTGTTTTACATTGTCTCAAATCTTGAGACTTGAATGACACGTTAATGTATGCTTTTTGTTGAACAATATACATGTAACTCTTAACGAGTTAATAATTAATTATAACGTTAACCACAATTCGTTAAACCGCAAAAATCAGATGGCCGTTTTCTAATTGTCAACAGGCATACAACTTTGTACGATAAGTTTTCTATTTGCCAACGTTATGGGTACTTTATCAACTTTTCTCAACATAAACTCATTCTACCTTCTCAAAATGATTTAATGAATCTACTCGGAAATTGAAGTTCATTATCAATATGATAAGCGTAAATGTTGGCCCATACCACTACCACAAAACAAAAACGTGTAAGCCTTTTATGCTTTAAAAAAACGAAACAAATCAAAATCAAAGCTGCGAGTTTACACGGCGTCGTTTGTTTTTTTCAGACCTTTATAATCTTTTTCCCGATGTCTGTTTTGGTCTCATCCATAGTTACCTCCGCAGTGGGCACGATGTCTCCTTCATCTTCCATGAAAGCCTCGTTGCTGATCCCCTGCTCTTGCTTCGTACCCGGCAGGTCTTCGGGTCCGGTCTTACCATCAGGTACCGGGGCAGGAGGCGGGGCAGGAGGCGGTGGGGCCCCGGTACCGTTTGGTTGGGTTCCCGCTGGGGCGTTGTTAACGCTGGACTCGCGGCCTCGCTGCGCCTTGGCCAGCAAGAAAGAGTCGTTTGTCTGAACGATTTCGTGCTTAAAACCTGAAATATTGAACCAAAGTATTTTTGTGTGTTTAACAATATTGTGGTGCAAACAGGAAAAACAACATATTGAATGGCTGATGACTCAAGTCGGGAAGATTCTCGACTCGAGTCAGCACACATTCTGTGTAATTGAAGTTGCTCTTTCTGTTCGCACCAAATCGGTTCGTAATCAGACACGAAAACATAGATGTGATCAACAGGTTCCAATTCATCATCAAAATGTTACCAAATTTGTTTTAGTCTGGTACCTCGAATGCGTAACGTAGAACTTAACTATCAGACTGTTAACTGTCTTTGTCTGCTCGACAATGCTTGACAAAATATAAGTCTGAATATTCAAATCATCATTTCGGTGTAAAATACAACACAGGCCTTCGAGACTAAGTTAATTGTTTACTACATTACATGTTTACTCAGCTACATCCATGGCAACAGAATGATCGCATACCTGGTTTGGGCGGGGTACCATGCTTCATGTACTTGGTAAGCATGAAGGATTCAATGGTTTGACAAGCCACGCCCCCTACGATGGGGGGCGGTTCATCCAGCATCTCTAGAGCCACCGAATTGTCGCCATGAAAGAGTTTCGACCTGATCAAAAACACACGTTATTTATCAAAATACAACCGATCTCTGAGCATTTGTTCGTAACAACGAATGTAAAATGAGATTTTGGATCAATGCCGGGACCAGTTGCGTATCTACAGCGCATAGTTGTCAGACAGATCGTGTGCTGCGGCCGTAGCAACAAATGTCGTAACTTTCCCCAAAACGTACTTAATATTGACGTCAAAATTGACTTACGTATCGGAGTCCTTGCCCCTGTTGGCAAATCTGCTGTAGCCACATCCAATGATCATTACAAACAGCAAGAGGACAGCAATGGCTGCGGCTACGATGATTCCTATGTAGGCATTATCTGTAAGTAACAAAGTCACAAATTCATTTCTTGAAGGTCGTTTAAAAAGCGAAAAAGACACTCATGGCTTAAAGGTTTCGTATACAATGTTATCAGTTGTGAGTTTTTAAATCGAAAGAATGCTGTATATTCCGAGAAAATAGTATGCCAAGATTTCGATATATGGAACCAAATACTCAATGAAATTTTTTCTTTTATTCTTTAAAAAATAATAATAGCATTTCAGAAAAAATACTTTCACAGGGACTTTAGAGGCATTAATATCTTAACATCAAGTAAGATTTTGCACAATAATGTGGTTGGTTTACTTTTTGGCCAGTTACAAAATGTATACTATCCCTATAAATGCTACATAAAACCCAGTTCATATCGGGCGCCTAAACAGCGCCAGAGCTTTCAATTTTGTTGGTGAGAATTCGCAGCGCGAAATCTTGCCGTGATGTCACAAAATGATTTTCGCGTTTACTTTTTTCTTCTAAATGTAAATCTATGCGTGAATTTGTTATGTATTTTAAGATATTTAGATTTTGAAAAAAAAAGAAAAAATTAGAATGAAAAGTTGACAAACAATTATTAAAACTAGCCTAATGTTAATTGCATATAATTATTAACAAAATCAAGAAAATATGAAACCTACCATCTCTGCCACCACTTGGTGGTAGGGGTTTCTTGTCACATCGATATCCAAAGAAATTCTTTTTGCATCTATAAAAACCGATTTAAAATGAATAAATAAAAGATATTCAATTCCCTTTATTGAAATAATACAATATGATAACATTGTTCATTTGATGATAAAAGCATAAATGTTGGCACATAGTCAAAGTATATCATGAGAAAGATAGGGCCATCAGAGATTTGACCTTTGGAAAAAAAAGTATAGGTAGTTGCAATGGCAGCCAAATTTTGAAAAAATATTGTCATTCTATCTATACATTTCTTTTTAAGAGACAAATCTACGATGGCCCTATAGCTAAATATCTTTGTCATGTCAATAGAATTTAGTGACTCCTCAAATTCGATGCTTTTAGCATTTGATTGAAATTGTTCACCAATCTGCACGACTATCGCTTATACTGAAAACGAGATACGAGAAATACGGTTGCGATAACTGGGCTCCAAACGTAGGCACATCGTGCACAAGGGCGTACGAAATCAAACACATTAAAACAATTACACAAATAAACCACAAGGGAAACTGACTATGTAAATTGTATGTTGTTGTATCGTAACATTGGGCATGATCCCTGGCCACACGGCATTCTGGTGTTCATGTCTTCTGACTAGTGCCCTCGAACAAAGATACTGACAATTAGGTTGACGCCAGTATAGGGCAAGATAGCTCAATAATTGGTACATCGCCGGTCTGGTGTTCCGGTGGTCACAGGTTCGATTCCCGCCTTACCAATTTCTTTGTCCACTTTGAAATTCAAACATTAAAAAAAGTTACATTTTGTTCAAATTTCTATTGACACGTTATAGTTACAACACTCAAATGAACAAACCGCGGATGGTCGCATAACTCACCTGCAGACAATGTAATCGTTGTTAGGGTGACAGGTGGAATGATTTAAACAATAGCCTTTGTTGTCCTTACAACTTGCCGTACACTTGGTTTCCTTGGCAACGCATTTCATATCTGGGTTAAGGCACGGTCGGATGTCACACGCATCGTTCAGTTCTTCAATATCACCTGAAATTGGTATATTAAAGGTTTAGGATTCTAGGACGATGGATGACCATGGCGTTATGAAGCGTTTCAACGCCGTAAATTTAGAGCGTTTTAACGCCGTAGTAAGGCGTTATAACGACGTAAATTTAGAGCGTTTTAACGCCGTACTAAGGCGTTATAACGCCCGGAGATCAGGCATCGTAATATACAATATTCTTTCCGAATTCCTCCATGATACAACAAGCATACATTGTGTCGTGGACATCCACCTTGTGTTTCTAAAGCATGTGTTTGTTTATTTATTGTAGTGTTTAAATATTTGCGACTCGAATTGACTCCAACTAAATACTTGATTCTACTCGACTTTCTTGACCTAATGACTCGACTGGACATATTATTAAATTTACAGTATTTATTTTAATATTAGATTAAAAATAATTATATTATTAATTAAATTAAATTAATTATAAAAAGTTATATCGACAGACTCGTGTTTACAAAGCACGTCAGCTGCTCATTATATAATTGATACGAACCACTGTCTTTTACAACTTGTAAGTCCTGCACCTCGAGCGCCCCCAACGTTCCATTAAGGCCAACATTCTCGAAGAGAGCCGTTAATACTTGTGCGCGCTCTTCAACGTTGAGGGCGACTTTAAATTCCAGCCGAACATCCACAATGATGCTTCCGTTTCTATACGCCGGAAAGATAAAATTATTAAAGTTATTTAAACATTCATATAAAAAACAAACATATTTTCAAACAATCGTATCAGACATTGTACAAAAACTGAAGCAGTCATCAGAAAGCTTTTGTAAACTTACCGGAATTCCAACACAGTTACGGACTTGAACTTGTCATTGTTAGAGTATAACCCTCTCAGCTGCAATTAAAAAGTAGCAAACAATTACAAAGTGGTCGCAATAAAACGATCGGTTCCCACATAAAATATCCAATCCATGACTACATCTGTCTTAATCGACACATTTCATCAAATCATTGTATAGTAAATGACTTAAAACAAACTAATCTACAATTTGGTCTCAGTGACTTTATATAGCTGAACATACGTTCTCAGCACATCCCTAATCCCTCAAGACACAGTTCCAAAAATGACACTTAACGTAGTCAAAGGTCAGGGGTGAACGTTTCAAGGTAGGATACATGCACCATTGGTAATTGCTTGAATTATCATAAATGGGTGGATTTGGGGGTTGTATTTTATAGTAAATATCGTTTAACTGCCCTGTCCGAAGTTTTACAATCATGGATGCCGAGAAAAGCGGCGTTCGTTTTCAACCGGCACCGGGCAGTTGTTCTTATGTTGTTCTTGCTTTATTTCGCGATCGCCGATCGGAACAATTACAGAATATTTAGCGCATTCATTTTTCAAGCGCATAAAATCATTATTTACTTTCAAATAAATAAGACATTTCCTAATAATTCGGTAGTAAAACGTTTGATATCTGCAAATGGTGTATCATACCTTTAAGGTGGGAACAAGTTCAACCCCATATCAATTCAGTACATTGATATTATATTACATACCTTGTCAATCAGCAATATTTTCAAGTCCGTCTTGTCGCCTGGGTTCTCAATCTCACTGTAGTTCATATTACTGATCGTGAAGCGTATAACTAACCTCTCTCCCAGAGGATCTAGATAACAATCATATACATTTGAATCAAGAGATACGATAACATTATATAGGCCTAATACTAAGATTGTTTTTCATAACCGCTTCAGAGCCAATGTAATCTATTCTAACGAGCTGAACAATTTTGTTTTATAAGGAACAGACGAAACACCATTTAGTTCTACGAAAAGGATCACCAAACAGTTTTGAAAGCTTGGACAGTGAAACAAAAATATTTGCATAGACGAAGCTAAAGTGTTGAAAAACAAAAAGCGATTGAATTACACGACAAACACACGCGACAGCACATAGACCCTTCAGGGACCACAACTTATAACGGACGACCAATCTTTCTGGCATGCTGCATTGCACAATCTGATCTCATATGAAGCAAGATATATGATGGAAGAACATTGGTCATTGTGTACGAAAATGTATACCTACTGTGGACCTCTAAACTATTTACGTCCACATGATGCAGAAAGAGGTTACGTCCACAGTAAGTTTTACCCATACCGAAAAAGAGCCTACAGTTATGTGACGATCATGATAATTAAGAGAGTGACCGGTCACGTGAGTGGATTTAACCAATAATAGAACAAAATGGGTTCGATATTTTAAACTTTAAACTTACCCACGTGTCAGGCTCTCGACCAATAAGAATGGCTAAACTGTGTCAGATATTTATGAATATGAATTTAGAAGAGTGATTTTACCGGTTAGGAGTTGTGGCGTGGTTTCTTCATCGGTGAATTCCTCGGTGTTAACGGCGGTTGTAGCCGGGACGGTGGCCGTAATTTCTTCATCTAGCTCGGTGACAATTTCAGTCACTTTTTCAGTCACAGGGTCCGTGGAATTATAAGATTCTAAAATAAATGCGAGAAATATATCAAGACGCTTTTATATTAAAAAACGATGATAACTTACATTACATTACAAACAAACAAACAAACAAACACCCCACAAACAAACAAACAAATTGCATTACAAGCAAACGCATCTTACAATCTGGAAAATTGCCACAACGTGCATGGTTCAAGCACTGACCTCAACACCTGGACGGATCATTGTCCATATTCTGCTGTGCTAACACTTGAAGTCGGCGCGAACTGGAAGTGCAACATGGCGTCACTGCTGTGAGCCAATGAAATGTCCAGTTGTAGAGGTCAGTGGATTTACCAACCAACTGAACTCTACACCTGGACATTTCATTGGCTCACAGCAGTGACGCCATGTTGCACTTCTCTGCATGCCGACTTCAAAATGAAACAATGGATGATCTGTCCATGTATAGAGGTCAGTGGGTTCAAGACCACGGGCCAATTAAATTTAATGAATTTAATGAAACACAAACATTTGCTTAGCATGGAAATTCTTCCTTGGCAAAACAAATAGGGTTATACAAACAAAACTTTCAGGTAATGTTAATTGTTTGTGACTGGTATTCATCTGTTGTTTTTTTAATATCATGACAAATAGTTGGAGTTTTGGCTGGGAAATTGTTTTTACTGAGCAAGACTTTTTGTGATAAGCATTTTTGTGCTTACATGTTTTAGGAAATTTGACCCATGTCACAACTTTTACAACAAAGAGAAACGGTTAAGGGTACGTCACCGTATACGTGTTCATGCCGATCAACACGACTAAAACAACATAATATTTTGGCAGTTTGGGGTAAAAATAACACATTTACATAAAACTACAGACTTATATCAGTGATTATGAATATAGGAGGGTGATTTTACCGGTAATGAATTGTAGCGTGGTTTCTCCATCGGTGAATTCCTCGGTGTTAACGGCGGTTGTACTCGGCACGGTGGCCGTAAGTCCTTCCACTAGCTCGGTGACATTTTCAGTAACTATTTCAGTCACAGGATCCGTAGAATTATAAGCTTCTAAAATAAATGCCATAAAAAATATATCAAGACTATTTCATATTGAAAAGAGATGATAATTGACCACTTTATCCCTATCTTTCCTCGTAACCACGCCCAAGAAGCGGTCATTTAAGTTATCGATTCCTGCTCTTATATTTTAATAACTTGTTGACCATCTCATTACACAAACTGAAGGGGAGTGTGGCCCAGTGGTTAGAGTTCTTGACTCGTGATCAGAGGGTATAGGTTCCAATCCAGCTGTTGGCTATGTGTTCATCTTAAGTCTTAAGACTTCATCTTAGGTCTACTATAGCTCTATGTTTTCACGACCTATGACCTCTAATATCTTAATGACGGTTCACTTTCACTTATACTATAGTCTCTAAATTTACGGCCAGAGGTTTTATTTTCATGCATTACGAGCAAACGCATCTTAAAATCTGGAAAAATGCCAAAACGTGCACGGAAGACTACGGGCTAAGTTCATGAAGCTGCTCAACAGTCAACACAAACATTAACAGCATAAACATTCTTCAGGGTTACAAACCAAATTTCCAGGGGATGTTTATTGTTTGTGACTGGTATTCAACGTGAAACGCACATGGAGTTTTGGCTGGGAACCTGTTTTTTTACTGACCAATACTTTTTTCCGTTTGTGCTCACATGTCACGTCACTTTATAATTTCGTTATGCTACAGCCTTCCTCATTGGAGGAGATTTGAAGCAGCCAAAATTAGTTTTGAAGTAATCGAAACCTTCCGCGTTCAAACACAGACAAAATGCACTGGCAGCTGTTTAATTTTCTCTCCCAAAATCTTTCAAGCAACATGCTGACCAAATGAACTGTTGGTCTTTACTAAGCCAACTTAAAAGGCAACCGCAGAGACGCATTTCTGGCCCCATACCGTCTACCGTGCGCGACTCGCAGAACACCGACCGTGATTTCCTCCGATAGACGGCCAAGGTTCATTCACAAACCTGCATGGTATCTGTACTACTGTACGGCAGAAGAAAATCATTTCCGAGTATTTTGGCTAGATGTAGGTCAAACCAAGGACGGATTAATTACAATAAAACGGTGATTACTGATTCTTAAATAACCTCCTACGGGCATTATGTTTCAACCAAACCAACCACACTTATCGTGTTTATATAACGATTTGTACATTATAATGCTGAAAGAATGAACAACTTGCATATTGTTTCGCATTGGTTTGACAAATCAAATTTCCCGATATTTTCACTCTTTAGATTTCAGAGTTCAGACATAATTCACTGATACACGCGATATTAGTTGGAGAGTCGGCAAAGGTACGTGGCATGCTGCGTATGCGCAACATGCATAATCGGGAGAACTTGAGCTGGACAATAATAGGTGCATGCGTATACACGTACGTAGGCAGTAATAATACCATCGAACATAACTGATTGAAACTTTGATTGAGAATTCTGGGCAGTATTTTTTATTAATCATTACAGTAACAAAACTTAGGAGGATAAATGTTTTTTCTTAGTTTCGAAAACGATATAATTCGGCAGAAAACAATCAAACAGTGTGCATAGGCCTGCACTGTATAAAATATTCCCGTAAAATTTTGATTGAGAATTCTGGGCAGTAAAATTACCCGTGTCAGCCATTAGTCCAACGAATCCCCGTAACATTCAAAGCTGTCGTATATACAAACAATTCCATTCACATTTAGGTCCATAAATTCATCCACATTTACTTCCGCGTCAGTTTAATGGGATTAATTAAAGTGAAGAAAAAACATACAGAGGGTTCGAACCCACAACCTTTGGACTAGGAGACTGGTACATTATCCCTCAGAAGACAGCATATCGATAACTTAATTGAATGAACTCCGTCTGATATCTACACACTACCAGAGTCATGAAAAGCTGCCGTATATACACAAAATTCCATACACATTTAGGTCTATAAATTTATCCACATTTACTTCCGCGTCAGTTTAATGGGCTTTATTTTCCCTTCGTACAAAATCCATCAAAAACCACAAAGTAGAAATGGAAAAGAAAAAAAAGTAAAGAAAAAAAACATACGGAGGATTCGAACCCACAACCTTTGGACAAGGAGGCTGGTACATTATTCATCAGAGTACCGCATATCGTTAACTTAATCCAATGAACTCCGTCCGATATCTACTCACTACCAGAGTCATGAAAAGCTGCCAATTGTAAAACAATTTACGACCGATTTTCAGTGATGCACACCGCATGCAACAATATACAACCGAACACAAAACTCTATACACATTTAGGTCCATATATTCATCCACATTTAATTCCGCGTCAGTTTATTGGGCCGTATTTTTCCCTCGTACAAAATCCACCAAAACTACAAAGTAGAAATGGAAAAGAAAAAAAAAAGTAAAGAAAAAAAATACAGAGGGTTCGAACCCACAACCTTTAGACTAGGAGACTGGTACATTATCCCTCAGAGTACAGCATATCGTTAACTTAATCCAATGAACTCCGTCTGATATCTACACACTACCAGAGTCATGAAAAGCTGTCGTATATACAAACAATTCCATTCACATTTAGGTCCATAAATTCATCCACATTTACTTCCGCGTCAGTTTAATGGGATTAATTTCCTCTTCGTAAAAAATCCATCAAAACTAGAAAGTAGAAATGGAAAAGAAAAAAAAAGTAAAGAAAAAAAAATACGGAGGATTCGAACCGACAACCTTTGGACAAGAAGGCTGGTACATTATCCATCAGAGTACCGCATATCGTTAACTTAATCCAATGAACTCCGTCCGATATCTACTCACTACCAGATTCATGAAAAGCTGCCAATTGTAAAACAATTTACGACCGATTTTCAGTGATGCACACCGTATGCAACAATATACAACCGAACACAAAACTCTATACACATTTAGGTCCGAAAATTCATCTACATTTACTTCCGCGTCAGTTTATTGGGCCGTATTTTTCCAGGCTCGTACAAAATCCACCAAAACTACAAAGTAGAAATGGAAAAGAAAAAAAAAGTAAAGAAAAAAATACAGAGGGTTCGAACCCACAACCTTTGGACTAGGAGACTGGTACAGCATATCGTTAACTTAATCCAATGAACTCCGTCTGATATCTACACACTACCAGAGTCTCGAAAAGCTGTCGTATATACAAACAATTCCATTCACATTTAGGTCCATAAATTTATCCACATTTACTTCCGCGTCAGTTTAATGGGATTAATTTCCCCTTCGTAAAAAATCCAACAAAATCACAAAGTAGAAATAGAAAAGAAAAAAAAAGTGAAGAAAAAACATACAGAGGGTTCGAACCCACAACCTTTGGACTAGGAGACACTATCCCTCAGAGTACAGCATATCGCTAACTTAATTAAATGAACTACGTCTGATATCTACACACTACCAGAGTCATGAAAAGCTGCCGTATATACACAAAATTTCATACACATTTAGGTCTATAAATTTATCCACAATTACTTTCGCGTCAGTTTATTGGGCTTCATTTTTCCTTCGTACAAAATCCATCAAAAACCACAAAGTAGAAATGGAAAAAAAAAAAAAAGTAAAGAAAAAAACCATACGGAGGATTCGAACCCACAACCTTTAGACAAGGAGGCTGGTACATTATCCATCAGAGTACCGCATATCGTTAACTTAATCCAATGAACTTCGTCCGATATCTACTCACTACCAGATTCATGAAAAGCTGCCAATTGTAAAACAATTTACGACCGATTTTCAGTGATGCACACCGTATGCAACAATATACAACCGAACACAAAACTCTATACACATTTAGGTCCGAAAATTCATCCACATTTACTTCCGCGTCAGTTTATTGGGCCGTATTTTTCCAGGCTCGTAAAAAATCCACCAAAACTACAAAGTAGAAATGGAAAAGAAAAAAAAGTAAAGAAAAAAAATACAGAGGATTCGAACCCACAACCTTTAGACAAGGAGGCTGGTACATTATCCATCAGAGTACCGCATATCGTTAACTTAATCCAATGAACTCCGTCTGATATCTACACACTACCAGAGTCATGAAAAGCTGTCGTATATACAAACAATTCCATTCACATTTAGGTCCATAAATTCATCCACATTTACTTTCGCGTCAGTTTAATGGGATTAATTTCCCCTTCGTAAAAAATCCAACAAAACCACAAAGTAGAAATAGAAAAGAAAAAAAAAGTGAAGAAAAAACATACAGAGGGTTCGAACGCACAACCTTTGGACTAGGAGACTGGTACATTATCACTCAGAGTACAGCATATCGTTAACTTAATCCAATGAACTCCGTCTGATATCTACACACTACCAGAGTCATGAAAAGCTGCCGTATATACACAAAATTCCATACACATTTAGGTCTATAAATTTATCCACAATTACTTTCGCGTCAGTTTATTGGGCTTCATTTTCCCTTCGTACAAAATCCATCAAAAACCACAAAATAGAAATGGAAAAGAAAAAAAAAGTAAAGAAAAAAAACATACGGAGGATTCGAACCCACAACTTTTAGACAAGGAGGCTGGTACATTATCCATCAGAGTACCGCATATTGTTAACTTAATCCAATCACTGTTTTCCTTCCTCCATGATCCAATGAACTCCGTCCGATATCTACTCACTACCAGATTCATGAAAAGCTGCCAATTGTAAAACAATTTACGACCGATTTTCAGTAATGCACACCGTATGCAACAATATACAACCGAACACAAAACTCTATACACATTTAGGTCCATAAATTCATCCACATTTACTTCCGCGTCAGTTTATTGGGCCGTATTTTTCCCTCGTACAAAATCCACCAAAACTACAAAGTAGAAATGGAAAAGAAATAAAATACAGAGGGTTCGAACCAACAACCTTTGGACTAGGAGACTGGTACATTATCCTCACTCCGTCTGATATCTACACACTACCAGAGTCTCGAAAAGCTGTCGTATATACAAACAATTCCATTCACATTTAGGTCCATAAATTTATCCACATTTACTTCCGCGTCAGTTTAATGGGATTAATTTCCCCTTCGTAAAAAATCCAACCAAATCACAAAGTAGAAATAGAAAAGAAAAAAAAAGTGAAGAAAAAACATACGGAGGTTTCGAACCCACAACCTTTAGACAAGGAGGCTGGTACATTATCCATCAGAGTACCGCATATCGTTAACTTAATCCAATGAACTCCGTCCGATATCTACTCACTACCAGATTCATGAAAAGCTACCAATTGTAAAACAATTTACGACCGATTTTCAGTAATGCACACCGCATGCAACAATATACAACCGAACACAAAACTCTATACACATTTAGGTCCATAAATTCATCCACATTTACTTCCGCGTCAGTTTATTGGGCCGTATTTTTCCCTCGTACAAAATCCACCAAAAACTACAAAGTAGAAATGGAAAAGAAAAAAAAAGTAAAGAAAAAAAATACAGAGGGTTCGAACCCAGAACCTTTGGACTAGGAGACTGGTACATTATCCCTCAGAGTATACAGCATATAGTTAACTTAATCCAATGAACTCCGTCTGATATCTACACACTACCAGAGTCATGAAAAGCTGTCGTATATACAAACAATTCCATTCACATTTAGGTCCATAAATTCATCCACATTTACTTCCGCGTCAGTTTAATGGGATTAATTTCCCCTTCGTAAAAAATCCAACAAAACCACAAAGTAGAAATGGAAAAGAAAAAAAAGGAAAGAAAAAACATACAGAGGGTTCGAACCCACAACCTTTGGACTGGGAGACTGGTACACTATGCCTCAGAGTACAACATATCGCTAACTTAATCCAATGAACTCCGTCCGATATCTACTCACTACCAGATTCATGAAAAGCTACCAATTGTAAAACAATTTACGACCGATTTTCAGTGATGCACACCGTATGCAACAATATACAACCGAACACAAAACTCTATACACATTTAGGTCCGAAAATTCATCCACATTTACTTCCGCGTCAGTTTATTGGGCCGTATTTTTCCAGGCTTGTACAAAATCCACCAAAACTACAAAGTAGAAATGGAAAAGAAAAAAAAAGTAAAGAAAAGAAATACAGAGGGTTCGAACCCACAACCTTTGGACTGGGAGACTGGTACACTATCCCTCAGAGTACAGCATATCGCTAACTTAATTCAATGAACTCCGTCTGATATCTACACACTACCAGAGTCATGAAAAGCTGCCGTATACACAAAATTCCATACACATTTAGGTCCATAAATTCATCCACATTTACTTCCGCGTCAGTTTAATGGGATTAATTTCCCCTTCGTACAAAATCCAACAAAACCACAAAGTAGAAATGGAAAAGAAAAAAAAGTAAAGAAAAAACATACAGAGGGTTCGAACCCACAACCTTTAGACTGGGAGACTGGTACATTATCCATCAGAGTACCGCATATTGTTAACTTAATCCAATGAACTCCGTCTGATATCTACTCACTACCAGAGTCATGAAAAGCTGCCGTATATACACAAAATTCCATACACATTTAGGTCTATAAATTTATCCACATTTACTTCCGCGTCAGTTTAATGGGCTTTATTTTCCCTTCGTACAAAATCCATCAAAAACCACAAAGTAGAAATGGAAAAGAAAAAAAAGTAAAGAAAAAAAACATACGGAGGATTCGAACCCACAACCTTTGGACAAGGAGGCTGGTACATTATTCATCAGAGTACCGCATATCGTTAACTTAATCCAATGAACTCCGTCCGATATCTACTCACTACCAGATTCATGAAAAGCTGCCAATTGTACAACAATTTACGACCGATTTTCAGTAATGCACACCGTATGCAACAATATACAACCGAACACAAAACTCTATACACATTTAGGTCCATATATTCATCCACATTTACTTCCGCGTCAGTTTATTGGGCCGTATTTTTCCCTCGTACAAAATCCACCAAAACTACAAAGTAGAAATGGAAAAGAAAAAAAAAGTAAAGAAAAAAAATACAGAGGGTTCGAACCCACAACCTTTAGACTAGGAGACTGGTACATTATCCCTCAGAGTACAGCATATCGTTAACTTAATCCAATGAACTCCGTCTGATATCTACACACTACCAGAGTCATGAAAAGCTGTCGTATATACAAACAATTCCATTCACATTTAGGTCCATAAATTCATCCACATTTACTTCCGCGTCAGTTTAATGGGATTAATTTCCCCTTCGTAAAAAATCCAACAAAACCACAAAGTAGAAATGGAAAAAAAAAAAAAAGGAAAGAAAAAACATACAGAGGGTTCGAACCCACAACCTTTGGACTGGGAGACTGGTACACTATCCCTCAGAGTACAGCATATCGCTAACTTAATCAAATGAACTCCGTCTGATATCTACACACTACCAGAGTCATGAAAAGCTGTCGTATATACAAACAATTCCATTCACATTTAGGTCCATAAATTCATCCACATTTACTTCCGCGTCAGTTTAATGGGATTAATTTCCCCTTCGTAAAAAATCCAACAAAACCACAAAGTAGAAATGGAAAAAAAAGAAAAGAAAGAAAAAACATACAGAGGGTTCGAACCCACAACCTTTGGACTGGGAGACTGGTACACTATCCCTCAGAGTACAGCATATCGCTAACTTAATCAAATGAACTCCGTCTGATATCTACACACTACCAGAGTCATGAAAAGCTGCCGTATATACACAAAATTCCATACACATTTAGGTCTATAAATTTATCCACAATTACTTTCGCGTCAGTTAGAAATGGAAAAGAAAAACAAAGTAAAGAAAAAAAACATACGGAGGATTCAAACCCACAACCTTTGGACAAGGAGGCTGGTACACTATCCATCAGAGTACCGCATATCGTTAACTTATTCCAATGAACTCCGTCCGATATCTACTCACTACCAGATTCATGAAAAGCTGCCAATTGTAAAACAATTTACGACCGATTTTCAGTAATGCACACCGCATGCAACAATATACAACCGAACACAAAACTCTATACACATTTAGGTCCGAAAATTCATCCACATTTACTTCCGCGTCAGTTTATTGGGCCGTATTTTTCCAGGCTCGTACAAAATCCACCAAAACTACAAAGTAGAAATGGAAAAGAAAAAAAAAGTAAAGAAAAAAAATACAGAGGGTTCGAACCCACAACCTTTAGACTAGGAGACTGGTACATTATCCCTCAGAGTACAGCATATCGTTAACTTAATCCAATGAACTCCGTCTGATATCTACACACTACCAGAGTCATGAAAAGCTGTCGTATATACAAACAATTCCATTCACATTTAGGTCCATAAATTCATCCACATTTACTTCCGCGTCAGTTTAATGGGATTAATTTCCCCTTCGTAAAAAATCCAACAAAACCACAAAGTAGAAATGGAAAAAAAAAAAAAGAAAGAAAAAACATACAGAGGGTTCGAACCCACAACCTTTGGACTGGGAGACTGGTACACTATCCCTCAGAGTACAGCATATCGCTAACTTAATCAAATGAACTCCGTCTGATATCTACACACTACCAGAGTCATGAAAAGCTGCCGTATATACACAAAATTCCATACACATTTAGGTCTATAAATTTATCGACAATTACTTTCGCGTCAGTTAGAAATGGAAAAGAAAAACAAAGTAAAGAAAAAAAACATACGGAGGATTCAAACCCACAACCTTTGGACAAGGAGGCTGGTACACTATCCATCAGAGTACCGCATATCGTTAACTAACTCCGTCCGATATCTACTCACTACCAGATTCATGAAAAGCTGCCAATTGTAAAACAATTTACGACCGATTTTCAGTAATGCACACCGTATGCAACACAAAACCGTGACCGTACATTTTACGTGAATTGGGGCGCCACCTATGGTTGCCAGGTAATTCACCGTAAATTTTAACGGTGATTTATTTTTACAGTGTATCTTTTACAAATGATAGTACATGTATTCCTCAGCTGAAATTGCTAGTTTAAAGTTGTTATGCACCCTGTTTAGTATAAGATATGTGCAATTTTGTTGTTTAAAACGAAGAACATACATGTACATATAGTCATATACGTACCCTTTAACTAAGAATTGAATAGTTTACAAAGTGTAAATAATTTAGCCGCAGTGTTTTGGATATCTGCCAAAATATTGCCCGCGTTTATATCTTATTATTACCATAATTCATTTAGCAGTGAACATTCATTATCTCAATCGTGCGGTGTCATTTTACAAAAACCTATTTCTCGACACAACATAGGCAAAAATAAAGTACTTTGCTCCATCGACGTCATCATATCATTTTTCTCATTATAAAAAAACACGACTGTTTTTTTAAGGGTCACACGCTGTGCGCCCCCAACGGCGTAATTGGGCGAAGAATGTGTGAATGACTGTATGTTCCTTACAAGAAGTGACGTATGGACGCCAGCAGTAAATCTTTATGAGGTTTAAAGGTAGGATACACCATTTGCAAATATCGAAATTGTTTACTACTGAATTATTAAGAAATATCTTACTTATTTGAAAGTAAATAATGATTGTAGGCATCCAGCAAATGGATTGCGCTAGGTATCCTATAATTGTTCCGAAAAATTTAAATGAAAATTTAAATTCACGATCGCCGAACGGCGAGCGCGAAAAAAACAAAAACAACATAAGAACCATAGTCCGACGCCGGTTGAAAACGAACGCCGTTTTTCTAGTTTTCCTCGGATCTATGATTGTAAAACTTTGAACTTATCAGTTAAACGATATTTACTATAAAATACAACTCCCCAAATCCACCCATTCATGATAATTCAAGCAATTACCAATACTGTATCTTACTTTTAACATTTCAAAACATCCGTAGTGTGGCAGTGCATATTTTTAAGTTCCTATAGACAATGGGATTTTATTATAAAAGTAGGTATTTATCAGGCAAAAATATATCTACTTTGACAGCATGCTTATAATACAAAATGTTTTATTATCTATGGTTTTGAAGGGCATTGGTGTTTTTTCCCGCAAGATTCCTACTGAGATTTTCGATTAGTAGACTGTAGTGTAGTGGGCGGTTGTTTTAGATTCTTGAGTCGAATTCCTGTGGTCAACTTTGAGTTACAAACATCAGGGTTGTTTTTGGTCAGTCAAGCGTGGTATCGTGACCTCTATACACGGCGAGTAAGCCTACAGGAATTCACTACATCACGTATACTCATGTTTAGCCAAGAAACATGGCAAGTATCGCAAAATATGGAAATTACTATTCAACTTTCTCGCCTTCTGGTGATTCGCTAAACTTTGTTTTAGGCGGTGGGCATGAAGAGTGTATTATTGTAAAATAAGCTATGGAATTAGGGAATTTAAGACAAGTGGCACTGAACTTCTAGCCAATTCTGAGCATTTTGGCTGCATTATCGGGTCCGAAAGTGGCGCTATTTAGGCATGTTGTAGAGGGATCCTTTTTCCAATACAAACCTTTCCAGTTTATTATTATTATTATTATTATTTTCTGGTAATGAAACCAAGGATCCTTCAAAAGTTCTCAAGGCACTGTAGCTCGTAAGCCAGAAGAAACCCGTAGAAAGAGGCTGTGTCAGCCAGGAACACCGGGGCAAACCCCTTCTCTTAGCGATAAGTGTTCTGGGTTCTTTTACGTGCATTATACAATGTTATAATGAAATGGGAAAGATATATACACACATTATAAATTATACAACACACGGGACCTACAATTTTACGTCCCATCCGAAGGACGAAGCAATAGTGGCTTAATTGCCTTGCTTAAGGACACACGTGTCCCGGCCGGGATTCGAACATCATTTGTTTTAGGAGAGTTCTTCTGTGGGTGAGAATATCTCAAAAAGTCAATATTAAGCCTACCCAAAATTGGAAAAAAAATGAGAGATGACATTTTGATCATCATTTTTCTGTAGAGCCTGGACACCTGTGAGTGTGAGAGTTCTGACATGTAATGGGCATTTTTCACTGGTGTCTATGGGAATTTGTATACAGGGGTGCACCCATGAGCGAATATTAGGCCCATTATCCTCGTTGTCGTCTCACTCTATTTTAGAAGCTAAAGTTACTGCTATCGGGGTACGTCTGCACAATTTCATGAGTGTATTACTCAGCTAACATGGACAACGAACACCACGCAGTGTACATTAATTCACGTCAAGGCTGGCGTTTGTCATTCTTTGACAATTTAGGCCTCCCATATCATAGCCCCGTTCACCTGGGGCCAATTTCACGGAGCTGCTAAGCACACAAATTTGCTTAGCACCAAAAAGTCTTGCTCATTAAAACCAAGTTATCAGCCAAAATTCTACATGTTTTTCATGCGAAGCAAAAAACCAGCTGATTATCAATCAAAAAACAATAAAGATCACGTGAACATTTGGTCTGTAACCTTATTTTTACCAAATAAAGACACATTTTCATGCTAAGCAAATTTTTGTGCTTAGCAGCTCCGTGAAATTGGCCCCTGGTGACATTGGGATGGTAATTGGGTAGGTCCCAACATGTCCGCCACCGTGAGGTAATTGATTGGATAGTCTTCTTCTGCAGCTGGCATGAACTTGACCTTTCACCTAGGTATGCGGACCACTCCCTCTGATTTAACCTTTCTGTTTGCCCGGGTCGTGTCAGCATTGTGGGTAACGCTTTGACACAAGGTCAAAGGTTAGGCCTATGAAATGTAAGTGGGTGCGTGTTGTCTGGATATGTTTTGCACGCTATGTGTGCTACGTTGAGTTTCTGACGATATACCGCGGATGAAACTCAGATATGACTCGGGACTCGAACTCGTGACTCAGACTTGGGAGAGGTGACTTGGACCAGAACATTAAGTTTGGTGACTCGAACACTGTGAACCGTACAAACAACAAGCCAGCGACGTTCCGATCCGATGGGGATCTTGCATGCCGAACTCACGAAGACCACCATTGATACATGATCCACACTCCACAGTATTACATTAATTCCAGGCCATGCCGTTTTGTTTTTGTTTTTAGCTTAAAAGAGGTTTTTCACAATAGAAAAAAAAAAATGTTTTGTTTGCGAGGTAGTCTTTTGTTTTCAGTAAATTGTCACGGTAATTTCAGATCGTTAAGGGTATAAATTTCATAAACATGCTTAAATCAGAGGAAGGGTCCTTTCTCTTTGCATGAACGTACGACAAAACATAGTACTAGTAGGGTCTGTTACATCTCAAAACAAATCCCGATCATCATATTTAAAACGAAGATGAACCAAAATCTGGTGTTGTTTTCTGTTGAGACTTGATGAGAGTCTTTAAATGAGTTTTTGTTAGCGAATGTAATAACAGTTAATTGTTTTTCATTCATTTGAAAGCCAATTATGTTTTTACATTTAACCGGAGGACTTTTATAAGAATGTACTTGAAATATACTCATGATCAACGGAAGTCGAAGATTACCGAAAAGAGTTTGAGTACAAAAGTATAAACACTCCACCCATATATAGAGGCTATGCTCCACCCAACACATAACTCAAAGCACGCACAACAAAAGGTGTGCTCTGTGATACAATACACGCTTTGTTATTCTTCCTGGTTTGATAGCCTTGAGGTTATGAGCGAATTTATCGAATCGTCCCCACATGTTGTGCTAGTGACAACTTACAACAAGGCGTGTCTGTCTTTAGTCCTGGTTTAGATTTCACTTAATTTAAAGGGGTAGTGTACATTTTAAAACTATCCAACAAAAATGTACTAAACAAATTATTGTTTAAAAGATTGATGTAAAGATGTAATAGTGACTCTAAACCAGAGATGTAGTCGAGTCCATCACAAGTCCCTGTAAATCCCTGCAAGTCGATCACAAGTCCTTCAGTTCAAATTCAAATCACAAGCTTTTCAAATCAGCTTTGACAAAAGCATTTCTTTGTCATTGTTCATCCAGTTACTTGTGACTGCCTTTATGAAGGGACTTGTGACTGGCTTCACGAAAGGACTTGTGAACGGACTTGCAGGGACTCGACTACAACCTTGCTCTAAACTCACTGTGATTATTTGTTGTGGCATGCTATCGTTTTGAAGAACATAATGAAAGAAGTCCACAAAAACGTCTTAGATACGCATTTTAGGAAATTGCCATTAGTTATTTTTCTTCCTCTTGGAACATACATCATTCACAGAGCTAATACTTTGTCAGGTTAGTTGTCAAGCATAGATTTTGGGAACTTTTGCTGCTTCACATGATAAAAATGCAAAACTCACAAATGCTATGCATGTAAACACACATATTTCTTGAAGTTAATAACTACAAGAAATGCGTATAGGACCATAGAGACCTTTCTCTATGATAGGACGAAGCATAAAGCAGAAACCTCTGACCCTGGTTGTTTTGCCACATGTAGCAAATAATAGTAATCGCAGCAGATCTCAAGGATTTCGTTCACTGAAACCATAAAATCATTTCCTCACAGGTACTAAAACTGCCATACGTGAATTCTTGCGTAGAGAAACTGGTATAATATTCCCGTTTTTGTTTTGTTTCAACACATATTTGGAAAAACCGAGGAAGGTCTGTGACTTGATTACATTGAGGAATGTGAAAAATCCTTGTATCAATCGACCGACATAACATTTAAGATAATTCCTTGGTTATTCTTTGCGTTTGCCGTTGCCAAGAGCTATGCCGCGGTGCGACCATTTCTGGACGTAATCTATCGACAGCGTGACGGTATTTGCGTAATTGAATAGTCCAACAATCGGCGTATTTGCAGCGGTACAATTTACAAATCATGCTCTATAGATCAACAATGAAATGTGTATTTGAGCATAGCTCTTGGCTTTCCAGTGGGTGACTAAGAAGCGACACATCTATTTTGCTATGATGTTTATCTTACTGTTAACCACAAGCCGACGTGTATATTATTGTTTAGGTTTAAATTGTTTTCAACACTTTGTCTGTTGTTTTCACTTGTTTAGTTCTCGCTGGCAAATAAACAAAACCCAATTAACACTGAAATACCGAAAGTGACAGATTCACTACTTGGGAATCTAACGCAGGCTGATTTGACTGATTTGCTTGTATTGTAAAATTGTCAATAACCGATGTAGTTAATTCCAGTAGATGAGGATGGCAAACAATTAATTCACGAAGAGAAAGATGATAATACGTGCTTAATTGGTTTGGATGCAATTCAGTGACTGTTTTATTGCAATTTTCGTAAATTTATGAAAATACTTCGCATTATGGAAGGATAGGGTTCTCCTTTGAATTACATGCACTTCATTTGGTAACGTTGAGAAGTACAATCAACACTCAACAATTACATAAGATGGTGAACAAAAAGGAGAAAATCTTGTTGAGATGTCTGAAATTAGTGTTGAGACGTCTGAAAATGAAATCGGCAAGGAGTTCGACCTATAAATGACGTCATGCATGCACTGCCAAACTGTGTTTAGCGAGTAAAGAAAACACTTTTCTAAACACTTTCTTGCTTTAAGTTTGTAAGCATGTCTACACGTGTCATGCTTAGCATGATGACAAATAGTGTTTATCCTTGAACATTGATGTTTATGAATTGGACACGTGTGGCTATCTTCTAAACATGTATACAAACAGCTGAAAGTGTTTACTCGCTAAACAGTTTTTAGAGTGTGAAGGCCTGAGGGGCGTGAAAACAATTGAGAAAGGGTGTGCAGTTTATAACGAGAAAATTAAACACAACAAGTGGACAAAACACAGAAACACACATATATGACCGAATCCCTTCGAATTAGGTTTTCACGTGCAATGAAAAACACATATTTGCTCTTCATTTTGGTATGTGACTCATAAATATTATTTAGGCAAAAACATCGATTGCTTCCATTGATTTCTATTTGGGTAAGATGTTGTTAAAAGACATATTAGCTCTGGCGACTTGTGCCTCATTTTGTTGTTTTTAATCACGTCTTACGATGTGAAAGTAAAACTCCTTTTTTCAAAATTCCAATGCACCCATGAACCCGTAAACAGAAAAAAAGAATCTGAAACATTTTTGTATTAGAAAAACTGTAAATGAATCAGAGTTGTAGTCGAGTACTTTACGAGTACCAGCTTAACAAGATGTTTTGGTACTTTAGATAAAGCTGCATAATCAGACACTGGACAGTAAATACCTTGCTAAAGAAATTAAAATGTTTGGACAATCAATCAGAGTACTCAAGTAAGTACTCGACCGAGTACTTTCCAAGTACTTCTGTCTTAAAACTTGATCAACAAAATACCTTTATGCATCCAAAGTCCCAAGTAAATACTTTTTACTAACACTAACTTCATTTGTTGTCTAGTTATCAATGTTTGTCTCGCTTGGTTCATCAACTCAATATTTAGTAGTAAACAAAGTTCTCGAAAAGTACTCGACTACAACTTAGTTTGACAACACTGAAATGAATACCGATTAGCACCTACCCGTTGTTATGTTTGTTTGTGCAGCTGCAAGTTTTGTTGATACTGTAAAACACAGGCAGAAAATCACAAGGGAGAACCTAAGGTGGGTGAACTGCTGAGATATCTGCATTGTGGTTCCCGCCTGGGAATTGACGAGACGTGCAGCCATGAATGATGCAGCTAGCTAGCTGTAGCAGGCAGATGGGTACTCAAAATGGGCCAGTCAAGAGAAGCTCCAAATCTCTACGTACGTCTTATTATCTGCAGCCTTGACAGATTACTCCGGTTTCTTAGAATAGAGGCCTACTGATACAGGTCGCCGGGCGTCTCCAGATTGTCTGTCACAAAGTTTGATTCCGGAAAGATCGAGCCGCCAACTTGAGCTGCAACGTTCACTTTAATCGGACACTTTGAAGCAGAGAGAAATAAGGCCGCAGGATCGGAGTAGAGTTTTCTTGACTTGTCTGACCACGGAGGGCCAAGCACTTGGTAAAACACCCGCCTTTACCTGGTCAAGTGGTTAATGGTGGAATGATGGTGGTGAGCATGAGTAGTATACGGATGATGTACATGTACATGTACAAGTACAGTTACGTGTACGTATGTGGCACTTCCAACGTCTCAGCTCAGTGTCAAAGTAGAGGTCGTATAAACTAGAGTTCCCTGCTTGTCGATTAACACCGTACCAGCAGTCACTAGACAGCGGGAGTTTGGAGGAGCTAGCAAGTAGTTGTCCGTAATCGTACAGATATTCAGCAATCACTAAGAATTGTGTAGGAGTTTGGTTCACCATTCACGCCATTCACGCACCTCTCGTGAGCGGCAAGGGCGATGTGATCTTGCAAGTCGTCGAGACTGAGGCCACGTTATATCGCCTAAGATGACGTTTATAAACATCCTGGGCACTCGGAGACCACATGCCACGAATGACCCTTGCGCACTTGTCTGCTAGACTAAATAACAGTCGCTTCTCGATAATAATACCCGCAAAACCTAGGGTAGCCGTACATCAATTAGCAAAGAAACTAAATAAGACTTGTCCAAAATACTCAGCTACGGCTTGGCTGCAGCCACTTCATATAGACTCGTGTAATTTCAAGCCGCAGCCAAGTTATTTGAACCCATAGCCGAAGTTACGTTTTTCTTTAATTGTTTTGTCTGGTTATAAATCTACACCTCGTAATTTCAACGTCATGTACATGTACATTACGAATACCTACGAAAGCCATAGGGCCAAGAAAATCAGACTTGTCATTGAAACCTAAAAATGTTTTGCTTCTGGTCAATAAAATGACAGCCCTGAGCCTGGAAGTTTGGGACCATTTCTGTGAATCATTATCATGGTTTATTGGCTCTGTCGTGGTTGTATTGGTTTATTGGCTCTGTTCGTAGAGTGTCGTGGCCTCGTGGTCTGAAGCATTGAATTCGCCGTATGTGGGTGCAGGTTGCGGGTTCGAGCCCGGGCTGAGACTACGGCGCGGTGCGTGTGCCCTTGGGCAAGGCATGTTGTCACTTATTGCTTTGTTGTCACTTATTGAGATGTTTGTTACATGGGGGAATGGTTTTATTGGCTGATTTGCGCCTAAATGGCAGCATTGAGCTGTATACTACCCAGGGAGCTGAGATGATATTTAAAAATGGTTGGCCAGGGATAATTCTAATAATTATTATTATTATGTATTTCATTTTATTTCATTAGGCAGAAAATCCTCAACTCGTGACTTTCTAAAACTATATACCCAGCACGATATGTGGCAGAGGGGGTACCCCCAACCTAATCCATATACCATGGACTACCAAAAAAAAAAAAAAAAAAAAAAAAAGTGCCAAATATCGTGCTTCAATATGAGAAACTAGGACACCGACTTAAACATCCACTCAAGGCATACCCAGCTTCGGTGCCGGACTCATTGGTAGTAGAGAGTGATCGGTCACATGACAGGATTTAATAGGAAAAAGGAGTCCAATTTTCACACAAGTCTGATTTTCATATGACACCGGTGTGAGCGTAATGTTTTACATGCACCTGTGTTTGCTATTCAAGTCGGTTATGGTTATAATATCAATAGTTGAACTCAATGAACATGATGTACGTGGCTCTTTTCTATCATGGTTCACTCAAGCGTGAACTCTCCAATTTTGGGCACACCCAGTGCGTCACAGGCAAGGTCACAATGCGTAACCTGTCACCATTTGTGTTTACTACTCATTCAGAAAACTCGACGTCGACTACAAATACCTACTAGTAATACGCCTAAACGGAAGTTTATCCAAACGCATATAATTATTGCCGTTCGCAGTGGACACATTTGACGAATTGGGATTATTTCGACTTGCTTGTGGCATATATAGCAAGGAACAGATTCAGTGCTGACTGGATTAGTTATCATAGGCTGGATAAGATTAACCCTGGATAACTTGACGATTGTTTGCTTCAGTTGCGACCTGAATTGAGAAAGATTACGTAAGTACCACACTAGCAATAAATATCGGATGTTCCATGAGTCCGAAATAATGTGGCAATGTTTTCTTCGATAATGTTTTCTTCATCATCATATATCATCCAAATGAAGGTTAGTCAGTGCGCAAACTGTTGAAAAGACTGTAAAAAGACATGAATCTCATGGGACTGAGAAACATTTCCATTTTTGTTTGGAAATACTTAAACAATCATTTGTATCTCGACTCTTCGTAGACTTTGTATACAACTGCTGAAGCAGCGTTGGGATAATATACATTTCCCCCATCTCACAACGTGTAAGAAAACAAGTAATCTGTAAATTATTTAGAAAGAATTTCATATTATGACATCAGATGTTGTCAATGTTCCCAGCTTTACCACAACAGAAAATACAAGTTTTTCCTTGACATTTACACTGTCGTGGGCCATAGGTTTTGTATGCAGGAACTCCGATGATGTCCAGATATGTATTTTTCGTCATAGTTATAGTAAGGGTCACTCAACTAACCCAATCCAATCAAAATATTGGCCCAGGTTGGATTCGAACCCGGGTCACTGCAGCGCTGGAAGGCGAGGAAAGAACCACTGTGCCAACCGGACAACCTGCCGCCACTTCTTTGGTTGTGTACAAAGTCTATGGAAAGTCGAGTGCATTTTCTGAGTATTTTCTAACAAAATTGGAACTGTTTCTCAGTCCCAGATTGATTTCTTTTAAACATTTTTGCAATGACTACCATTGAGATAATATATGATGTAAACGTGGCGTCAGGGTGCAACATTGTGCATGCTGATCCCTTTGTTATTGAAAAAGAAAAGAAAAAAGGGCGTATGTTCGTTTGGCCTGGTTTTTGTCAATGAATGCATGCTTTCGTAAAGGCGAATGGTCATGACCTGGGACCAATTTCATAAAACCTGTAAGCACACAAATTTGCTTAGCACATAAAAGTATTGCTCAGTAGAAACAGGTTACCCGCCAAAACTTCATGTGCTTTTCATGCTAAGCAAAAAACAGTTGAATATCAGTCACAAACAACATCACCAGAAAATTTGGTTTGTAACCCTATTTTTGCCAAGGATGAATTTTCATGCTAAGCAATTTTGTTTTGTTTACACGTTTTATGAAATTGGCCCATGGTTGTTATGGAAGAATGAAGTGTTGGGGAATGATTGTGTTACATAATCGCCACACAAAAAAACACCATTGAAGCAAACAAAATAATAAAGCTAGTATTAGGGAATTGAATACGATGGGAACTTCACAGAGATGTCGACCTTGAGCGCTGAAAACCATGCAAAACTAAATCCAGGCCAACTTTACCCACTTTTCAACTGGTACAAATTCTCTAAATGTTTCATGAGGCTAAACAAAAGGTACTCAGTATTTCAAAAGCGAAGTTTGAAGTCTCAAATCAATTTTTAAATGAGTGTGTTCTTCTACGTTTTGCATCTGAGAGGTCGAATAAGGCCACATTATTTCATTTTGTAGACTAGACTTGTGCAAGTCCATCTGTTTTAACCAGACTGATCTCTTCAGTGATCTGATACTGGTACCACATTGAATATGGTTCTTTCGACATGGTTCACATTTCTCTATGGTTCACTGACTCAGCACTAAAGCCAGTCTATTTTCTTGTGTTGCATGTTTTCAATACTTTTCAATACATTTTGGGACTAGAAACTTCATGTAAATTCCATTCTTTGACTGTGGGTGGGGCGACAGTGGCTTTTGTCAACAGACCATGGATGTTTTGAAGTGTTAGCAACGAAAGTGTCCCTAAATGCACCGAAGGTCATATAATTGTATTCATCTGTAATGTGGGTGGATGACGTAATGTACCGCCCTTAATTATTCCAAAGGCCTGAGAGCCTATATTCAAACTCAAAGGTCCAATTAATTCATTCAATTTCAATAAATGTTTAGAGACAAAATTGTAATTTGATCCCACAGATTAAAAGGGGAAAAAACTGGGTTAAAAAATATGGAGACTGACGGCATTTAAACTTACGGTTCGTTTAGTCAACTGTAACAAATCGTGGTAAAGTGGTGGAAACCACATATTTCATCGCGTTACTTCGACTCGACAATTTTCCGGTATTCGAACTTCAAAATACCAACCCATTGTTCGCGGGATCGGAAATAACCGATTTTTCCTCATAGTCATAGTCGAATGAACATTGGATTTAATAGTAGTATAGGCCTACACCATTTGCCCCCAACAAAATCTTACCCTCACAGCCGTCTTTTTCAAAGCTTTGATTTATGTGTACTGTCATGCACGTGCAAGGTAGATATGTAATGTCGGTTACTTGTATCAATCAATATCCCCGCTCGACCAAGTGTACACCCCTCATGTACCTTGATATGATGCTGGTATCATCCGTTTTAGTGTGGTATCCGCAGACCTAAGATTTCCGAAAGAATTTTACATGCGTGCAAATTGTTTGCAAATTTATTATATTTCTGAATGTAGAAATGGTTGGATTTCCTAACCAAATGTTGAGTAAACACATTTTCCAAATAAGTGGTGATCTTTGACCAGTAGATATAACGGCACAACTAATTTGAATACAAATGTTGTTATGTACATGTATGGTCGAACCACAAGAATATCAAAGTTTGGGAGGAGTTATCCTCTCAAACCAAGGATTGACGCCCATTATCGTGTTCAGTATTTGTTGTTTTATAACTGGGTAACAGGTCTGTTCCAACATTGAGCTTCCATGGAGTCTAACTCCAGGAGGCAATAGAGATGACATGATTACATTGAGTTTTGAAGTAATTTGTTCAGTTGAATTTTGCTTTTCAGGATTGAACGTCCTTTCGGCCAGCGGCCACACCTCGCCCCGCGAGCGCCTGTCAGACCACGAACATTAATAACCGTGTCGACGAAGCAGTTTGAAAGCCATGATGTTCCTGATGGCCAGAGAATCCTGCTATATTTGGCGTTGCTGATAAGCCAGTACCATGCAGCGTTACCATGGTAACGGGAGAAACAAAAGAGAAAGTTTGTCCTGATGTTTGGACGCGGCCACACTGCCAACCGCAATGGCAATCGGGGGCCATTTGATCACTCTACTTGCATTGATAGGCGCTGGGCTTGGGTACCCGACCGGTGCCCCTGAAACAGCCTGCATCGAAATGACACCCGGGCACAATAATACTGCCATGGATACCGGAAGCCCTTATATGCTGAGAGTGAATGATTTAACGGTGGAGCCAGGAGACGTAATAACGGGTGAGAAGTGTCATCTTTTTTCTTATCTTTGGATATAGGCTCGGCGTCCAAAACCACCGACTATGGGCCCAAACTCAATTTGCATTTCGGTTGACAACCATTTCCATTTAGTTTGCGTCAAAATCAGGTGCTTCCTATCGATAGTTTTACTATCATAATATATAGATGACTGCAAACGGAAGATAAACAATTATCACCACAGTAATCTGGGTGATGACCATTCAATAGCCATTCCCTTGGTCAAAACGTAGTCAGTGGAGGGATTTTTTTTTTAAATAGCTACTTCTCTAGTTTGAGAAACATCATTCGTTTTAGGGGTGGTCTCCTTTTGGGTGAGAATTTCTCAAAAAAGTCAATCGGTAAACCCACCAAAAATTGAAAATAAAATGAAAGATAACATGTTAATCGTAATTTTACGATTTAGCACTATAGTGTCTATATGAATTTATTCAGTTTGTTGCACCCCTATAGGATCGGGCCAGAGTGGCGGACAGGCGTAAATGGTTAACATTGGTTATAGGTTTCATTTGAATAAATTACCTTTTTTTCTGATCACAGTCGCCATTACCGGGAGGGTTCGATTCCGAGGATTCTTGCTCCAGGCTCGATGGGCCAGTGATGATCTCAACTCGGCAACAGTCGGGATGTTCATTCCCAGCAATAGACAGTCGAAGATGGTAGCATGCAATGGGTTAGAAAATAGCGCCCTCACACACACCAACAGAGGAAGAAAGACAACAGTGCAGGCAGTCTGGAGGGCGCCCCGGAATGCCCAGGGCCGCGTACGTTTTATGTAAGCCAAATATCATTGCGAATAAACCAGTTCGCCATTCCAACTGCGCATGTGCACATAAAGGTTTGACGATTTTTCTTTCAAGAAAAACACTTTTTCGTATGCGTGCAAAAGCACAATAGTGATTTGTTAGCAATGAATGAGTTATTAGTAAATATTGTTTGTTCCCAATATTGAATAAAAAACAAACGGGGAATCACTAATTGCCCGACGTGTATCGACTCCAAATAGGTGCAACTTTACGGTTTTGAATTTTTAAATACAACCAAAAACCAAGCACGAACGTTTCACCACAATTCACTACAAGTTATTCCCTTCTTGTATTTTGTACTCCAGAGCCACAGTTGTGATGTCATTTAAGGAATACTGGACGGGGATCACGTCGAGTATTGTTACCATACTAGAGCCCATGCGGCCTAATGTAACAACTGGAGTTTACCAGAGCACAGTTCTAACCACTACGTCTTCCGAAGTAACCACTGCCGCCGAACTCACAACGGAAAGCAGCCCGACAACGACGGTTAGAGCCGACCAAGAGACCGAGTCAACAGGTACTGAAGTTGATGGGGGTCAAACAACTTCCCTGGCTGTTTCGAACGTTACAGACTCCAGCGTCTCAAACACAGCGCCGCTTGGTAAAGAAACTGCGTTGTCTAACACTGAAACTTCAACTCCCTTTGAACGCTTAGAAACTACACAAACTCGACCAGCACAAGCGAATCAGTCGACGACTCAGTTAAGGGTAACTTTAGACACGATGCTTGGAACGGCTAATACACCGTCAACCGACGCCGATTCAGAAGTGTCCGCGACTTCAACACGAGCTGTTGACGTCACTACCAAAGAGTTACTCTTTAACGGAACGAACTTTAGTGAATCCACGACGCACAACGGTGTTGCTGCTAGCGATAAAACTCAAGTTTTAACTGACTTGTCCACAACGTCTCAAAGTGATTTTCACACGACCAAGTCTCTAATGGAAAACACTACAACAATTCCAGATTTCGAAACGAGTAAATCAACTTTGGAGACACCATCGCAATATGACAATACCGTCAGTGCCACGGTGTTAACTGAAAATACCTCGTTGATGGGAACGCCAACGTTTGAACCATCAACAGAAATGAAGTCACCAGTGACAATGTTTGATAATTCATCACCAGTGGACAGTACATCTACTTCAGTTGATCCATCCACAACACTATTGGATGCTACAATAACTCAACTGTTGCCTAATACACCCACAACAACGTTCACATCCGCAGAACCATCTGGTGATTCGTCTACAACGACCTATAGTGCATCAACATCTCAACCGAATACATCCACAACACTCGCGGACGCTACAACAAATCAACTGTTGTCTCATACATCCACAACAACGTTCACATCCGCAGAACCATCTGGTGATTCGTCTACAACGACCTATAGTGCATCAACATCTCAACCGAATACATCCACAACACTCTCGGACGCTACAACAACTCAACTGTTGCCTCATACATCCACAACAACGTTCACATCCGCAGAACCATTAGATGATTCGTCTACAACGTCCTACGGTTCATCAGCGTCTCAATCGAAAACATCCACTACACTCTCAGACGCCGCCACTGAACGACAGCCTAACACATCCACAACACCATTCGCATCCACAGAATCTTTATTTGATATGTCTACAACGTCAACATCTCAACCTGAAACATCAACAACTTTATCTACTGTAATCCCAACGCCGTCAACTAATACTTCGTCAGTTTCAACATCCCATTCACCATTGATTACTACACCAGTTGAAATGTTCACGAAACTGCGTAACGTTTCTTCTACCACGCAAGCAAATATACCCATTTCACTCGACGATGACTTCGTTACGAACGCTACGGACTCAGCAGTAATGACGTCATTGTCCGAAACCTATTTTGTTGAAAACTCAACTGAGCAAATGACGACACAAAATACAACTGAGATGACAGCTACAGACACGCATTTGTTCGAAACACCGACACAACATTCGTTTGTTCCACCAACAACCACGGGAAGTTTTGAAGGAACGGAATCTTCGACTGATTTAGCGTTGATATCTACAAGCGTAGCCCCATCAAGTGGATCAACAATTAGTGTGTCGGCATTGGTCTCGAGTGGATCAACAAGCATAGTTTCAAAAACCACGAGCAGATCAACCAGTGAATCTATGACGACCGCGAGTATACCGACCAGTGAATCCTCAACAATGAGTGAATCCTCAACAATAAGTGAATCCTCAACAATGAGTGAATCCACCACGAGTGGATCGACTACTGAATTTACAACAGAGTCGATATCAACTACCCAAACGACGAATTCTACAGAAACATCCACTACTTCCACGATGTCGACCAACACAGAGCAGCAACAGCTGAATCCCGAGGTGTCAACCGCTTATTACGTCGTCACCGGTGAGAAAAATGACTAATAATATCAATAAAAGCAGTAATTTCAAGCATGGCTCGGCTTCTGACTACCGCCCCATTAACAACATTTGTGCACTACTCAGTTTATTGGTATACAAAACTACCACACTGGATTGATACTCTATAGTCTTGCTTGTCCAAATCCCGCTTGGCATTTTTCTTTCGTGTTTTCCCTCCCCTTTCGTATTTTCCCTGCTATTTATAACACATTTTTTATTCAAATTCACCAACTCTCTATTTTAATTTTGTCCGAGAAAAAAATTCACACGCTTTTACAAAACCATTTTTAGTCATTTACCATTTGTTTTCAAATTTTGGTCACTCGATTTAATAAACATTTCTCGGGAATATTCGTCATTACAGACTCATTGACTTAGCATAAGTTTGAAATTGATTGACATAAGACGATTTCATCTCTGAATGCTGCCTTTTGGCAACAGCTTACACGAATTTGATTTATATTTGTTTTATATATACGCGGGATCATGAACGTAACCATTCTCGCGTGTCCAATCCGAACACGTGAGACGAATGTCGTCTGCTTCGATCTTTTGGTCTAAAATTTCCACAAAAGTAATTCAATCGTACTGTGTTTTATCACTTAAATACATTCTAAAAGACCAATGAAAACAATATTGTCACATCACAAAAGCTCTCTTTATACTTTAAATATAGCGTGCAGAATCCGTTAAAATTAAACGCGATTCAGATCGGCCATCGACGCTCGATCACCGAATAATGCACAAAGCAAACGGGTCCTATATTCCGAATCCCGTAAACAAACATTATTTGAGAACACCTTTTCTTTTTAGAGTCGGCAAATGAAATCCGAATGAGAGTGAGAATCGAGAACATTCCCTTCACAGAGGATTTGAATGATCCAACATCGGAATCGTTTGGGAGTATAGCGCGGCAGGTTGAGCAAGCGGTTAGTATTAGCGATGTATATTATTTATTTATGTAATTAGTGTCGATTCCTTCTAATAATAATAATAATGTGCGGTGCTTATATAGCGCTTTATCACAAACGGTCTCAACGTGCTTCACGTTATTACCCCGGTCATTGGGCCAACGAAACATTCAAAAATACCATCTCAGCTCCCTTGGGAGTATACAGCTCGATGCTGCCATTTTGGTGCAAAGCAGCTAAATTAACAAATTTACTCCTGGGTGGAGAGAAGCAATGAGTGACAAAGTGCCTTGTCCAAGGGCACACGCACCACGTCCCAGGCCGGACTCGAACCCACAACCTGCAGCTTTACCCACAGATTACAAATTCAATACTCCACGAAGTCACGGCACTCCACAATACTTCTGATAATCGATTCCTTCTGATAATCGATTCCTTCTGATTATCAATAAATAATTATGTTGATTGCAATGGATTTTTAATTGTATTCCTGGTTAAAAAGAGCGACTGATATTCTCTGAAAATAATTAAAACCGATCCATAGGGGCTTATTGTTAAACCTGTTTGTTGTGTCACCATTTTGTTTTAAATCCACCTTTTGTTTTATATTTCCCCTTTCTCAGGTTTTCGACTTATTATACAGACGTACAAATGTGACGATGGTTGATAGCGTCAAAGTGTTGAAAATAACGTACGTATTCAACTTAATTTTCTGATATGCAAATGCGTGTACCTCCAATATTGTCCCTCTAACATAATGGCTGTTGGAGTCTCACAAGTTGAAGTCGCGAGTTCACACAACTTACTGTATGCTAGAATTATGCAGTTTCGTCTATCTTAGCTTTTGTGTTTTTTTAGTGCCCTTTGTTGAACTTATAATTATCTGAACACATTTTCTTCTCGAATCCGTTATTTTGGGTTCTTTAGGCAGGGCAGCATTGTTCCCGAGGTCCAGATTCTAGCATCGGAAGACTTAGACGATTCTACTAAATCGGCTTGGCTTGGCGTCATGTACAACGAATTGAAGGAAAGCAACGGGAGAATGGGAAACTTTACCGTGTCTGAAATGTCAGCTGTCACAACTGATGGTAAAGATACATAATTGAATTTATATTTTAATCGTCAACCAGTTCGCGCCCGGAATATTTTGACATTGACCGTACCCAGGCGCTGGATTTTTTTTCACGAACATTGATCCAAGGCGGGTTCGTGCCGGTATTTGTGGGTAAGCACACTCTGCCTTGTTCGCTTTGACAGATATTTTCGGTCTCGTTCCAAGTTGCTCGTGACGTGTTTATCTGTCATCCGTTTTAATTTCCGGAAAATATTTGCTTGTATACACGTCTTCTGACGCGAACTGGTCCCCTCGACGCCGGGAAGCGGCTATAGCCGCGGCCCGCTAATCCGTCCGGAATGCTGTTGGCAGCTGTTCAACGCTATATAACACGGCCTGTGTACCGGCTTCACGCTCAGGCTCATTGTGCAGTGCAGCTGCTGGACAAAAGCTGCTGCCGGCGTCAAGGAGTTATAATAACAAGAAACATAGACTTTAAATTTGACAGCTGTATAAGTTATCAAAACTGCCCTACATAAATTCCTTCTCGATCTTGTTGCCTAGGTACTTTCGTTGAAGTAGACCCGTGTTTCTTACTGCCTTGCCCGGTGTCCATGGTCTGTCACGTCTACCAGACTAACTGTTTCTCAAGCTGTAACCTGAATGATAACTACTGTCTGAATGACGGGGTGTGTCAGGAACCAACGGGGGAGAACCAGTTGGTGTCTTGCAGGTACGTGCATGAGCAATTGAGTCAAATAGAGTATACCCTCCCTAAAGGCCCTGTGCATATTGGGGCCGAGTTGGCTAAGGCGTAAAACCCGTCTTCACGCGAATTGCCCGAGAATTTACTAGATTTTATACAGTCACATTGTTGGATATATTTGTTTGTTTGTTTGTTTGTTTGGCAAACCTGCATCATATCAATTTGTTTGGTGAGAAATGTCAACCTAAGAGCACTGCTTAATTCCACCATAGAGCACATGTAAAACACTGCGCGCACATACAACGGATTGTCTGTGGGAGAACAGAGATAAACGATCTTTACGACCTTTACCAAGGTTAACTTTACGTGGCCATGCTATAGCGTGGGTTCAATGTGTACTCTTTGACAGCGTCTCTGATTGGATCTTTAGTTTGACAGGTCTATATAATGTCTAATTGAAATCATTGTACTATCATGACAAGGGGAATTTTATCAGTATTCGAGGCCCGCAAGAACCTTTTTAAAAGAACGTGTAGTTCGTGAGTTACAGCAGCAAACAAAAAGCGACCACCCTCGAAATGGGTATAAAACTTGCCGCTACACACACAAAATGTAAAAAAATAAATAATTCAATGGGATTTTGACAGGTTTGTTTAGAGTCTAGACAAGTAACAATGTGTATGTTTATTTGAGCTAATACACTGAAGTTACATATCCCGAAGGAACCTAACGAATATTTTGAGAAGTTTTCGAGTTATGAAGTTGTATGTGTTTAAAACACTGTATTTTCAGACCATTTAGACTACGTTTTGTTACTTTTTCGTTCGCGCTCCTTAAGTTGACACAACAAATCGATATGCAAGTCAACTTTAGATCTAGACTCATTTGGAAGCCTATAATAACCAATTTGAGAAGAAAAATATATATGGGAATACAATGCATTTTAAAGGTTATTTCGTTGTTCTTGAAGCAGAACAAATCGGGGCAACAAAATAAGATTTCCTGACGACGATGGCAGAGGCGAAAACGTATTAAAACGGCTTGTCTGGTATGCTAGAGACCAGGGGCCAATTTCATTAGGCACAACCATTTGCTTAGCATGAAAATCCTTCCTTGGCAAAAAAACATTGTTACAAACCAAATGTTCAGGTCAATTTCATAAAACATGTAGGCCTAAGCACACAAATTTGCTTAGCATGAAAACTCTTCTTTGCAAAAAACAGGGTTAGGAAACCAAATATTCAGGTGATGTTTATTGTTTTAGCTCCTGTTCCGTTTGTAGGTCATAGTTTATGACGTATATAGGGAATAGTGAAATTCCTGTTACTGTCAAATCTCACTGGTTTATATTCTTATATTTCCCCCTTGTAACAAAAAAGGTGCGACAGTAGACATGAGGGAGGCCGTTGCGAAGTTCGGAAGGACCCCGTATCTCCCCCACAAAATGGTAAGCGAGTAATCACATCAATCTGTTACTACAACTAGCTGTGCAAAATGTGCGTCTCTAACAAGTCAAGGCACAAGTCAAGGCAACAGTCGTTGTTAAAGAACGACTGCTGTACCTTATAGTTATAGTTGGACAGAAATCTGAGCGCTTGTTAATCATCACTACATTCACAGGACAAGTATCCTCTGTCGGCCGTATACGCATTGTGGTATCTTTTGTTTAAATGTTGTTTAAGCAAAATCACAGTGTCCAATTTTGATACATGCAGAAAAAGGCCCAGACAAATTGTGTAAAGTTTTTGATATTTACCTTTGTCGATTTGTTAACAGGAGACGACAAATCCAACTTGATCATAGCCGCTGTGTGGGGATCCATTGGGGGTGCTTGCTTTGTCCTAATTATAATCTTGTCTACCTGGTTGAATAAAAACAGGAGAAAGAAGCAACGATTGAGGTAAAAACATTCTTCTAGACAAGCACACCTCCCCCACTCGAAGCCAAAACTATCTCTACTAATGGATGGATAATGCTTGTAGACAAGCACACCACCACCACCCAAAGCATATACCAATAGATGAAAAATCCTTCTAGAAGAAAAATGATACAAAGAAATCCCGGTTTTTTTCTAAACCCGCTTGTATAATTACCCACTTATGTCATCCGGCTTAGGACCAGCAAGCTGATCTGGGTTTCTAAACTTTCCAGTCCTGTAAAACATTTGAAGTTTGTCAAACAGTCAAATTTGCACCAGGCAGACTACATAGATAGCCAACTAGGCGCAGTGTTGACTGTATCCTTTTCAAAATGTGACAAGAGTTTAAAACAGCTTAGTGAATGACTGTCGTTTATTCTCGATTCAGACGCACGGCTGCATTGATGGGGAACACAGAGACTGGTTCTCAGAATCGGGCACAGATGGACAGCTACGCACGGCGACTCGCATCAATTCGTGCGGGAGTCCTGATCGACATGGGCAATATCAGCATGAGTGGCAGCGAGGGCGAGAGCTTAGAGACAGGGCGGCAACTCTCCCGAACCACCCCACTCTCTGACGCAGAGTCCACCGATCACCTGCCACGGTTTGTAGAGGGCGGGGTTCACGTCGGCGGCTTGCCAGACATCTTACAATGCGCCTCCATCACCGATTACGAGATGGACTTTATGAACCCGCCCCTCCGTCAGAAGAGGAAGTCGGTCAGCTTTAGTGACGTCGCCGAGATGGTCGATTTCGTGGCCACGGAGAATTTTACCTTGGGGAATCCGGATGGATCGGATGGCAACTTTCAGGTTCGGTGGGATTTCCAAATCGATCGATCTGATTCACGCGAGTCGAGCTCATGACGGCGCGAGCCGTCGTCCTCGGTCCCTGCTACCCCTCCATTAGCTAGTAGCTCAGCTAGGGTATCACCGCCCTCTTTGTCCGATGATGACCAAATGCCTACATGTAGTTACTCGCTCACCGATACTTACTTCTAAGAAACAAACATACTCTATAATAGAGATTACTTCACAAGAAAGTGTAGCAATGGCAAAACTTTCTATAAGCAGAATGAAAGAATAGCACGTAGTATCATCACATAGAAAATGTAAGAAACCGCACCAAGGCCTTTCTCGTCATACGACGGCAACTGACGGTCTTTCATATAACAACACGATAGTGCTTATTGTTTGTGATTCTTTACAATATTGTATGGCATAGAACCACGTAAACTATCCATCTTGAATTTCAAATCGGAAGTGCTATATTTTTATTGTGCGTAAGTCAGCAGCAAAGTAAGTAAGTATAATTTTAACAAAAACAAAGCAGGACAAAGAGGTTAAAGGGGAACCGCGACGACGGCCTACCAGTTCCTTAATCCGTCCAACGAATTTAAAGTTTACAGAATGTATCTTCATTGTTTGATGAATACTACTCGATAAAACAAAATGCAAACGATTTTACACAATTAAACCTTATTAGGCCTAACTTCGATGAAAGAAGTGCGTTTCATTTAACCCAAAACGACATATGAAGCGCGATATGTGGCAGAGAACCCCCCCCCCCCCCCCCCCCCCTCCCTCTTTTGTGTTGACCATTATGTTCCCGGAATCTCAGGAATCCCTTTTAGGTTTCAAGGGGGGGGGGGGTGGGTTAGGTTACAATAGTGTTGAGTGCGTATAAAGTATAGGGATAAGAGGGGGGTACACCTCTGCCACATATCGTGCTGGGTATACAGAACGATTGATTTTGGAGGTACCTTCATGCAACGAGACAGCAATGGACACCAGCGAGTGCAAAACACGGAAGTTATTGCCTGTACAGTGTTACATAATTATGTAATGCCTTTTGTTCGGAAACTATTATTCACAGCAAACGCACACCAAAGATAATAAATAAATAAATAATTTGACATAATTCAAAATGTTTGATTACTTGTTTGCATAGTAACATTTTTGTACAAGCTGCCGATGTGACATTTTAGGCAACTTTATACGAGATTTAATGGAATATTGAATTTGCAACTGTCAAATGTTTTGTTGATGCTCAAATTTATTTTCTAACTTCTATAATATTGACGGTTGCGGTAACTTGCCTCAAAATGGCCGTTTTCATTGTGTTTATGAGTATGATGTAGGAACCACTGACCTCTATACATGGACAGATCATCTATTGTTTCATTTTGAAGTCGGCATGCAGAGAAGTGCAACATGGCGGACCCACGAAGTCACTCTGTGAGCCAATGAAATGTCCAGGTGTAGAGTTCAGTTGGTTGGTAAATCCACTGACCTCTACAACTGGACATTTCATTGGCTCACAGCAGTGACGCCATGTTGCACTTCCAGTTCGCACCGACTTCAAGTGTTAGCACAGCAGAATATGGACAATGATCCGTCCAGATGTTGAGGTCAGTGGTAGGAACTCGTAGTCGTAGTGTGGCACATAGGGAAAATGGGGGAATTGTGCCTTTGATGATACAAGCATGGAATTTGTACACACAGTCAGAGTAGACCTTTATCGTGAGAACATATTTGGACATAGGGCCATCACAGATTTGTCCTTTGAGGAAACGTAGGAAGAATAACATGCAATTGTATAGCAATCTTGAAAATTGCTTGTTAATCTGCGATGACCCTATATCCAAATACCTTTTTCATGACGTAATCGGTGTCGGTGCCAAATTCCACGCTTGTGTCATCAAAAGCACAACCCCATCACGATAACAGGCGGGCGATGGAAAAGCAAAATCAAGCACTTGACCTGTCGGGACACATTGTGGCGGTTAGTTAACAATTTAATTGCCACAATGTTCCAACAAAAACAGCGGCCGCCTTTCAATTCAATACACCGTATTGTTTTTCTGGATATGTGTACTTCTAAATGCTCTTCTGAATCATGGTATTTCGATGGCAATTAAATTGCAGTTCAAAATGATATATGTATATACATTCTATTCTAAACCAAAGATTAATTTGTGAAGTGTTTTGATTTATTTTTAACTCGCAAAGTAGTAATTAACTTTTACGTCTATCATAATAGTTGATTTTTATACCCGTTTTTAAATGTTATACAAGAAGCAATAAAACAAACACTTTTGATACAAGGCATATATTTTGTGTAGCATTCATGTAGCGTGTAGAAGCTGGTCCAAGTACAGTGGTTGGAGATTTACTCCTAATTAAACAAACTTTATTATTCAACACAATGACACTTTGAGAAGTAAAATGTCACCAGTTTCTTGCGCGGTTGGGTAGAGCTGCAAATACCAGCGGACATGTTTGCAAAGCAACCTTTTGGGTGGGGCGCTCTGTGGGCTCCGTGCAAACGCGCCCCACAACGGCAAGATAATTATGGAGAGTTGGGGAGTCACTATCAACGCCATCTTGTCTGACTTCAATAAGCCATTTGCAATTTGAATTTGAATATCACATCTGCTAATACTCTGACTTGCTCAAACTATTTGGCACATTAACTTTGACTTTTCCAGACCAAAGAGACTGTTACTATATCACATGATTCACACACAGTCATGAACGTTTGTTTATGGTGTAAATCGAGGATTTCTTTTGTTCCTCTCGATGATTTTCTTTGTTTGTACTTAAACTGTTTCCAACGGCTCTCATTGGTTTTTTACACAAATCTCACTCGAGGACGTCCTAGATGACACCTAACCCCAATTCACCGACGTAGCGTCAGGGGTGTGTCCTCCATTTAACCATAAACAAACCCGCACGCACACAGTTGAGTTAGTTGTGTACTCCATTCATTTATACGAAGTCGATCGTGAACTTAACTCGACGGAGTAGAAAATTCCACCTCGAGTTTATTGAGCACTCTGGTGAACACGATTTACCAGGCGACAATAATGCCATTCATACGACTCGTGAACTCGTGAATATAACCATAGAGAAAGGAACTTCTCTATGATATAACTATATGCGAGAAGCGTGATTCACGTGATTTGAACACAGCAACAATGACCCATAACCCCATAGAACCAGTATTTCAGCTACCATTACGCAGCTAGCTGTATAAATGTGACCTACCCTTTGAACTCCGACAATCTACTGCACCCCGTTTCGTTGTAAAGTCGGGATTAATCAGCGATTTTGACAAGTCGGACAAAATATTGGAAAGTTTCACCATTTCCAGGTACAATCCTTTGTTTATACAGTACAGAGTAGCCTCGTAACTAATATTATTACGTTATTGCAATTAATTCGCAGTATAGATCAGAGTTCAATCGATCCATATGTTTAATATTGTGTTCTTATTCCTCCACGCCCAGGATGGTTTAGTCCGAAAATTGTGTAGTCTGGAGCCTCTGCCTATAACGATATCTTTATTAGATCGGGAGCAGAAAGGAATTGATAATTTAGTTGGTGAGGAGTTAGGTTCATCGTTACAAATTCCTTCCTACCGCAGGACAGTAGTACTAGTAGCCACCCTTAGTGTTCTAGGCCTACAGATATTTCTATAACAATTGTTCCATTCTGTTTAACCTGGTTCCTCTTGTCAGGGTTTTTGAGCGTGCAACCAGGCTCTGTGCTTCCTCCCACCCATACACTAGTTCCTCCTGTCAAGGTTTTTGAGTGTGCAACCAGGCTATGTGCTTTCTCTCACCCATACACACTAGTTCCTCCTGTCAGGGTTTTTAAGTGTGCAACCAGGCTCTGTGCTTCTACCCATACACTAGTTCCTCCTGTCAAGGTTTTTGAGCGTGCAACCAGGCTCTGTGCTTTCTCCCACCCATACATTGGTTCCTCCTGTCAGGGTTTTTAAGTGTGCAACTAGGCTCTGTGCTTCCTCCCACCCATACACTAGTTCCTCCTGTCAAGGTTTTTAAGGGTGCAACCAGGCTCTGTGCTTCCTTTCACCCATACACTGGTTCCTCCTGTCAGTTATCGTGAAAACAATCACGACAGCGGTGTTTCTGCATTCCCTGCAAGGTTACCCGTGATCCGTCATAGTACAGCATGCCGCTGAAAACCACTGTCATCGGTAGTTACCCGAAACCAGACTACATTACTGTACCCAGCTGGTTCGATACGACCGACTACACGGACTTATTGTCCAGACATGGACGGTTTATCAGTGAAAAGAAAGATACCCCAGGTAAGTTTGAACATTACAGGGAATAATTTGAGTTTTGATAACCCCATGCACATAATTACATGAAACAGTTATACCAAATGCATTAAAAGTAGTTATACACCATTGGTAATTGCTTAAATTATTATGAATGGGTAGATTTGGAGGGTTGTATTTTATAGTAAATGTCGTTTAACTGACCTGTCAGAAGTTTTACAATCCTGGTTGCCGATAAAATCATGAAAAACAGCGTTTGTTTTCAACCGGGAGCAGTTACTCTTATGTTATTTGTGTTTTTTCGCGATCGTCGTCCGGCGATCGCGAATTTTTCTTTATAAATTTCAATTTTTCAGAATAATTACAGGATATCTAGCGCAATCATTTTGCTGGATGCCTAGAATTATTATTTACTTTTAGATGAGTAAGATATTTCTTAATAATTCGGCAGTAAATATTTTCGATATCTGCAAATGGTGTATCCTACCTTTAAACACCTAGTTTTTGAACCATGATATATGCAGAGTTTTCTGAGCAGTTGGAGAGAGCTGTGAAGGAGGTCCTTAATGAACAAGCTGAGCTTGGTATTGATGTAGTCACAGATGGCGAGCTGGACAGAGAGAGTTATGTCTGGTTTTTATGGTAAGACCGCGTGATAAGCCACTTTGGAGTTCCGACTGCGCATGTGCACAACAAGATTCAACAATTTTTCTCAAGGAGGTCAAGTGATACAAACACGGCAGACAAATGCACACAAGGCTATGGGGGACGTGGTAACCAAATCCGCATTTTTTTCATTTTCTTGTGAAATCGAAAAAAATTAATAATATTTGTTCAAACAAAAGTTTGGCCACACAAAGCGGCTGAAAACACCAAAACGTAAACAAAAATATGTTACTTAGTAACTTTAAAACACGACGATCTCTTGAAATTTGCTGGTACCCCGCTATGCTTTTGCACGCAATCGATGAAATGTTTATATAGAAAAAGAAATATCGTCAAGGGAAAATGTGCGCATGTGCAGTTGGAATACCAAATTGGCTTATTCTAGCGCCATTTTTGTGAACCCAAATTCGGGGGCTCTAATTAGGATTATTGCACACAATGGACACCCAATACCAAATAACCCCTGACCTTGGTTCACAAAAACAGTGGCGTTAAATCAAAACTACTAAACCGAATCGGGAGGTCTCATTGTTCCTTCTAACAAAACAATTCCGTCAAGGATAATGGACGAGGAACTGTAGATTCGTGCAAATAATGGACGAGGCGAAGCCGAGTTCATTGTTGCACGAATCTACAGTTCGGAGTCTATTCTCCGACTTAATCAATTTTTTGTTAACATAACAACAAAGATTTGTTCAAATAAGATTCCTGGCTTGCCGCAATCCCCACGTTGTGAATAAGTGTGGATTCGTAAAGTTACCCATGCGTACATGTATATTTAGTCGATGTACATGTACAACGAATGGAAGGCATCAGTAGTTCGGTTCGTGTCTCATCGAGGTGGCACCTCGCTCACAACAAAAACTGTCGATTCGTGACGAATCTACAGTTTGCTGTAGTCTCGTGACGAATCGACAGTTTGCTGTAGATTCGTGAAAATAATCTACACTTTTAACAATAGATGACGTCACAGAAATAGATTAATAGCCATACATATCAATGGTTATTGGAAGTCCGAGGTTGCGTTACTATTTGAACACCCTGCATATATTATGAACCAACACACACACAAAACACCACCGGGATTTGCAGTCGTGTCAATCTCCTAAATGTTTTACTCATTGTGTCCTGCGTTGTATGTGTGCAGTACTAACAATAATGTGGGTTAATTCCCTTCAATTTGATTTCAGTCGAAACCTGACAGGATTCAGTTTCGATAATTTAGAAGTGTGTACCTATCGCGATGGCGCCTGTGTCAGTATGCTTCCACAAGTTGTCGGACAAATAGGTAATTAGGTTAATATAGTACAAAAACTACACTTTAAAAATCTTCGAATCAATGCGCACAAACAGTAGCTAATGGAGTTGAAATCATAACCACTCTCGAACTTTGAAATGACGATTTTTTCTGTCGCCGTGTTTTCCATTTATAGTGTTCGGCAAACAATACCAATTTATTATTAACCAAAAGACTTTGCACTCCTACGGAAAACATAATCAAAATCGAGATGTGCGCGAGCGCAGTGGAATACCGAACTCCATGGCGTATAATGTACCCAACTTCAATTTTCTGTTCAGAACCACACAACACACACAAGAAAATTACAAAATGGTGCTATACCAAAGCACGACGTGAGACCGAGGGACCCCCCTTAGTACGTAGGCCATACCTATAAACCTTTTTAGACTATTGTTACCTAACGCACCCCCGTAAAAACTAGAATTCCTGAGAAACCACAACAATCAGCAAGCACAATGACTACCACAAAGAAGGGAATTATTTCCGTCTCATTTCTTGCTTCATATCTTCCCTTTATATATCTTGCTTCATAATATGCATGGTGCTACCGCAAACTACTAATATATTTGTTGCCACGATTTTTTATTATGATAAATTACCTTTTAAATGTTCTACAATTTAGATGCAGGACGAGCATGCAATGCTATCATAAAGCAGTGGACCTTTGCTCAGGTAATTAGCTGAAGATTAGCTATAGGCATATTATTATGGTTCTGCTCGAACCTTTCAAATGATAAAGGTTTACTTATTATTAAAACCAACTGACGGAAGTAACTTCAACAAGGGAATAAAAAAATGTACTGGCTGATTTTAAACAGATAAATGGGTCTCTCCATAAATACATTATTTTCATGTCTGACATATTAAAAACAATTGACACATTGTTCGATGCCTTAAGTTATATCTCCAATAGCGGGTATATATATAAAGCAATTTACGTTAAAAACAACAACAGTTTGAAGTCAAATTCACTGACACTGCATGTAACCGAGACACCCCGAAATGTCACACTTTTGGACCCCTTTATTATGGACCGACCCGTGATAGGTTTTCGGCCAATAGGAATGGCTAAATGTATTTATGAATATTCAGTTAATCCCCATAAAGTGAATCGATGACGTCCATTGACTTTAACGTTACCACGGTGAGAAGACTATTCCACGCTATAGGCAAGATGGAACAATATCCAATTGTATACGTGACTATTCGGCCTTTGGGTCCCGATTGGTGGAAAATAAATTCGATTCAATTATCGAATTATGTTTTAGGCGAATTCTTCAAAGCCAGTGAAAGCAACTGTACCTGGTCCACTTACTATCATGGACTCGACACAAAGTAAGCCTTACTAATTGTATTCTTTAGTTTATGAAACAAAAAATAATTTACTTTTAAATAAATGTATACAAACAAAATGTACAAATGCATGTCTACGAGTCGGTGTGATGGGTAAATGTGTACATTTCATTTTACATTCTAATAGATGTGTTCTACTCTGACGAAAAACAGCTAAGCCAAGACCTGGTCATTGCCATTAAACAGATTTTTGCTGGCCTTGTCGAAGCTGGTGAGAACTTAAATTTGTGTATTCTAAATTAGATCGCCATTGTTCCACTTTGTTGCAGCAATCTTCAATTTTACAGCTATCCGGAATGTTTCTAAATTCTTCGTAAAGGTTTAATATCAATTAGTTGGGCTGTTAATTTTATCTCCATTTGTAAGAATCCGCAAAATCATAAGAAACCCAATTTCGAACTTTTATTTCTGTCAGGTGATATAGGAATCACCAATTGGCGAGATTGCTGGCAACACAATTTTTGTATAGAACATTGCAAACTTGCTGAGCCATGGCTGCAGGTTTCCAGTGGCGAAAGCTTGACTATCATTGACCCCCGGGATCTGAACGACAAAACCTCATACCGCGATTTCAGTTTGGGTTAAAATGGCGGTTATTGCTCTAGTGGCGTGTTTGTATTTCACATATCCTATACAGTAAATTAAATGCGTATGTTTCTAACTCAATTTAATTTGCTCTCAATAAATTGTCATCACAGGATGCAAACACATACAACTTGACGAACCCTTATTCATGCGTGAGGTTAAGAAGTGTCTTGACTTTGGGATCGATCATGCCTCCCAGTGCATCGAAGGCTTAGGGCCCGAGGTTACCAAGACGATTCATTTATGTTGTGGCTACCCTATGCATCTAGTATGTCAATAAGCCTTTGTACTGGTGACGTCACATTTTGTTTACATGTACGGTTTCTTGTAGAAGCTGCAGTTCAGGACGACTGTTTTGTAGTGCCATATAAAAGCGCAAATGTAAACAAAGTGTGACGTCATCGGTACATATGCTCGTTATTTTGTTCTCGTCTTTCTCTAGTCGACGTTTCTTTTGTATCACTCTAGACTACAGTATAGTACCTTTATCGTGGTACGCCATCTTGAAACTCAAAGCGAGGCCAAATTAACGCAAACATAGCCGCGTACAGATTTGTGGTTAACCGTGGTGGTTATTATTATTTATTCGGCCAAACAATAAACACACAAGCAATCCACAAAATGAACTGATATAACCATTTCTTTCTCTATGATTTAACTAAATAAAACAATCCAATTTAAGCTGGCCAGGATTGACAAAAGTATAACAAAACACTGTGACTCGAAAGCCTGACAATAAAACAAATAAAACCCAGATAAATATTTTAAAGGAATTACAACTTAAAGGGATCTTATACGTTTGGTAATTGGAACCCACTGTTTTAATCCTATATAGTTATAGATATATACCATCATAAAAAACTAACCTGTAAAAATTTCATTTCAAACGGTGGAAGCAATTTTTAGATAATCCTGGAAATATGGAGCGGTTATGTCCCCGCAATACACAATCTAAGAAACGTCACTGCAGTAACGCTTCTCGGATTCAAATTTTTGGGGATAAAAAGTGAAACCTTTTCATAACCGCAGTACTTCAAAGTGAACAATTTCTAAAAATGCATTTTACTATCCAAAGCTGCTGTACTTCTTACCAAGTAAGTTTTTATTGCCATTAATTTTTGGAGTAATTACCAAACGTATACGATCCCTTTAAAATGAAAACTAGAAATAACATTAACAGTTATTACAAACTAATGCACCTACGTTAATTTAAAAACGACCATCAAAAGTTTCCGTTTCCTCAATCTATTGACTAACTGTTCAAGATTTACTAATTTGCTTAGATCTGGTTTATAACTTCATTTAATTGATTAAATTAACACAATCGAAACAAAGGTTTTTACATGAGTATGCCTTTTTTTCTTAAAATTTTATCAGGACCAAACAGATTACCAGAAAGCTGAGCCGCAAGGATACTTTGACATCGCAGACAAAATCGACCTGGCAGGGTTTGATGAAAGTAAGCGTTCACGATGTGGCGTGGTAGTGTATGTGGCCTAATAACTATGACCTGAGAATAATGATATCTTCAGAATAATGACCTCCACAAACTAATGACCTTTAAAATAATTAACCTCAAGTAGTGACCTCAAGTGTGTCGGGACTATTATTGGAACCGTAAATAAAAGTACTGAGAGATGAATGTGTGGCTGAAAACAGAAATTGTCAATATTTTTGCTTTCTTTTGCTTTTTTAATTGATAACTACATTTTAATTTGCATACAGTTTCAATTGAAGACGCTCACCGAAGAAACGACCTTTCCCTACTGGCCCACTTCAAAAGGTCAAAGGTCATTCTTGGCTCCGTAACCATCGCAAGCAGCAAAGTGGAACCGGTTGCCGAAATACGGGACAGGCTGAAGAGCGCCCTCAACTACATCTCCAGTGATCGACTGGTGGTGGCGCCAGACTGCGGGTTAGGATACCTGCCTCGGCACATCATGATACAGAAGATAAAAAACATGGTTGAAGTGGCCAAATCACTCCCATAAATCAAATTGAAAAGCCAATAATATCGATTGAGGGCACATTTAAGTAAAATCACGAAAATACCGGTTCATTTTGTTTTCTGTATAAATGAAAACGTAAAACGACACAAAGATTTGCATATCAATACAATTTATCGAATGTCCGTATATCTAGCACATATCAATAAGGAAAATTTAAGCTGCATTCATCAAAATTTTCATTAAGAACTTTTTAACACTTTGATCCATCGCTAATCGGGGCTTAGGGCTACATTTTAACCGCCTTCCACATACTCGCATTGGCATTTAATTGTTAAATGTTAAATATATAGTCTTAATATTTGTGTAGTTAAGAAAACAAGGAGAAAATACTAATTTTATTGACACCGTGAAAATTCTGTTAACTCATATCTGTGACCGTGATTCACTCGAGCGTTTCTCTTGCCACAGATGACCGTAACTCACAAATGCCTCTGTTTAATCCGTGGGCGATAGTTCAAATTGTAAGTTCAGTCCCGATTTTCTCTCGAAAGATTTCGTCTTATCAATCAATTTCAAATCCATCAACATCTTAATTTCAAACTTAAGTTAAATAGTGTGCTTGACTATGAGACGATATTTATATTGAGTGAAAAACATTTGAATTGAATGGTAAATGACTCGATTGGTTTGGTAAAAGCGTGTCGAATGTTTTCTCGGACGAAATTGAATGTGAGAAATAGTGAATTTCTCGAATAGTGACGGTCGGGAAAACCTAATATATTGTATATCACGACGTTATTGTTTTCGGTCTGTGACTAAAGTTGTTGACTGACCTTTAAACCCAGACTGAGAATAAGGCACGGGCTACCTCGCAATGTCTGTGTCATAGTGACCTAATTATCACAATATTAACGCTGCTCTCCCCTCTATTATTGATAAAACCACGACTTAATATATTGAATGATAACAGTATCACAAATCCAATACTCGACAAGCAGTTTGCATAATTTATTACCCTTAACAAATTACATATAAACTAAAGTCAAATAAGTACAAAAGTGAGGTCGACAATATAGTATAATTGAATATATAACTTAAATAAATAGTTAACTTAAAGGATCTACGTTAATGGCGTGAATCTTAGCCACGTGGGGCCAAAAGGCTTCACCAACAAATCTTAATCTAGACATGATTTAATAACGTAGAATGCTTTTATTTATTTTTTATTAGAGCTCAATAAAACTATTATAAAACTATATTAAACTACATTTGTATATGTTCGGCGTCACGAAAAAAGATACAAATTATGCGTGCGGTTTCGTCATCAAAAGCAAGCTCTACATAATAAAATACACCTATAGCTTTAGACTAATGATATTCGTTTTGTTAAAATCGAAAATGCACATTGTTATTTTTTTTTTTATGTAACACCGCGCCGTGTCAAATTTAGGATATTCCTGCCAATGTATTACTGTGGTATGGCGCAAAAGATGTACAAAACGAAGAGTGCAAAATTCCATTAATGCGTTAACTTATACGCCAAAATCGATATTATGCTCAAATCATTATTGTGTGCAGTTCAAGAGCAACAGTTTAATCCAAGATGAGAACTGTGACACAACTGCTGAACGAGACTGTGAACATCTAACAAATATAAAAAACGCGATGAACTATCAATGAAAATTAATTGTCCATTGTTTTTTTGTTCACAGTGATAGCACCTCAGTATGGCCAAAACAATGCTAAAAGTAATACTATATGTGAAACTGTGTCTTTATGACAACATTAATGGCAAGACCATGCTAGCGGCAAGACAATTATGACCACGCTATAAGCGTCAAGAACGTGTATATCCCAGTTTAGCTGAAGATGAGCTATATATAAAGCATCAGGCATCAAGTACAATAATCTACTTTACACTTCTTCATTGAACTGTATACAAATAATGAATGTTTGTGAGTGCAATGGTAAGAATAATCTCGTGAAATGGCAAAAGAAATGTTCCATTCAACGAGGCAAAGCTGAGTGAAATAGAAAACATCACGGCCACCAAATGAAATTATTCATTGCACGAATGTTGTACAATTATTGTTGGTTAAACCCCGTCATCTGATTGGTCAGAGCGTGACCAATAGTGTGATCGTACAACTGCAGTTCTATTTATCATTGAATACCGGTAGTTTTGTGGTACGGCCGCGCCGTGCTTTGGGACGAATAATTGAATGAAAGTGATCTACTTATCCACCAATCAGATGGCGGGATTTTAGTCAGGTAATTTACAATGGTTAGCTCGTGGCTTGCATTTTTTATACGCATTTTGGGCAAGAAAATCGAGATTTACCAATAAGTTTGAGGTTTTTCTTTGTTTCCCTTTTTTAAAACTTTGTATCCAATTCTAAGAACAACAGGGAAGTTCCGTAAAGATGGGATAAGTCTACTACGAAGTCAATACTTGCTCTAAAGAGTTCTACATGATTGTTAGTAGTCTTGACAATTTCTTCAGTTTCGTCCTCTTGTTTTTACAAATCTGCACCACTCATTTTCTCTTGATACCAACACTTTTCACGAAACGTCAACTATACAGCGCATATACACCTATCCTAAATTTACGCATGAGCTTATTTAGAAATGATAATCATTCCCTCTATGGCGTGTTAAAGGATCTAGCGAGGGTTAAATGAAGATTTCCTCTGAATGGAAATCATCTACTTCTTGAATTTATCCCCAGTGTCCGTGCTGAGAGCACCGGCCCCTCCACCGAAGCCAACACCTTTAGGTCCGTAATGTTTCCCGTAGCAGTTCTTGCAATACAGCTTAAGATCATGATCGGCCACCGTAGTTGAATCTAACATCCTGTTGCATGACGCTGTGAGAGAAACAATAGTCAGCAAATCACAATAAATAAACTGTCATTGGCGGCTAATCCTGCTAACCCCGCAGCGCATTGCTAAAATGTTAAAGGGGATACTTGTATATACAACATTTGCAAACATAACAAAATAATACCAAATTATGAAATACCTTACTGGACTGTTAGTGAATGACCATCTAAATCATCTTGTAAAATTATGGCACCTGGTGTGCTGTCATTTTAATGAAAAGGGGTATTTTTCAGGGTTGTAGTCGAGTCCCTGCAAGTCCTTTCACAAGTCCTTTCGTGAAGCCAATCACAAGTCCCTTCATAAAGGCAGTCACAAGTAACTGGATGAACAATGACAAAGAAATGCTTTTGTCGAAGCTGATTTGAATAGCTTGTGATTTGAATTTGAACTGGAGGACTTGTGATGGACTTGCAGGGACTTGCAGGGACTTGTGATGGACTCGACTACATCCCTGGTATTTTTACATCAATTTCCAACACTGGTGGGCCAATCAGCGTTGACAAAAGCTGGCTTCTTTCAAATACTACCCTCAATTTACCATATTTAGTTAGTTTGCGTTTGAACGGGTATACAAGCCAGCTAGACTGGTTCCCCGGACCGTAAATTCCCCGATGTTTAAATTGCTCCGTTTCATTCCAAGTGGGGTGTCTAATAATTATTATTATCTAGCATAACCGGGTTTTTTTATGCAAAAAAAAACCCCGGTTCTCTCCGCCCCATTATTGCTTTATATGCCATGCATTCGTCTCAAGTAAATCACAAGTCAATTCACAAATCTGGTCACTAGGTTAGGGTCCCAAGACAAAAAGAAATGCCTTTGTCATAATAATATTCATTTTGGGTAGCTTGTGACTGAGGAAGCTGTGATTGGTTTGTGACGGTCTCGCCTGTGCCAACCCGCCTAACTAAATGTTTCGAAATCCAGTATCATACCGCACTTGAAGCATAACTTGTGAAACCTCTTTGATTTGACCGTCGTCGGCGCCTCCTCAGCCTTGTACACGCTCTTGTTGCATGCAGGGCATGTATCGCCGCCTCCCCACTGTGGCATTGTGCTTCAAGTCTACAAGAAACAAAACCAAAGCAGCAATAAGCCATTTGCGAGTTTAATTTGAATAACATCTGGCACACTGACTTGCTCAACATGTTTGGCACATTTTAACTTTGAAAAAACTGTGAAAAAATATCGACTTGGGTTTAATATGCATAGGCCTAGGCCTACATGAGACTTAACGAAGTTAAACACTAGTGCGTAAACTGTATGCTTCTTATTGATACCTAATTTGTGTCGCACTGAGCTCTACAATCTCCAAGTTCAAACAGCCAGTGAGTAAGCCCACATACCAGAAATACCAAACAAGTTAGAATATTATCCTTGGTGCTTATGTACATCGAGCAAGTGCCCATTTAAGCGCTCATGTCTGCCATTTTCACGGTGATACCACATGGAACTAAAACGACCCACCACTAATACATGTGATTTATACTCAACATGAACTCCGAGCTAAGTTAAACAGGCGTTGGTGGACTTAATAACATACATGTATAATAATCTTACTTTTCATTACCATTTTCAGCAAGAACACATATATTTTGTTTAGCAAGTAAATATATCGCAATTTGTAACTTGATACTATAAACTGCCTTGTCTTAAACAATATCACTTGTCAATTTTGATGTACGACTGTTTGAACGTTTGGATGTACATGTACATGTAGTATATTATATAACATTGTATAAACAAATAAATAACAGTGTAACGTGCCATTTTCTGAGTTAATGGAACTGTGATAGAGAAATTCGACGTTATTGATTGCCTACTTTTTAATGATTTTGTCTCAGTCCAACATTTTCAAGCTCATCATCGGGACTAATAACTTACTTGAACTTGAAAAAAACGAGGAGAATGAAAATGTACCATTATAGAAAATTATGTATACTGGTGCGACACTCTTGTAATAATATTTTTTAAAGGATGGACATTTGTTTTAGGCAAGGAATATCACATTTGAAATGTCAAAATATTCGTTATTTTTCCAAAAAATGTATAATAAATATACACCAAAACACTCTTGTTAAATTTGACCAGAAAACAGTCAAACACGCATCCCGCTGACCATTGCTGTAGTTATGAGTGTATGTTCGACTGTTTTCAAACAGTCAAATCTAACTAGTATGAGTGTGTTTTTAAAGTGTAGGTTTTGCCGCTTAGGTTCATCAGAAAAACATTAAAACTTCTTTACGTATTCAAGCGATTTTGAGCATGGTATCGATTTCTAGAATTTTTTATTCATTTTCGGTTCTGCTTATATACATTCAAATTTGCTTGCCAACACCCAATCATTATTCAATTTGGTACACCTTGATTTAATAAGATTTGTGCCTTCAATCACGATTGAATCTTCAAAATAATTACATGCACATCACATTTAAAAAAAAAGTAACCAGAAGTAAAGATGAAAACATAAGGCTTTGATGAGGATAGCTGAAATTGTCATCATTGCTCTATAGTAATCGTGGACTGTGTCAACTTCTTCAAGTTCTTACAAATAACAAAATGCAATTGTCTATGTGTACATATTAATGAACTGTTTTATACCTGTAAATTTACATAGGACACTTTAGTACTAACGTTAAACCACGTTTGACAAAACCTATAAGTAAGTAAGTTGCACAAATTCCACAAATACATCCCAAAACGTGAACTTGAATGATGACCAAATACACGTCGCAAAAAGCTCTTATGAATTTGAATGCTGTTCGAGTGGATTGATATATTTGATGGTTATTTTGTTTAAATCGCACGATGCAAGAAGATAAATGAAATTGAATGATAATTTTGAGCAGCATTCAATTTCGCGCAAAACCAAATGACATGGTGATTAAAATCAAACGCTTCAATGATTTGTCGAAACTGACCGGAAAACCTATGATAAACATCCATCTCGATACAACTTTTGAATGAAAATGTTCATTGCATGAAAAGAAGATGCTTACCTGTTTTCCTAGGCTGATCAACGACCGAAATAGATATCCGCCGACTTGGATCTCTTCCCGAGCAAACAGTTCTCCGTGTGAATGCCAAGACGGTAAAGAAGAACAATTCACGAAGGCTACAGCGAGGTTGCGGCCCAGTGCATTCTTGACAAGTCTTGGAAGTTTTGCACACGGCACTACCAGCCCGGTCTCGCGGGGCCAAGCGCAATTATGCCAGCCATTTTTGGGCAAGCGCTTTCTCATTTTGCCGGAGTTTGTTTATGTCATTGGGCTGCCGTACATCTCGCCGAGGAGGTGTAGACTCGATTATAGTCTAAACGTTTTGTATGGGTTGCATGCCCGGAAAAGCACATGGTGCTGCATCGGTTGACATACATGTACATGTACATTAGGTGTATGGGTTACGCAAATCATGTCGTTATAGATACATAATTCGCCTCGAAATAAGGTTATTTAGCGTCGATTCAGCGCAATTAAATACATGCAACTTGATAATCGTTGATATTAGGGACTAATCCGATGTGTCAATAAACTGGCTCACAACCAATGTTCGTGCCCCCCCCCCCCCCCCCCCGTGCTTCGCCCCCCTTTCATTTAACATTTCGAATTGCACACAAACAATACAACAGTTGCCATTTTTTAGTGCTCCCCTTGAAAACTAAATGGATACACCCCAAGGTTCCCTACCCCCCTGCTGCCTTTCTACAACCTAACAATTAAAATAAACCAAAGTTGTTTTACTTTACCGATTTGGTCGCGTTAGTTTTTTCAGACATAATAACGTATTACAATCCCAACGAGATAATCCAAACATGAACACCTGACGACGGGCAGATCATACTGTCCGAAACGTTGAATTACATCTGGTCCTACCACACAACTCACTAAAGAAAATTACCACATGCATAGCACTACCGCAAAAAACTTATTTTAAAGATTATATACATCTGCGTGTATACCGATGATTAATTAATGTAATCTTAACTAGTGTAGTGGTCATTGCATAGACATATAATAAAAGCTAAACACAACATGTGAGATGTTGCCATCTCTTTCTTGTTCCATGAAGAACTAGATCACCCCCAAAAGGGCAAATCTGAGCCAACCCCTATCCCACCCACTGACCTCTATACATGGACAGATCATCCATTGTTTCATTTTGAAGTCGGCATGCAGAGAAGTGCAACATGGCGTCACTGCTGTGAGCCAATGAAATGTCCAGGTGTAGAGTTCAGTTGGTTGGTAAATCCACTGACCTATACAACTGGACATTTCATTGGCTCACAGCAGTGACGCCATGTTGCACTTCCAGTTCGCGCCGACTTCAAGTGTTAGCACAGCAGAATATGGACAATGATCTGTCCAGGTGTTGAGGTCAGTGATCCCACCCCACCTAGCCTCCCCCCCAAAAAAAAACACCCCCAAATTAATCGCGCAAGGCATGATGGGACAACATTGAAATAGTAAGAAAAGGTCTGGTACCCAAACATATCGCAGTGCTAACTAGCTAAGTAACCCAACGTTAGTCTGCTATTGCTAAATGATATGTGTTTCGGTTAAGGCGGGCCCGCGTGAACTTGCACACAAAAACGCCCATTTGAGTTTAAATGCTTTACTTGAGTGTCATTTAATATTACGTTTTTTTGTACATAGTAAAACAGCTTACATTTTATTCAATGGATTGGGTTATTATTTGTGTTATCTGTGCCATATTTTCTCCACAAATGCCGGTAAGTTGCGCGGTCGGACATCCGGGAACGTAGTTTATCTTGTTTATCAACCTCGTTACCATAGCTACGATCTTATTGCGCCACGTTGTCCCATTAATGCTCGATCTTAACCCCTGGAATTGGCTAATTTATATTGGCACATTTATCATCAGACCCTCTAAATCCACACGGTCTTATTTCTACGCATTTACATTTGATATACGTTTGAAACACGCGCCCGTGCACATGAGCTTTAGGTTCGCAGATTACGGAGTCGGAGGGTCGATGCCTTTAACGCGCGACGCTGCGTTTAACGCGCAACGCTATGTTAAACACGCGACGCAGTCTTTAAACAAAATGTTTGTACATTACGTGACGTCCAAAAGCATGTTGAATTGACACGAAATGACCTTCAAATACATTACAAACTTTACGACTTCACTCGGATAGCGGGTGCAATATTGGAATTGTGGCATCTCGCTAGTATTTACCTACATAATGATCATGATTTTACACACAACAATTAAAGTTGCATCTGAAATCTACTTTTGCAGCCATATTAATAATTTCAGAAACATTTGTATTTTGTTTTAGGTATTTGCTAATTTGGGCATCTTATCAGCGAGAGTCACCTCTGACGACAAGAGGCAAGCCAAGGAATACTGCATAGCATATAACCAAGGGGCAACACTCCCTAAGTCACTGACGGATAAGGTAACTTCCGAGTCTAAGAAGTCATCATAGTATTTATGTTTCATAGTATTAATATCACAGTATACTATCCCAGAATGCAGCTCATCACAAATTATTTTCTGGCACCCATTCGTAAAAAAGGTAGGAACAAATTTAATATCGTGAGAGGTTGTGTATCGTACTTCAGAGGTTGTGTAAAAACTATATGGAGACTCGAGAAAATGTTCCTAACAAAATTAGAAATGTTTCTCAGTCCCATGCAGATTCACGTCTTTTTAACTGATTGAGTTTCATCAACCAGTTCGCGCTGGTATTATTTTAACATCACCGAGCCGAGCTGCAGGATTATTTTTAACGAAACTCGATCTGAGGCAGGGTCAGGCCAATAGTACTGGGAAAAAACACACCCACGCATTTCCGGCCTTGTTCGCTGCTGACAGACATTTCCGGCCTTGCTCGTGGCCTGTTTATGCATCATTCGTTTTTAATCTAGGAAAAACTTTGCGTGTATACGTCCTCCGGTGCGAACTGGTTAAGATGATTATTACAAATGGAGAAAGGAAGTATGTTCCATGAATTGATGAAATTCTAAACATTTGTTTTTCAGGATTATCGCCCTTTGATAGACTTGAGCCAGTCCACACTATGTACAACTCCAGAGGATCCAGGCAAGCTCATTGGAGCAGTCGTGGAAGCTGTGAGGGGGAATTGTACATTTCTTCAGAAGGGACTGGTAGCTCAAGAGGCTGGGGCAACATCACTTGTTGTTGTCAGTGCTGCCAAAATAGTAAGCATCTTTAAAAGTAGCCAGTGCACATTAGAGCTCTTACACGACTAAGCACGCGTATAATAAGGCTTTTTCCTGACACAAATATCTTTAAAAAATCACAACTTACAAAGTTTAAGACCGCCCATCACAAAAGTTTCATATTTCAAGTTCAAATGTCATTTGTTATGTATTTTCTCTATGCTTGACGCTACGATTTTGATTTTACAAAATGGAGACATTCAAAGAGCTTTTGGGTGCTTACCTTTTAGAGATATAAATATTTAAAGCTTAGAAGTCATGCTAATTATTCTAAAGTTCACTGACCCGTTTCTCAAAAACTAACAACCCAAATTAAAAAAAAAAAATTAGTTCTTGGGGTTTCTCATTCTAGGCCAATTATAACATCAAATAAAATTGTGATCTGTGAGGGTCGGGTATGAAATCATGTTGACACGGAATGACCCGCGTGTAGCTCTACCTTAGTAATAGTACATGCCTGTTCTTGATGTTCAACATGTACATGTTTTTACTATCATTATTTCCATTGCAAATTCGCAGTCTTCTCCAGATGTGAACCAGTCTGAAGAGCTAAAGATCCCTGTAGCTCTGATTTCATCCAGCGACCACAAAGATATCTGGGTAAATATGCTAAAAAAAACAGCGGTCTGAGGTTCATACTCCAATTGAATCCATTTCCATATGTGCATTCAAATTAACACCTGCATTTACTGAAGAGTCGTCAAGTGATTGATTAGTTCTCATTCATTCAATGTTGATTAGTTGCTAAATAGTAGTCAAGTGGTTAAGTGGTCAAGTGGTCTGAGGTTCACATTCCTTCTTTACTCTTTGCTATAACTTGATGCGTTTCATTTCAGCTTAATGGAGGCCCAATCAGTGCTGCACTGTACAATCCGGAACAACCCATGTTTGATTATAGTCTCATTGTCATATGGTGTATGGCTATGATAACTATTGTCATAGGAGGGTATTGGTCTGGTCTGACTGGATATAAAATGTAAGTATGTGCTTTATTTCCAGAACTGTAAAGTTGTTACAAACCTTACCGAGACCTAAATGAAACTTGCTTTTGTTTGAGGAATATAACTTGTTTGGACGAAATTTTCGACCCCAGTTATATGCACTATCTTGGTGGTGATAGGCACCCTCGGGATTGGTTCAATTGCCTTAAATGTAAAACAAAACGGTATGGTCGCAGGTTCAAGTCGCACTCCTGCAATTTTTTTTTATTTAATTTTATTTTTTTATAAAATGTATTCAAATTTACCTAGTTGGTTTTGCTAGTGTGTTGTTTGACGAATATTTTTGTTTTCATCAACACAGAGCTAAAACCAAAGAAAGGAAAGAGGAAGGAGTAGCCACTTCCAACAGTAGGGAAAGGACGGAGGATGAAGAAGGTGACTCCGACACGGAGAATGAAGAAGAGCCAGTAATTATCACCTTGCCTATCGTGGTAGTCTGGGTCATCATGATCATGATTATGCTTCTGTTACTATTCTTCTTCTATAACTACATGGGTAAGTTTGGCCAATGTGGACGGGTGGGGCTTCCTGGGGCCAATTTCATGAAGCTGCTAAGCACACAAATGTGCTCAGCACAAACAAATATTGCTTAGTAAAAACAGGTTGCCAGCTAAAACCCCATGTGCTTTTCATGCTAAGCAAAAACCAGCTGAATATCAATCACAAATCAATCACAACACCTGAACATTTGGTCTGTAATCCTGTATTTGCCAAAGAATATTCATGCTATGCAAATTTCTGTTATTAGCAGCTCCATAAAATTGGCCAAGAGTGAGTTGAGTCTAGTGCTTGTCTCAAAATTTAGAACTCAATTTTTATTGCCCTTCCGGGATGTAAATATTTTGTCTCTTCTTGTCATTCACAGTTTAAATTTGGGGCTGCCATCTTGAATTTTCACTGACACGAACTCTACACACAAATTGCGTTTATAATTGGTAACCCAACTTACCCAAGAACACTGTTTGCGGGTGGGGTCACTCAAGAACGGAGTTTGGAATAGAGTTAATATGGAGTGGTGTCAAGAATGACATACATGTAACTTCATTTTGTTTCCCATAACTAAGTACAGGTTACTGTATTCTGTTTTTGCAGTGTATGTCGTGATAACATTTTACTGCCTGGGTGCAGCCAACGGCCTACATACATGTCTGTTTCCCATTCTGAAGTGTATCCTGCCCTGCAAAAAAAGGTAGGCTTGGTTTCTGGTCAATATTTAACTTAAGTTCAAGGTAATACTATTTCATGTTGACAGTACAGTACAGTAGGTTGTTATGCTTCTCTTGTAGGGTAACAGCTAACAAAATCCCGTTTCTGCGCTCCCGGCCATATATCTTCAGCATCGTATTGGGTCTGGCCTGTATTGGCTGTGTAGTGTGTTGGTTTTTTCTTCGTCATGAGAGTTACGCCTGGATTCTCCTCGACTCGCTGGGAATAGCATTCTGTATCAGTGTACTTAAGCTTATCAACATCCCAAACTTCAAGGTAGGTCCTCAAAATAATTCTATCCTTTTCCTTACCCAGTTCGCGTTGGAGGACGTGTTTAAATATTAAAATATCAAATTCAAAATGGATGAAGGATAAACACGTCACATTTATGGGGATCACTCAATGAGGATATGACTTTTTATCTTGTATTACACAATATATTGTAATGTATCGTAAAATTGGGCATGATCCCTGGGCACACGGCATTCTGGTGTTTGACTTCTGACTTGCGTCTCGAATAAAGATACTGACAATTTGGGAGACCGCCAACATAGGGCAAGATAGCTCAGTTGGTAGAGCGCCAGTCCGGTATGCCGGATGTCGCAGGTTCGAGTCTCACCTTACCAATTTCTTTGTTCACTTTGAAATTTATGCAAATTTACCTAATCAGTCTCCCTTGTGGTTTATTTGCATATTGTTTTGGCATTTTACCTGCATCGTGCTAAGCTAATATTGCTTAAAATTGTGTGTTCAGTAGCTCCATGTAGCAGTTATCGTCTTGTAAACGTCTTGCCTTTTCTTTGATATTTCAGATCTGCTTCATCCTTCTGTCACTGCTGTTTTTCTATGACATCTTCTTTGTCTTCATTACACCTTTCTTTACCAAGGTAAGGTTAAAGGTGCAGTTGGCTAGTATTAAACAAGTATGTTTAAAACCGGCTCCTGGGCCTGAACATTGTTTAATGGCTTCGGCTCGGGCAATAACACTTAAAGGTAGGATACACAATTGGTAATTGCTTGAATTATAAGGAACGAGTGGATTTGGGGGGTTGTATTTTATAGTAAAAATAATTTAACTCGCCTGAAGTTTTACAGTCATGGATGCTAAGGAAGCAAGGAAAGCAAGAAAAGCGGCATTCGTTTTCAATCGGTGTCGTGGCAGTTGTTCTTATAATGTTCTCTTTTTTATTGTTTTTTATTTTTATTTTTTCTTCTTTTTTATTGTGTATAAAATTCAATTTTTCTGAACAATTACAGGATATCTGGCGCAATAATTTTGCTGAATGCCTACAATCATTATTTACTTTCAAATAAGTATGATATTTTCTTAATAATTCGGTAGTAACAATATTCGATTTCTGCAAATGGTGTATCCTACCTTTAACCAGTTCGTGCTGGATGACGTATATAAACGCACATTTTTTTCCCAGATTCAAAACAGATGACGCATAAACACGCCACGAGCAAGGCCCAAATTATCTGTCAGCAGCGAGCAAGGCTGGAAATGTGTGGGTGTTCTTCCTGGTACTATTGGCGTGAACACGCCTCGGATCGAGTTTCGATAAAAGTAACCCTGCACGTCGGCTCGGTGATGTTAAAATAATCCGGGCGCAAACTGGTTAATACTGTACAAAACTCATTTGATAGAGGTTTGGTATTTTGAATGTTTTTGTTATTAGGATGGTGTTAGTGTTATGATCCAAGCAGCAACAGGAGGCAGTGGTGCTACAGAACAGGTTAGCATGATTCAAATATACCTCGTGAATATTCATAAATGACTGTTTTCTCATTGGTCAGTTGATAGTATACAAATAGCGAATGTTTGTTAGTGCAATGGTTAGAATAATGTAATTTTGTTATATCACAAGCTGCTGTTCTATGTTTATATCATTGGTACCCGCACAATTTTTACCAACAATATTGACGACAGTAAACTGTAGTGGAGCAGCAAACGAGCAGAAGATCTGCTGTTTTTAGCGTGCGTGAAGTTGAGTTCATTTCGTTTGCGTTGTAAAATACATGTTTACTTGAACATTTGGTATCTTCAGTCTTCATTTCTGCTGAGCTTTAAGACAGAGGCATAACAAAACAATTGTTGACTGTTGTGATGTGGGATATGACGTTTTGAACACCCTCACGGACGCATAGCATCTTCGGCTTCGCCTCGGGTGATATGCGTTCCTCGGGTGTTCAAAACGTCATATCCCACATCACAGCAGTCAACAATTGTATAAAATTTCCATATTCATGACCTAGCATCTTTTGAAAAAATATATATAATCTTGAGCAAAAAAGTTGGTATGAACTTTGCATTGAACTTTGTATATGTTGTTCCTTCATTTAGATCCCAGTTCTTCTGCAGGTTCCACATTTCTAACTACTTTGTATGTTGTTCTTTCGTGTAGATCCCAGTTCTTCTGCAGGTTCCACATTTCTAACTACTTTGTATGTTGTTCTCTCATGTAGATCCCAGTTCTTCTGCAGGTTCCACATTTGTAACTACTTTGTATGTTGTTCTTTCATGTAGATCCCAGTTCTTCTGCAGGTTCCACATTTCTAACTACTTTGTATGTTGTTCTTTCGTTTAGATCCCAGTTCTTCTGCAGGTTCCACATTTGTCGCCCTCTGCAGCCAAGGTTTGTCAGTTGCCCGCCATGTTGGGATTTGGTGACATACTCGTGCCAGGTATGTAGCTTCATAGGATTGCACAGGTATCAGTAAATGCAATGAACAGGGGCCAATTTCCAGAGACGCACTTTGGACAATTCTGCACGTAAATAATGCGCGCAAGTATTAGAACGATGCGTGGTGCATGTGTTGACACTTCTATTGGTCGGTTTAGTGCGTGACACGCAAGTACAATGTAGCTGCAATCCGCAGGCTGAGAACATGCCCTGAACTTATTGTGGTTGCCACAAAAAAAGTGACTTAACATATTTTGAATTGAAATCGGAATCTTAGAATATTGTTTTCACTGAATAGGCAGCATTCACAGAGCTTCATCAGGTTGTTTGTCAAGCACCTTTCTTTATAATTTGATCACTTTTGCTGCTTCAAACGATAAAAATGCACAACTGACAAATGGTATATTGTCTCTTTAAACTAGGGTAGACTTTTTGTTTTAATTCCTTGTATTTCTATTTTTCTGGCAATAACAGGTTTACTTGTGGGTTACTGCTGTTCCTTTGACTTGCGATCCCATTCGCGCATCAAGGTCTACTACATTGCTTCTTGTGTAGGTAAGGTTGTAGTGACATTGGGGGGAGTCGGGTTGGTGTAGCGGTTCTTTCCTCGCCTTCCACCACTATGACCCGGGTTCGAATCCGGCCTGGGCCAATATGTGGATTGGGTTTTCAGTCCCTGCCTGACTTCGTGGGTTTTTCCCCAGGATATTCTTCTGGGGTTTTCCTCCCACCTCTAAAACTGTAACTTCTTCACATTAATTGTTAAATGAAATAAAAAATTGTTGAATGAAATTTGTTCCCGCCGTGAATATGGCCATTGATGCTGGTATGGCGTTAAACCCAAAAAACTCACTCACTCACTGTAGTGACATTGACGACGGGAACACATTAGTTACAATCAGAATACGTATGACATGACCTCAGTACTTTTATCTTAAATAACCTTTGACCTTGACACTTAAGAGAGATACTGAACTGGCTTATTGTCAAACTTGGGGAACTGTTATTAAGATTTTTCAAAATAAATCCGATTTTTCAAAATAAATCTGATCTTTGTGTGCAAATCCAATTGATAGTTGTTGCTAAATGTTGTAGATACTCTGCTTTTTAATCCACTTTGAGTTGAGAAACCATTTTGTTTCACCTGATCTAAGTTCAGAAAGAGATTATGCAATCACTATTTCTGTATACATAGTCTGTACATAGTTTGTCCGTTCTTTAGTACGTTCGTTCGTTCGTCCGTCCATATCTATGTATGTATGTGGCATTTCGATTCGACAAATTGTCTATATATGCACATTTTGAAGTCCAATTGCCATCAAACTTTGGTCCTGGATGCAATATTGTTACCTTCATATCATGGTTGGGCTAAAGGTCAAATACTGAGGTCAAAGCTTATGTGAGGTGAAGTTCTAAAATAGGCTTGTATTGTCAAATTTGTCTTATTTGAAAACTTGAATTCCAATTGGAATCAAAAATAGGCAAGACACGTGGGCCGAGAACCATCCTTGGTTTTTTTGGCAACTATTCCAATTATTGTTGACTTTTGTCCTTTTATCTGCCCATAGCCTATGGCATAGGCCTCATCATAACCTTCATTGCCCTGGCTCTTATGAAGACTGGTCAACCAGCGCTACTGTACCTGGTGCCCTGTACAGTCCTGACCACGCTGGCGCTGGCCGCTGCACGGCGTCAACTCTCAGACATATGGCACGGAAGACAATCGGTGAATGAACTCCATCGGCTTTGACTAGTACACAATGTATGCTGACAACAGTAAACATTGCATCATGTGTTTGTAGTTCTCCTTGATGTTCACCTTGCTTGTTCCCGTTTTGGAGTCACTTTGCGGCTGGAATCACAACGAGCAGCCCAATATTGTTTGGGTCTTTTTTTTTGTAGCCCAATTGGGCGCTTTCCAGTCAATAGTGTCCCATTAATAAATGTTTGGCTCTGGTTATTATCTACATCCACCGATTTTTAACATACTTGGTTAAAACCGGCCAGCACATATTTATTCCCTTAGTAAAACTGCTTCTTTTTTTCTTCAAAATAAACATGTATTAAAAAAAAATCTTAACACTCTTGAAGAATATCATAGTTTACTCATCTCACAAATCCACAATAAACTTTTGGTTAATATTTTTATTTATTTTTCCATTTCAAAAACAGTCGGGTAGACAGGCTCCAATTACTCCAAATGAAGACTGCACCTCACTGAACACCGATGAGCCAGGGTCCCACACCACAGACTGCACCACACTTCAGAGCACTCAATTTGACGCAGCGCACCCAACTGACACCCCTGCTTCACCTCGGGAGTCACACGTTGGACCTCATCCCGCACCCCATACAGGTCCAAATCAAGATATAGAGTCTGATGACAAAAGTCTGGATGATTTTGACATTGAGACAAGTCCTCTTTTACCCCTAGCTGCATTGCCGGTCACGGAGATCAAATAATAGCTGCCCAGAAAAAACCCGCTTGCCCCACAAATGACCTGTCTCTTTTTTTTAAGCTGCGGATGAGCAGCTCAAGAAATCACCATGTCCCTCTGTTAGTTGGTTTGATATTTGTTTGTTAATCAATGTTTTGGGCGCCACAAATTGTTGACCATAGTTCGACTTGAGACGTTCGCGCTGCAACTTCATGGCGCCTGGGCTAGTGACGTCACAAAGCAACCACTATTGAACCATTGGTCCTTGATCGAACTTGCTCTAAATTGTAGGTCAGATAGCCGCTGGCGACAGAAGAAGATCATGATGCCCTGCAGGGAGCGTAACTATTTTTAGATGATGCTGTATTAGGCATTTCGTCTGGTGTTAATTTTTACCAATGTGAGTTTTATTTATTTGCAAACCAGAAAAGGGAATCTGAATTGATGGGAATTATTTTGTTAATGTCGTTTACCTTTCAACCACTTAACTCCTGGAAACACTTGAATATCGAAAAGTGTTTGAAAAATTTCAAAGGTAAAAACTGCAGTTTTAACATTTAAATACATGTACTTAGTGTTTTCCTCCTGACGGAGATATTTAAAAACAGGACAAGTAACCTCTATTCATTTGTGTTTATATGCTTTAGTTTGTAATGCGAGTTCTGATTGTACTTTAACCCTAACGCCGTAGTGTAATTTACTAGGATCCATACCCATCCTGGCAAATCCCAACACCATATGGCAAACTGTACACACAGACTGTTGGACTGATTCTGGAGGTATGCCTAACCCAGTGTGAAAAACAATCAGTTTGGGAGTCCAGTACCCATCCTAACAGATCCCAACAAATCCTGATGTTGGGTTTCGACTGGATGGAAGTTGTTAGGGTTAATCATGTATATCTTCCCTAAAAAATAATTGTACACGAATTGCCTTTTGTGATGTTATTTATTTAAAAACAAATTGTTATTTGAATAACACATTTTTCTTTAAAACAATATATATTCCTTTATTCATTTTTGGTTGTATATTTGTTTTGGTTAGTTTTCTGAGTTATTTTTCTGCTTTTGTGGGAGTTGACTGCTTAGGATTCATTTGAATGGGCTCTTCAAATGGGCTTGATTTCTTCAGATATCTTTTTACATTAAAATCTTTCATAGATCATTTTTTACCTTTCTGTAACGGCCATGTTGATGTTTAAATTAAGAGTTTGAATTCTTATATCTTTTGTTGCAGAAATATTTTAAATAAAATGTTATGCTGCTATTGAAATGGTTATCCCAGGCTTACCAGTATTTATGTACATGTATATTAATTTGTTTTCAGCTGAAGAAGATTATTTGTAAACCCCCCCCCCCCCCCCCCCCCCGATGATACGTCCCTATATGTTTCCGGTCCCAAACCCTAAGGATTGAGGAACATGGGGATCGGGGAACATACATGTAGGGATCGGGGAACATACATGTAGGGACCGAGGAACATGGGTACAGGGAACATTGGAACTGATGCGTCCCTATGTTTCCCGGTCCCAAACCCTAAGGATTGAGGAACATACATGTAGGGACCAGGGAACATAGGAACACAAGCTGGCAGTCCTGTGCATGGCTTCGACCCTTTTTATTTTATTTACGAACCCTCAAAATAAGTTTATTGCCCACAAAAATGTTGTAACTTCTGGTTAAATGTTAACTTGGTGAACCAGTTCACTCGACATGTATCATGTATCATGTTCCCAGCTAATTGTTATGCGTGAAGTTACACAGACCGACCGGGTCATAAAGCCAGTCACATCCTGAGCACAAAAATGTGATGCGTTTGCCTTACTTTTGTCGTCTTTGTCAGAATATAGAAGTTCCTTCCTTCAAGACTCGTCAAATTGCAGCTGTATATTCGTACTTTGTTTTAAAGGTAGTGTGTAAGTACACCATTTTCAAATGTCAAAACATGAATTATTAGGAAATACCCGACTTACTTGACTATAACTTTATAAGTGTTTAACAGTTTCAAGCATGATCATGTGAAATCACAACACCTGGTGTGATGTGGTGTTCAAGATAAAATAGAAGAGAAATTTCTAAATATCTCTCGAGATATCTTTAAATAATTTAAGATATCTCTAATAACTTTAAAATATCGTCGTGCAAGTTTTGTTAAATGGGCTCGCCACAGACGAATCTTGTGAGGCGGCTGACGTCATTATTGATGCATCACTAGTTTCACTGCAACATTTCCACCCAAGGGTCGCTGCATGCAAGTTGCATCAAATCCATGACAGACTTGGTCCCAATTTCATGCAAGGCAGAAACTAAATATCCGTTTGTAAGCATTATGAGAACTAAATAGTTTCAAGCCCAACAGACCATGGCTGGCAAGCTTTTGCTAGTCAAGCCTCATAGTTTCTTCCTAGCCAAATGTTGACCTTCGCAACACCAGGAAATTTTCCACAGGACAATGAACAAGTCTACTAGGCAAAACATCTGTTGACAGTAATATCGTTTTGTGCAACATGTCAAAGAACTATTGCTTTGTTGTTTTTGATTCTGTAGTTTCCTGTTGCAAACACCTTAAAGTGCCATACAATTTCCTTTCCTGGTGGTTTAGCAAATGTTTGGGATAAACCTTTTCATGACCAAACCAATCATACTTGGGAACATAATGACATCCAAATGTTCAAATTTGTTTTATGGAATGGGATTACTTTTCTCCGCATCCAACATTTATTCAATAATCATCCATCCAACCAGACAGACCTTTTAAACCCATTTTCTTTCTCGGAATATAAAACCTCCAATTCCACTGCAGTTAAAATAACCTACATGTACACCCAAAATGCCTTCAAATTCTCAAGTAAAAAAAATCAACTCGCTGAGCAGTAATCAATTAACTTGCCTATCCCCAAAATTGCTACGTGTACAAGCCAAATTATTCCAATTTATAAAATCACAAATGTGCCATGATCGTAATTTTACCTTGTTAAAACATCTTTATAGCTTTACCTAAAATGGATTATTTAAACATTGTACAATGTACATGATGATTGAAGATTAAATAGATAAAAAGTGTCGACAAGTGAAAAGAATAAAATATAAATAAAATAAGACCACTCAAAAGTATGCATTCAATAATAAAAGGGGCACATCGGTAGAATTTCCAGTTTAAACTACATATAAATGTATGGAGAAACATCAGGTACAGGTACACTTTATTTCATGCACGGTTTTGATTACCTTTGTTCTAAAACATTTCAGAAAATATATTTTCACACTAAACTACATTTGACCTTTGATCAATGTGCATATCTGTCACCCAAAACAAATGAATATTTAATTTAAAAATAAAATAACTTTGAAATTGCTACTGCATTCACAATTTAACAAAACCATGGAGGAATAATTCCTCCATGAACAAAACCAAGTACAAGCACACCATACTTTGTACATGGAATGTACTTTAAACTTGAAAGATGAAAAAAACAACACACTTTTACATGTATTCCAAAGTCCAAACACAAGTTGTACCCAAGTCAACTTCAACAGAGTAAGCCAATTTATCCAGAATAAAACTTTTAAAGAAAGCAAATAGAAAATCATTTCTCTAATGAAAACAATTAAAAATTGGTTAACAAAAGGGTTCAAATCTAATGCAACAGGATTTTTGTAACCGATTTGACAGCATTTAATTTTTTTAAATATACCTTTGTGCGTCCAATTCAGACAAGTACAATAAGCCTAAGACGTAATGGCGTCGCACTTCGTTTACATGTGCACTTTCCTATGAGCGAGTCTGTCCCTACGTCGTCTGGCATCCTGACTTCACTCCCATATGAAAGAACATATGTAAACAAAGCCATGACGTCATTAAATCTCAGGACTATTAGAACATGCTGTATACTCGATCTAGAACTCAATCAGGCAAGTTTAGTACATTACATGTACACATGCATTTAGTTAAATCCGTTTCAGGGCTATTTAAAAAAAGGAATTTAATTTAATTAGATTTATTTAATGTGATCAGGCTAGCATGCTGAAGGAAAGTGTATTTATAAGAGACATGATAAAGGTTTTCACTGTCCTTGTTTAGGAATAACAAATTATTAGGAAACTAGGTGGCAAAATTGTTTTCATTACTGGCTAATTCATCAGTAACTAATTTGTTCTAACGTGAAATCAAACAAGAAACATTAAATTACAAAGCAGAACAGTATGTAGTCTCCTACAGATTACCTATACATGTACAAATTATACATAAATCATTTTGGATTTTGTCTTATCTTCAAGCAACTTAAATTCTCACTCCTGATTGGTCGATCCATGGCACAACCAGGGTGATTATGATACTATATTGCAAGGCCCATATCAAACTCCGTGTGTTGCATTGTTCCAACTCACTGTAATGCGCATTCGCGCAATACGCAAAGTGCAGTTTGCGTTTCATGAGGATCGTTACATTCGCGCGTGTGGTACATTCTGGTTTCGCGCACATTGCTGTCCATGTTCCATCTTTACTGCACGTCAAGTTTGCTTGAAGATATATTTGTTATCCCGCCGGCACTCGTGGAACACGGAAAGAGTGCATGTGTTCCGTAGACCACGAGGCCGAACGTACTACATTATTTCGTGTGTAGGCTTCATTATTCGCGGGATAACTAATAATATTTCATCATGTCAGCATTCACCAACATGTACACTCCCTTCATCCAGCTGTGGTCATATGTAGCACTGGAGTATTAGCATGATGAGTAGCAATTGTAAGATTCTTTGATCTATTATTATGTTACCAATACACGTATACATTTTTATACATCTTTTTTAAAGGAGCTGTCATATTGTTTTTATTGTAGGGTTTAAACAAACAAATTCTTTGAAAGTTTTCAAAATGATGTCCAAGGCAAATTTGGTAAAACTTAAAATTTGTAATAAGTTGGTCATTGACTACCGTGTTGTTCTTGCCATCCAAACTAAAGCTATAAAAGTATTTATACAAACGCCATCTTGGCTGTAAAAATAAGCATTTGTTCTGCAGAATTTGATGTCAAATGTTCTATGATGATGCCATTAAATTATGCATAGGAGTGGGACACTGCACAGAAAAGGTGACAAGAAATGCTCGGTATTTAAAACCAAAGTCGGTATTTAAAACCAAAGTCACCACCGGCAATTCAACAATTACCTTATTGAAGAAATGTGTCCTACTTAGGAACACCACATTCTCCATCAGCCAGCCCCTATAGCCTTTACAATTATACATTATATTTACAACAATATCAACAAAAGGCTGCACCAGGATTGTTTTTACACCAAGGCACTTTTTCTTCACACTTTCCCGATTCATTCTTGAGAAAAATAATTTAAAATCATGCAAACATTTTAATTTAATGTTCCAAGAGATTCATTTTACAGACATTTAATTAAGGACTGCATGCCAAGGTTGTTTAGGCCAACTAGAAACAAATGTCTCTCAATAATCTGGTACAAGTCCAGGATAAAATCCTTGGGCACAAAATAACAAAGGTTGTGAAGTCTTGAGGAAATAAAAGACTGAACGCCAAAATAAGATTGTCATTCACATGCGCTGCTCTTGGAATTCTGAAGGTACTAGTCCATTTAAGAGCCGTAACCTAGGGGCCTGGAGTATTACATTTATGGTGTGCAGGTAATTATGCAGGTTGTGGGTTCGAGTCCAGCCTGGGGTTATGGTGCGTGTGCCCTTGGGCAAGGCACTTTGTCACTCTTTGCTTCACCCCACACAGAAGTGTAAGTAAATGGATACGTGCGAGGACAGAGATGGTTATTGTGATCGATGTATCTGTCTTGCACCAAAATGGCTGCATCGAGCTGTATACTCCCAGGGCGCTAAGGAGATACAATGTACATGTACAGTATATTTGGATTGTTCAATTGACCCAATGAGCGGGGGTAATAATGCTGTCACACCATAAACACCATCGGTGGATACGTGCACTTTATAAATACATTATTTTTTTGTTTGATCAATATTTATAAACATGACGCAAGAATGAGTCACTTTGAGGTTGAGCTAATTAAGGATGAATAAATCGCCCTATTGTTTTGAGTAGATTGTTTCATCTGGTCACGATGATGAAGTCACTTCCATCAACATGCCGACTTGTACCGCGTAAAGGACATAACTGCCGACTGCATGATATTGCACTATCAGCAGATTGTAATAACACAGGATTTCCTGCAAGATTTTTTCCCAGGTGAATATTGTTGATGACTAAACGTATGCACATTAAAGCTTGTATACACCATTTGCAAACACAAAAAATCTACCAAATTATTCAGAAATATCTTACTTATTTGAAAGTAATCAATGATTCTAGGCATCCAGCAAAATGATTGCGCTCGGTATCCTGTCATTGTATTTTATAAAAACATAGTCTCGATTGGCAGACGGCAATCACGAAACAGAATATAACAAATATTTTTAAAATGCCTGTCGGTTGAAAACGAATACCGTTTTTGTGTCTCTTGGCATTCATGATTGTAAAACTTCAGACAGGTCAGTTAGACAATATTTACTATAAAATACAACCCCCAAATCCACCCATTCCTGATAATTCAAGCACTTATCAGAGGTGTATACGACCTTTAACCCTAACTGTCTAGGACATGTGCAAAAATGTATTAAAATTGAAGGAATCAGGACAGTTAGGACAGTTATGCTTGCATAAGAACGAACCTGGTAACGTGCACGGGAAAAAATGTTGCAACCTGACATTGTTTTTTTCTTCATTATCATTTCAGTGAAGGTCAATCAGTGCAAAAACGAATCTAGGACTGAGAAATATTTGTTAGGAATTTTGTTAGGAAATACTTAGAGAATGTTCTCGACTCTCCATAGACTTTGTACACAACCGCTAAAGTGGCGTCAGGCCGGGATACATTCATTCTTGTGGGTATTATCCATGCACACACAAAACAATGCAAGGTATTTCATGCAGGTTTTAAAAAGGCCACAGTTTGCAAAGTGTGAAAATGCCTTTTTAACATGTGTTTTGATCTTTAAGCTGACTTTAATGGTTAAATATTCAACCATTTATTATTTTAAGGTTACGTTGTACTCGATGCATGCAAAGCTAGTGCTAATATGGATCACCCTACGTTTTGGCGAAGAAAAAAAGGAAAACATAAAAATCAAAAAATATTTTAGGGGGTTTAAAATGTCCTATTTCAACAAAATATTTTAGGGGGTTAAAATGTCCTATTTCGAGGCCTATGCAAACTGCCACACACCTTTAAAAATTCTGAATAAAAACAAAAACTAACTTAATCACTCCCGATATGTTTCTATGAAAAGAACCTTGGGCATCTACACATGTATGCAGAGGAATTCTGGATACCGTTTTTCTTCAATTTTGAGTAAAATACGCAAGCCGGGGGCCAGAAGGGTTAACTTTAAAATCTTCTGTGTTTATCTATATCACAATTAAAAAATAAACTTCACAGCAAATTACTAGTCTCACGATTGTCATTCTATCTTTTTCATTGCTAAACTCTTTTTAAAATTGCACAAAGTTTAAGCAATAAAGTAACCCCTCATTCTGGAAGACATGTTGGATGACATAAACAAATGAAAGTCAACTTCTCATTGAAGTTTGTTGCTTTCTTTTTGTGTAGAAAGAGCAACACTCTGCAAGCATCGAGTTTCAACTGCACTAGAATAAAAAATACTCAACAGACTCCTGGCTAGTCTAGTATTTACATTTACAGTTGCCAAATGCCCTCTGACACAATGCGTTTGTTATGTGGATTTCATGCTCCCTTGGTTTAACAAAAACAGGGCAACTGGTTTAAAACAAACGATCCTTGCACTTGTCTTCCACACAACACCATAATGGTCCACCGATGCGTTACAAACTAGGCATACTTGATACCTGCACACACACTTCTTTCATGTACATACAAAGTTGGCAGAGATACCCTCTAATTGCCATTTTCTGTTGGAAAAAAAAGATGAAAAGATGACAGAAAATTAGTTGGGATGTTTGGTATTTATGCGGGCAGCACAGTCTTATGCATCTCACACAAATACAACTTGTTCATTGAGTTTGTATTGGTTTGTAAGATAGAGTCGCTGAATTGTTATTGACTGCCGTGTTTTTCACTGCTAACTCATTGGACCTCTGTGACCCTCTGTCACCCAAATTCGTCGTTTCCTGGCGGTTAGGGGAAGCGAGTGAGTTCCTATGTGGCAGGGACATAGGGAAACGTTTTGTAGTCAGGAAATTAGCTGTAATAGGTGGATGGCACGTGGGCGAGACAGTGAAATGACACAGATGTTTGTCACATCAGTGAATCTTCAAAACTCCCTTCAGATAACAGATTACAAGCAATTTTGTAGTGGCGCTGTGTTTTGGGATATCTCCATAATTTATACTGGTGGATTCTAATAGATTCAGGACACCAGCCTGACAAACATTGGTGGATTTAGGACACTTTTTAGTAAAAGTTCTAGGGGTTCGGGTTATTAATGACAATTTTGTCTAACTTACCAGGTACTCTTTTCACGTCAATGACATGATGCTGATACTCTACAACAGGACTGCCACTGTAACCACCTTTTGATTGCATCTGTACCTGGATAGAATTTAAATGCTAGGAAGAGACAAATAGAAAAGACGCCGTCTTACATCCACTGTTTATACTGAAAACAATGGCCAAAAATGTACACTGTAGTCCCTATTTAGTTCCTCTACCACTCCAAATAACCGAATCCTCTGACGCAAGTAAGAGCCGATCCAGTCATCGTTAAAAAAAGTGACACATGCTCCAACAGTACATACAAGGCAATAGAGTTTGGCATTTGATGAACCCTACCACGCCGGCAATCTTTTTGTGGTTTTAAATTCTTGTGCTTGCAACAAGACTGGCCATAATTTGCTGTTTAACCCTAACTACCCCAAACCCATCAAACTCCAACTGCAGCTTTTGCTAGGTTTTGGCAGGTTTGGTACCAAACCGTAACAACTTGTTGTTAGACTTTGTTTGACTCAGTACCAAAAGCCCAGGGAGACCCTGGCCTGTTGAATTCTGTGAGGTTCAGGACAGAAAGGCATGAGACTTGTCAAAATGTTAGAAATTTTGAGAATGCACAGGCATTTATACGTGAGTGACCCACATGGTCACGGCACAGTTCCGGGTCAACTGTAAGTGTATGTACACTTGCACCTTGTATGTGTGTCCCCACTAAAACACATAATGCCACTGGCCAGTTATCACTGTACCAAGTCAATAAAACTTCAACTGTTGGAGTTTGGCAGGTTCAGTACTGTTTACCAAAAATTGCTGAACCTGTGTGAGCTGTTGAAGTTTGTTAGGTTTGGTATGCTTCCTAGTGCAAGAGCCTGGGGGGTTAGGGTTAAGTTTGTTAGGTTTGGTATGCTTGCTAGTGCGAGAGCCTAGGAAGTTAGAGTTAAACAGATTTCACGGGTGGGGAGTGTGGGTTATGTAGTCAACCTCCCGTCCCCCCCCCCCCCTTCAACCTCGAAACAAAACAAAAGAATATTACCACAAATGTTTTATGACATTGTTTGCTTTACATTTGAATGCTGAATGGACCAGCTCTCATGACAACATACATTATCTTCAAGCAAACTTGAATCCTCGATCCTGATTGGTCGATCCATGGCAACAACCAGTGTGATATGACGCCATATTGCACGGCCCATAACAAAACTCCGCGTGTTGCGCTTTTCCAACTCCGCGTATTACGCGATACACAAAACTTAGTGCTGCACAAGCCCTTGCAAATTCAAAAGCTGGCGTTTGCGTCCTATGTGGATCGTTACATTCTGCGAACTATTGATGTGCGCGTGTGGTACATTCTGGTACCATTGTTCCATTTTTACTGCGCGTCAAGTTTGCTTGAAGATAAATTTGTTATCGCGCTAGCACTCGTGAAACACGGTAAATTAAATTGTTTTTCACATATTTTAATGGTCCTTTTCTCAAAATAAGCTCTGGCGATTTTAGGCCCTTTTGTCGTGGATGGTCACAAATTAATAATCCATGTACTTACATTATTTTGTTCGCATATTTCTTGCTGTGGTGACATTTCTCCAGACCCTATGTGACCCGTGTGGATGAAATTTGTTGGTAGTCCTATCATGGTTCTGTCTATCCTCCGCCTCGTCTGACAAAAGAAGAAAGCACAATAGTCGATTACGAATTAAATAAGTGATCCCTGGTTCTCGAGTGTCACCCTTAGTTTGTGTCAGTGGTGGGAGAAATCGGAGATTACGAAATCCGGTTATGCTTTTTTTTTTTTAACCGAATACCGATTATTTGATTTCACCGGAAGTTCTCATCCTGCCTCATCCATCACAATTATACCAGCAAAAAGTAATGAGCGAGGTGCCACAAGAAATGCCCTCTCAATGACTGGTTATAGTGGGGAGGATTCAGTGACCACTGGGTCTTTACAAAAATACCCCAGAGCTGTGATGTTGGGGAAAATACATGGGAACTTACAAATAAGTCAAATGGGCAGGATAATTATAAAACCAATAGTAGAATCGGAGAAAATGTAGCAAATTGGAAGATGTTACAATTGTTTTCTTCAGCCTGTGTCACACACAAATATAAGACAAAACTTTTTTGGGTTGGTTTCGAATATTCGGTTTTCTAAATCGAAACCAAATAGTGGAATGAATCCCAGCACTAGTTCTTAACCAGTTCGTGTCGGATGGCGTGTATACACATAAAATGTTTGCGGAATTCAAAACTGATGACATATAAACACGAGCAAAGCCGGAAAAATTTCTCAGCGACCGATATAAAGCAGTACATTATTGTTTTATAACACCTCACTTACAGATTGTGCTTGATTAAAAAAAATTAAAAAAAATTAAATTTAAATAGTTAAAATAAAGTTTTTAAATACAAAATTAGTGGAAAATGTATATTTAGCACTTCTGAACAATACGCGCTATGCGCAACGCTCCACACACGCATCACGCCATTGGTAAAGTCCTTTTGGCCATGCACAGAAAGATAGCCACAAATAGAAAATGCCATGTGACTTGTTCTTGGCCAATCAAAACAAAGAATCTGATGGTAAGGTGCTATAAATCTGTTTAACTTACAGGCGGTGGCTGTTCTGTGACACAGCAGCTGAAGCAGATCAGTACATCAGTCATTCTCCGAGGTGGCATGAAAGCTATCTCTTCTCAAGCGTTCTGTTATCTCACAACGTTAACAAATACTTCCTGGTAGTGTTCATGTATAAGGTCATCAGTTCTACCTTAGTGTAGTAGTTGACTTTGCCTGAATGCACAAAAAAGAATATCCGATATATTTAACTCAAAGGTGCAGGTTGCTTGTGGCTTTTAAATGTACAGTACGGAGGAAGTCTAGTATTTAAGCCACATTTAATATGGGGCTATGGAAGCAGGACAAGACACCAACCATCCTAGTCCGAGCTTGGTGTTTCCTGAGTACATAAGACGTTACTTGTCACTTTATCACCTTAGGCCAACGAAATGAAATTTCATGTTTTGCACCCGAGCAAAAATGAAAACACACGAGGCATTTTATCATTTTTCATTGAATTGACTCAAATTTGACCAAAATTTAAGAGGGGCCTGTAACCATGGTAACTACACAATCGCCGTAAATAACAACTGTGCTGTGTTAATGTTAGGACTAAACCTCCGGTAACGGTACACTCTACTTTTTGTGTAGTGTACACCTGCTGGAGTGCTGGGTGGGACAGCCAGTACGTCAATCATAATCATATGATAATGTACACAATATTAATGTAGGCCTCCGATTCCGAATCCGTTCTGCAGTAAACTTGCCTTTCTTTTCAATTTTCCCCATGCACATTCGGAAAGAAAAACTACCTGAATACGCCCAACCGAATAGTTCCTTGCTCTGCTACCTGCCGATCACTTATGCAATATTTGTTGAGTACTGTTGGAAGTTGTTCCTCCAAAATTGTACAATACAAATAAGTATCGACTTCCGTATGAATCCTTCCGTATCACCCAGTCGATCAGCTCCAACTTAGTGGCGTTTTATTACACTACTGTACACGCACTAGTCAGGTAGCCACACCGTTATGTATGATGGTTTCATTGCAAGGATTAAGACGCCAAACAGATTTCGCTGGTACTTTGGACAACAAAAATTACGATTGATTGCACTTCACGTGTCTCATTGTTTGGAACCAGTGAATAGATGTTGTTCATTTTGGGCGTGGTTAATAATCGATTGCTCCAGCGATGCGTTAAATTTTAATGTTTTTTTGTTAGCAGTAAAACTTTCGAAATTCAGATCTACGATCATAAATATTGTGCCGAAGCTTAAATTGTTATTAGGTGTCACCCATAAAAATTGAACTTGACAAAGGTTGACCACAGAATTTAAATCTGTCTGTGATTGGAAATAGAACCTTGGAAAGTTTTGAAAGTATTTTGTTTGGTCAAAAGCGTCGATTGAAGACTTGTAACGATCGACTTATTTAATATTATTAGTATTATTTTTTCTGGTAATGAAACCAAGGATCCCTCAAAAGCACTGTAGCTCGAAAGCCTGAAGAAACCCGTAAAGAGAGAAGACAATATGAAGAAGGTACAGTTTTAGAGGTGGGAGGAAAACGAAGTCAGACAGGGACTGAAAACCCAACCACATATTGGCCCAGGCCGGATTCGAACCCGGGTCACAGTGGTGGAAGGCGAGGAAAGAACTGCTACGCCAACCTGACTCCCCTAGAATCAAACCAACTTGAACTTTATTCGGCAATTAATTATAACAGGCTTTATTTTGGGTGTGTGTGTGTCGAGATAACATTGACTCTAAATACAAAAAAGTTAAAAAAATATTTCCGACTTCCGCGCTAATACTAGTACTCAATAAAGGGTCCATCTTCGCTTGCACGCTGCCTGCGTCTCATGATTTTTCACAGGAATCGTACAGAAAATGAAACGAACCACTTCGAATTTTTGTTTATATTATCTTGAAAATCATGAGTAAAAAAAGCCGGCCGGCCGCATATTGTTTTTTCTAGGGTGGTTACGGGCAATTATAACTAGGCGTAAAATTAAGGACGCACTTAGGTTCTCAGATCCTTACCCTCCCTTAAATTAAACTCACTCTGACAAATAAACTTAATTTGAGACCCCCCCAAAAAAATAAAAAGTGAGAAGAGACCGAATTTGAACCTCACCAGTCGTACCATCTATAACCTAATAACCAGTAACTGACTATTGTGAGAGGTTGACAGTAGGCGTTTTTAAATGTGCCAGCTCTGGGCTACGTGTAAATATTTGAATGAGCAATGACAATATATTTTCGTCATTGATAAAACTACTGAATAGTCATGAACGAGAGGTCTAGAGCCGCCTATTTATAATAATTACCCGCCGCCCGGCCCGTGCACACGAACGTGAGTGGCAAGTGACACACGCGTGCGCGTACGCACTTACGTCACACGCGCCGCGCACGCGCTCAGTACATAGCGCCCTCTTGTGAAGACAAGATTATTCTTGAAATGATTGGATTATCGCTGTGCTGTAATTCATCAGTTTTATCACTGTTTTTGTAATCGATTTTCAGTCATGGCTAACGTTACAAATAGAAAGAAGAAAGGAGATTTGTCTGAGTTTGAGAAAGAATTATTTGAGAGCATTCAATTTGGTGAGTCGATCTTGGTTATGATGGTGTACGTAATCCTTCTTATAAAATATTCCTCCATCATCCACTGTAACGTACGTTGTTCATGCCTCATCATGCTCATGGGGCTTCGACGCCCGCAGGCCGGCTTCTTTCTCCATGCTCCGACCGACTAGCCGTGTGGCCCCCGTATGCTGCGCTATAGGCCACACCGCATGACACTGGCTTTTTGGTTGAATACTTTTCTCCCGACTTTGCTTTCCGCGCGCACTGTCGGAGAAACTGCAGAGTTTGCAAATTACAATTACAAATTTATTTCTATAATCTCTTTGCTATTTTAACTGTCTTGATTAATTATTTAATCTTACTTTCTTACATCTAATAATACATCTTTTTTTAGTAGAACTTTTTATGACAAAGTTGTGACGTTGTGTTATGCAAATAGTCTTGGCACACAACATCAGTAGCCAATCGCAACCCGTGAAGCCAGAAAACCTTACTATCGCCAGATCATGTCCAGACATTAAAAAAATGATAAGCAATTTCCTAGTTACTCAGACTAAAGTTTGTTGTAGATCCGTGAACAAAATGTGTAATCTACACTTTCAAATAGTATGACGTCACAGAAATAGTAAAATGAATACTTTTGTATATTTTTCAGATAATATTGAGTTGATACAACAGTTACTGAGCTCCCCCGATGTATCCGTCAACTGTCTTGATGATGTAAGTATTAATCGGATAGGAGCTGTAGTGAATGACTGAGCTGGGGTTCGCTCGCAAGTCCGATGCCTCATAGGGCCGATGCCTCATAAGTTTTGACGCCTTATAAGGCCGACAAAATTTTATCTAGGGACCTCCCCACCAGACTCAACGAACACAAAGCCCATGGCAGAAAGGAAGACTTCTTCAAATCATCCATTGTCAAACACTCCCACCACATCTAAGACCATCAGATCAACTTCATCACCATCATCGAACGCTGGTATCCCCGCCGCATCAGAGAAGCCATCAAAGTCATCAAGCACAACACGGTTCCCCCAAGACATAGGTTTCTACATCAGTAACATCTGGTGCCCCACATCACCTCCCAGTCCTATGGGTCTCCTATACCCTAAGACTCTTAGTTCTCCAGCCTATTGGTCGCCTAAACCCTTGGCAACCTTCCCCTCTGCCCCCTTCCTTCACACTGACACGCCTTAGTGATCATCCAACATCCTCGACGTCCTGCCTGAGTACTCCCGGGGAGTTGCATCCTTTTGTACCCTTCTCTGCTCCTAGGCTCAATATAACCCCGCTTCACTGTTGGAATCTCTGTCTCCTGATGACAGACGGAGCATACTGTCCGAAACGTTGAGTTTTCTTTGGTTCTTTTCAGAACCACACATCTCACTAAAAAGAATTACCATGGTGTTACCGCAAACTACTTATCTTATTGCCTTTTCGCCATGCAAACCCCTTAAATCATCATTCATCCTTCAACCAAATAAAGGTCCACAAGTCCGACGCCTGATAGGTCTGACGACCAATAGGTTCAGTGACCCATAGGTTATTGTCACAGCAGTCAACAATTGTATAATGGCCTCTTTATAATTCATTGTCTTTGCCCTCCACACAGCATGGGATGACCCCAATCCAACATGCAGCTTTTAAAGCCAAGATCCCCATCTGTGAGTTACTGCTTGCCAATGGCGCTGATGTCAACATTAATGAGCATGAGAACAACTATACAACGCTCATGTTTGCTGCCCTCTCTGGTGAGTCAAAAGTGTCCTGGCAAGCCTGTGCCCTCAACTTAACCTTGCTCTTGTTTACACTCAATGCAATTCAATATTCGCCCCAAAATAAATACCTTATTTGTTTTGTACTGCACTCCAAGGATTGCCGAAGGAAACTTGAGGTCAACTGGGTCATGTTGTCAATACACAATGTCTTAGAAAGATTGGCGGTAACACCATGTGAAAGGATCTTATTTGAGAAGAGGAAGGGTGGTTCTGATAAGAACCGGTGGTTTAACACGACGTTTCGACCAGTATGCTCTGGTCGTCCTCAGGTGGGGAAGGACGACAAGAGCATACTGGTCAAAACGTGGTGTTAATTTAAAACCACCGGTTCTTATCAGAACCACCCTACCTCTTCTCAAAAGAGATCCTTTCACATGGTATTACCGTAAATTCTTTCTAAGTCTAGTCTTCCTCATGCAAAGCTTTAAATCTCATTCAATACACAGTGTATTACACTGATAGGCACTGAATATAATATGCCAAGTACCTTTACTGATCAACAGTAGTACTCCTCCGATAAACTGAGCTGTAGTTCATTAGCATGTACCACTGACTTGCAGTAAACAACTCTCATAGAGCAAGGCAAGGGTTAAATATTATCATTAACATATTGAAGAGACAGAGTAACATACAAAAGTTAAAATATGGCCCCTGAACATGAACACACAAGTCTGAAAAATATCGACATTTGGAGCATTTCAATATAAGAAGGTAAATGAAAGAACAGTGTAAGGACCCGGTCTTCACTGCGAGATAACAGACCAGGTTAGGGGACGGCCACTGGGGCCAGTTAACACTATCCGGGTGTACATTATTGCAGGTAACACTGAGGTGACCCGCATGATGCTAGAAGCAGGTGCCAAGACTACACCTGTCAATTCAGTTGGTAGAACTGCAGCACAGATGGCAGGGTTTGTGGGTCAACACGCCTGTGTCAGTATCATCAATAACTTCTTCTGTCGGGAGGATGTCGATTACTACACCAAAAAGCAAGGTGACAGTCGGACGTCTGTTCTCGTTGGTTGATGTATTGTGTATTTTTGTTCAGTTCACATTTTTATTTTGGCATCTCCGCCAAATTTATTGTCACATGAAAAGATTTGTCATTCTCAATGCATTTTGAATGTTCGACTGTACTTTCTCAATGTTTTAACACTTGAAAGACGCATAGCAGGCTTTGAATCAATTCATCTTTGATCAACCTGCCTTTTTTTCTTCATCCTTTCGCCATAGGTTTTGAAAAGGAACCCAAGCTGAAAGCAGACCTTGCTCCAGCTGTTCATAAACTCATCCTGCAGACAAACCTCAACCCTGTCAAGGTGAGTGACGACCTAGGTCATTAGGAGTAACTGTACGCAGCTGAAGTGAATTGACATGTGTCATTGCCATTCAGTGATCTGCCGCACGCAAACGTTTCACACGTACATTTATAGCGCGCAGTATCAAAGTATTACGCATCCTTGTTACAAGTTACCGTAGGACTGTTGTAATTGGCCAATCATTGGCTCACATGATGCTTGATTAATGCCGGTTCAGGGGCCATTTATTTGCTTCTTCTTGAAAGCCGGGGCCGTTACTACAAAATAACGCCTTCCACATGATCGAGTCTCAACCAATCAGAAGCTGTAAACTCCCCAAGGTATTCAATAAAGTCCGATATCAACCCGTTATTCCCCCAGGTAATTTTCTTCATCAAGGATCATGAGGACCTCATCAATGAATTGGTTGCTGTGGCCCGTGTGCTCGACTGCATCTGTGAGAAACAGATGAAGACATCCGACACCAACGAAGTCTTGGCCATGAAGACCCATTACCTGGCTTGCTTGCTCAGGATGTGCCATAAGTATGACGTGGATAAACTGGATGGTGTGGATGGACTTCTTAGATAGTAAGCTACAAAATTTGGATTTGTAACATTTTATTTGTATTTGGGGGACTCCGGCATTATGTCAGAGAAGGTAATGTCAGGAAGAATGCTAACTAGATTTGAATCATTATTTAGATATCACGGTTAAAAGGATAATTGAACATTTGTCAGTTGTGCATTTTAATCGTTTGAAGCAGCAAAAGTGCTCAAAAATGTAAAGAAAGGTGCTCGACAAACAACCTGGAGCCAATTTCTCGGAGCTGCTAAGCACAAAAAATTGCTTAGCATGAAAATTTGCCCTTGGTAAAAACAAGGTTACAGACCAAATTTTTACGTGATCTTTATTGTTTTTGATTGATAATCAGCTGGTTTTTTGCTTAGCATAAAAAACACGTCGAATTTTGGCTGATAATTTGTTTTTAATGAGCAAGACGTTTTTGTGCTAAGCAAATTTGTGTGCTTAGCAGCTCCGTGAAATTGGCCCCTGATGAAGTTTTGAGCTCTGTGAATGCTGCATATTTTGAAGAAAAAAACCCAACAATTTTCTCCTTTTCTCATTTCTTGGCAGTTTATTGAAGGGCCGGGAACCGGACGGGGAGAAGCTAGGCATGGAGAAGGTGATACGAGAAGCGATCCGAGACTTTCCTTATCACGAGTCAGAACTCTTGCAGACGATGGTCCGTAACATAGCTAATGTCAAACCGGTAAGAAATAGACAGTTATTTGATTGCAGGTAGTATTCGTTTGCATCACCGCGTCACAGATGAAATAGTTTGGATGTATCACCAAGTGACGTGTGTATTCTACTTATAATATAATGTCAGTTTGATATGTCATAATTCGTCACCGTTTTCAAGAAGGGACGGGCATGTCAATTCAGACCAATATATTTTTGTTATCTTGTTTTTAAATTACAAAATGTACCACAATCTATGTACTGTGTGCAGTAAATAAAATTCCTTCATTATTTTTAAAGAGCTAAACTTTCTGGGGACTCCAGTAATAATTATTAAAATCAGTGGTTTCTTAATAAAAATTGTCAGCAAAGATACCTGTGACTTCGTAAAAAATGAAGGGATTTTCCGATTGAAGCACTACAAACAGTATTGTAAGGAGTATTCTTAACCAATTCGCGCCGGAGGACGTACATACACGCAAAGTTTTCCCCAGATTCAAAAGAGATGACGCATAAACACGTCACGAGCAAGGCCAGAAATGTCTGTCAGCATCGAGCAAGGCCGGAAATGCATGGGTGTGCTTCCCGGTACCATCGGCCTGAACCCGCCTCGGGTCGAGTTTCGTTAAAAATAATCTCGCGCCTCGGCTCGGTGATCACGGCGCAAACTGGTTATTGCTTGAAAACCCTAATTTCAACCTCTGCCCAGTTCCGTCTCATTTTGTCAGAACCCCTCACTTTTTGTTTGACATCCAGGGTGAAGATCCTTCAGCACTGACCATCTTATCACAGGGTATCAACGGGTCACGCAGTGTAGAAACAGAAGAAATCTGCTCAACGTGTGGTGACATTAAAGCGACCAAGAAATGTTCAGCTTGCAAGATGGTAAGAGATGAGAGAGGTGATAGGCTGGTTTGCTGACCAGGAAGATATTGTCATGAACTATAAGTTGGTGATGTTGCCGAAAGGTGTTCTACCGACGAAACAAACCAGAACCAGAACTAGTCAAGCTATTACTAAACATTAGAGTTAAAGCCAACCCCAAAAGCCTCAATGGCTGAAAAGAACATATCAATTGAAGTACAGTTTTAAATGAGAATAAAACCAAAAGTGTAGTTTGAACAAACACAGAAATTGGCTTTTATAGTATAGATGAGCCTATCTCTGTAGTCTGTATGTAGGCATTTTCCTCGGACACCGGTGGGCTGACAGCATTCATAATTGGCACGGGTGGCGGCAGGGATTCCAAGCAGCCGATGCCGGAATTTCGAATTTCTATAGAAAGAAACCAACATTTTGCCCAGAGGAGATGTGTGCTTTTTAGGTTAATCTCATCAGTAAGCAGTTTTTCAATGCACAATATGATCAGAGACTACCCTTAAAATCAGGAATTTAACCGTTTGTAAACAGGTCAACTATTGCAAGCCGTCCTGTCAGAAGCTTCATTGGTTCACACACAAGAAGCTTTGTAAGAAGCTAGCCGAGGATTTCATGAGGCTACAGAAGCTGAATGAGGAACTGGAAGAGAAGGAAAGTAGAAAGCAGGCTGACGAGGAAGAAAGACAGGGTTAGTATTATAGACTAGAGTCCTAATCAGGAGAGTAGAAAGCAGGCTGACGAGGAAGAAAGACAGGGTGAGTACTATAGACCAGTATCCTAATCAGAAGGAGAGTAGAAAGCAGGCTGACGAGGAAGAAAGACAGGGTGAGTACTATAGACCAGTATCCTAATCAGAAGGAGAGCAGAAAACAGGCTGACGAGGAAGAATGACAGGGTGAGTATTATAGACCAGTATCCTAATCAGAAGGAGAGCAGAAAACAGGCTGACGAGGAAGAATGACAGGGTGAGTATTATAGACCAGCATCCTAATCAGAAGGAAAGTAGAAAACAGGCTGACGAGGAAGAAAGACAGGGTGAGTACTATAGACCAGTATTCTCATCAAAAGAAGAGTAGAAAACAGGCTGACGAGGAAAAAGGGAAAGAACTTGGGAGAAAATGGCAAATCGCTTTGTACCTATGTACATTTTCAATCGGCGGATTTTGCCTCTTGCCTCCAGGCCTTTTTATGCGCATTCGTGTAGGAATGATAATTTATTAGGAAACCGGTATATTAGTCAATGAAGTTGTTAAGAAAGTCGGGTTAAGAACTCAAGTCGCTCTGGGCAAGTTCGAGTTTCTGTGGTACAGATTCAAATAAGTTTATTTTGGGGGCATTTACAGAGGCTGAAATTCTTGCATCCGAACAAGCAGCATCAGAATTAGCCGCCAAAGAATCCATCGAGTCGGCCACCAAAGACTCATCAGAAGATGTGATGAATTCTGTCTCCATCAGTCAAGTTACGTTGGAAGACAAATCACTGAATGAGGATGCGAAGGAAGAGACAAGGGACTCGTAACAGGGGACGACATGTGAGTTGAGTTGAGTGGCCATGATGGCATTATGAACGACAACGCATCTAGCCTGTCTTCATTCTCCCTTGTGAATACTGCACATTGTGTATCATCTATTTAGTCTCCTTATAAGCAAAATAGGGAATTGATATAATTTTATCTCATCCAAACCTTAAGCACACCTACATTGTACTTAATTAAATTACATGTTTATACCACCGCTGTGATTTCAGCCATGCAATGTCAGTTGTAGTTATACTCTGCATGTATCTATAGAGCCAAGTCGCACGTCAATTTGAAAGCAACCAAATAAACAAGCTCAAGGAACCCTTACGATCAACAATAACAAATAAAGTTGGGGATCTATAGCTCCGTATGTATGTTAAAGTTTCAGGTTAAGTTTTGGTTTTTAAATGTATAACATCTACATGCTTTCATGGATTTTGATGAAACTTGGATGCAGTGACCCTTGGGTGGAAAGTCATAATTCTTCATTGGATTGTAGGGGTCAAAGGTCATTGTTTGTATGTACGTTAAAGTTTCAGGTTGTTTTGAAGAAAATGTATAACTTCTACCTTCTTTTTTATGGATTTTGATGAAACTTGGATGCAGTGATTCTTGGGTGCAAAGAATGTTCTTCATCTGATTACTGAGGTCAAAGGTCATTTGAACATGCACAATGTGACCAAATTATGTTTGAACAGTTTAAATACCTAGCATATGTTTTTAATTGTGCTCATAATCATACATGTACTTTGATAAGAGAAGATGACAACAAACCACGATCGTGAAGCTGTAAACTTTCCTAGAAAACTCTCTATTTCATATCACAGAGGCAAAGTGCTGTATTATCAATACCCAAATTGGAGTATTTGACTAACATTGTAGGTTCCCGATTTATCACTAATTGTGTTGGCACATATAGTTCCTGTTTCACTTGGTACTTGTTACAGATTACAGATGTTGTTTATAATGATTACATTCATATTCAGCCACCATCACTTGCCAGTTTTTATGTTATCCTTCCCACAGTGTTTTCTTTGTAAATGGCAACAAACCGGTAGTTAAAAAAGTACATTTGTTATAAAATTAGAGTTACATGTAGTATTGAGTTGGATTAATCATAGTTTACTAAGTCGAATGTTATGCTGCGTTCCAATCCTGTCGTGTTTACGAGTTCACGATTCGTATTATGGCATTCCTGCCACCTGGTAACTCGTGTTCACTGGTGGTGAACTCGAGGTGGAATTTTGTTGAGTTCACGACTTCGTAAACGAACGGAGTACGTGCGCATTTGTGTTGGTTCACGTTCGAGTTCACGCCATAGGTTCACGGGCGGTAATGTCCTTAAATGTTGACATTTCTTAGCAAATTTCTTGCAAGATATTGAAAAATGCTGTTATAAATGATGTGAAGTTGTTATTGGTCCGTTAATTCATTAGTGTTGCAACTTGACATGGACCATCGTTGATCATGTTGATTTAAATTCACCAGAGTTTTGTATTCAGAGCACTTGTATTTTGTAAGGGATGTTGACATTCTGTCCAATTTGATTTTTAGGAGGTAATTTTGTGCTACTGAAAACCCTAGTCTTCCCCAATCTGTAAAAATGCACAATGATATTTTGTTGGTTTTTCTAGAAAGTTAGTTTTGTGTACACTTGGTGGATTTGAGAGGTTTCAAAAAATATTCTTGGCAAAGCAGCTACAGATCCGACATTACTGTTTTATTTAGTATCCCATCAATTGTTCTTTTATCGTGATTAGATTCTTTTAGGAATGTCTCTTTTCAAGTAATTTGGTGGTTAATTATTCAAAACTGCACTAGATTGAATATTCAAAACTCGCTGCTCTACGTTTACAAACGCCAGCTGCGGCTGCATTCCTCGCTAGTGAAACGTTTCATGCGTAATGGTTAAAATTTGCATGCGGCGATGAATATTATGGGCTCTTGGAGTGTTTTGCAATATTACTGTGTGCAGTCTCCTCTTGTTATTATAAATTTATAGCCGGACTTCGCAAAAGTGTTTGTTATATCAGAATAGCAAGCACGAGATTATAATGTAGATATCAAGTTTGTCACTTACATGTAGTGGCTTCTTCGCTTTATTTATCGCTTGTTTTTATGTTGTATTAAAAGCGTTCAAGGACAACGACTCACCTATTCCATTGTGTTATATTATTAAGACAACGTTTTAGTGTATTGTAAAAACTGTTTTAGAAGGATATGTTATTGGGTAACATCTATTATGTCTTTTTAAAGGTAGAATACACCATTGGTAATTTCTTGAATTATTATGAAAGGTTGAATCAGGCACGTTGTATAATATAGTAAATATAGTGATATGTATCATTAAGTTGGTTGTAGCTCATTAAACATCTGGGGTTAACATAAAAAAAAAATAGACAAACTTAACAATTGTGGTATAAAGTAAATTACGACACAAACCCAAAATGTTTGTTTTTAAATTGCAAGTGTGGTTGGTCCAACAAATTTAACATTTTTGGCAAGTCAACAAAAGAAATTCGACAAGACGAATGTTACTTCATTACCTGGAAATAAGCCTCGAACATATTGCCTCCATAATGAAAGATAGCTGCATTACAAAATATATAAACAAAAGTAAATGTTATTAATACAAACGCCAATTGCATACCAATAAATTAATGAAATATTTTACATTATATCAAAGCGATATTGTTGTTACAAACGTAAAACTTATTCAACATTATATCCATTGCCATTAAAAAAACAACATTTTGAACATTTTATGTGTTTAAAATTGTTGGTAAAAATAATGGTTTTATTCCCTTGTTCACAAAGCACGGCAGGAATTCATAAACATGATCATTTGGCAATGGTACTATAATCATATTCTACACAACATATCTAAACGGCTTCAAAAAATAGATATCAGGTATTATTCAAATAGTTTGTATTATTAATTGATGGAACGTCTATTCTAGTGAAATTTTGTTTGGAAATATTTTCCTATAAAATACAATTTCTTTCTATTAAAAATATATTTTGCAGTGACAAATTATTTTGCAATGTAAAAGTTACATCTTTGAAATTCAAAACAGATTTCACACAGATTTTGGAATGCACCAAACACCAAAATACACGGTATGTCACATTTGTGAGGGGTCTGGCAAAATGAGAAGGAACTGGGTAAAGGTTTTCAAACATTAAAATGTACATTAATTATTCGACATGTCAAAAAAGGCCAATAGATCGTGTCTCGTCTGTCCACGTTCACCTTTTCTGTGGGTGTCTCGGTAACAAACACTGACTAGTCTAGTCACAGACTCCTCTGTTTTAATTTACCCAACATGATCTGCGTATTTGATTTGAACTGAAGTTGAGATCAACAAACTTAATTTTATAAAAGTCGTAAATTTGCAGTATTTTCAATATCTTGTACATTGGAATGTGTTGTTTTTCTTTACAATACCCATTTTTTGCCGTTGATTGGATAGGCCAAGTGATGACGCAAAAGAAATGCAAAAAATAGGATGTTTGGCATGCGTAGAGATTGCCTGGATGTCATGTATTCTAGTAAAATCTTGCTAGATTTTGAGGTCAACTTACACGCTCTACGGTTTTCGTTTTTTTTTACAAATATGGTTAATAGACAAAGATTGCAAATTTGAATAAATCTACAAATTTAAAACAAAAATGGCCCTTTACATTAGTTTACTGTGCCCAGTTCCATCTCATTTTGCCAGAACGCCTTACTTTTAAATACCAGATATAATGTAAATTTATCTATAAGGCAGACATATTCAAATTGTTGCAAGTTACTGGACGGATGATTGGATTTTGCTTCCCACAGAATAAATTAAATATAGAAGTACCTTTCTCTATAAAACTGGAGGAGAAAGAAAATTTGAGACAGATCGATGGAAGCTAGATGGAGGCCCATGGTGCTCGGATAAGATACTCCTCCTATAGATAAACAAGAGGAAAGGAAAATCATAAAATGTAACCAGGGCCCAATTTCTTGGCTCTGCTAACCACAGAATTCCGCGCTTACGGTTACCATTTTCCGCTAACCGTGCTAGCAGAAACATTTTGCGCTAACCCTGTAAGCACAGAATCCTTAGTTTTCGGATGTACGCATGCTCAGAGACCAAAATTCCTTGCTAATGCGTGAAATACATTTACTGTAAGCACAGAATTCTCTGCTATAGTAAGCAAGGATTTTTCGCTAACGGTAAGCAGAGCCAAGAAATTGGGCCCAGTTCAGGTCGAATCACGTGTACATACACAAAAAGGTTTTTGCAGAATTGAACGGATGGCGCGTTAATTAACCCGTCAGGCATGACGGTTTGATTCAGCTAGCGAAGTCTAAGTATGTAAGCGGAAGTTTCCTTTGGATTGTTGCGGTTGATGTTTTGGGGTTTTGGTTTTTTTGTGGAGGTGGGGGGGGGGCTGGTTGTGCACAAAGTCCATAATAGGATTTTGTGTTGTATTTTGTTCATTTCACTAGCTCTTGACGACTTGATGAGCATGGATATAGTTGAATTACTGTGAACAAGTAACAAGGATTTAGTGCCAATTTTAAAGGTCGGTGTTAACTTGTTCTTTTGTTAGATCCATGTTCATAGTGTGATAGACTTGTGCTGGGCTTGACTATTACATAGTATGAATTGAGTTTGGGGGGGGGGGGTTCCCTACCCGGGCCAGATTCTGTTGAGACTGTGGCTTGAATCTATTCTCCAGAGACGTAGTACGAGCCCATGGTTTCTTGACCAGCTCGGTAGCATGGGGATGGTTCCATGGCGGTTGAAGGGAAAGATCGTCCTATTAATGATGAGCAGCGTGAGGAGAGATAGCAACATATAGGCAAAGAGTGCGAATAAGAAACATGAAATGCCTGAAAGTAGCTATGGAGCACAGTAGGCTAGGGTGATTCCATACCAGAATCGATAAGAATGGATGAATTGGATTGGATTGATAAGAATAGATTGCGCAAACATGGAGTTACAATAGGATAAGTAAACAATCCCAAACATACAATTTAATTTCAGGACAGTGTGCCTTAGGCTGCTGCTTTTTAGAGAAAACATTATTTTGAGTTCCATAATATGTGACCTGTTCCAACGAAACCCGGACAAAGTCGCACAATGTGTTTTGTCACAATGTACTCCTGAAGTCATTTCTGGATGGATTTTACCATTTTGAGGTTTTAGGTTTTCCTAAGACACTCACTATTAATCTACAATCTCCTCAAATTTGAACAAAATCCGTCTACCAGAAGTGTGTTTTTTTGTCAATTTTGTGAAACATTTGTGTATAGAAATAATACGCTTTTCTGAACTTCAAAGCTGTTTATCTCATAATTAGGTTGTCAGGGTTTTATCACTAAATCCAGACCCCAGGGAAGATAGGGTGGGGGTACATATGTAAGTGATACATCATTTTAAAGCTGAGAACCTAGAGAATTTGAAAAAAACAAAATCTGAAAAACTAAAAAGTCGACTTTGTCCGGGTTTCGTTGGAACAGGTCACATATGTCAAACACCAAACATATAACGTTGAGTGACATTTCACTTTTACCTGTGTGCCTTTCTCTGCGTCCAGTGCATGACGTTTGTGATCACTGACTGGGGCGCCGTTGCCAGGACGACCCCAGTTGCGGTCAAAGTTCTCATGATGCTAAGTAAATCAGAAATATGGACGCAAGATATATGAGCTATAGTGCAAATATCCTCGTAGTAATGATGAAGAGAGAAATAAATATGACTGACACATGACGACGCTGTGGGGCCAGTCGGAGGGAAATCCCCAAATTTATAATTTACAAGAACAATAATTGGAAGGAAGGGGGGAGGGGGGAAGGCTAATCATCCTTACTCGCAGCTGAGAAGCTGAATTGCGAAGGACGCTGCTACATATTAGGAGTTGTTTACTTGTGGGACTGATATATGTGAGCGGGGATATCTGAGGAACATACTACAATCGTAGATAGTGTTTCATAAAATATGAAGTATAATTGTTTAACAAAATCGTTGAAAACTTAGATTTTTGACTTGTTTTACCAAAAGGATTTTATGAATGGGTATAAATATGTACCCATAAATATGTACACATTCGTTTAAAACCGGCTCATGGGCCTGGACATTGTTGATATGATCCTCACATTCGGCTTGGGTCATTAATTCATCCAGGCCCATGAGCCGGTTTGAAATGTACGTATAAAAACAGCCAACCACATATTTATTCTCTTAAACCCAAATGAGAAAATCTTTGCAGTTTATTTGAAGGTTTTGAAAGTCACAACTCACACACTTGTTATTATGTTTAAGAATGAACGGGTGAATATCTGAGCTTACATGTGCAGAGAGATCTCTGGATTGCTGTTTCTTGGCCAGATTTGCCTCATATCTTTCCTGAGCTTGACGTTCCAAGTCACTCTGGTACTCCAATCGATTGCCAACTGGCCGACGGATGTCCATTCTCTTTGACATTAAAAAAACCCAAAAGATCCAATGGATTATCAAAAGAAATGTGACTGACAATTAATAAACACCATCTCTGCCAGTCATTTTGCACCCACATGCAGATAATCATGCAATTTCCTACATTGACGCAATCTGACGCAAACTTTTCACGAGATTCAAAACGAATGACGCATAAAAACGTCTCGAGCAAGGCCAGAAATGTCTGTTAGCAGCGAGCAATTAGGCCGGAAATGTGTAGGTGTGCTGGCCTGAACCCGCCTCGGATCGAGTTTCGTTAAAATTAATCCCGCGCCTCAACTCGGGAATGTTAAAATAATCCCAGCGCGAACTGATTAACCCAGCCAATTAATATCCTGCAATATTGCTTGCCACAACACCACATTGCCATAGTACCTGCACAGAGTTGAAATCCCTATCAACTTTACACAAGTTATTGCATGAGAGCGATCAATTTTAATTTTAGCTTCCCAAAAAAATAGACAAGTGCTATCTCTTACTTGAGCAGTGACGTCAGATGTCTGTTTATAATGCACGGGTAGTATAGCCCTAGTCACTGGATCTCTCTTAGGATAACCAATCTCCTTAGTACGTATCCATGTGGCTACCTCCGTAGCCGGCTTACGGATTTCCTCTGTCTCCTGTTCACGTAGATGGTGCTGATCTTCTATCTCTTTCTCTACATCACACAACAAACAAGATCCCATTTAATAGTTCGCAATTTATAAATTACATTCGGGAAACACGACCAAAATGGCTTCTTTGTGAATAAGGTCCATAGTTGACTTACTGAGCTGACTCAGATATTCTTTCTTGGCCATCTGTTCCTCGGGCCTCGGTGGTCCTATCCCCATCATATCTTGCTCAGCTTTACCACGATTCATGGCCACCACGTTACCGCCTTCGTCTATGATGGGGGCACCATTGCCTGGTCGGCCCCAGGGGTTGTAGTCCCCAGGTTGAGAAGGGTCCGATGGATCACAAGCCATGCGCTCTAGATGGAGATTTTGAGGGGGTGAAGAAAATTAATCAACAAATAGATAATAGCTAGCGTAGTGTGGACAGAAACACACACACAGAACTCTGAGGAATTTTTGCAGCCTCCCTCAGTCCCCAACTCTTGTAAAACATCAACTATGAGCAAGTTAGAATGCACAGCTACAATGTAAACTAGTCCCTTTTGTCAATTTCCGATTCAACTTGTTTTGTACTCGAATGCATCTAGTCGATGACGTCAAATCTAGTTTGTGAGTAGACGACAGGCCCTTCACGTTTAACAGAGCAAAATGTTGGCATGTCATTTTTAATTTTGATTAGTTATTTCTATGATTTTCTCCACTTAAGTTAGTGCAATAGATAATTATCTTATGACAAAAATCGTAAACGTTTGCAAAACTTTTCCCAATATCTTTCCTTCATCTTGAAACTGCTACGGTAACTCATGAGTGACTATAGAGAAACCATGGTCCAGCGCTATAGGTCGATCTAGTTGAACTAGCTAGTCAAACCACGCGCAGTGTTTGAGTAATATATAGATTAACTAAATGGTTAAGCTTAACTCTAGTCTCCCAACTGAACGTGCTCAAATTGCATTTCACATATTGCTTAACATTTTTATATTCATGCCGTTTGTGTTATTAGTTAAGGTCATTAGTCGAACTGCTTTGTAGTATTTTAGTGCTTTTCCATGACAATTGTTGTTTACTACATAGGCAATTATTCTGCAAAGCAGCTTCATAAAATTAGGTGCAGCAAATACAGTGCATACAAGCAATGACAATGAGTGCGTAATTGATCAATGAATGAAAGGTATGATCATGGAGGTAGGAAGAATACACCATTTGCAGATATCAATAATTTTTACTCCCGAAATATTAAGAAAAATCTTATTTATTTGAAAGATAATTATAATTCAAGGCATCCAGCAAAATTATGCTAGATATCCTGTAATTGGTCCTGTATTTTGTCGCGACATAAGACATCTTTTTGTAGAGCCGGTCACATATGTCCTCCTGCGCGAACTGGTTAACAGCGTTATGAAAAATGTAAGGTGTTTTGGCATATTATGTAGTAGACATATCAAAGATTACAAATATAAATAAATCTGAAACAAAAAATTGTCCTCACTCAGTTTTTTGTTTGTTTGCATTTTTCTCCACTTTGGCCTGTTCCCAGTGCCATCAATTTTTTGCCTCACAAATATTTAAATATTAGTGTGGAACAAAAAAGTAGAAAAAAAGTAGGAATAGTTGAAAGTCTGCTGTATTTTAGGTTAGTATAAAGCATGTCAGTGTTAGTGTTTGCTGAAGCCTGATACACTACAAAACTAGGACAGTTTTTTGTGTGCAATACTGTTGGTATTGACTAATGGAATAACGGAGAAATCTGAAGAAGAACAGAGGATGATAGACAACACAGCATGCAAAACGACTTGACTAAATTAGGATACCTGCATGTCGATGGGAATCTCTCAGAGGTCCTGTTGAGAGTAAATATGTAAAGTGCTCAGTAGGTCATAGGTAGGTCATCATTAAATAAGAAAAACCAATAAATAAGACATACTTAAAGCCCAGCAGCCGATTTCATAAAAAAGTGCGTAACTTGCGCCTTGCGAAGGACTTACGCATCAAATTTGTTGCGTAGCTAAGCAATACATTTACGATCGATTTCGCGAATTTTGGCATAGCTGTGTACGTTTTAAATAATATATACATCTTGGACAATAACAGCATTTGCTACGGCTGTTTGTGTATAATTGTGTTCTTTCATGAAACAGTTGTTGAATCACCTCCACACGTCATCATGTGGCAACTCAAAAAATTCTGCCACTGGTAAAAAAACAATTCATTTACACCAAACACTTGGCTGTGAGTGAGTGTTTTTTTATCAAGCTTGATAATAAGTTGAGCAATGAAAGGCTCAATGCACGACAATCACGATTGGGTGGTAAAGTAGGTCATTTGTAGTCGCTACGCCACAACTAGTGCCACCTTAAAATTTATTGCGCAAGTTATGCCATAATTTGTTCCTCAAGTGATGGACTTATGCACTATCAAACTTTTGTAAAACTGTCATAAACGAAATGTTGCACAACCAAAACGTTGCGGAACTTTAGGCAATAAAGTGTTGTGCAGGGGTCTTGCGTCATTGCGTAAAGTTTCGCGAAATGTAACAAAGTAAACATATCAATTGATAATGATCGGCTGCGATTCCAGGAGGTATCCCTGAATGAATCCATTACCTCCAGTGTGTTGGTCATGCACCAGCGTCTGTGCTCCCCAGGTCAACTTTTCTCCCTTAGCATCCACTCTATGACCTCCACCTCCGATAGGATTGGTCTCCAAGGAAACACCCTGTCAGACAGATCATACAAGATATTTTGTAACATGTGTATCAAGTGTGGCACGTACAGCTATATTAGTAGAAAGCAAACCAGTCAGCAATTGAAAGTGTTCAGAAACGAGCAGTTTACGTCCCTAACCTAGAAATGATGGGCCAATTTAATGGAGCTGCTAAGCACACAAATTTGATTAGCATTAAAAAATTTCCTTTAAAAAAAAATCAGGTTATATAAACCAAATTTTCAAGTGATGTATATTGTTTGCGACTGGTATTCAGCTGGTTTTTATAAAAAAATGAAAAGTACGTAAAGTTTTGGCTTATATAACCTGTTTTATGTGTTTTGTGCTAAGCCAATGTTTGTGCTTAGCAGCTCTATGAATTTGGCCCAGCCCTGGAGAGAGGAGCTACTGGCCATATTTGTTAACAAACTACTAGGTCCCATCAGGCAGAATCATGGCCTGCAAATACCAAAATGACATACGGGCAGGTACATACAGAGATATCCTTTTCCTTAATATTTTACCTTAGCAATATGTCGATGAATGCAAATTTTAAACAGGAATTTTTTACGGAAAGCACAACAAAAAGTATTGTAATGATAATTGTATTCTCTTTCTTAATGCTTGAAAACCCTTATTTCAACCTCTGCCCAGTTCCGTCTCATTTTGCCAGAACCCCTCACAATTATCGTTTCCCTCCCAAAATCAAAGAAAATGGAATCCTGAATGATTTGTGTGTATGTCTCGCTGTAGGAGGATCACCTCTCACCTTGATGTCAGGATCTATAAAGTCTGGTACATTCTTCCCATCAGACCACTTGTATCGTCTTACATTGCCTTCTTCATCTCTGTCAGGAACGCCGCTCCCTTTACCCCATGGATTGTAGCTCTCAACCTGAAATGTCACCAAAGTCAATTCTTAGATGCTCTTTTATGGTATTACAACCGAGGATAGAAACACAAAGGAGAATAAAAGGAACAAAGAATCTTCGGACGACCGTTTCTTTGTCAAAAATGTGTCTTCCGGTGGTTAAAATGTACGATAAGTCTATGGGGTTAGGTTATAGTACAGGAACAAAGGGAAACACAATAGGGGGATTCTCGGTCGTAATGGTAAAACAAGAGTATATGAACACATGCGGCTCACATCTGTGCTACCCACAGATGTTCGGCCTGAACCCGTCTCAGAGCGAAGTTCGTAAAAACAATCCTGCGTCTGGGCTCAGTCAATGTCAAAATAATCCGACTCGAACTGGTTAAAAAAATGTCAAATTCGCTGTACATCTTTTACAATACAAGCTAATTTTTTTTTTAATCCCAATTAACCAGTTCGCCCTGGATGACGTATATAAACGCAAAAATTTCTCAAATTCAAAACGGATGACGCATAAACACGCCAAGTTCAAGTTCGGAAATGTATGTCAGCAGCGCGCAAGGCCGGAAATGCGTGGGTGTGCTTCCCGGCACTATCAACCTGAACCCGCTTCGGATCGAGTTTCGTTAAAAATAATCCCGCCCCTCGGCTCGGCGATGTTAAAATAATCCCGGCGCGAACTGGTTAAGAAGATAAACTATTAAATATCAAGAATGAAGAAATTGAACTTACATCTATTGTCCTTTCAGCATCTGAACCTGTTAGAATAAAAAATGTACTGATAGTCAGCCTCAGTACTAGACTGTAACCGTCAATTCATGGAGTTTAAAGCAGAAAAAGCAATCCCAAAAGAACATTTAAACATTATATTCCATCTTACAGCACATCCGTATCATCATTACAAATTTATTATTTTCCAAATTGACTGGAAATTTACTTGAGCGGGGTTTGAACCAGGGACCTCCAGATTGCCGTTCCAGTGCTCTACCAACTGAGCTATCCAGCCCCGTGTTGGCAGTTTCCCGATTTAGTCAATATCGTTGTTCGTTATAAATTTTAAAAATGCCTTTTAAATAACATGTACATAAGATGGTAACTTCTATCACATTCATGTATTTGTCAGCATATCTTCTCTAGTTGCAATCACTCACCTTCACTGAGCCTACGTTTGCGTTCTTGTTTCTGCTCAACTTCTCTTAATTCGTAGCTGTTCTTGACCAGGGTTCTTGGCCGCCCAACCAAGGCTCGTCCTACCATATATTCAACAGAAATGAACAAAGAAGCCTAATTACTTATTGTCACAGAAGGTCCTTCACTCTACAACGCTTCTTGATTGCATGTTCATAAAGAGAGATCAAACAAAATTAGCGACAAAATGAATGCAGTTGATGATGATGATCATGCATTTGTAAAGCGCAATCTATCTAGTTGCCTATTCCGAGGCGCTGCCAGGAGCACCGGGGCGAACCCCTTCTCTTAGTGAAGAGTGTTACTGGGTTCTTTTACAGGAATTACACAACGCACGGGACCTACAGCTTTACGTCCCATCCGAGTGGTTTAATTGCCTTGCTTAAGGACACACGTGTCGACACCGGGACTCGAACCCACGCTCTGCGGAACAGAAAACCGAGTTCTTAACCGCCCGACCACGACACTCCACAGTTGGATGCTAAAGTATCAATGCATAAGCAATAATCTTCTCACCGTCTCAATTATTAGAACACAGAGCTTAATATATCTGTCTAACGGAATAAACGTCTTTACATATTTCTTGTAATAAACAAATTGATTTGCCAAACGTTTATTACCTGAATCTGTTTTGATTGGTGCACCCCCACCTGACTTGCCATACGGATCATACTGCCACTGCAAGTATCAAATAATCATCAATAATCAGAGGTTTACAACAAAACAAAGTCCATGTACTACAATTATGACCGTCCACGACAAAAGGGCTGTAAAGTAGGCATCTCGAAGTTTTGAGATATTTAGAGAAATGAAATCTACAAGAAATACGCTTTAAAATGATGTATTACACGACATAGTTGGTTTTTATGGTTAGCTACAACAAGTAACACTGAATATGACAATTCTTTTCTTCTTTTTTTTGTATTGTTTTTCACATATTTTAATGGTCCTTTTCTCAAAATAAGCAATTTTTCTCTGGCAACTTTACAGCCCTTTTGTCGTGGATGGTCACAAATGGTTATGCCTACTATTAAATAAAAATGTCACATAAGACTTGTTTATAAACACCATTTAAAATTGTAATTTGTTTATGATGATCCTAACCTTTAAACCCAATGGTTCAAGCATTATAGCTTCAAGTAGGACTATATCTAGTAGGACTAAATCCAATATGTCACCACTTTTCTTAATACAAATCAAATGTTCTCCTTTTTTTTACCGTTTTCTGTTCCTCTTCAAAGTCTCTTTGCTTCTCAATTTCCCTCCTTGTTCTCTGCTCCAGAGCCTGATTCCCTGTCAGACGTAGTTATACACAAAACAAAAAAGCAAAATATGAAGCAATTTTTGAATGTATACAAATTGTATCACTAAAACCCTGTGCATCATGTAGAAAATAAAAGATTATTCTAAGTGACACGGGGGAACTGAGGACCCTAATACTGGACAGGGAAGAGTGGAAGGCAGCTACTAAGTCCCGGAGTGGTGTAGGATAAGCTACATCCTTGCATCGGATCATGCTTCTAAGAACCGTGTAACAAAAGTTGATAATATTTACACCGGTGGCAACTGCCATTGATAGACTCTCTTGAAAAAAGTTTAATTTTTAAGAGTCATTCAAATGTTTTGTTTATTCCCATTCAATTTAAAATCACACTTCACAAACAATTTTCAATTGAGAACCTGACAGAGAACAACATACATGTAACTTGGCAACAAGTTGTGCACAAACTCTACCATCGGGAGGCCGGTTCATACTTGGTGCGAAAGCAAACGAAAACACAAACTTTTAACGTCACATGGATTTGTTTGTGCTGTAAATTCGTACAAGTTGAACACATTTCAACTCCGGCAAATGTTTGCAACGAATGCTTCTTGACGTCAAATTTACTTTGCTTTCGCCTGATGTAGTAACCAGGCCTTGAGACAATGTCTCAACAATTCCTAACGGGAGATCTAACTCACCCAATTCATTGATGTAGTCTTCACCCTTTTTCCTTGGCTGAGAATACCGGATCTTATCGTTGACATTCTGCTGCATGTTCTTCGTACCCTCTTGGAATTGAATGTCGTGATTCGCTCGAAAACTTGTCTTGATTGAGCCAGAGTCGGTGCGCAAAGGTGCACCATGACCCTGCTGACCAAAGACTGGAAACTCTAGCTGTGTCAAAGCAATAAAACAAATTATAATAACAAGAATTATTTACCAGATTATTTTGACATTGATCGGGCCCAAGCGTGGAATTGTTTGTTACGAACCTCGTAATACGAGACGGGTCCAGGCCAGCATCTGTGGGTATCACATCCTAATATCTCAGGTTTCGCTCGCTGTGAGCCAGTCGCTGACAAATATTTTAGGTCTAGCTCGTGGGGTGTTTATCCGTCATATCTATATGTCATCCGATGCGAACTTGTTACATTGTAATACAAAACAAATGGTCAATATATAGTCAGCATTCTTACCAGAAGATCCCCTTGATTCCCCAAGACAGAGTCCTCCATATTGTTAGTTCTTCGGATGTTTAGATCTGAACTGACGGGAGCACCTGCTCCTGGCTTGCCCCATGGCTTGTAATCTATCAGCATCTGAAGATCCTGCTGAAGGTCAAAGAAAAACAAACACTGAAGTTCCTGTAGGTATATCTAATCTAAATACATATCATTCGTTTAGATAGTCCCTGGGTTGTTTTACCTCAACATAGTATTTGTTGTTCTAAAACTGTTAATGTAATTAAAGATCAGGTACAATGTACATGATATGAATGGCTTTGAACACGTTAAAGTAACTCGAAGCAAAAAACACGTTATTTGGCTCACCCAATTCTCTAAGATTTTATATTGTTCTTACCCGAAAGTGTCTGCTTTGTGGATAAATGAAACGATAAACCACTCAAACTGTGTAACTTTGTGTAGAAAATCTTTATTTCATGTCATTTGTCAGTAACGTTTTTTGTAACGCGAGTGATCACACAATTACTGGAGCCGAGCACCGCACCAAGTTTCAGCTAAAGGGCCGGGTTAGCCTGGTTTTTGAGTTAGCCGATTTCGACTTATCGAGATTTCACTGTGCTCCAATTTTAACTAATACGTACATTTTGCCTTTAAGAATATCATTAACAGTCTTTCACCTTTTTCTTTTCATCATGTAGATGTTGATATGTCATCTCCTTTCTCTGTTTTGTTTGAGCAATGTCCCAATCTGCCTCCCGTTTCTGCCTGGCTCTCTTGCGTTCCTCCGCTGACCTGGTGAAGAGAAAACAATTACGATACCAATAATATCTTGCATAATTTTATAAAAATTGTAATGACAGCTGCATGCACAGTACGTATAGTCTGTTATTGTTAAAGATGGACTACAACGGAATAATGATAAAGGCTTTGTTGCCTTTTTTTGTTCGAGAAATGTATAATGATTACTAATATATCATTAGTATTCAATAAAACTTGTTCCTTCATGCAAAAAAACACCAAAATTGATCGGCGTTCTACGACCCAGAAAAACTCAGTTTCAGCAAAAGCCCTTAACTCATGAATAATTCATACTTTGTGTGTGACGTACTACCCATGACGATTTACTCGGGTCGATCGTGTGCGTGCATTTTTACCGTACAATGCAATGCGGAATAACAGCGGACAAGCTAGGCTATATTTTGGTACAACTATTTTCGACCAAAAAACAGCGAAAAATGTCCGATAGCAGCGAGTATTGGGAAGACCACAGTAGAGATGAGGAAGAGGCATTTCGTGGAGGTACTTCTGAGGACAGTGATGGCAGCTCTAGCGATGAGGGGAGCTCACCAGACGAGAGAGAAGGCGATGACTCTGCGGCCACGGCAGACCCGGCGGATGCCGATGACTCGGCCGACGTAGAAGCAGCTAGGCCTGGTGGTAGTAGTACGAATTCTCTCGATGTTTGGCGCTTTTAATGTGGGGATCGATCCAGGCTTCAAACGAAACTTTGTTGTCAATCCCAGTGAATTTTTCAAAGCACTTGAAGGTTCAACACAGTCCTCTGAAAAATGTGCTGAACAAATAAAAGGCCTACTTCTTGCCGAGAAGGTCAGACATGTCAGAAGGTGAAATCCTTTCGTGTAATATTTACGAACTTCACCCATTCCTTTGATAACGCAGGATCCCGCGGAAATTGCACAAAATGAATCTCTGGATTCTTCGAACAATTTCTCGTGCATCCACCAACAACACATGAAGTTGGCATTATTGTAGCTGATAGTGATACACTATAAAAAAAAGATTCGTAAAAACTTCATGCCTCTGCATGAAAACGCATACATAATACACACGGAATAACATGGCGTTTTTTGTTTACTCTCGGTTGCTCATGGGTAGTACGTCATCACTTTTCGCTGGTTTACAAGTCTGCTGGTACTATATCGTGGATTTCATTGTGGTTTTCAGTGGATCTTTGCCGGGAACCAGTACAGGGCGGGAAATTTCAAAATCGAAGAATCGAGGTCTAATTTTTTCGGTCAAATTGCAACAAAATTATTTAGAGAAAAACATGACCGTAACAATAAAGTGTTACCTGAACACAACATAAACAAGGTCCGATAATAAATTTAATGTGTGAGTTTTCGTTGTAGTCCATCTTTAAAGGCCAAGAATATCATCAAAGAAGTTTTTGGAGCATTTACAGATAATTAGAAACAATCGTACTTACGTTCTGTCTTCAAGCAGGAAGACTGTTTTTCTTGGCGTTGGTGCCGAGCGTCTCAAAGACATACCCTCGGAGCCATACTGAATGCCATTGGTTGCCTTCCCGACTGGTTGCCCTGGTTACAAAACAAGCAATAAAGCAATGTACACAAAACTCTTACATTTTACAATACATTTATTACAAGTAGCTTGTCTTATGCAGCATTTAAGTATTCTATTGTCATTTTTTTTCAGCTTCGGAAACAAATTCTCCACAAAAAATTACAACACAAATTCTACATCTATAAATATATATTTGGCACACTTTGTCTTCTTAAAAAAACTAAACTAAAAGAGCGTTAATCACGTGACTGAAACGCAATGAGTGCCAATTATGTTGGCAAACGTTAGCGAAAACGGCGAACGACATACAGAGTTGTTCGCTGTTGGACAGTGACGTATTTTTAAAATGGCGGAGAGGCAAGCAGACGGCAGTTTTCTTGTCATGGAAATGATTTACGTTTAATATTTTTTTGTTAATGGTGGAAACGTTTTGAGCAATCACAGGAATTATTTTGTAGAAAAACAATGAGTTAGACAATAAAATTGGTGCAGCCGCCGACTAAGCGATGTCACTGTCACCGAGTGCCGCTATTTTGACAACATAATTTATGGAATTTCGATCACAGTCCGTTCCACTTCGACTGGTGCAAACTCAAAACGTTCGCGCAAACAGTTCGCATGAGTGCAACGCATGCAGCCCAGCGCATCTATGTGGAACCCCACCCCCAAATAAACCTGTTATCATGTGACATACTCCCATTGGCTGGCTCATCTTCAGTAAACTTTGCAGGGTGTGCGGGGATTTCTGCTCGCTGGCCTGGTGGCAGGCCTAGTAGGAACAAAAATATTAGTTAAAACAAAACAAGTCACACAAACGGTCTCAACAACAATGACAGGTTTAAATTGACAATGTTGTACACAATGGAAAACAATTCATATAATTTGTAGAGCTGTTCATTTTCGAATAATTTAGTATTCGATATTCAAAACAGTGTTATGACTGAATATTCAAATATTCGAAACCTGGGTTAAAAAACAAAAAATTGTGGGTGAATATTGTTACCTTTCACAAAATGCTGTCCTTTTCTAAAGTTTTCAAATGGCTGACTGTTATAATCTACAAATCCTGTGATTGGTTTGCGGACATCGGAGAAGTGTCCAGCGGGGAATCCCTGGAATCGATGGTGCTGCTCATCAATCGGTGGCTGGGTTTCTTCTAGTCCTCCGAGCTGGGGCATGTCGGTGGGCGTTACTGGATATTCACAAGATTGTAAAGTATAACCTGCAATCACTTCACAGTTCGGCACATTTTCTCATAGACATTGATAGAGAAGTGACTTAAAATTAAGTACATTATACCATGGAGGAATAAGAAGGAATACATGTACACAGGGAACTAATAAAAAAAATACAATACCTGTAATAATCCCATATTCGATTTCAATGGATTTCTATTTTTTGGGTTATTCCCTCTCAATAAGGTCTATTGTCGATCGGTTGATTTCAACAGGTGGCGCCCTGCGCTACGCAAGAAAGGGAGCATCGCGCGCACGACGAACCACTCGAAAATATGTCGTCATCAAAATTCCTCAATCTAAAAAGAAGACCAACTCTTATCGTATTTGAGGGCCAGAGGTTTTGTAGTAAATAATGAAAAGCACAAAGAGCTTGCCGAGAAGGCATACCGGATCGAAAAGCTTGGTTTAGTTGCAAAACAGCTCCCTTTGTCTGCCCATCATGCTTTGCGCTATACTTTGGGATCGCGATCAGCAATAGACCTTATCATGCTTATAGAGCGTGTAAGTTGACCTCGAGAACGTACGAGACTTTACGAAAAACCGAACTTCCGGACACATCGAATAAGAGCTAGTTCAACCATGGATTCCTCCATGGTTCAACGTGTAAAGCAAGTATTTTTTTTTAATCATTTGTTTTGACGCTGTTCTTTTTACTTTGAAACTAGATAAAAACGTATAAATAAAACAAATATTAAATCGCGTTTATTGAAGTAGTATAGTAACTATACTACTTCAATAAACGCGATTTAATATTTGTTTTATTTATACGTTTTTATCTATCTTTCAGAGTATTTTTGTACTACAAAGTGTAATACTATAGTAACTTTGTAGTACAAAAATAGGCTGTTCCACCTATTCCACCTTATTTACCACCAGTGTAGTCCAAGTAACTTGGACCCAAAAATCACCTTTTTCAACATTTGAAAAAGGTGATTCAGGGTCCAAGTTACTCGGACTACCACCAGGCACCAGTGACAGTGTACAAATTGTACACTGCTAACTTAGTTGCTTACTGTGGTGTTCCAACTTCAGCGTTCCACTGTTCGCCATTTCCAAAAATCCCCAGTCCTGTGCTGTGGTCTTTCTTCATAACAAACTTTCTCCAATGCAGAAACTATACCTTTGTTTACTTTCCTGTCACCTGATTTTGGACGTCTACGGCGCGCGTTAGTTTGCAGCACGTGCGTTGCTAGGCAGGCCGGCAGCCGCTGTATCCGACGGCTGATTACTGCATGCAGATCAATTACACTACAAAAGAGGGCGCTATTGACTATCTACGGCTCTGGTATACTATGTAAACTAGGTTATTTATGTCTGTGGGTATGGGTATACCGTGTAGAGCCGCTATGGGTACCGTGCAGAGCCGTAGATTTATAAAGTGTTGCGACAACTATTTTGTTTACCAACGTACAGCTATCTGTGTAACAAAGTAAACCAATGGAATACAGTTGAAATCAATTTGTTCTAGTAAAAAAACTAATTTGAAATTTAAATCTTTGGCTATATTTTTTTACCAAAATTGCTTTGGTTATATCATAGAGCCCCTTGCTCTATGGTTATATCAAGACCAAACATTTTTTCAGAGTGTACATGTATACAAAATTAAGGTTCCCAGCTAATTAGGTGACACATTCATTTGTAATACAGCTTGTTTAGAATGAACATACAGCCACTCAAGTCAGTAATCTAAAAAGGTGGATTTTTATGAAAACATGCATATATTTTATTTTATAGCTAGGCAGGCATTTAACCGGGTTTATTAAACGGGTTTATAGCTGGCGTTTACTAGCTAGGCAGCAATACTTAGGGTGTCACCCCGCTTCCTCCCTTCCCGTCGGGCTACATGGACAGGGAAGGAGGTGTGGTCCGCCGGGACATGCTGCAAACTCTTTTTTTTTCATAACCAACTCGAGTTTTAAATTTAATCAAATCAGATTTTTATATTAAAATTCAACAAGTTTCTGTTCCACAGCCAAACATTTGTGAAAAAAACATCCACCATCTTTCACAAAGGAATATACCTCAATCTAAACTTTGCAATTAATTTGTCATTAAAACTATTTTTGTTTAACATTGTCCTGTCCTTTTAATTAGACTCAGTACTTAATAATAGTGTGACCTGGCTTAGCATGGGGGGGGGGGGGGGGGGGGGGGAGGAAGTAATATCTGTCTAAATAAAAACCATATCAAGACCTTTGTCAGTACACAAAAATGAATGGTAAAACAATCAACTTTATTTACACATTTTATCAAATAATGTTGATTTGAATACAAAAATCACATATATCACATAAATCAGCCTATATCTTAAACAAGAGTTGCACAGACTTTGATCATTTCTAACTACGGTGGATGATTCCTTTTTAAATAATGGCAGTCTAATAATCACAATACAATCTATACGTGTACAATATGTGACCAATATGCTACATAGAAGGGGTCCAGAGAGTATATAATCGGATAGAATTATAATAGAATAGAATAAACAGTGTGTAACAATAATTTGTCAAAAAGTACTTCAATGAGAGAAATTTAGTACTGAAGATAAAAATATAAACAAAACTGTTACAAATAATATGTAAATTTGTCCAATGTGTGCAATATAAAGGGGTAATTAATTTGGATATAAAAAAAAGTCATTAGATATTTTCTGTATTTACTTTGCATCTAATAACTATAAGATAGAATAAACTTGTTTATATCTAACTATTTACTACTAAACATAAGCCATGCTGAATAGGGAAATGTTTCTTTTAAACTTTTTTTCCAAAACGGAAACAAAATTGTCTTTAATTGTCACAACAAAATACTAAGTGTGTTCAATGGGTAAATTTATGCAAACAAAATCATAATTTTCAAATAACCTTTTTTACTTTTAACAAAAAAGTCAACACGGGAATGTACATGCACAAAGGGATAGGTTTTTTTGTTTTTTTTACATCAAACACATAAGGAATAGCAAGGAATGACAACATTTTGTGCATAACTTGATACATCTCTGACGCTTTAAATTACAACTAGACAAATTCCTGATACAGTTTTTGTATAATATTTTGACTCGAAACTAAAAGCAAGAAAATCAATGCAAACTAAAATATTTACACTCGTTTTCAATTGTAAGAACATGTACAGGGGCAATTTTATGAAGCTGCCAAGCACAACAATTTGCTTAGCATTTTCTTGGCAAAAACAGGGTTAAAACAAAGGTTCCCGTGATGTTTATTGTTTGCGATTGATATTCAGCCTAAGAATCTTGCTTCAAGGAAACAATACCAATATATTTACTTCACTCTTAGTTTTGCGTACCAAACATAGATAATGAAATCTCCAGTTAAAACAAAAATACATATACATAATGTGAAAATACTGGTGTTATAAGGTGGTATTTATAAAATGCGAAGAATAAAAACAGCACTAGTATCACTTTAAGTGCTTCTTGAATTCAATTGAATAGTTGACCTTGATGGCGGAGATACTACAAAATTATTTTTCAAAATTCAAATTTTGACAATTCGACGTCAAAAGAGCTGATGTCACTTTTCCTAGTTCCGGTTGGTTTGACCAGTTCCTGGTGTCATATGAAACTCAGACTCCTGTGAAACTCAGACTCATTTTCCCCATTATTGGTTAAATGTTCACATGACCGGTCATTCTCCTAGGCTTATTATCTTTACTTAGGCATGAACAATATCACCATCGAGTCCGGATTTCATAGAGTCTGTAATTCATGCCACACTGGATAGGGTCAAAAACAACTTGGCGTATAAATAAAATCCTGCGAGAATATCAATTTTTGTTTCAGCTAAAATCAACTCGAATCAAGTAAATTCTCTGATAAAGTATATTATTTTGTTGCAGTTTATTTAAGAGAAATCAAATAGTTTAAAAAGAGAAGTTGCGTAAAAATGTTTTAGAAACTTTCTTCTGCGGCAGGACTGCGGCAAGGAAACTAATGACAAGTCGCATAAAATTGATTACATGTGAAGTTACACTTACATTACACTTGCACTCAATCCGGAACTAGGAAAAGAATATACATTCAGTCTGTGACAACATTTCAAATACTGACGACTTATCAACTTATTTTGATTCAACAAAAATTTGATGTAAGAAATAATACAACTGTAGAGTACGAAAAAGCATAATAAAAATCACACAATGCGAGTGAAGTATCACCGAGACAATTTATCGTCATTTCGCGGCTCATGTGATTTTTTTTTACAAACTGTCCAAACATGTCAAAGTGCCACTCAGAAATTTTGCCAAAATACTTTTCCAGATATTTTATTGCAAAGATATTTGGTGTCAAGAAGCTGACATTTTACTTTTTAAAAATGCACAGTTAGAAATAAATGTATAGTATTGGAAGAAAGTCTAAAACAATTTTATTGGAAGCAATTTAGAGATATGCAAAACCTGGAAAAAGGAAAACAACTATTTGGCCTGTAAAAACACTACTTGTTTTTTTGAGCCGGCATATATCATCCCACCTCAGATTTACTGTGTAATGCAGCATCTATAAACATTAATTTTGTCTGGTGCATTTTAAATACTGAGTCACAGAGCCGTTTATGATTTTTTTTCTAAAATTTGTAAATCTTTCACATTTTGAAATTCACTTGACTGATACTTTAAAAGTTTAAGTTAGCACTGACATTTATACTTGATATTACACTTATTATTATCATTATTGATATTTTTGCCATTCAACTTTTGTGGGTGATATACAGTTTATACCATTTTGCTTATATTTTACCTGCTGATAATTGAATAACAGCCACTGAATTCGTATTGCCTTCAAACGAGGCACAAAATGGCAATAACTTTTTTTCTTTCTGATAAATTGCACAACTTTCAGGGAAATTTTTTATAGGAAATTTACAGACAAATTACACATGAAACAAAGTACGATAACACAGACACACAAGTTTTAAAGTGCAAAGCACTTTCACTAGCACACTCACATTTTCACTTGAATATTACTAATAGTCCCACAAATATAGCAAACAGAACCTTTATTTACTTGGGGTTGAAATGTTATTGTGGGACGCATCTAAGATCATCCTAAGATGAACATAATCATACATTGCAAAACCAGCAACTAACAATATACCTCTACTGATGATGTCACATTTTGTTTATATTGTGGGGTGGGGGGGGGGGGGGGAGGGGAAATGGTCTGCATCAGTTCTACACAAGGTTATTAAAGGTTTCTACACACACATCTACGTTGTTTAGGGTGTAAATCAAGGATTTATCTTATTCCTCTCGACAATTACTTTTGTTTGTACTCTAACTTTTACCACAGCTCTCATTTGATTTGTACACGTTTTTCAATCGAGTGTCTCCTGGATTTAACGCGATAAACAAACGCGCACACACACTATCCAAATACCACAATTGCACGCCTTATTCACTTTTAGTACTCGTCCCACCGTTTACCGTTCCAGTTACCGCAGCCGCCATGCCGTTTGTCCCCTGAGCATGTCCCCTGCTTCCGTTACGCATTTTCTGCGACCAGAACGATGACGTCCTGAAGTGGTTGGACTCGCGGACATTGTGGACGTATTGCGTTACACTCTGCTGTATGTAGACACGAACGGTGGAAGTGAACTTGTTGAGAAGACAGGAGGATGTTAGAATACTGAAGAGAAGATTGTAGCCAATGACAAGGTAGAAGTTCTGGAGCCAATTGGAGCGTCCAAACTCACCGATCAGATCGTAGCTTGTAATACCTGACAAATACAGACACAATTAACATACCTTGTGCATAATAACAAGGTTTCACCTGCACATCAAGCCTTCCTCCAAAACAGTGAATGGATTTTGATGGATTTAGGTAGGTTAGGGTTAAACAAGTTTCGTCATAGGAGTTGAGAGGACTTACCAAGTGTTCTAGACAGCAATGGTAATGCTGAACTGAGTACCAGTATTACTAAACAGTTGGCAATGACTTTGGTCATAGGAGTATCCCTGATACGAGGGACCAGTGATCTGAAGAATGGAACACCGTAAAATCCTACAACCGACGCTAGCATCAGATAGCTGATAGGAGAGTCAAGGTGCAAGACAAATGGAAAAACTGCACTGGCAAGGGAGAAGTCTTGGGTTAGACTCTCACCAGTGAAGAAATTTAACAACCGATTATCTAAAATTCTCTCGAATGCAAAGCTTGATACATTTTGCTGGAAATTCTTCCTATATGTAGGAGGTAAAGTAATAGACTATGTATGAATATGCATGTATGAATATGCAATAATATTTAAATTACCATGTGACCTTTCTTGACGGTAATCCACTTCAGATCAACACAACTTTTACTGCAATGTATGGTCAGGCTCTCTTTTAATATTGACCTATTAGTCTTAATTGGGTATGTAATTGCATTTGTTCAAAGACTTGTTAAAGGATACCAGATCAATGTGACCTCAATCAGAGCTCCAAATGAACCCAGCATTGACAGAGAAACCTTGCCCAATCCAGCTTCCTGTATAGATTTAAAGAAAAATAAGAAATAAATTAAATGGTTGGTTTAACAAGGCCCTCGGAGAATACAAATGTCAGGCCATCTGACTTTTTCTGACAATTAGTCATTAAATACTTATTTGAATTCAGTGTCTGTTAAAAGTATTATACACCATTTAAAAAAAAAAAAAAAAAAAAAATATTATTATGAAATACCTTACTTGACTGTAAAGCCCTTTTCACACGACACAAACAAACTCCAAGGTTTGAGACATATTCGCAAGCTTTCACACAGCAAAAAAAACCAAAAAAAGTTGTCCGACGTCCCTTAAAACGACCAAGCAAATCTTGCTGGTTACCACTACACTACTGAATATATTAAATATTAAAAGTTCTAAGGAGGGAGAAGGGGATTGGATAAATACTTACTTTTATGCTGACAGAAAAAAAGCCGATTCCAAAGAGCAGTCTGAATATGTTCCATCCGACCATACACAAGGACAGGACCGTCAAGGAAAAGAGAAGAATCCACAGAAGTGGGTAACCAAGGTTACGTTGCCATGACGATGCCCTCCGCCTCCGGTCTAGTACCTTGCGGTCTCGCTTTACTTTGGCCAATCTCTGTCGTATGTCAGTCTCTCCGTTTGAATGCTCAATGGAGAACACTGTGCTCGACTCTGCCAGTGAAATTTGAAGGAATTGTACCATTATATCTGTACAATCGGACTGAATCCAATTTTATATGGAGCTAATGTACAACAAAATTCAAGAATATTATCAAAAGATTTAGGCCGTGTCCGAAACGGGTGTCTAGAGCTACAGCTACGGCTATTGTCTACGTCGGCCATTTTGTAGCGCTGTCCGAAATGCCGTCTAGAGCTACAGCTACGGCTACAACGCCACAAAAATCTAGCCGTAAAGGAAGTTGTCTAGCTCAGGCAAAACAAAATGGCGGCAGCACTAACGTTAATTTTGGAGCAAATTTTTGTTTATTTTTCAATGATAGTGCATTGAATTGAAACGACAAATACGACAAATACGTCAATAACAGCAGGTATTTCGACTGGCTGTAAACAAACATTGAGTAACATCTAGCAGACGATAATTGTTGTAAATTCTTACGAAGTAAGTTTCGCAAACACTAATTCAAGCATCGCTTGGGGGCGCAATAACTAGCCGTTGGCTCTACCGTAGCCACGTCCGAATTCCATTTGCCTTAGCGCCTAAGTAGACCGTAGCTCTAGACACTCGTTTCGGACACGGCCTAAACCTACTCTCCTACAGGGGTGAGATTGGCTAAAAAAAGAAGAAAAAAACTTAATATCCCAAACAAAATTCACAAAAAAAGTTTAAAAATCCACAAGGACCCCCTCGACAATGACTGACCTTTGATTTTTCTCATCAAATCGTCTTCTTCAAACTTGGCCAGATTGTATTCCTCTTCCAGATTCTCCATGAATTGAGGTTTGACAACCAGCTGACCAATAACGGAGAACATTCTGGTGAAGCCCAACGGTGTCGATACTGAAAAATGTCAACAAACAAATTAATCTTTGGCAGTAAAATACCAGGACGACTGAATTAAATTCAGCAAAACAACAAAACCCAACTGAGCTAAAAGTAGCTTTTAACCTTAACCCTACAGGGTATTTTGGCTAGAAACCCTGCCAGACACAGCAACATGCAGAATTTGCCAAAGTGACGACCCTGCCCAGTGCAGCAAGATCAATCAGGTCAGAAATCAATCTCAAGGTCAAACTGCTTCAGAGTCTGCAGTCACCCAACGCAGCAGAATCCATCTCTGGCATTGCTCAATGGAGATAAGCTCTCATAGTCTTAGACTGTGATCCTTTATGCACTGGTGTTGACAGCTGAATGCATCAAAGTGCACCAGACCCTTTTACCTGATGCACTGTGCTGTGTCTTGCAGGGCCAGGGTTAAGTGAGATCACATCTTTGTTTTAATAAATGTTTGTCCAACTTACTCAGCAACATTAGAACTCCTAACAATGAGATGCATGTGTACAGATATGGAAGATACGATGACCACACTCCTAGGAGACAAAGGATTACAACAAAATATCAGATGGCAAAACATTTGAAAACACAAGGCAAAATGGCTGATACAATCTATAATTTACATTGTAGGGTCATTTGTCACTAAGAGTTACAGACGGTACTTCAAACATGTTTTTTATATATTTCTTAAGTAGGTACATGTAGTAGGTTAGTCACTATCACTCTTTACATCCTGACTGTATTATGAAGTGCATCTCAATTATAAAATCATAGACGTCAATCTGTAACAAGGACGGAAAAACAGTAGACTCCAAATTTTACTTTTACGTACCCTATACCCTCTCAAAAAACAGTCACAGTTCAGAGGAATTTCATATCAGAAATCTAATGGAAGATTTCCAATTCACGTTCTTTCTCGAAAGTAGAAATATCATTTTTTAGATTTATCTCATTTTGGCCAGGGGATTCTGAATAAACAGTCATTTTAAGCCAGAAACAGGAGAGAAATGGCAAAATGTTTATCAATTCTGGTAATGTACAAGTTTGGATACAACACTGGGCAGGAAATATGTAGAGTATGAGCAAACATTAGTTCATGGTAAACATGGAACTTGCATATCATTTTTTATTGTCCACCTAAATTGACATATTGGGGAGTCAGCTTAGCGCAGTGGTTCTTTCCTCGCCTTCCACCGCTGTGACCCGGGTTCGAATCCCGCCTGGACCAATATGTGGATCGGTTTTGAGTCCCTGCCTGACTCTGTCGGTTTTCCCCAAGAATATTCTTCTGGGGTTTTCCTCCAACCTCCCAAACTGTAACGACTTCACATTGTCTTCTCTCACTTACCCATCCTGTAATTGGCGCAATATCGCCATTTGGATGAAATAAAATTAAACAAATAATTATATATGCCACCACCAAGGTGTGCACAGATCCAATTGACTCACTAACCACCTACTTGTGAGTGTTTCTTGACTGGAAGAATCATTGTCCATGATGGCAGAGGCTACCCACACCATACCAAAGACGAGAAGACCGAGGATTAATAGAACCACAAAGGTCTCATACACTCGAGCCTTGATACCCTGGAAAACAGATGGGAAAATACAGATGACTGGCTCCACAAAAATAGGTATTACATGTAAGTCACATTGTGTACTATCGTGTACTTGGGGGGGGGGGGGGTGTAAGAAAAATAAGTAGGAAATAGTAGGAATTTCAAGACAAAAAAGGAGGAAATGTAGGAGCAAAGCGAAACAAATAAGAACACTTAGGAAATGTACAAATACTTGAAAGCCTGTATACATGTGTACTCTGTACGTGCACATTAAACAAGTTACACAAGTTACACAAGTTACACAAGTTACACAAGTTACACAAGTTACACAAGTTACACAAGTTACACAAGTTACACAAGTTACACAAGTTACACAAGTTACACAAGTTACACAAGTTACACAAGTTACACAAGTTACACAAGTTACACAAGTTAAACAAGTTACACAAGTTACACAAGTTACACAAGTTACACAAGTTACACAAGTTACACAAGTTAAACAAGTTAAACAAGTTAAACAAGTTAAACAAGTTAAACAAGTTAAACAAGTTAAACAAGTTAAACAAGTTAAACAAGTTAAACAAGTTAAACAAGTTAAACAAGTTAAACAAGTTAAACAAGTTAAACAAGTTAAACAAGTTAAACAAGTTAAACAAGTTAAACAAGTTAAACAAGTTAAACAAGTTAAACAAGTTAAACAAGTTAAACAAGTATCAACTTAATTCTTGCAGAATGACTTTCACATTGAAAATATGGACAAACAACGGGCAATTTAGCGATACCTTTTTGGAGCCGGCAAATCCTTCAGACTCAGTCAGGAAGTAGGCAAAGGGCATCAAGACAAACAAGGAGAGATTGGAAAACAGGAATATCAGGTTCCAGAGTCCTGGGAGACGAAAGAAAGAAAACAGAACAAAGACGTGAGTTTTTGTTAAAAGTCGCATGCATGTGACTCCAAGAGAATTAGGACAGAATTAGGACAGGACGGGTCAGGTCGGTTCTGTTTAGTTATCTTGTGAAAAACACAAAATAAACGGCAAAACAACGAAACAGTTTGGTACAATAATATTGCGGAGTCATTGTGCCTGTTACTGCATTCATACTGCCGCGTCAATCTCCTTGCGATTGAGTATATGTAAACACCGGCAATCGTGGACTAGGGACAATTAGGGCATAAACAAAGGGTCCACGATTGACCGATCTTCCACGATTGAAAAATCTTGTACAAAACTTATGAAAGGCCTTCCAAAAAAGTTGGGGTACAAACAAAAGAGGAACAATATAGGGAGTCCACAATTGATTTGACTAGCTTGTGATTTGAGTGAGTGAGTGAGTTTTTAGGGTTTAACGCCGTACCAGCATCAATGGCCATATTCACGGCGGGAACAAATTTCATTCAACAATTTTTTATTTCATTCAACAATTAATGTGAAGAAGTTACAGTTTTAGAGGTGGGAGGAAAACCCCAGAAGAATATCCTGGGGAAAAACCCACGGAGTCAGGCAGGGACTGAAAAAACAATCCACATATTGGCCCAGGCCGGATTCGAACCCAGGTCATAGTGGTGGAAGGCGAGGAAAGAACCGCTACACCAACGCGACTCCCCGCTTGTGATTTGAAATGGGACTGGAGGACTTGTGATGGACTTGTCAAGACTTGTGATGAACTCGACTACATCCCTGAAACAAATTCTCCTCTTATCGTTTTCTCAGCCATACTGCCAACATTATAAAAACTTGCTTCATTGACATTGTGCAGACTCCCCAAGACCTCTAGCGTACCATGAATCAGCGAGCCATTCAACCATCTCATGTAGAAGTTGTTTGGATAGAAGAGCAGGACCTCATTACTCAGGATAGAGAATGGCAAAAGGAGCCCAGCACCAACAGAGATGGCTAGGGTGAAGGTACAGCTCCATAGGGCTACACGGTATACAATAGCATCTGATGCATCGGCTACAAGATGACAAGAAATTGGTAGGAATGAAAGAGTAAACAATAGGAACTGTTATCTTGTGTGCTTGGATACTGTAATTTGATTGGCCTAGAATGATCACATGCCCAGTCTGTAAAAACACGTCACAATCCAATCTGAGTGTTAAAGGTAGGATACACCATTGGTAATTGCTTGAATTATCATGAATGGTTAGATTTGGGGGTTATATTTTATAGTAAATATCGTTTAACTAACCTGTCCGAAGTTTAACAATCATGAATGTCGAGAAAAGCATGAAAAACAGCGTCGAGCAGTTATTCTTATGTTTTTTTGTATTTTTTCGCAATTGTCGTCCGTCAATCGCGAATTTTTCTTAATAAAATTATATTTATCAGAATAATTACAAGATATCTAGCGCAATAATTTTGCTTGATGCCTAGAATCATTATTTACTTTCAGATGAGTAAGATATTTCTTAATAATTCGGTAGTAGATTTTTTCGATATCTGCAAATGGTGTATCCTACCTTTAAATACATCATCCCACATCACAGCAGTTAACAAAAGGCCAGTTCAGTATCTCGTGCGACAACCCGGCTTTTTCAAACTCGCCCGTTAGTTATCTCAAATGACCCGTCACTCACATCATTGTGCACGTGTGCAGTTGAAACACCCTACTGGCTTATTGTCAACTGTCATATTTTGGTTATCCCATAAACAAATACTGAATCAGTACATTATACAGTTTTGACCCTTTCTCCATCAACATATACAATGTAGGTGTATACTCATTGTACATTCTCCGAAACCTTCAATGTGTTTAAAAAAACACAACAAGCAGGCACAAATGCAAAGGTTAACTCTACCCCTAGCATGTGTGAACATTGAAACTGATGGATTCGTCACTATGTAGCAAAGGTTTATTCACAGCAATTTGAGGTAATTTATAGTTAATACATTGTCACAATAAAAAAAATAAAAAAAATAAGTTCATTTATTTTACTTCCATTTTTCCAATATCTTTGCTGACTCTACGTATGGCCAATTTTTCAAAATGTGAACACAGTTGGGATCAAATTGCAAAAATTACAAATGAAATCAATTGATGCACAGATGGTGAACAGCAACCTGGTTGTGGTGTACATGTTGCATAACTGACCTGAGAAATAATCCTCCTTGTCCGCTTGTCTCTTGTATCGACAGATGACAAGATAAGAAGATGTGTAGAGAATGGTGAAGAACAACAAGTCAATCTGAAAGGAAGAAATGCACAAATATTGAAATAAACGCTCTGGTGCATGCCTCTACTCTAGTATCGCCAGATAATGTCTGTAGACATGTTAAAAAAGCGATAACTAGGGTCCAGTAACTTGGGTTGGACTAAGCTTGTGAATTTACGTGTGGATTTTATATTCTGTTTTTTGGGCTGTTTTCAGTTATTACATTGTAGGTGTTTTTTTTATTAGGTATTTCATGGTTTTTGTTTTTGGTGTTTTTAGGTAAATGTGTTTTATAGGTGTTTTTCGGAATGCCAATTTGTTGTTAGGGGGGGGGGGGGGGGGTGTTTTCCAGTGTTTAGTGTTTTGGGGAGGTGTTTTCCGGTAGTTTTCCCTGTAGTTTTCCTGTAGTTTTCCGGTGTTTTCGGGTGTTTAGTGGTTTTTTTCCAGTATTTAAGTTTAATTTAGTGTTTTCCGATGTTTTCCGATGTTTTCCGGTATTTAGTGTGTTTTCTAGTGTGTTTTTCGTTAGTTTTCAGGGTTTTCCGGTAGTTTTCCGGTGTTTTCCGGTATAGTAACACCTACTGACCTAGATATAGCCACATCAGAAAAGACAAAAATTAAAAAAATATTAGCAATTTATTTAAATAGCACAGCCACAGTCATTAGCATTGCGGTTCTCACCAAATACTCTCTAATTGCGTCGTGGAAGACCTGCTCTGTGCTGTCCCAGTGGTGTTCCATCATAAATGCCCTTCATTGCTGTGACATGATATTTCAACATGCTCCATAACCATTTGAAATGGCATCATTTAACGCTTTAAATTACTCGTAACTTCACGATCACGAACGTACATGTACATACTTGATTCATACGTACATCTGACGGGTTGTCGGTCACTTGCCCATTTACCACTTTGTCTATTTTCCACTTTACCCATTTGCCACTTCGCCCATTTACCACTTCACCACGCGAGATCGTACGAAGTGCAAATTAGCGAAGAGACAAATGGGCGAAGTTGCAAATGGGCGAAGTGGTTGTGGCAAGGGAAAAATGTCCGAAGTTACTGTAAAACACATGACGTAATTTTGCAACAGATAACCTACGTTAGAGGGCGCCACCCCGTATCGGCGGCCTCGGGCGTCCTGCAACCAAGACTACAGTATCCGTTGCGAATGCGAGTACGTTTCATCGATTACCGTTTCATCGTATCGTGTTTCTCGTATTTACCGTGAATATCTCCATATTACGATTTGGAATCGCAGTTCAGAAGTCAACAGGTTAGGGAGGTATGGTCCTTCAAATATTTCTGCTAAAATCACCAAACAATAGCAGGTGTCAGCACGAAATATTTGCTTTTTCAAAATAAATAAATATTTATATAAACAAATAGAAATAATGAACTATTTAAATTTTAAGGGGGTGGGGTTTAACCCCATTGGGTGATTTGACATGGAATATGACCCATTTCTTATAAGATTAGATAACATGTACATGTTGAGTTTAAGATGACATGTTCCACTTGGCATGCTTTGGGCAATTTAACACCCCCGCAGAGAATGGGCCTGTCAGAATGGGCCTGTCACTTGAATGGGTCTGAGAATTATTTTTTTATGTTAAAATAAAATTGTTTTGTGTGTTACATTTTTTAAGTAATCTTGCATCTTCTAAACATGATCACATCTTTCTCTTATAATGTACATGTATTATTTTTGTACACTTCTTTCTTACTCCCCAGATGTCAACTAATAGTTGTCCTGAGGCTTCATCATCATATATTTCCGAAAAGTCAGACGATGACAGAAAATGACAGAAAACAGGACCTTATCAAAGTCCGATCATGGAGCTGAGAAGACGCGAGATAGTATTGCTGCAACTGAACTCAAGGAAGATTTGGACAAAGACGTACCTGTCACACAAAGACTACTGCTTCTGTCCAACAAGATCAAGAACCATAACATTGTGGGCAACTCGCTCCTCTCAAATGTGAAGTTAATACAGTACAAATACGAGAGTGGTTCGTGCGATGCTATTTTCAATCAAGTTGCCCAAGCGTTAAACGGGACGAGAGTTGACAGTATTGCCTGTATCTTCCATACCAAACCAGGGAGCATATTGCTGTGTACAAATGGAGATAACAGAGAGGTTAGACTTGATATTAATTATGTAGCCACTTCAATTAGCATTGATGTTATTGGCATGTTATGCAACCTTTTTTTTAATGGACAATGTTTTGAATAATCCAAAATTGCCAGGGGTTGAGAAGGTTGATAGTTGTTGAATTGATTTTATTTTAAAGAGCTTTCAAAATGCAATTAAATAAGAGGTCCCCTACTCCCCTAGCTTCATAGGGCAAGCGGTTCTTTAGTTATCACCATTTTGAAGTCGTATTTTTGCTGAAAAACTGTGACCACATCATTTGATAATGTGTACAAACATATGGGAAATTTACACACACAGTGGCAGCATTGCTGTTTGGGGAATCCATAACTTTTTTTGGCAACAGGATTTTTTTTAAAACCAAACTTTCTAAGGTTAACTACACCCTGTAATTCTTCTTTTTTGACGTTTGGAGCTTTTACAAAAATTCCATTGTATGTTACATTCCATGACTAGATGCGGTCACACAAACTGAGGTAATTTTAGGCATAAAAATGGCGCCACCAATGTCCATGGTGGTGATTCTGCCTAGTTGTGATCGAGTCATTCACAAGTCACTTCACAAGTCACTTTAGTATCAAGAGAAACATTAATTTTGCCAAAGTTCATTTAAATATAAAGCTAAGTGTGTTGACTTAAAACTTAAAACTGTAATTTGTTTGAATCTTTCAGATGCTTACACCTGGTAACATTGCGGAACAAAACTCAGTTGTGATTTTCTTCAAATCCCTTGTGACTGCATTCTGTAAAAAGGACCATGAATCGGTACGGTTTGATCTGCTTGCCTGCAGTGCACTAAGACCATCCGACATAGGTCATCTGGCACCAACATTGGCTAAGTTATTGGAGGTAAGTCACCAATTGTTAATATCATTAGTTGAAACCACACTAGCAGGGATCCATAGCAATTGCTGGAATTCTGACTTCAATTCCTGTACAAATAAATACCACCATAATCTCTTGAATATCCATAATAGGCACAAAATATATTAATTGTAATGGGTATTTTACCTATTGATAAGGTTACCTGTGTTTTTTTTTAAAAGTTGTCTTTATTGTTTATATAATTAAAAAAAATAAAAAATTATCTGTGTACAATTGTAATCATGTACAATTTGGCCTTTTGGCCACGAAACAATAATAAACCAACAATAATAATATTAATAATAATAATACAATTTAGTATGTTTTTAACATTTTACTCGTTTGTCGTTTTATGTTAAATAAAAGGTATGATACACTATTTGCAGATATCAAAAAAAAATTACTCCAAATTATTAGGAAATATCTTACTTATTCGAAAGTAAATAATGATTCTAGGCATCCAGCAAAATGATTGTGTAGATATACTGTAAATGTTCCGAAAAATTTATTTTTATAAAACAATATTATCGATCGACGGATGCCGTGTTCTGAAGTCTTTTACCGTTGGCCTTTATTCTTGTGTAGGCGATTTCCAGTAAGAGACTGACTAATAAACTAAAGATGATTCGTTTCTATTGAAGAATGAACATCAAATGAAAATTAATTTTACCCTCATCAGCTACCGGTACCCAGTAATACCAGTATTAATTTACATATTAATATTTTGCTCTAATTCTTGTACTTGATACAACAGGTTCCTGTTGGTATTTCTAAAGAACTTCTTGGAACAGACATCCCATTAGAGGCAGGCTCCCCTGCACCATCATATCAGTAAGTAAATGCTTGTACTTGTTTCCTTAACAATATAGGATCGAAGGAAAGGATTAGTTATCTTCAAACAGAAAGTTTAGTATTGGTTGAAAATATTCAAAATATCAACGTGACCTGACACTTTACTTGTGACCTGACATTAAATGATACCTGAACAATTGTTTTATGTTATGATTTTATGCCGTTCATTGACACTATTACATACATTGTGTATGAGGATAATAATGAAGTGAGGTTTTTAATTTATTGAAATTGATGTGCACAATGGATGGCAGTGTGTGGCTAACTTATGAAATATACTGGTTCCTACATGTTGGTCACTATTGGTCATTGCATAAATATGGAGTCTACTTTTTGTCCGTCGCATCACTCCTTACAACATGTAATGCAGTCATCACTCAATAGTGAATATGAAGAGCAAAATACTTCTAAATGACAGATGACTAGCAGCTTACAGAGTTTAGAAATAACAGAGACAGGAACAATAATGTCTCGCTTTGAACCCTGAATATATAGGGTGTCTCAAAACAAAATCATACTCGTTTTAAATGTCAATTAGGCCAAACAAAACAAATGGTGTGTTTACGGTAACCCGACCAACCCGGGGCCAATTTTACGGAGCTGCTAAGCACACAAATTTGCTTAGCTCAAAAAAGTCTTGCTCATTAAAAACAAGTTATCAGCCAAAATTCTACGTGTTTTTCATGCTAAGCAAAAAAACAGCTGATTATCAATCAAAAACAATAAAGGTCCTGTGAAAATTTGGTCTGTAACCTTGTTTTTACCAAGGACAAATTTTCATGCTAAGCAAATTTTTGTGCTTAGCAGCTCCGTGAAATTGGCCCCAGGATTTTTAGCGGCTAAATTGCTGACCTCAAACTTGTTATAATCTATTGTAATGATTGTACATTTACATGTAGATGTGTTGGAGAAATGTATTTCAAGACGGACAAACTGAAAAATTGGAGTCCACAGCCACAAACCCTTGCAGGTTTTGAGCGCATTCGCACTGTAGGAAAGGGTAAGTCTTCTTACATCATTGCAAATGATTTCAATAAGTCCTTGGAATTTGAGCATGATGGTTACTGTCCAAATAGACATTAGACGGGGAAGGGGGGGGGGGGGCAGTTTGAGTGATAGTTGACGAAAACATTTTTTTTTGAAACTTTGGTAGGGATTGTACATGTACAAGGAAAAGGCAAACAGAATTTTAGAAATAGCTGCTTCATTCATACAAATAAATTAGAAAAGCATTGGTGGTAAAAAAATGGTTTTTTTTATACAAAAGTTATCAGACTGACATAGATGAGTGTGTCTTTCAGACCCCTCTACAAATTTTCAAAATCAAATTCTTAACAGTTTGCATATGTTCACAAGTATAATCTGCAAATCTATACAATTTTTTTAATTTACATCTGTTTGTTATTTTAGCAATTGTAAAGGAGGTTGTAATTTCAAAATTATAAATAATTACCCGTAGCATTGCGAAACAAAGAAAATGTCAGTACATTTCAAATTTGTAAAAAATGAACTAACTATGACTAATTGCAACAAAGTTGTTTCCCTTTTGCCTTTGCTGCATGTAAATATCATCAAGGCCCAAAATGAGACGATGTAAAATGAACAATATTTGTCCAAATCAGGAGCATATGGAGCAGCAGTCTTGTACAGAAAAAAAGATGACGACTCCTTGGTTATTCTGAAGGAGATAAATATGTTGGATCTGTCAGCTTCTGAACGCCAAATGGCCCTCAATGAGGTATGTACTGCGACGGATAGTTTCAGTAAACTTGTATTGATTCAAAATTGTTTATTTGTATACATCAGAAGGAAATACATCCCTGTATAGTCAAACATGGTCATGGGGCGGCCGACACTGCGAGTGCAAAGCTCTTATGGCTTGGGGTCCTAGGCTCGCTTAAAGGCAGGGTTGTAGTCGAGTCCCTGCAAGTCCATTCACAAGTCATTTCATGAAGCCAGTCACAAGTCCCTTCATAAAGGCAGTCACAAGTAACTGGATGAACAATGACAAATGAATGCTTTTGTCAAAGCTGATTTGAATAGCTTGTGATTTGAATTGGAACTGGAGGACTTGTGATGGACTTACAGAGACTTACAGGGACTTGTGATGGACTCGACTACATCCCTGCTTAAAGGCCCGGACAATTTTGGATTCGAGATTCAGGAACCTAAAACATTTATATTGATGGCTAGGAAATCTTGTTAGAAGAAAGATGAGTGTGATAATCCCAATTAGAGCCCCTAAATGTGGTATATCCTATCCATATATCAAAAGTGTAGGTCTATATAATGGTGAAAATATGAGGTTTGGGTGTTTTTTTACCACCTTGTATAACTACACTAATAGCTAATTATCAATCGTATGATTCCAGATTCGTGTGCTGAGCATTTTTGACCACCCAAACATCATCAGCTACTATGACAGTTTTGAAGAGGATGGAACTCTTATGATAGAAATGGAATATGCAGACGGAGGGTGAGTTAAATTTATTCACTGTAAAATTAAATCAATACTACATGTACTTAGATCTGCTGTAAGAAGAGGTGTTTTTCACAAGTCCATCAATTCTTTTCGTACAAGACGTTACGAGGACACTTCATAGGGTTCAATTTGAATGGGCGTTCCTCTCAAGCTGTAGACACTGTTACATTCCATCACAAATATATTTTGTTTCAGAACATTACAGCAGTACTTGAACAGTCTACAAGGAAAGCGAGAATTAGAAGAAAGGGAGACACTCGTCATGTTTCAGCAAATGGTAGCAGGCGTGAAGCACATCCATGACCACAACATTCTTCACAGGTAAATAACCTCATTCCCTCCGCCCATCTCTGATGGTAGAGGTTATAGGCATTTGAATCCCTGGCTTCGTCTTCGTCTTTGACTTGAGGTGATTTTAAGCTCCCAACTTCGAGAACTCCAGCCACATTCTGGTGCCTGTTGTGCTTCAGAAACATTCAATCCGTTGATACGAACGCAAAAGTTCAAATTTGTCAGTTTCCTTCTATTTCAATTTGCTTCCAAGTGTTTCAAGATTTGGAGGCGAAGCCGAAGACGAAGCTAAGGTTTCTTTAACCCCTTTCCCTTACTCCTCCGTCTGTCTGTGTGTCTGCCTATCTGTTTGTCTGTTTGTTTATAGCATGATTACAGAAAAACCACTGGGAAATTGTCAGAATATTAAAGAAAGTACTAGTACCTGTACATATATTTGTTGAAAATGTCTGACTCAATCCTGTTACGTAAGTACGTAATGCAATCATTTACGTACAAAATAATTGTTGTTTTCTTTTTCTGCAGAGATTTGAAAACTGCAAATGTATTTTTAACCAAGGAAGGCACGGTCAAGATTGGGGATTTTGGTATCTCAAAAATCATGTCGTCCAACAATCGTGGCGCCAGTACAGTGCTTGGTACCCCTTACTACATTTCACCAGAGATAGTGAGTATAAGATATATTCATGTTAGTACTCTTTTAACCAGTTCGCGCCGGAATTATTTTAACATCACCGAGCCGAGGCCAGGATTATTTTTAACGAAACGCGTTCTGAGGCGGGTTCAAGCTGATGGTACCGCGAAGCACACCCACGTATTTTCGGTCTTGCTCGCTGCTGACAGACATTTCCGGCCTTGCTCGTGACGTGTTTATGCGTCATCCGTTTTGAATCTTAGGAAAACTTTGCACGTATATACGTCCTCTGGCGCGAACTGGTTAAGTTCGTGCTAGGATTATTTTGAGATTGACTTGGCCCAGGCGCGTGATTGTTTTTCACGAACCTTGATCCGAGACAGGTTCAGGTCGGCATCTGTCGTTAGCACACCCTGATATTTCCAGCCTCGCTTGCTGTGAGCTGGTCGCTGACAGATATTTCTGAACTTGATCGTGATGTGTTTATCAGTCATCTGTATTGAATTCCGGAAACATTTTGCGTGTATACACGGCATCCGACGCGAACTGGTTAAAGGAGAGGTATAGGTCTCAAAACTACATACCTGTATAATCTCCTGACCTTTTTATAACATCTAACTCAGTGCCCTTATTTACTAAATAATAATTAAATTGTACACAAGAAAATTATGCAAACAAAATGAACAAGCCATCGACATAAATAAATTCCATCAATTGTTAGAACCTCATTTACCAAACATCGACCAGACAAAAATATCAAATACGTGTATTAACACAATGAAGGGAGAATGGTGCAAATTACATTGTAGGTTTCAAGTTTTGCAATTTAATCAATGATTTTAAAGCCAATTTCTGTTTAAATCCGTTCATTTTAATTTCAGTGTGAAGGCAAGCCATACAATGAAAAGTCCGATATCTGGGCTCTCGGATGTATCCTGTATGAAATGGCATGCTTGCAGAAAACATTTGAGGGGACCAATTTGCCTGCATTAGTCAACAAGATTATGAAGGTTTGTTGAATGCTTTTAAATTTAACCGTGTCAAATTTCTTTCATTTAAAAAAATGCTCGAAATGCAGTTTTAAAGGTTGTAAGATTTAATTCTTGTTCAATATTGTGTTCCTATATTTGCATGTAAACATTCCCCCATGGACTTTGTTCACCAAATCCATTGTGGTGTTATTCTCCTCCTTAGAATTCTTTGGTGGAGACCTTTCATTCTTTATTCTTCTCTATCGGTGGTCTTCACAAGGTAGCATTTTTGGAGAAACAACCATTGTTGACCCTCAAGGCTTGATCCTCGAGGCTTGATCCTCAAGGCTTAACTCTTAAGGCTTGGCCATCGAGGCTTGGCCATCGAGGCTTGCCCATCGAGGCTTAGCCCATCGAGGCTTAGCCCCAGGGTTGTAGCTACGCTGGCCGGCGCCGGCCAGCGGTAGCCAGCATTCAACATCACCGGCCGGCACTCGGGATAAAAATGAAGCTTGCCGGCCGGCACAAATTTTGCCGAATTACTCGCGATTTTGTATTTTTTGCTGCATCGCATCGCATCGCAATTTTGTACGTGTCCATTTGCATGCTTCATGCCGCAATCGCTGATGCACGTACATGTGTATACGCGTACTTGCCGCATGCTTAACTAGACAAGAGCGCTCGCAGGTTTTCCGGTTCTCAGACCAAAATATTCTGACTAATTTCTGGTTGATTAGGTCAGGGGACCAGACTATCGACGTCACGTCGTTTTGTTTTATTCAATCATAGAGGGCGTGCTATCATCCAACTGGCCAGCCGGTGATGTACGTACGTACACTGTATGCACATGTACCGGTACAATGTACATTGACCCGCGAGCGCGCGCTCCTCGTTCTTGCAGCTAAATGAGCTGATACAGCCCACAGCCTCGACTCCATGGGTGCGTGCGCGTTAAGATCACGCAAGGCATGGTAGGAAAACATGGTAACGAGGTTGGAGCTGGTACGACCGTGCAGCTCTCGGCCCGAAAACAGCCGGCACTAAAAAATTTCTATCTACAACCCTGCTTAGCCCATCGAGGCTTAGCCCATCGAGGCTTAGCCCTAGAGGCTTAGCCCTAGAGGCTTGGCCATCGAGGCTTGCCCATCGAGGCTTAGCCCATCGAGGCTTAGCCCTAGAGGCTTGGCCATCGAGGCTTGGCCATCGAGGCTTAGCCCTAGAGGCTTGACCCTCAAGGTCCAAGCCAGGCTCTAGGACCCTCAAAGCCAAAGGCCCTCACACAATTTTGTGTAGAGCCTTTTGGCCTTAAGGTTCCAAAGCCTTGGCCTGGGCCTTGATGGTCAAGCCTTGTGAAACAACATCTATAATACAAAATTGCATGAAAAATGCTTCAATTGACAAACTTGGAAAGCGATCGCATTTATTTCCTTGCTATAACGTTCATTGATACATGCTCGTTATTTGAACTAGACATTAACCCTAACCCCCTAGGCCTTACTTTGGGCTAAAGAACTGCGTACTACAGAATACTACTTAGTATTTTGTAGCATTGGGTCTCTCCGTGACTGATGATTGGGTGTGTACTGACAGAGTACAGATACTGCCAACTACAAAGTACTAATAGTGGCAATACAGGTCAGTAATACTTACCTGGCAAAAAATGCAGTAGCCCAGCCTTGACCCATTGTGTCCCAAGTGACAATTTTTGCTGTAGAGTTTTGAACACCTTACACAGCATACATGGGCCATGCACACTCAGCAAGCAGAGGGACCCAATGCTAAAAAGTACTACGAGTGCAATAAGGGGTGAAGTACCCAATACTAAAAATTACTACAGGCATTGCACACAAGTCAGTGAGAGTACTGCATACTACTTTTTACTACTAGTAGTAAAAAGTAGCATTAGGTAGGGTTAGGGTTAATATTCAAAATCTCGCAGTTGTCAATCACACCAACATTCATCAATCTATTTAAGTAGTTAGTTTTTAGTTTCGATTATTTTAAAAACTGTCAACAGGGTCAGTTTGCTCCAGTGAAGGGAAACTACAGCATTGAATTCAAAACACTTGTTCAAGACTTGCTACAGAGGGAACCAGAGTATCGCCCATCAGCGAATGAACTGATAGGAGAGCGACTTCCTGTCTTGACGGCAAAATATGAAGAAAGTGTAACAGATGTTGACGACGATCAGCAAGCGTCCGAAAGTAATATGAGTAAAAGGCAGAGGTCAAGGTTTGTAGGATCGGTACCCTTATTAAGCTGTTGAGGATGACCAGAGCATACTGGTCGAAACGTCGTGTTAAACCACCGGTTCTTATCAGAACCACCCTACCTCTTCTCAAAAAAGATCCTTTCACATGGTGTTACCGCAAATCTTTCTAAGTATGCTGTTGTAGTTGGTGTATAAAGATAAAAACAGTAAATGGCATTATGATAGGGCTTTCCATTTTTTTTTTAAGAGAATAAATATGTAGTTGGCCGGTTTAACCGGCTCATGGACTGGTTTTTAGCGTACGTTTAAAACCGGCCAACCACATATTTTTTTCTATTCATAAATACCTTTTGGTAAAACACGTAAAAATGTAAGTTTCCCACCATTTTGTTAACCAGTTCGCGGCGGAATTATTTTAACATCACCGAGCGGATGGCAGGACTATTTTTAATGAAACGCAATCAGAGGCGGGTTCAGGCCGATTAAACTAGGAAAGCACACCTACGCATTTCCGGCCTTGCTCGCTGCTGACAGACATTTCCGGCCTTGCTCGTGACTTGTTTATGCGTCATCCGTTTTGAATCTGGGGAAAACATTGCGTGTATATACGTCCTCCGGCGCGAACTGGTTAACAGTGTCATCAAGGGTCTACAATGTCTCCTTATAGGAGGCACTACAGAGTGTAGCATCTTGTAAATGCTATGTCTTGGTCCAAAATATAATTTTCTTCAGTTGAATAAAAGCAGAGAGGAGAACTTTCCAGTCTTCTCGGCCTTCTACGTGTTGTGAAGCAATATTAAAGTACACTGAACAAAAATATAAACGCCCACAAAAATTGCTCAGTGATGCAGTGATTCCACCCACATCTGTGTTGTGGGTGGAATCACTGAGCAATTCCTCACTGACAAAGATGGACACAAATGTTGTTTACAAATCAAGACAAATAACAATTTTTGGGGCGTTTATTTTGTTGTGGGTGTTAATTTTTTTGTGGGCGTTTATATTTTTGTGGGCGTTTATATTTTTGTGGGCGTTTATATTTTTGTGGGCGTTTATATTTTTGTGGGTGTTTATATTTTTGTGGGCGTTTATATTTTTGTGGGCGTTTATATTTTTGTGGGCGTTTATATTTTTGTGGGTGTTTATATTTTTGTGGGCGTTTATATTTTTGTGGGCGTTTATATTTTTGTGGGCGTTTATATTTTTGTTCAGTGTAGAATGCCATTTCATCTGTTACTTGCAGGTCTGTGCTGTATCGGTTAAATATTTGTAACCTTGATGTCATTCCAGTGGACCTGCCAGCCAAAATCAAGATCACACAGGTTAGCCATTATGTTTTAGAGGGATCAGGCTCAACCTGATGATCTCCTTTTTAAAATCTCCTTACATAATACATATTGTCCTTGCAAATTATTAAAACTAACATATTTCATAAACAAGCATTATAGATTACACTTGATGAGTTCTTCAAATAAAAAAATTAAAAAATCCGATGTCCATGCTAAGTTTGATAATTTCGGTGCGTAATATTAGAAATAACCAGAAACTTGGTTTCTTGTAAGTGCAGCCTTTCAAAACCAGACCCTAATTTTATCCAAGACAAACAGATGTGTATTGTGTATATATTGAACCTGGACACGCACGTAAAAGAACCCAGTCACGCTTATCGCTAAGAGAAGGGGTTCGCCCCGGTGTTTCTGGCATTTCGTTCATCCTCCTTCAGGTTTTCTCAGGCTTACGAGCTTACAGTGCCTTGGGTGCTTTTTGAGGAATCCTTGGTTTCATTGCCGAAAGAAATATTAATAATAATAAAAATTATGTACCGGGTTTGGGTCTGCGAATCTTTATGACAAAGTTCCACTTTTTTGTGTACATTAATTGCATTAATAACAGGAAAATTCCAAAATTTAAGATGTTCTGTTCATTTAAACAGATTGATATTACAGTGGTTTTGTCTTGAACAAAAGTGTGAAGATCAGGGGGAAACTACACGCAATCAATGTTACTAGAAAAATGTCATGTTCTCATTGTTTCAACAGCTGATCTTGAGTTTTAATTAATTCAATTAATTGGCCAAATGCTATGTTAATTCTCATCTCAGGTTGCAGTTAGCCAAACACACATTGTTGTAGTGACATTTGAAAGCGATGTCTATTCCTGGGGAGAGGGTCACAAAGGTCAACTGGGACACGGGGATCTTCTTGTGCGAACTAGTCCCGAGGTGATCCATTCCCTACGGGGAAAGTCTATAATAAGGTCAGTAGATATCCTTAAAATGTGGGATTGGAATTAAATTGAAATTTTAGTATATCCACTCGGAATGTACCATTGACTATATCTCTTTTCCCCAAAACATATGGGTCATTCCATGAAGTTGGGACACTCGGAACTATTATGTCCAGATCCTGTTGTGAACTTGAGGCAATTTCAGTGCATCACTAGTCACTACACAGTTTTCCTAACACACAGAATGGACCCCATACAAGCTTTAAGTTAGTTACTCTTACCTGAAAAACAAATGAATCAGTAGCTATAAACAATTTAACGTGGTGTACTCTTACCCTAGTGTGGGGTCATTCCATGTAATATCACCCAATGGGTTAAATCCCATCCCCTTCAAATTAGTTCATTATATTCTTGGTTTATTTTTTGTTAAACTGATCTTGTAGCCAATAGCTAAATTGAGTCATTTTTCACAAAATTTTACTCAAAAAAAATACAATTATACAATAAATCACTAAAACATTCTAAAACAATGTTTTCTATTGAAAAAAGTTCACACGTTAAAATTAAATAACGAGTTCCATATTTACATTATAAATTTTAATATGGCCTTTTTAATCTTGAGTAAGCTGGGCTAGATGAGATTATTTACAAGCGTTAAGTTCAATTTGTTATTTATTTGCAGGGCTTGCTGTGGAGAATCCTTTAGTGTGTTTGGAAGTGATAATGGTATTGTCATGACTTGTGGAGATGGTAGTAAAGGATGTCTTGGCCACGGTGACTGGAGCAGCGCATCCAGACCACGTCTTATTGAAGCACTGCTCAGGTAAATCTATGTTTTTGAAAATTTTGAAAATACCTAGACCAATCCCTACACATCTGTACACCAACACTCAAGTGGGTAAATGCCGTCAATAGGGGACGGGGCATTGTCCGACCGTCTTCCCTCTTTTGTTTGTACTCTAACGTTTTCGGATGATCGCCATAGGATTTGCACACGAGTCTGAATCGGGGACCTTTGCGGAATAGGGGACCCCATTGTTCCCTTTGTCATACGTCCCCTATTTCAATCAAAAACAAACGCACACCAATACCTAAACTTCACTTGAAGCACACGTGCTTGCTACTACCGTAAGAACTCATGCAAAGCGGAACCTCTCAGTCTCATAGATTTTCAAGAATCTTCAATACAGTGACCCTAGGTGGGACGACACAATTCTTCATCATACTACCGAGGCCAAGGGTCATGTAGGGGTCATTTGAGGTCGTTTGAGGTCGTCATTTAAACGTGCACAAAATTTTATTTAAAAAAAACCACAAAACAAGAGATCCACTTTGTATTTTATCAGCCACGTGTGAAACCACCTATGACGGGTTCAAAGTCAACTGTCTTAGGTGTTTAAGAATGACCTATTCAATACAGTTCATGATTTGTTTGTTTTTCTTGTAGCGTTGATGTGTCAGCTATTTCCAGTGGACCTTGTCATGTGGTTGCAGTAGGAGCTGATGGTGAAGTCTTTGCATGGGGTGTTGGTAAAGATGGAAGACTTGGGCTTGGTGATGAAGAAGACCAGTAAGTACTCTTGAATTTAGGGTTCAAAATTGTTCCGGAATTGCGAAAAATGGTATTTAGGCAACTTTTATTTACTACACGGATACAAAGCAATGTCCACAGTACGTATGGAAGATACGACTATGTGTGTTGTTGTGTTCTAGCCTCCACCTAGTTGTGGGGACAGGTTCTTTTGTTTGGAAAAAACAGACCGAGTAGTGGGGACATTTTCGAGTCCCCATAGCACGTTGGGTCTTCAGTAAAGAGGTTAATAGGTAAAATTGGGTTAGGGTATAATAAAAGAAAATGTAGAAGAAGAGAAATTAGGGTGATGTTAAAAAATTTAGAATTTTAAAGTGTTTTGAGTTTGAGTTTAGAGAGATTTCTCTTAGCACATAAACCCTATGGATTGTCCCCATAACGCAATGTACGAAAAGAATTGATGTGTTTGTGAACACGTTCAATCGTGGATGTTGAACAATAGAAGACAATAGGGTCCATGATTGGCAAACATCCACTAAACAGAGATTCAAAGGTCTTCAGAAAAATGAAGTATTACAGGGATAATAGGGGTCCATTATTGAAGGTTTTTACACACTTGTGTAAGTTGGTTATCCATTCAGACCGAAGACTTAGGACAATAGTGGATTAGTAATAACAATGATTCCGAGAACCTGAGCCAAGTCTTTGGTAGGTTTTCGTGTACAAACCTTATGGGAGATGCTGAGAAAAGTACAAATAACGGGAACAAAAGAAGGGAAAAATATACAGGATGCCCCTCCCAAAAAACAAAAAAACTATAAAAAAAAAAGAAAATAGCAAAATTAGTGAATGCCACCCATCAACACCCTATATTCATATTCTTGTGTTATAATAAGCTTTATGCCTCCCTGCCTTTTTGACTGCAGTTGTGAACCAAAGGAACTGATTATGGGACAGATTTATGTACGCGACGTAAAATGCGGCATTGATGGTACCATGTTCCTGACAGACATGGGCTGTTTGTTGGCATGTGGCAGTAATGAAGACAATAAGCTGGCACTCAACAATAGACAAGGATTTCTTATGGCGATGAAGAACATCTTCACAAAGGTGAGATATTCCCTTCGGGGTTCTTTTGAAAGTTTGAATTTAAACAAGGTCTGAGTCCATGAACAATGCTTGAGTGTAAACCAAGTCCGAGTCCAACAAGGCTTGAGTCCAAACCAAGTCTAAGCCAAGTCTGAGTCCAACAAGGCTAAGTCCAAGCCAAGTCTGAGTCCAACAAGGCTTGAGTTCAAACCAAGTCCGAGTCCAACAAGGCTTGAAGTCCAAACCAAGTCTGAGTCCAACAAGGCTTGAGTCCAAACCAAGTCCAAGCCAAGTCTGAGTCCAACAAAGCTAAGTCCAAGCCGAGTCTGAGTCCAACAAGGTTTGAGTCCAAGCCAAGTCGGAGTCCAACAAAGTTTAAGTCCAAACCAAGTCTGTGGCCCGTCATAAAAGACTTTTTAAGTTTTACAAAGCAGCCGGTATAAAATGTTCGAAAGTCAATAAAAAGCTATGTTATGATGTACTCCACTGATTCCATCCAATCATCATTTATAATCTTTTACAGTAAGTAAACCAGCCTTCAACTAATGGTATTTTACAGGCTATACCATTGAATAACTACTTAACCACTATCATGAGTAATTGAACAGAGCTTTAGAAATTTCTGAATGTATACAACAATTTTTGTTTTATTGTATGATATTACCTACAGACAGAAGTTGAGGGCAGAAAAGTTCCTACCAAAATCAAACCACTTGCTTCCTTCAGAGTTGTAGACATGATATTGGGTCCTCACCATAGTGCTGTTCTTGTAGAACCTGGAGTGCTTCACACATTTGGTAGAAACACTGACGGGCAACTTGGCTTGGGTCATACCAAACCTCGGGAGGCACCCATGCAAGTTAGAGAGATGTCGGAAAACAATATAACGGTAAGTCAAGACGCAATAAAGGTGAGATTATTCTATCATTTGGCTTTCTGTTGAATATTAACCAGTTCGCGCCGGATGACGAATATAAACGCAAAGTTTCCCCCAGATTCAAAACGGATGATGCATAAACACGCCACGAGCAAGGCCTGAAATGTCTGTCAGCAGTGTTCAAGGCCGGAAATGCGTGAGTGGGCTTCCCGGTACTGGCGGCCTGAACCTGCTTCGGATCGAGTTTCGTTAAAAATAATCCCGCGCGTCGGCTCAGTGATGTTAAAATAATCCCGGCGCGAACTGGTTAGAGTGTTTACATGTTAGCATTCCTTGATTTGTATTCTCCTAGGTGTGTAGCATTGCGCATCGTGATGTTTTGGCATGAACCCTGGTTGTTTGACTAGCACCCATGAATTAAGATATCTGACAAGTTGGGAAGTTATTGTAATATGGCCGGATAGCTCAGATAAGGCGCGGTCTCATTAAAGACCGACTGTGCGGCGCCCCGGGAAGTCTGGGGGATACCCAGGACCAAAGTTAACAAAAGACCCCTTGACAACCCGGTATAACCCCGTCTGGAACGGTCATTTACATATCAAAGAACATGAATATTCCGGTTTTTCCGCGGAGGCGCCGGGCTACTCTCAGCGCCCGGAAGGCTAATTTAAATATGAATGGTTCATCACGGGGCCGACAGTCCGCGAAATACCGGCCTGCCAAACCACAAGTATTTCGCGGCATTTGGGTCTATAATACTAGAAATGCCGAGACAATCAACGTACGTACGAGTTGAATAAAAACAACTTCTCAGTGAATTTACGTGTACATAATGAATGCACCACCAAATAAATTGTGCACGTACGTTTGGTTAAATACAAAAAAAAAAGGAAAATAAATCGTATTAAATTTCCCCCTTAAAACTGTTAGAAAAATGTTTAGGAGCTCAAAATATTAGGTGTTGAGGTTCCGTTTATTCTTTTTCTCTTCCTAAAATAAATAAATGTTTATAAACTTGGAATTTATTTTGCTAGCTTCGTAATTTAATGTTCGGGTGTATGTCGATTTTATTAGATATCAGAAAACCAAGAATAAATCGTATTATTATTTACCCCTGAAATCGGTTGGAGAAATTGTTGAAGTTCATTCACCGTACACAGCGGATTTCTTCTATTTGCAAATGCACTTCATCCGAGAAATAAATATATCGAAAGTACTCCCCCCCCCCCCCCCCCCCCCCCTTCAGTCGCGTCAGGGAATAAAATAAATTTATCAAGAGAAAAAGCAATTTAACAGTGGTTTCCTTGACAACAATGTTGCTACGCAACCATCATTGTTTTGGGCGGCCCTAATATTTGGGCCTTTATTAGCATCTTCAGGCCGATAATCTCATTGGTGCTACAATTCCGTCTCCATGACAATTTGCTGTCTTGCACTTAATTCCCACGGTCATTTACTTGGCGATGGACCAAGAAGTTTCCCGCGCAAAGCATCGGTTGGAGTTGTGGACGGCTGTTTGCTGTGCAAGTAGTAGACCTAGTAACATAATTATATAATTGAGAGATAGCTTTCCTACATGTTACAGCATTGTCGCCATGTGTGTTTTTCTAATCATCCTAAAAATAACAATTATAAAATCAATATTTATTTCTAAAATTCCTGTAAACATTAATAAACAACGGATGTTCACAATGAATATATATTAGATAAGGCCTAACAGGGTATACTTTCGGATTGTGCAAATGTGGGGCAAGAATCAAGCAACCGTTGATTATCGTGCAGAGGCCTGCTACAGTGTCGAAAAACACATACGATCTGCATGCACCCTACCATCAACATCGGGGAGAATTAATTTGCTTTTATTTAGCAACTTGGGGAGGAAACTTCTGTTCTGGAAGCTGTGCCACACAAAAATTGTCTGTTAAAATTAGTTGTGCGCTTCCCCTATCTTCATTTTTAGAGTGCATACATAAACTGTCGTCGTGTTCCCCGAGCTACATACATGTAGCAATATTACCGCTTGAAATATTGCGTGCCAGCGGGGATTTCCCGAGGCCGTTTTTCAAACCCCAACTTCGTCTCCACTGGGGCTTTGTTCATGTAGTTTGCCAATAGTGATGGAGCCCGTACTGGGGTATTGTATCGGGTCGGGTGGGTACCCGTAACCGAATTTATAAATTTCGACGCAACGTCCGAGCATGCAGAAATAAATCTAGTTTATTGCTCCATGGTCCGAGACATCAGTTCAAAGTGAATTACCGACCATTCCAAAACTCCATTTGGTTTTTTTCAGTTCGAATTTAGTTTTGTTTTTACTATGAGCAAGCCCATTGTGTGTTTTTATAAAGTTTCTCGTAGAGATACAGAATTTATTTAAAAGGCGTTGGTCGGTGTATTCCTCGACCGAATTTATATTTATCAGTCTTAGACCAACCGATGGTCATTAAATTGGGTAATATAAGTACTTTTACAAAAGTTTGCCGTACTGATTTACAAAATGTATTAAGATGTACAAATAAAAAGATGTTAAAAAACCCTGAGCCTGTTTATTTACGAGAACATAGTCCTACACAAAAATAATTCCTAAGGCTAATTATGTAATTTGCCTTGTTTTTATAGAAAACAAGAGAAAGGGAACTTAAAGACTTGTTTGAATAAACTCCCCAAAAAATTCCCAACAGTTTTCAGGGGTAAATAATAATACGATTATATTCCAAGTAGGGGCAAGAAAATTTGTACAAATAAAAAGATGTTAAAAAACCCTGAGCCTGTTTATTTACGAGAACCTAGTCCTACACAAAAATAATTCCTAAGGCTAATTATGTAATTTGCCTTTTTTTTATAGAAAACAAGAGAAAGGGAACTTAAAGACTTGTTTGAATAAACTCCCAAAAAAATTCCCAACAGTTTTCAGGGGTAAATAATAATACGATTATATTCCAAGTAGGGGCAAGAAAATTTGTACAAATAAAAAGATGTTAAAAAACCCTGAGCCTGTTTAATACGAGAACCTAGTCCTACACAAAAATAATTCCTAAGGCTAATTATGTAATTTGCCTTGTTTTTATAGAAAACAAGAGAAAGGGAACTTAAAGACTTGTTTGAATAAACTCCCAAAAAAATTCACAACAGTTTTCAGGGGTAAATAATAATACGATTATATTCCAAGTAGGGGCAAGAAATCCAGACAATGATTGACAGCTGACCTACAAATTGTATACATTGTAGCAAGCGGGCCAACAGTGGCCTACCATTTCTTTGGAATTTCTATAGGCTGGGGATGGGAATGTCTCTTCCTGGCATACAATTACAACCTATGAAAAAGAGAGATTGTTAGAAAGAAGGACGTGATTGGACGGTTTCTTTTTTATGGGATGGTTTATTAGTCAAAAGTCAACATTACTGGTCTGGCCGGCTAGTGGAAAGAAAAAGGAGAAATAGTCAGCAGGGAGCTCTTGGAAGTTCGCCGACTTTGTCATCATGTCTTTATTAATGTAGCCTTCCTGAAGGGGACAACAAATCTTATTGGTGGTTGGGGCTCGGGTTGTTCCTATGGTTGAACAAACTGCTGTTCATAGACCAATCAAAAAAACAATTCTGCAGTTTCACTTCAGTCGGCATAATCCTTTGTGATGTGGTTAATAGTAGTAGGCCAGAGCGGCAGGTTCTCTCCATAGCTCCCGATCCCACGGTTGGTAGCCGTTATGTTTCTTGTAAAAAAAATGCGACGCACTTTGTGAGACTATTTCTGTAGTTGTTGGCGCTTAAGTGTTGATTTTTGTTGACGTCACAAATTAATCGCGATATCATCGAATATCGCGATATATTTTTGACGATATATCGTGGATGAAAAAAAGCGGTATCGCCCAAGCTTAAGGTCAGCTCGAAACTACCAGATCCCAGTTGCAAAAAGTACCCGCACAATTTATTACATGTATTTATTAAAGGCACGTTCTAAACCTGGCGTGCAGTCCGCGTGTATCCCGTTCGTATGCATGAGGTAAGTAGTGGGATCATGTTTATTCATTTCACCATTGAAGCGATGACAATAGCCTCGCTCATTAAACTTCGCCGCGCTTGAGCGCACACCCCGTCCAGTTCGCGGATTCCCGTTCTCCTTGACAACGACGGACCGATCGGGAAGAACGGGGTAAGAACGGGGCAAGAACACACAGTCTTTAACGAGACCGCGCCTAACCCAATTCTATCTCATTCTAGTCAATATTTTTGTTCAACTTCCCATTTCTCTTATAATTTCTCTTAGAAGATCTTGTTAAGATCGAAATATTAGGCCCTCTTAACTTATTTGATTTGTATATTTCAGGTCATTCCAGCCAGTAAGCAGTTTGCAGCAGTATTAATCTTACTCTTATAATTTAAACGACTTTCTTTGTGTTTATCTTTTAGACAGTTGCATGTGGTGATAATTACACCGTAGCGGGCACATCAAACAACGCCCTTTACATGTGGGGAAGAGAGTGTCGTCCAGCACCACAATCTACGGAAGAAAGCGACAAAGAGTTTAAGAACTGTGACAAGGATCATTGCTCAGTTACAGGCCTGGCACTTCCCTCTGATAAGTCAAGTGGTGAAACTTTGTCTGTGCGTGATCGTAAGTGGAGTGTCCATGAGTCTGTTCATAACAAAAAGAGGTCAATTTGTTCGTGTCCCGGTCTGACAATTCTTTTTATTTTTTTTTATTTAGGACACATTCTTTGATGTCGTCTGTCACCATTAGCGGTTACATAGAGCAATTTCCCTTAAAAAGAAATTGTAGTCAACTTCACTGACACTTACATTGAAAATGTGGGAAATTACAAAGGTCGGACGTAACCGAGACACCACGCTTTTGGACTTTGGACCCCATTCTAGCATTTTCTCCAATATTTGTGAATGGGATGAGGCAGAACAATAAATGCCAAATAGGATTTTATTGTTTCCTCGTCAGTACATGTAGATCAAAGTCGTTTCTATCAAAAATCATATATATGGGGAGTCAGGTTCCTTCTGGAAACATTCTCCATCCATTGGTATAGGTAGATTTGGCCTCAGGGTAGTGAAAGTATGTTTGTCCATTTTTGTATGGGCCACCCATATAGTAAAAAAGAAAGAACACGACAGAACAATTGTCTGATTGACCCATACACTGACATATTTGTACCTTTACTGCAGACATTCCAAGGAGTGCACCCCCTTGTTGTGGACCATCTATAAGCAATGACACCGTTTTTACATTTGAAGAGCAGTCTGTACTCTCTCATCAACACCAATCTCAAGAACCATATCAGTCAGGTAATATGTATGATCAAGAAAACCCCCTATTTGTATACAATCTACATGTATCTTATGTAACATACGTGTGTACACACAGCTTTACCTTACATACACTGTACGTACTGTGGACATTCCTTTGTCTTCGTGTAGTTAAAAAACGTTGACTAAATACTTATTTTTCTCGCTTCCCCAAAACAAATTTACCCTCAAATTTTGATTCTGGGCCTCTCAGCTGTTCCTTCTATCTTTTCTATATAAACCCTAACCCGTTTTTCCTCTAGCGCTCTTTTTCGGAAACTGAAAAACGGATTGTGGACCTGGGCAAGTCCACAAACCGTAACCTCTTCCCGCATCGTGTGGACCTATATTGTTCGGAGGTCCACAGCGCGTATGCAAGACTAACTCAAATGTACAAGTACAAGTCTATTGTGTGTACCGCGTGGACTGATTTGTAAAAGCTACCAAGAAATGTATGATCATATTGTACTGCATTTACATGTAGCAGCTACTTCTTCTTTCGTATGATGAGCAGCAATTAACGTGTTACTGCATACATCGGTTTGATGACATTAGTGAAAAATAGGGTGGACCAGGTGGAAGTTGTCATCTCCCACCCATGTTAAGCTACTTATGAGCTTGAATCAAATTTTATTCCACTATTTTTGAAAGAAAATTTAGTTTTATACAAAAGGTGAAATATTGTGGTTGTTCCACAAAGTGATGGATAGTTGTGCAACACAGCAGGAGTCATAGGTCAATTACTATTAACCTAGCTGTTATGGGTGACGGTTTGAGCCCTCATGAATATCTCACGTATGTTCATTTCAATGCACTTGTGCATCACTTATTTTAGTGTTAGTCAAAATCGTTTGGGTCTGGGACCCCTGGGACCTAGACGACTCTGTTGTTTCAAAACAGCAGACGACGTTTGACATTCGGTGCCCGTTGAAAGTTGGGACTCGACCTGCATGACTCAAGACTCGGACTCAGTAGTTGTGATTCAGACTCATATTCAGACTTTGGCGACTCGATTACAAGTCTGCCCAAAGTCCCTCTATATATCTGCCGCTGAATAACTTATAAACCTTACTTTAATTTGCTTCAAACAGGTATGCAACAAAGCAGGAAAAACATCACCAGTGCAAGTAGCGCAGTCAGTGTTGAAAGTCTGAACAACCAAGACAAAAGACATTTACTCTTGCAACCGCAACCAATCTTTATGTAAGTTTTAGTCACCTGAAGATTACTATTATATTTACAATGAGCACCTTCGGGGGACATTTTAGCGTAATTTTTTAGGTAGTTGGGAGACATTGGACTTAGGGAGACATTTTAGTGTCTCCCTAATTCCCCAGCTACCTTAAAAAAAAATATTTTTGGTTTTTTTATATTTTTGATTGATAGAGTAGGGTCCAAAATGCTTAAATATGAAATTTAGTGGCAAAAGCTCTAGGTTAAAACGGGTTAGGTTACAATAAAGAATGAAAAATGCTCTGTACGTCTCTATGGAGATGTCTCCCAAATGCCCCATTTTATTATTATTATTATTATTATTTATTCAACCAAGAAATAAAAAACCAGCACACAGGCTAATACATAAAACATAGTGTACAAGTACACAAAAAGGAAAAAGAAAAATAGCAACCAAAATAAGTGAAATAAAGAAATTTAAATAGGAATACTAAACATGCTATTGAAGGTATTAATTAAGGAGTAATTTTTTACATGATTGAATTATTTTGGTTTTCTCTAGGCTTCGGACAGAAACAGATAGTACTAATGAATCGTACCAAGTGACGTTAAGTAATGTACTCTGTCAAGGAGAACACATGCTAGTCCATGTAGAAACTACATGTCCTCTACCACGAAGGAAAAGTAGGAGAAAACGCAGAACCATCACCCGGAAGCTGTAAGTGTATTCTCTAAATTAACCAGTTCGCGCCAGGATGTATTTTAACATCACTGAGCCGAGACGCGGGATTATTTTTACTGAAACTCGATCTGAGGCGGGTTCAGGCCGATGGTACCGGGAAGCACACCCACGCATTTCAGGCCTTGCTCGCTGCTAACAGACATTTTCACTCCTTTCTGATCTTTTTTGAAGTTCAATCGTATAGGTGTAAGATGTTTTGTTAGTTCTAATAATCAAACTGGAAAGGGGCACAGCATCGATTTTGGGTAGTTGGGTATATATCTCTGGACTGACAAAACCAAATCAGATGAAATCAAAATCATCTGAAAGCAACATTTGTAGTCTTTCTTATTGTGTAATTTCATGTAATTTCATATAGCAATTTTCATAATTTTATGATTAGGTTCAGACAAGGACCAAAACCTATTGAAACTATCATTTTTTATGTTGAAATTAACTTTTGAAATTGGAAAAAAAATACAATGGTCTACATTATCCCTATGATGTCATGAAGCATCATGGAGTAATAACTCAAGTTCAAATTCAGCGGAAAATTAAATGAAAAGAAAAGTTACGGTTCACCAATAAATTTAGACTCGGTGAGTTTGTCCAGAAGTCGCTTACTACTAGCTGATTATCAACTGACAATTCACTGAGCTGCTAAGCACAAACACATTTACAGACCAAATTCTCAGGTGATGTATATTGTTGTGACTGATAATCAGCTGGTTTTTTGCTTAGCATGAAAAACATATGCAGTTTTTGCTGATAGCCTGGCTGTTTTTAACTGAGTAAGACTTGTTTGTGCTTAGCAAATTTTTGTGCTTAGCAGCTCCGTGAAATTTGCCCCAGATAAACATGTATATGAAACAACAAATCTCAAAACATTATTACGAAGAAGATAGTGCAGTATAGTATAGTATAATATGAACATGTTATGAAGTTGGAATGATATTTTGGTTTTGTTAAGGAGTGTCGAGAGTCTTCATGTTCCCCAGTCGTTATCTCATTCTGCAAATAGTGGTGATGGAGGTGATGAATATACAAGTTCAGAAGCTTCAGAACTCGATTCTCTTGGATCGGTAAGTAATTTTTTTTTTAAATGATTTTAATTTTCACCGTCAATATTTCTTGATCGCTGTGTTACCAATAGAATAATTTGAATTCTTTATTACTACTTGCAATTTTACTCTTTCGTCTTGCGTCTTACTGGTGAGCTGGATGCTTCACATGGTTAAATTGTTGTTGTGCACCTGAGCCGCAAAATTGATGAAAAAATGAAATCGCCATGTGAAGGTTTTTTCCAGATCACATCACATATTTAGCTAGAAGGGTGTTAAAAAAAACATGTATAGAACCGGCCAACCACACTTTTATTCCCTTATTTCATACAAATGTCGCTCACCGCTGAACTTCCTCATGTGAGCTAGAAAAGATCAATCGACATGGCAGACGTGTCGCATAGAAAGTTATACATGTATTGTATATTTCAATAAAACTGCCTTTCGTTGGAATAGCAAACGTCTTACTTTTACAGATCAGGATTGTATCTAACGCTCGGTTCAGACAGGCGTTCCACAGTCGCACCGAACCAAATGAGTGAATTGAGTCCGACGTCTGAAACGAATAAGATCGACAAGGCGCGCCAGACGGCGAACGATCGACTGCTGGAGTTGTTAGAGCGACTCAGGAGCGACTTGATTTCAATTTGGTTCGGCGCGACTGTGGAACGCCTGTCTGAACCGAGCGTAAGATGTCAACCTCGTAGTCGGTAGCAAATTTGATCTCATACTTTGGTTTCTTAAATGTTGCAGATGCCAACGTGGATAAAGAAAGAGATGAAGGAGTCTGCAGCTGTTACCGTTAGGAATGAGGAGGAAGAGGATGGAAGCGAAGTGGATGTTACTGCCGATGAAAAGGATCTTGCGCTTGCGAGCATAAAAATAATTAACAAGGATATCAATGTTCTCAAAGGTACTGCGAAACCATTGTGTAGAGTGAAAATGTCAACCCGAGGGTTAGTACTGATAGGGTTATAGGACAGATATATGTCTAAAGACTTGTGACTTGTGGGTCAGTTATTGTTCCCAGCGACCCAGCCATCACCTTGCACAATGAGTTTCATAACCCAAGGCTGAAACTGTATGTACTCTTGCTGTATGTTGCCCTATATAATTATGTTTGGGTTTTTTTTGTACACAGTCATTATGTCTCTGAAGAAGATCTTGTTAAGATCGAAATATTATGAGGTCCTCTTAACTTATTTGATTTGTATATTTCAGGTCATTCCAGCCAGTAAGCAGTTTGCAGCAGTTTTAATCTTATTCATGTACTCTTATTAGGTAGTGAATTTACCGTATCACAACCCACCCCACATGGCTTCTTGACATCTGTACTATTATAGCATTTTGTCTTCTTTTTTTAAGGAATGAAACAAACGGAAAAGAAGGAAGCAAAGCAACCAAGGACTGCTGTATCGGATCAGAAGGTAGTTATCTTTTTAAGAACATGCTAAAATACTTTATATTGGTCACTTAAACAAGTGTCAAGTTTTGTAGGGGCACTAAATACCCGTATCTCTGTATGCCCGTATCTCCGTATGCCCATATCTCCGTATGCCTGTATCTCCATCCGTTTCTCTGTCTGTTTCTCCATCTGTATCGCCCTCAACTTCAACACATCTTTCTCTTGATCTGTGTCAGTTTGATCCCGTGCAGAGTATTGAGAGTGTGAAGTCAGCCAGTTCACCCTCGTCAGAGAGTGGAATTCATTTGACATCTGATCAACATTCAGGTGATTCTGGCTTAATATGTGAAGTGCCGCAAAATATACAAGGGTAAGAAACAGTGCAACTCTGTTCAGGGTCCAATTTCATAGAGCTGCTAAGTAAAAAAATGTGCTTAGCACAAAAAAGTCTTGCTCATTAAAAACAGGTTACCAGCCAAAATTATACGTTTTTTTTCATGCTAAGCAAAAAAACAGCCGATACTTAATCCAGAACAATAAAGATCAGGTGAAAATTTGGTCTGTAACCTTGTTTTTGCCAAGGACAAATTTTCATGCTAAGCAAATTTTTGTGCTTAGCATCTCCGTGAAATTGGCCCCAGCTCTGTTCAGTTTTAGTAGATACGGTCATGTGACAAACGTGTTTCTAGCTCTTGTATTAAATTTTATACTTTTGGGGTATATTTGATTAATGTATGAAACCCAGCACAATGATTATGATTATATACATTTTTATTTATTCCAGTGTTCATACAGATGCGAAGAATGTTAAAAGAATCGGCTTTGGAGCAACAATGTAAGTTTGTGTGTCATTTTCTACATGTGTGTCTCCATTGTTAAATGTTAACTAATGCTTTTAGTGAATGCCTCGATAATTCACGTAGACTTCCAGTGAATGCCTCGATAATTCACGTAGACTTCCAGTGAATGCCTCAATAATTCACGTAGACTTCCAGTGAATGCCTCAATAATTCACGTAGACTTCCAGTGAATGCCTCGATAATTCACGTAGACTTCCAGTGAATGCCTCAAAAATCAGAAAGCCCTAATTGTGGAATACCCTAAGCACAATGTATAATATAATCATGTTTTTATTGATTTTTGTTCAATGTAATTAGAAGTGGTACTCGCACAACAGGTGTATCTACACAAAAACAACCAAATGGAGGTTCCCGACCTCTTAATCGAATCAGAGCTGGTCGTGGAAGAGCGCGCGCAAGGTATATATACTTTATGTGGTGGAGGTGTGCTTGTCTAAAAGGATTCTCTATCCATTGATATAGGTAGTTTTGGCTTTGGGTGGTGGAGGTGTGCTTGTCTAGAAGGATTCTCCATCCATTGGTATAGGTAGTTTTGGCTTGGGGTGGTGGAGGTGTGCTTGTCTAGAAGGATTCTCCATTCATTGGTATAGTTTAGGCTTTGGGTGGTGGAGGTGTGCTTGTCTAGAAGGATTCTCCATCCATTGGTATAGGTAGTTTTGGCTTTGAGTGATGGAGGTGTGCTTGTCTAGAAGGATTCTCCATCCATTGGTATAGGTGGTTTTGGCTTTGGGTGGTGGAGGTGTGCTTGTCTAGAAGGATTCTCCATCCATTGGTATAGGTAGTTTTGGCTTTGAGTGATGGAGGTGTGCTTGTCTAGAAGGATTCTCCATCCATTGGTATAGGTAGTTTTGGCTTTGGGTGGTGGAGGTGTGCTTGTCTAGGAGGATTCTCCATCCATTGGTATAGGTAGTTTGGGCTTTGGGTGGTGGAGGTGTGCTTGTCTAGGAGGATTCTCCATCCATTGGTATAGGTAGTTTGGGCTTTGGGTGGTGGAGGTGTACTTGTCTAGAAGGATTCTCCGTCTATTGGTATAGGTAGTTTTGGCTTTGGGTGGTGGAGGTGTACTTGTCTAGAAGGATTCTTCATCCATTGGTATAGGTAGTTTTGGCTTTGGCCGGTAGAGGTGTGCTTGTCTAGGAGGATTCTCCATCCATTGGTATAGGTAGTTTGGGCTTTGGGTGGTGGAGGTGTGCTTGTCTAGAAAGATTCTCCATCTATTGGTATAGGTAGTTTTGGCTTTGGGTGGTGGAGGTGTACTTGTCTAGAAGGATTCTCCATCTATTGGTATAGGTAGTTTTGGCTTTGGGTGGTGGAGGTGTGCTTGTCTAGAAGGATTCTCCATCTATTGGTATAGGTAGTTTTGGCTTTGGGTGGTGGAGGTGTGCTTGTCTAGAAAGATTCTCCATCTATTGGTATAGGTAGTTTTGGCTTTGGGTGGTGGAGGTGTGCTTGTCTAGAAGGATTCTCCATCCATTGTATAGGTAGTATAGGCTTTGGGTGGTGGAGGTGTACTTGTCTTGTGTTTTTTGCGTGCCATCCTGTATTTACAGTGGTTGGCACCCTGACTCTACATACCATTACTGGGAGCCACTGTGGATGCACACCATGGGCCAATTTCATAGAGCTGCTAAGCACAACAATTATTTGCTTAGCATGACAATTTGTCCTTGGCAAAAACAAGGTTACAGACCAAATTTTCACCTGATCTTTATTGTTCTGGATTGATAATCAGCTGTTTTTTTGCTTAGCATAAAAAAACAGGTATAATTTTGGCTAGTAACCTGTTTTTAATGAGCAAGATATTTTGTGCTAAGCAATATTTTTTGCTTAGCAGCTCTATGAAACTGGGCCCATATCTAAGCCAGGAATAGTTTATAGTTACATGCTCTCTAGTCTTAAACCAGGTTTCAATATCATAAAGCTGCTTGGTATAATAAACCCAAAGCATATTTTTGTTTTTTTTGTTCTATGATCTAATAAAGGAAATTCTTTCAAACATCCAAACTAAAATATAGGTATTCAAAAGTATGCACATTTAAAAAATCTAAACAGAAAGGCTTTTGCATAAATTCTTTTACTCGGAGTAGATTCAAGACATTGTTTTTAAATTCTAAATTTAATCAGACTTGGATCTTTCACTAATTTGCCTTTACGGTTTATCTTCACAAACACAAAAATCAGTTCATGGACAATAGACGGATCTCTTCGTGACGGGAGAAAATCAGACCCTAAACATCAAGAAGAAAGCTTGAAATTGGAGTTGCTGAGAGTCAAAGAAGAGAAGCAGAAGATGCTTGATGAAATACAGAGACTGGAAACGATGCAGCTACAACAGCAAATAGAAGCCAAAGCAGCGCAGATTGCAGAGGTATTAACACTTCTTTTATTTTATACACGAACGCGCGTCCGTACTATTTTTGATAGTCGCTTGTATTTCGTGTATACCCCCAAGCTGTTTTGGTTTTACGGCTTTATATGTTCACACAGCCCTTTATCATAGGTCAGAGACCCAGAAACCAGCTTGTGTTGTTGAATAAGGCAAGACAACAATAGCACGATTGATTGCTTGGAAGGGAAATTCAGACCTCAAAAAGCTGCGACGACGTACCGCCATATGGTTTATACACAAAATATTTCGATAGTCGCTTGTATTTTGTGTATACCCCCAAGCTGTTCTGGTTTTACGGCTTTATATGTTCACACATTATTTGGCATGCTTTGAACTAGGAATACATGTAACATGAGATTTGTTTGACCTTTGGGTTTTTTACGGCAAAGCGACTATCAGAAATAGTACGGTGGCACGTCGGATAAGCCAATGATGTTTTCTGGGAAAATGTGAACTAGATTTATTAGTGCAGTGCCGTTAAAAATGTGCCTGTTCGGAACGGGAAAATTGCTTGCCCTTCATAATTATGCTTTAAGAAACCCAGTTATACACTTTGTAAAAACCTTCGTGGGGACGACAGAAATATATCCTCCTGGAGATAATTGAAATATGGACAGGCAAACACAGCCAGAGATTCCTAGAATTATAGATAGATTAACCCTTGCTTATCTATACGCTGCAGCTCCAAACAAATTTGTGTCGCCTAAATAAACTAGTTTGGGGGACACTTACCACCCATTGATGCCCAAAATGTTTATTTTTTTCACCATGATGAGAATAAAATGTATTCCTTAATCACATTATTAGGTTCGTTGTTTAAAGAATCAACTTTGGCACACTGTAACCTTTCGTAAGAATTTTAGACAAAACATTTTTTTGTATAAATGTATCTTCATCCTACTGTGGAATAACAAAAACTCTTAAATTAAGTTACTGACATTTGTGACCTGTCACCACAAAATGAGAGTAAAGTCGCACAATGTGATTTGGAGATATGGCCATCCAAAGTCAAAATATGAATTGGAAAGCTCTCTTTCTCAAGAAATTGAAAATACCAATATCTCAATTTTTAATTTTCCGACTTTACTCTCATATTGTGGTGACAGGTCACATTTATGTAACTTTTTTTGTGTAACATACTTTCTTTTTTTTTCTTTCTTTTTTCTTAGGAAAAAGAGAGCATTATGAAGCAAGAGATCAGAATTCTAAGGGAAGAACTTAATTTACAAACTCAAAAAATGACTGAAAACAATCATCTTGTATTGAACCTACAAGAACAGCTTGTTAAATTGCAGTCTAATCATTTGCGGCAAGATGCAAGAGAAAAACGAACTGCAACCGGGAATCAGGACAAAAATGCATCCGTTGGTCAGAGCAGAGTTTGTGTTGTCAGCTGAAATAGAACATTCCAAAGAATGCAAAGTGTCATGAACTTTGTAGGTAGGATACATCATTTGCAGATATCTAAATTATTATTAAGAAATATGTTATTTGTACATAAGTACATAATGATTCCTAGGCATCCAGCAAAATAATTGCCCTAGATTCACGATCGCCGGTCGGCGATTGCAAAAAAAAAAACGAGAACAAGAACAACGCCGATTAAAAACAAATGCTGTTTTTCTTGCTTTTTTTTTTCGACATCCATGATTGTAACACTTCGGACAGGTCAAATAACGATATTTACTGTAAAATACAATCCATTCCCGATAATTCAAGCAAATAGCAAATTGTTCAGCAAATTGTCCCTTTTTTTCATTTAGGAGGGAGAGTGTTTCGGTTTTTTTCCTTTCTTTCTATTTACTTAAAGGGAATGTACATCATTTGCTTTTGGTGTAATTTTCAGAAATTGATGGATTTAGGGGGTTGTTTAGGGAGGTTGTATAGCAAATATTGTTACACTGACTTATTTGAGGTTTTGGGTTCGTAGATCCTAAACAAATCAAGGAAACCAATCATGTTCTTGTGGTCTGGTACTCTGACCTCACTTAAAATAAAACGGAGCAATTTATAGATGTTTGGGAATTGTAAGGTCAGGGAATCAGTTGTATTCCTTCACAGTGTGTAATCAATTGCCCCAAAAAAATCAGAGCTGCTTAAGCACAAAAAGTTGCTTAAGCACAAAAACCCTTGCTTAATAAATCAGGCAAGGAGCCAAAATTCAATGCGATTGTTATGCTAAGCTAACAACAGCTAAGTATCAATCAAAAACAATATACATCACATGAAGTTGTGGCTGGTAAGCTGGTTTTATTAAGCAAGAATGTTTTGTGCTTAAGCAATTTTTAATGCTTAAGCAGCTCTATGAAATTGGCCTCAGGAGCCATTATTTTACAGGATGCTTCAGATGCCATTCCCTAAGAGTCACCAGTAAAGTATTTTGTGATAGTTTGGTGATTTGTTTGTAAATGTATATTCCTGTTAAGATAACATTATTATGTTCTGTAACATATCTTGCATCAGTAAAAAATAAAAAAGCTTCACAATAATTTGAACTATTGAGGCCTACAGGCCAAACTCAATTAATGAAATCATTGATGTAAACATATTGGAGAATTACTGTTGTATTAGCAAGATTTAGTTTATTTCCAAACTAGCTGAGAGGGCAACCCGTTCATAACCATGTGAAATTTGTATTCGCCCTTCTAGTCATCGTAGAGGTAAATTCATAGCACTGAGACCAAACAATTTTCTGTTAAAAATTAATCTGCAACATGTTTAATAATCTTATTTTTCTTGATTTTTGTGCTGCATTTGATCATTCCATTATGTTAATTCCTATTCATCGATGCAATGTACATGTACCTGGACAGTTCAAGCATTCCTATTTGACGGTAGAGAGCCTGACAGTGGGTATGTTGGAAGGAGGGAATACCAGTGTGATTGGCCGGTTTTAACCAGTTTGCGCCGGGATTATTTTAACCTCGCCGAGCCGAGGGGCGGGATTATTTTTAACGAAACTCGATCCGAAGCGGGTTCAGGCCGATAGTGCCGGGAAGCACACCCACGCATTTCCGGCCTTGCTCGCTGCTGACAGACATTTCTGAACTTGAACTTGGCGTGTTTATGGGTCATCCGTTTTGAGGAAAACGTTTATTTACGTCACCTGGCGCGAACTGGTAAAACAGTATGTTTAATACCGGTTTGGATTCTGGACGCCGAGCCAGAAGGTTATTATCAGCGTCCAGACCACTGACCTCTATACATGGACAGATCATCCATTGTTTCATTTTGAAGTCGGCATGCAGAGAAGTGCAACATGGCGGACCCACGAAGTCACTCTGTGAGCCAATGAAATGTCCAGGTGTAGAGTTCAGTTGGTTGGTAAATCCTCTGACCTCTACAACTGGACATTTCATTGGCTCACAGCAGTGACGCCATGTTGCACTTCCAGTTCGCGCCGACTTCAAGTGTTAGCACAGCAGAATATGGACAATGATCCGTCCAGGTGTTGAGGTCAGTGGTCCAGACTACCTACCGTTTAATACCGGCCAACCACACTTCTATGCCTATTCATAAATACCTTTTCAGTTAAAAAAAAACACCAACAAATTGTCTGTCCAAAAGTCAAAACAAGTCAACAATTTGAACTTTCCAACGATTCTGTTTTACAATTTCACTTCATGTTTGGTTTTTTGTTTCCCTAATGCTTTTGATCATGTTGTTTTGTTTACAATTCATGCTTTTTATTGTATTATTTTAATTAGAAATTATAATGTAATATGCCCTCGAACAGGCTGGTCCTTGAGAGCGCAAAATAAATTTAATAAATTATAATATTGTAATATAATTTTGCTTGGCGCATTGAGTCTATTCTTTGGCACAACGTGATTTGCCGCGTGCTATTGTCACTGAGAATAGCAATGATATTTATATATGATATTTATATTCTTTTATATACTGCCATAGCTGTGACACACTCGATTCAAATTGAAGTTAGGGAAATCACTTCAAGAATGTGCATGATCTATAACAATTAAATGTGGCACAAATACTTGGCGGGCAGAATGTGCATTGAACAACTTGAAAAATATTTCAACAATGGCAGGCTTTTCCGGCTGTTTCAAAACATTTTTCATTTAAATTCACCAATTCTATCATTCAATTTGGTTGGAGAAAAAAAATTCCCAAGCTTTTACCAAACCAAATTAAATCGGTCGTTATTGAGTTTCAACGTTTGCTCACTCTTTTTAAACACCGGCGAGAATTTTTGTCATTACAGATTAAATCCGTCTAAGCTGTTGTCGAAAGGCAGCATTCACAGATCGAATATTTGTCTTATATATCATGGAGTCTAGACATATTAGACTAATTTACTTAGCATAAGTTTGAAATTAATTCGGATGTAAGACGAATTTGATCTTTGAATGCTGCCTTTCAGGAACAGCTTAGACGAATTTGATCTGTAATGACGAATATTCCCGATACAATGTTGAAATTTCATCAAGTTCTAAACACTCCTGTTCATAAATGGCGAGTTTATCAACTTTATCAACCCGTTACAAAGTTAGAAGAAAAAATTATTTCGGCGTGATTTTCCGATATTATCATTTAGTAATAATAAATGCACGAATCCATACAAAAAAATACAAAAATATCAAAACGTTACCAACACCCACTTTTTGTGCATTTCAGAATTCAAATCTGTAGGCCTTAATATTAAACATAAATATACTTTTGAACTATTGTGAACATTTCATTATATTAAGAAATGAGAGCATTACAAGATTACGAAAAGCTCTACCTGGGCGCTTATTTTGTGACATTAGACAACCAGTTGATTGTAGTCTTTGTCCTTAACCGTTTGTTTCCTGTAAGCTTTGATACTGCGATCAATCTTGTCGTATTTCTTCAGAGAAGATTCCCAGGCGTTCTCCACCACAACCGTTTCGCCAGCCTGGCCGGCGCTTTCCCGGGCTTCCATCAGGTGGCGTATGGCGCGTGAGGACGCAGTGCGTCGGCGGTAACCCATCTCATCAATGGTCTCGTATAAGGCATTTTCGTCCTCCGCACCTTCTCCGTCTGAGCTGTTAAAGAACTCTAAAACGGGAAGCAACTGTCGGGATTCATCAAGTAACCGCGAGTTTCTCTTGGATGATCCTTTACGGTGGAGGCTACTCAACGTGCTTGTGCACCCCTCATCCCCGGATAACATAGTATCCATGGTGGTGTTAGCAGACGGCGAGGCCAAGGCTGACGAATCGTCATCATCGTCGTCATACAACTTAAAGTATTGCGACTCGTAGGTACACGGCAGTGGTACATTTTCACGGCAACGAGCCGAGTCGAGGGAATTCTGACACCGTAAGACTAACTTGCCGCTCTTATAGTCATTGTCTGATGAGAACATATCATCCTGATCCAACTGTGTTGCATCCTGCATCCTGATATTCTTTCTCTGAAGTGCGAGCTCTTCAAGAAGTCGAGTGTTCCGACACATATTCATGAGTTCCATGTACAAACTGCTACCTGTTGAGTGTCTGTTATGAGACATAGTGTCCTTTCGTGATGACGGGCCGCTCACCACATCGGGCAGATCGCGGTGACGAAAGGGCACAGCGAACCTTTGCGCGGTTTCCAAAAATACGGGTTCTCTGGTGACTCTCGGGAATGAGATGTTGGCCGGGTTATCTAGGATCGTAGACTCCGAGGCTTCAGCTAACTCTCGTTTGGCTTCTTCCCGTTCTACTTGGCGGACAGCAAACATATTCACGGCAAAATCACCTATGTTTAAATGAAAATATGCCGTATGAAAACAGCGAAATGAAAACAGCGACGATGGATTCCTAAATGTTAGTCATTAGGAAGCAGGGTTGTAGTCGAGTCCCTGCAAGTCCGTTCACAAGTCCTTTCGTGAAGCCAGTCAAAAGTCCCTTCATAAAGGCAGTCACAAGTAACTGGATGAACAATGACAAAGGAATGCTTTTGTCAAAGCTGATTTGAATAGCTTGTGATTTGAATTGGAACTGAAGGACTTGTGATGGACTTCCAGGGACTTGCAGGGACTTGCAGGGACTTGTGATAGACTCGACTACATCCCTGTTAGGAAGACATAGAACGAGCATTCCAATTTCCTTAAATCGAACCTTCGTGTCCCATTTAACCCATTTCCAATTTCGGTTTGCCAATTTTAAAGGTATTTTTGTGCCTTTTCATGATTTGTTATGATCATGCGAATTTCTTTGTACGAGCCGCGGCGGTCAAGTCAACCATCCCGACCGTCTTCCTGCCAGCTTGCCTACCGCCAGGCCTCTCTATTCTGCAAGCTTCGTCAATCTTCAAAAACTAAACATAATACATGTATCCTGTTACCTATGACTGCATCTTTGACATTCCTAAACGTCACTGCATGAAACGATGAGTCGGCATCACGGGACAGTGGGGATGATCTAATGTCGATATTCTTCATGCTGTACAAAAAAAATTAAAAAAAAAATTTTTCTGTCGACGTGGCCTTTTGCATAAAAAATTTTATGATTTTATTTTTGCTGAATTACAAAAGTTTTGCTGATTTGTTTTTCTCTCGAAATGGCAAATAACTGTATAACCAACCGCCGTCCTACATGTGTAGTCAATGTATTACTTATTCCTTTTCATATAGCTATTTCTTTCCCCATATACAGTGTACATGTGTTACTCTTTGTGTAAAAACATTCTTTGATTGACAATTTACTTGTAGCAAACTTTCGGCTAAAGCTTGCCTCGTGTTACATAATCACATAGTTTGATTTAAATAAATCCCTTATGGTCAGTGAACCCCTTTAGGGCGTTTCCCGTATATAAGAATTGGGTCTAAGATGAACATGTACCCCATTTGATTGTGCTGATGGACTTCTGATGAATGGCGGGCAAAATACAACGCAGCTATCATCATTGTGATGAAAAGCACCGACAACACGCCCATAGCGATGAAGGGAAAGATGCCCGAAGCGACGAAAAGCTTCGACTTGTTCTCATCAGGAACTGAAAAGGTAAACAAGAAAGTACTATAAAGATCATGTTAATAAATAAATACATCTTGTCATGAAGTCTATCCAATCCTGTTCTGTGTAAGACTCTCATGCTCTCATGTGCTAGTATAAAGGCTGATCATTCATGTATGAGTTGCTGTTTTTAAGTCGTACAGGCATCCCTGACGTTCTTAAACCTTAGCAAAGTTCTGTAATTTCCGACTTTGTCCTGACCGTTTAATGCTCCTATAGGGATATAAATATTTCCACAAGTTCGCATTGGCTAGAAAGGTTATTAAATTGCTATAGATTAAGGGTAACTATTGTTAAAACAATATTCCGTTCCTCATATCTTGTTAATTTCTAGGATGAAAGTAGAAAAACTTTACAGTGCTTGTTCGTCGCGATGTCCTGTAGACCTGGCTCTCGGGCCCGGGGCGTAGCCTCTGTGGTGGCTGGGCCTCCTTCACCTGTACCTCCAACCATCTCCGGGTAAGGCGCGTGGGGTGCCAGCGAGTCCACGTTGTCTTGTTCCTCCTCAAACTCCGACTGCTCAAGGAACTCGTTCGAGCTCATCCCAGTTTTGCCCCCAGACAAATCCTCCTTTTTAGGCCTAGGTTGGGGCGAGTTTTCGGTGAAGGATTCTTTGCCTTCATTTTCCGAGCTTTGCTCATCGGCGATGCCGTCTTCTTCTGTTTTCATGGGACGTCGTTTCTCGGGTAATGTGTCTGCAATTGACAGAGGACTTTCTATTATAAAAAAAAAATTGGAAAGGACTCTAAAATGTGATGATGCTCATCATAAACAGAATAACAGAAATGGAAATGGTGTTCACAAGATTGTTTTAAATCCTGCTCTTGTCTTGGTTGCCTAATGCAATATTTTTTTCTGAAAAGATATCACGGTTATTATACAAACGTCTAATAACTGGGAAACCGTCCCCCGACTGGAACACAGTACATGTATTATCAAAATGTTTGTTCCAAATTAATGGACATGCCTCCAACTTCCAATCGTTTGAAGAAAATTGACCCAGAAACGCCTTTCTGATGTCGGCAACCAACAGAAAAACAACCCAGCCAATTCCCTTCTTTTCCCCCCTCTTTTATCATTTTCTATTTTTATACAATGCTATTATTAATATATGAACACAATTTACAGGCAAACTTACCTGTATCACAAGATGTGGCGTTTACTTGCTCTTGATCTTCCGTGCGATTAGATTCTTGTTGCGATGCCGTCTGAACATGATCGCTGTTAATCGAAATACAATTTTAAAAATAAAATAAATTAACCCCTTAATGGATTGTATACGTTTGGTAATTGGAACCCATTGTTTGTTTCAATCCTATATAGTTAAGATATATACCATGAAACTAACCCGTACACATTTTATTTTAAAAGGTGCTAGCGATTTTGAGATTTTGCCGAAAATCTGGAGCGGTTATGTCCACGCAGAAAGAATAATCTGCATTGGAATACACAATCTGAGAAACGTCACTGCAGTAACGCTTCTCAGATTCAAATTTTTGGGAAAGTTATATCTTTTTCCACAACCGCAGTACAAAGTTTCTAAAAATGCATTATATTATCCAAAGCTGCTGTACTTCTTACCAAGTGAGTTTTTATTGCCATACATTTTTGGAGTAATTACCAAACGTATACGACCCCTTTAAATGATATCGAAGCATTTGGTATAGTGACAAGGCGATCAAAATGCTCATTATCATTAGCTATTTTAAACAATATTTTAGTTAAAACTACCAATATCATTGGTTAGACATAAATTCCTACCAATCAAATGGTTATTTTCAACCAATCTGTTTAATTTTAGAGTGAACGCTTACAGCGCCAATTAGCCTATATATCGGCATATATTATCGTAAATATTAAATAAACCCACCTAATATAATAATTGGCAACACTCTGGTGTAATTACTATACATTGCCATTTCACTTTCTGACCAAGTTTAAATTAAATCCAACTATTTAAAATCTACTTCATAAATATAAGACACCCACTTTACTTATGTTTGTATAGTAATTTAAACAATAATCATTTTAAGTTAACGAATGCAACTTAACAACGTACATTATGCAGTTACGATGGCCGCGTAATGCCATTTCATAATACCAACACTCGCAATCCATTCTAGCTAACAAGTGATTTTATTCATTTTCTGTTTGTTTGTTGAAACCTCTCAGTCTCCTGACGACGAGCAGAACATACTGTAAGAAACGTCGAGTTCCCTCGGGTTCTCGCGTTCTCGAGGGACTCACGTTTTTGCGCATAAATTAATGAGTCGGGGTACAATACGCTAACTTAACGAAAGGAATGTGTTTTTCACATTGCCGCATCAGCTCAAAATATTTCTTAAGATTCTTGGAAATGGCAGGTATAGTGCTCGTTAACTACTTCACTGAAACTCCAGTTTGGCAACTGCATGGTTTTAGGGTTTAATTTGTAAGATCCTTCTTCAAAATGCAATGAGCTATGTCCTATACTAAAAAACGGATTGACGTTTCCTTCCATTTTTAAGATTGTTAATCTGCGGTATAAACTTTGCGAGGACACTCCTTCAACGCACAAACCATTTAGGCCGCCGTGTTTGTTGGCGTTATTTTGCCGGGCTTGGATTTTTAAGATGATGGCGTATACAAAGGTCTTTTTGAGTCACAACGACATCATCGCTGCCGTTTTCTGTACAGTTTTGCATATTGCAGCCATTAAAAGTCATCGTAAGCCGCCATGACCTTAATTACGTATGCAGGGTACACTCTAAGAAATAAAGGTTCAATTCTGCACCCTTTATACTGATACAATAGCAGCACCCCTAAATGGTGCCAAACACAACCTATGACATTTAGATCCTTAAATTCATCCACATTTACTTCCGCGTCAGTTTATTGGGCTTTATTTTCCCTTCGTACAAAATCCAACAAAACCACAAAGTAGAAAAATAAAATAAAAAAAAATAAAAAATAAATACTTAAAAACAATACGGAGGATTCGAACAAGGAAGCTGGTACATTATTCATCAGAGTATCGCATATCGGTAACTCAATCCAATGAACTCCGTCTGATATCTACACACTACCAGATTCATGAAAAGCTGCCGTATATACACAAAATTTCATACACATTTGGTCCATAAATTCATCCACATTTACTTCCGCGTCAGTTTATTGGGCTTTATTTTCCCTTCGTACAAAATCCACCAAAACCACAAAATAGAAACGGAAAAGAAAAAAAAAGTAAATACGGAGTTTCGAACCCACAACCTTCGGACAAGGAAGCTGGTACATTATCCATTAGAGTACCGCATATCGTTAAGTGTATCGGATGAAGTCCGTCTGATATCTACACACTACCAGAGTCATGAAAAGCTGCCGTATATACACAAAATTCCATACACGATTGGTCCATAAATTCATCCACCTTTACTTACGCGTCAGTTTATTGGGCTTTATTTTTTTCCTTCGTACAAAATCCACTAAAACCACAAAGTAGAAAAAGAAAATAACAAAAAATACAAAAAAAATACAAAAACAAAAATACTGAGGATTCGAACCCACAACCATTGGACATGGAGGCTGGTACATTATCCATGAGAGTACCGCATATCGTTAACTTAATCCAATGAACTCCGTCTGATATCTACACACTACCAGAGTCATGAAAAGCTGCCAATTGTAAAACTAGTTACAACCGACTTACAGATACTACAACGTATGCAACAAGATTTAACAACCGAACACAAAACTTCATACACATTTAGGTCCATAAATTCATCCACATTTACTTTTGCGTCAGTTTATTGTGCTTTATTTTCCCTTCGTACAAAATCCACCAAAACCACAAAGTAGAAATGGAAAAGAAAAAAAAAGTAAAGAAAAAAAAAACGTACGGAAGATTCGAACCCACAACCTTTGGACAAGGAGCCTGGTACATTATCCATCAGAGTACCGCATATCGTTAACTTAATCCAATGAACTCCGTCTGATATCTACATACTACCAGAGTCATGAAAAGCTGCCGTATATACAACAAATTCCATGCACATTTAGGTCCATAAATTCATCCACAATTACTTCCGCGTCAGTTTATTGGGCTTTATTTTCCCTTCGTACAAAATCCACCAAAACCACAAAATAAAAAACGTAAAAGAAAAAAAAAGTAAATACGGAGGATTCGAACCAACAACCTTTGGACAAGGAGGCTGGTACATTGTCCATCAGAGTACCGCATCATCGTTAACTTAATCCAATAAACTCCGTCTAATCTACACACTACCAGAATCGTGAAAAGGCGAAGTATATACACAAAATTCCATATTCATTTGATCCATAAATTTATCAACAATTACTTCCGCGTCAGTTTATTGGGCTTTATTTTTTTCCTTCGTACAAAATCCACTAAAACCACAAAGTAGAAAAAGAAAATAACAAAAAATAACAAAAAATACAAAACAAAAATACGGAGGTTTCGAACCCACAACCTTCGGACAAGGAAGCTGGTACATTATCCATTAGAGTACCGCATATCGCTAAGTGTATCGAATGAACTCCGTCTGATATCTACACACTACCAGAGTCATGAAAAGCTGCCGTATATACACACAATTCCATACACGATTGGTCCATAAATTCATCCACCTTTACTTACGCGTCAGTTTATTGGGCTTTATTGTTTTCCTTCGTACAAAATCCACTAAAACCACAAAGTAGAAAAAGAAAATAACAAAAAATACAAAAAAAATACATAAACAAAAATACTGAGGATTCGAACCCACAACCATTGGACATGGAGGCTGGTACATTATCCATGAGAGTACCGCATATCGTTAACTTAATCCAATGAACTCCGTCTGATATCTACACACTACCAGATTCATTACAAGTTGCCGAATTTATTGTACAGTACAACTATTTTAACAATTTTGCACACCTTATATGCAACAAGAACAATTATACACAAAATTATATACACATTTAGATCCATAAATTCATCCACATTTACTTCCGCGTCAGTTTATTGGGCTTTATTTTCCCTTCGTACAAAATCCAACAAAACCACAAAGTAGAAAAAGGAAATACAAAAAAATACCAACAAAAATATAAAAAAAAAAAATACGGAGGATTCGAACCCACAACCATTGGACATGGAGGCTGGTACATTATCCATCAGAGTACCGCATCATCGTTAACTTAATCCAATAAACTCCGGTCTAATGTACACACTACCAGAATTGTGAAAAGGCGAAGTATATACACAAAATTCCATATTCAATTGATCCATAAAATTTATCCACAATTACTTCCGCGTCAGTTTATTGGGCTTATTTTTTTCCTTTGTACAAAATCCACTAAAACCACAAAGTAGAAAAAAGAAAATAACAAAAAATACAAAAAAAATACAAAAACAAAAATACGGAGGTTTCGAACCCACAACCTTCGGACAAGGAAGCTGGTACATTATCCATTAGAGTACAGCATATCGTTAAGTGTATCGAATGAACTCCGTCTGATATCTACACACTACCAGAGTCATGAAAAGCTGCCGTATATACACAAAATTCCATACACGATTGGTCCATAAATTCATCCACCTTTACTTCCCGCGTCAGTTTATTGGGCTTTATTTTTTTCCTTCGTACAAAATCCACTAAAACCACAAAGTAGAAAAAGAAAATAACAAAAAATACAAAAAAATACAAAAACAAAAATACTGAGGATTCGAGCCCACAACCTTTGGACATGGAGGATGGTACATTATCCATCAGAGTACCGCATATCGCAAATTTGAACCTTTATTTCTTGGAGTGTATGGACTGGGTATAGCAGTCCCAGTCCCGTTATTTGTATTTGAACGATGGGAAATGACCAATCTAAAATACGTGTCTGGATGCGTGAAGCACGAAAATGCAAATGGTGTTAGTAATGTTGGCAGGAAATGTGCATTTATGTTTCTGTGATTGACCTTTCTGATGCCGGGGTAACCCCCTTCCTCCTCTAGGTTTTACATATATGTTGTTTCATTCGACTGAGGTTGATAGCTTCCACCTGCCAAAGTAACCTAGTCTCCAGTATTCTTACCCAGTATGGACCGGGAGCAACCCCCCCCCCCCCCCCCCCCCCCCCACCTGTGTATCAGCATAAACTAATGTTACGATTTCTACCAAAATGGGGCCAAGAATTGACTACGAGTTGCAAAAAATTGCCTTAGAATGCAGGCCAGACCCCTCTCCCCCTATCAATAGCAGGGCGTGCCTTTAGCACCCCCTCCCCGTTTGCCCCAATCTATATCCGCTCCTGTTACGTACCTATTACAGACTGTCGAGATTGGGTGAGTCACCCAGCTAGCTCCGTTATGAGAGATCAGGAGTCAGTAAAGGGATCGGTGAGTTTATCACCAGGGGGAGGGGGGGGGGGGGGGCTCTGCACGTTAACTGAACCTAGAATACTGAACATGATCAGGTAATACTTGAGTTCTAGTTCAAATCTGCGGATTGAAAAAATATTTCAGAGGCTTGCTTTTTATTTAGTGTTTGAGATTACCGAGATTTACAACAGTGCCCATACAGTACTAGCAAAGGTCAGTTAAAGGATCGTATACGTTTGGTAATTACATGTACTCCCCCCAAAAATGGCAATGAAAACTAACTTGGTAGGAAGTACAGCAGCTGTGGGTAGTATAATGCATTTTTAGAAACTGTTCACTTCGTAGTACTGCGGTTATTGAAAAAAATATCACTTTTTATCCCCAAAAATTTGAATCTGAGAAGCGTTACTGCAGTGACGTTTCTCAGATGCAATGCAGATTATTCTTCCTGCGTGGACGCTTCAGACTTTCGGCAATATCTCAAAATCGCTACCACCTTTTGAAATGAAATTGTTTACAGGTTAGTTTTATGATATCTATAACTATATAGGATTGAAACAGTGGGTTCCAATTACCAAACGTATAAGATCCCTTTAACAGTACAAAAAGGCAAAGCGAATACAGTACAAAAAGGCAAAGCGAATACCGGTCCAAACACGATACTAAAATGTTGAGGATTCTTCGTTTTCCAAAGTTGTTCTTGTTTACTTTTAACAATTACGATAACTGCGCATAACTCACACTGAGCAGTTGAAAATGGAAATAATTTGTCCCCAAAACAATAACATGAAAGTCGATACACACATCTGAATTGAAAACATTTCAACCTTTAAGGACATGTTGGCCTACATTAGGAAGTGAAAAGTCAACTTATTTACTTACAAAAGACAGTTAGGCCATTACACACATACAAGTTCAAAGAAGTATTAACATTTGTCAAAACAATATCCAATGCTTACCAAGATTTGTAAACAAAGAAGACATATTATTCAAGAGGTTTTTAGCAAAGAATTTCGGTAGAGCTTTACATATATTTTGAAACTTGTTTGTTAACGCCAAACTTCATAGCTGTCACGTGCACATTACCGAACATCATATCCAGTCTAGCCTCTTACTTAGTGGGCGACGTGTATTAATGAAGCGTTTCCCCTTTACTTAGTGAAGGCTCGTCTGCTACGATCCCATAATCTTAAACTATAAGTGAATGTATGTATCATCCAAAAAAAGTTGAATTGTCTCAGATGTAACGAAGACATATAACAAGGTTTAATCCGATGAACAAGCTAATTTAGTAAAATATAGATACAATTATTATAAAACAAGAAAACGTCTGAGAATAATACAATCATAATAAACGATTAGTTATAAATTAAACGATCTCACGATGGTTAAAGTATAGGCATTGGGAGACCCCAGAACACATACGATTTTGAATATACATGTATGTACTGAATACTCGTTGGTTGATGGACGAGGTACTTTTATTGCTTCACAGAAACGGGCTTGAGAAAAGTCCTGAAAACGAAGCTCCGTAGAAGTTAGGTAGCTGAACACCACCAACAATGTCCGGAGTTAAAACAGCGACACGAGTACGATGACTCAATAGAACACGGGAACATTCAGCCCAAGTTACAACATTAATATCCGGCGTACTTCTCCCGCTAACTGCGAACCTATGAAAAAATCGCCCGTCGACAGTACTTGTAAAATTGTCTAAAAAGTGTTCACAAACTCAGTTTCTACAGAACGGAAGTTTCTAAAGCATGACAGTTTCTACAGAACGGAAGTTTCTAAAGCATGTATTCTTGACATTCACGATTTGTCTATGCTTCCGGAATCTTCTGTAACTTTTCCATTCACTAACACATAAAAAAGTTCATACTTGTAAAAAAGCTAGAAGTGGTAATGCCGAGCGGCAACGGCGGGGAAAAGTCCCCATTTTGCCTATAGACTAAGGGCAACTTTATATAGGGTTGGTGAAAAACTGGCACACATACATGAGCCAGAGCAGGGGGTTGACCTTCACCCCCCCCCCCCCCCTTCCTTCTTGATCAGTGCATGAGAAGGCCCGTCTGCTCCCACCCTTGGTCCATATATAATCACTAACCAAACGAAATCGTAAAGACTCTAATGGAGCAAAATATAATAACCTCAAAATTGAATTCGAGTGATGTAGTACCATGGAGGAAGGTTTCCTTCCTCCATGGTAGTACAGAGTAACCTAATCCGGTGCGCCTAGAGGATTATTTCCTGTGGCGGTACTTACAGACAAGGCTTGGACTCCTTGAACACAACTTCACCGTCTTTCACCGGCCCCGCATCGACCACGACACAATCAAATCGTTCCCACAATACCACTAACATTACCGCTAATCCCCACACAACTAATCTCATTTTGGTAAAGTTCCTCCTGATCAGTCGCAAGTATTAATCCAGATTGTATGAGAAGCTTCAAAGGTTCCAACATAGATCGGCGGCCATGTCAAGTTCCACTTGGAAAATCACATTGCTGGAGATAGTTTGTCCACTGGATTGCGCGGCGAACTGGGCGCAATAGACTCGGAGTCCACCCGGGGCTTTATGGTGACTGTACGGCTCGATCAATGCACGAGGGCCAGATTGCAAGTTCAATGAGTGGTGACTCACTATACGTTGTACCGTCCCGATCCCCTGTCCCCGGCAAACTTGTTGGCAGGCATTACCTCAGCATCCAAATGTAACCAGGAGAACATTAATCAAGTTGAACAGTCATAGTTTCAGATTAGTGTTATCTGAAATAAATGAGCGCGTCTTTGATCCTCCCTTTTTTATCTGTGCCTTGAGCCCCTCCCAGTCTGTACGTAACATTCTAGGGACCATGCATGGTACAATTTTGTATAACTCTAGGGACCATGCAAAAAGTGGTACAATTTTGTATAACTCTGGCGACCAGGGACCACTTCAGTTCCCTTAAGGATGTAACAATATCGACATTGATCCTAACTATCAGAGTTAAGTGTTTTCAGCGTGATGAATCATTCTTTGACAAGGCTGTAAAAAGTACGAAATGTCCTCATCCTCTTCAATTTTTTGTGATCTTCATACTCTCAATTTTCTTTGACGGTTTTCATAAAAAACGTCCTCAGATTCAATGTCTCTTATTGAGGACTATTCCGGCCGTAGATCGTCATGACCTGTCCGGATGTTCCTAATTTGGCGCACATTTTTCGCAATGCGTCACCGACAGTGATCATATTGTATCGTGCCGGGGGAGGGAATGGCAACTGTCATCCTTTAAAAGCTCCTTGCATGCCAACAAGTTTAAACACTAAAATAAAAGTAGCAAATATTTGTTTAGGCTCACTTTTAATTTGTTATTTAATTTGTTTCTTTACAGAATTGCTTAATTTTGTACGCAATCTTTTAAACTAAAACAAATTGCACTCACATACGGAAGCGTATTTAGGACATGACCAAAACAAGTTTTCTGTACCACTATTTCGCCCGGCGGATTACTATGTCGCCCAGGCGGTTATCCGCCCAGGCGAAATAGTAATCAGCCCGGGCGAAATAGTAATCTGCCCGGGCAAAATAGAAATCCGCCCGGGCAATATAGTAATCCGCCCTGGCAAAATTGTGATCCGGAAAACTTGTTTTGGTCATGTCCTAAATACGCTTCCGTAAAACTAATATACCGCCGTTACATAAAACATGTAGTCGAATGGTGGCGCTGTTTGCAAGCGCATCAAACTTCATTTGCTCACGTTGTTGAAGTTTCGTTGCACTTGCACTGAATGCTCCTAATTTCACAATGGAAATGTTAGATTTGATAAGTTATGGTTATTTGTTTGAGGTATGTCTCATTAAAAAGCTCATAACTAATGTATTATCTAAAAGCTTATCAATTCAATAATTGTGTTGGGGTTTGTTGTGATTTTTTTAATTTTTTTTATTTTTTTTGTTTGGGGGGGGGGGGGGGGGGGGGGGGGGGGGGGGGGGGGGGGGGTGAGGGGCCGGGGGGGGGGGGGGAGGGACCGTACTGCTTTTAAATAAACATGAAAATTAAAAAGATTAATGAATAGCTTTTGGTTGTGTCATCTCAATTTCCAAACGTGATGAACTTCTGAAACTGGAAGAAACTGTTGGTGCCTAGCCTTTTTGTGAATAAAATTCCCCCAGTTGCCAGTTGGAACTGGAAGACACAAGTTACAAATACTTGATCTCCACAACAAATTATACAATCACTTCCATTTATAGACCACAGAGAAGAGACCTCTTATTTAAAACTATCTGAGGGATCACCAAATTATTAATGAGCTCGCGCATAATTCACCGGAAGGGTACAGCTAGCTAGCTCTAGGGGTGCATGTGACTAAATCAGTGAAAATGACTGCGCGCGAGCTCATTAATATTTTGTGATCCCTCCGGTAATTTTGAATAAGAGGTCCCTTGGGGCCTATACATTGGACTGATTGTAGAAATAATTGTGGAAATCAAGAATTGGTGACCCGTGGCTTCCAACTTGTGGAGTGTCGTGGCCGAGCGGTTAAGAGCTTGGTTTTCTGTTCCGCAGAGCGCGAGTTCGAGTCCCGGTGTCGACACGTATGTCCTTAAGCAAGGCAATTAAACCACTATTGCTCCGTCCTTCGGATGGGACGTAAAGTTGTAGGTCCCGTGTGGTGTATAATTTATAATGTGTGTATATATCTTTCCCATTATAACATTATAAAATTGTATAATGCACGTAAAAGAACCCAGAACACTTATCGCTAAGAGAAGGGGTTTGCCCCGGTGTTCCTGGCTGACACAGCCTCTGTCTACGGGTTTCTTCTGGCTTACGAGCTACAGTGCCTTGAGCGCTTTTGAAGGATCCTTGGTTTCATTACCAGAAAAATAATAATAATTCCGTTCACAAAAAGACCAATACGTGGGTCTATTTGGCATAGAGGCGGGGGGCTACATTGATACCTGGGCCCAGAGCTGGGCCGCCAGTTTAGGGGTGGTTTGTGTGGAGGGGAGTATAAAAAAAATTCATTCGGTCAACCCCCATAAATTTGAAAAGAAAATTGTTCTAGGAGTCTTAATCTTTGATTTCCAGTCAAAAAAAATATAGCCACTCTACTTATGAGCGTCACCAGGCGGCGCTCTTTCTTTCAATTTTTGTGTTGGTTACAATGAGCGCCGTATTTAGTGTAGTGGAACCCCCTAGGGGCCCGTGTTTTTGCTGGTGACCGCTATTTGTTTGGCGCGCCCTCTATCGACATGAAATAAGCAGAGTTTTTAGACAATGTGTGGGCTCATTAACCCTAACAACACAGTTTCCACTTTTGAGCAGATGTAAATAGAGCTATTACTCTCCAACTTTCCAACCTATTAAGACATCACTGGGGTTTCTCAAACAATTATTAAATTATTGTCTGATTCTTTATCTTTCCATTTCTTTTCAAATTTGGGCGGGTTAGCCCAATCACACCAAAACAAACTCGTCTCCCGAAAAGTGATACATGTACGCGTGATGTACAAAATCTGCAGCCATTTTACAAATGATATGCCTCCACTTTCTTTGGAAATAGGACCCATTTGGCAAGCGTAATTTTATCAAGTCTGCCTTTAGATAAAAGCCCCCAAAACTAGGGAGCTGACCCTCGGCTGTATTTACACAATCCCACTTTTTAAAAACTTTTCATGCTAATGAGCTCGCGCAGAAATTTGTGACCGCTAATTATGTAGCGCGCCCTCTTTTGAAAATCAGTTTACAGATTCACACAATTTGCAAACAGTGGCAAGCATCCTGTGAAATCACACACACGCACCAAATTAAACCAGCCTTTTCCCCATAGTTGCGTAAATTAGTCGACGATAATTTGGTTTGTTTTTCTAAAATACGATACTGCGAAACAATTTGTTTTGTTTTATGGAGCACTAGGTAAGCATTAAAAGTACATGTAGCAGATCAGACGACGCAACATAATTTATGATAGTTTCTTGACCTTTGGCCCTATTTTGACCCTATCAGCTGTTAATAATCACGTGATCAACAAAAACAGATCGACAAAATTTGCCAAGAATTCCGTGGCAGTCAACGTTGACAACAGCACCAAACGGCTGATGAAATACCCCTCGAGCGCAACATATTGACTGCTGAAATTCCGCCAAAAGACAACTAAAATTGTTCTGTTTTTGTTGTAGAAATGGGATAGAAGGTGTAGTAATTACTGCGTGAGTGAACAAATCGTCAGTTTAAACGAGTAACGGATGTGAAAAAGATGAATTCTGCAGTGGGTAAGTTGCGTTTTCGGGACGAGTGAGTAGAGTAGTGATCTTGTTTTGTTGTGGTGTGGGGCGCGGGGAGTTTATGTTGGTTGTTTTTCCTCCATGGTGGTACAGCGCGCGGCTTCATCATGTTTTAAGGTTTATTGTTTATTTTATATATTCCCTATACATTAACAACACGTAGGTGTTTTCCTAGATTTCTAAGTGATTTTACTCTCGTCTTGTTTGTCTTCAGTTCAAGAACTTAATAAAACTTCCTGTTTCCTGTTGTGTTGATTGTGAATTTGCACATCCAACTTTCAACAAATAAACCTGTGAATTATGAAGTATAAAGTTTGGTATTAAATTTGTATTTAGATGTCTTGCCTACATTGTACATTTTAAGATTCTCCTCAAAAACACTTGCACTTAGGCATTCGTTTGGTATTTTATTTGTCAATTTCTTTTATTCACACCAGCTCTGCATATCATCAGTACAGTATTTTATTTTTTAGTCCATTTTCAGTTAACAAACTGCTTTCCAAAAGAGCCCTCTAAAGTCTAATTATAAGAATTACTGATCACTATGACATTTCATAAATAAATTATTTTTAAACAATTAAAAATATTAGGTCCTAATTAAAAATTAATAATTGGTGGGTTGAGAAACACATAGAATGGATACATACATGTAAAGAGTTTAAATCGGTGAAGTCATTTAAGAAAAATTATTGCACTAAAATGATGTACGATGTACAGATGCATGCTTAGGACAAATCATGCTACATCATCTCAATGAAGGTAAGTCATTGCAAAAATGCTAGAAAGTAGGCAGGATCACGGCAGCGGTCGTTGGTGGCTCTTTTTGGATGCAGAAGTTGTGATTGAAAAACAGGACTCAATAACACTCTTCCGGTTTGACATATAATTTTCTAAAACACCAATAGCTCGTAACTTAGGTCTGCAGTAGCGTAGTGGTTAGGGTATTGGACTTGTGAGCCGTAGGTTGTGGGTTAGATTTTCACTTTTTTATTACATTTGTTACCCTTTTTTCTTTTTTAAAAGGTTTTCTAGTCTTTGGGAACATTTGTGCTCCTAATTTGTGGTTTAAAGGTCTAAAGAATTTTCATAGTTTGAGATTAGAGAGATTTCCCTTAAGCACATGAACCCTTTGGAATGTCCCCATAACGTCATAGAATACATTAGGTATGTTTTTGCAGTGATCATACTTATTGTATTGGCGTATTCAAAATCCTTGCTGAGTTAAAGTTCAGGCCAAACCCAGTTCCCCCCCCCCCCCCTAAAATAAATCGAACAGTTGCTATTCATTATTATCTTTGGATTCTTGGGGAGTGTGGAAAGAAAAAAACAACCAGACGTATCCAGTGCCATAGATCACATTCAGTACAATGTATGTATGCATGATTACATTTACACGTGATTATGATGTGGCATCTGCCCTTGTCATTAACCATGTACAATCCATTTTTGTTGTTGCTCATAATGGATTTCCTGGGGAGTGGATCACATGCAGTACTTGTGCATGATTACATACTGTACAAAATGTGTGTGATCCTGATGTGGCACCATAAAGGAGTGGATTATGATTAATGATTACGTTGTTAATAATAATAATAATAGCAGGTTCTTATATAGCGCATTTCAGATCCACTGGATCTCTCAATGCGCTTAACAGTATTATTACCCCTGGTCACTGGGCCATTTTCAATCCTTAAACCATCTCAGCTCCCTGAGGAGTATACAGCCTGTGCTGCAATATATGCGCTACTTGGCTAAATCAATCACAATATCCATCTCTGCCCTCACAGGTACCCATTTTACCCCTGGGTGGAGAGAAGCGATTATAGTTAAGTGCCTTGCTCAAGGACACAAGTGTCACGACCGGGACTCGAACCCACACTCTGCTGCACAGAAACACCAGAGCTTGAGTTCGGTGTTCTTATCCACTCGGCCACGTTGTTATCATGCCTTTGTGCAGTTTTGTTGTTTTGATATGGTTCACTGCCTCCAAAGTCCCCTTCCTGTGGTTAGGATATCTGTTTGTTGCAGGGGTCTGATCTGTTGTTGCAGGAAACACCACTCCCTGTCCATGTACATGTACTGTGTGATTCATTGTTCGCCAGACTTACACAAGTTACAGTGTATGAGTACAGATACTTAGTGTTTGTAGTTTATGGTCAGTCCCTTGACCATACAGACGATCATGTAGAAATGTATTTGTGGGACCGGTTGTTCCTGAAGAATATCTCATCAGACTTTTTTTTATATTTTTTTTTATTACAAAAACTCCCCCAAAGCCATTATTTAGGAAGAAAAGGTGACTGACTGACTTTATGGCGGTGTGATCGATCAATGGTGGCACGATTGACCAACATCGCAGCGTGATTGTTCGCAGACCCACCCGTCGCGCAGACCCACCCTTCGCGCAGCCCCGCCCCCTCGCGCAGCCCCGCCCTTCGCGCAGCCCCGCCCGTCCAACATATCCTGGTGTGGCTTAACATGTGGAAAACATACAGGTCGCATACATTTTGCATGCTCAGATATCACACATTGTAGTGTGGCTCTGCACATGAGCGTCTGATCCTCCCGTTGAGGGTGACAATATGGAATTTCTAAATTCTTTGTTTTAATTCCTTTAATTAAAAAAATATACATTTAACGAGAGAAGCAATGTTTTACCCATATTGCCGACTGCAGTTTTTGCAATTAATGTAGAGGGTCGATATCCCTTGATTTTTCTTGGTGTTAAATCAAATAATAGTGTGTAGTTATACATGTAGGTCAGTTCATTTCATGGACCCTGGTTAGCTTGAGTGCTTAAATTGATGACATCAGCAGCAACGGAGTAAAGTACTGTACAAATGTAAAACTGTACACGTGTATGTCTCTAAAAGGAACATTAACCCCCTTACTCTTGTTTATCCTTCAAAGTGCTTCAATATGTGCCCCCCAAAAAACACTATAAATATGATGATATTTTAATGCACACATCTGGAGTGAATTGGCATGTGCCACTGCTATGCAGTTCAAATGCCCTCATAGAGGGAGGGTTAAAGGGAATCATTAAGGGATTTGTATGGTTTGTTTTGTATAGCAAATGTTGTTACACTGGTTCTTTGACCCCACTTAATATTAAACAGAGCAATTTATACACATCGAGGAATTGTACGATCAGGAAACCAGTCTACCGGTACCTGGCTTGTACATGTACCCTACAAAATGCAGCCTAACTAAATCAGTTGGTGAAAATAAATTGAGGGAAGTATTTAAAAGAAGCAAGTTTTCTCTACTAAACGCGGCTGGTTGCCCAAGCAGCATTGAAAAGTGATTTAAATTAAAATACCACTTTTCTTGAAAATGACAGCACACCAGGATGCTTTACACTGTCATTCACCAACAGTTCAGTAAGATATTTTATCATAATAATTTGGTAGTTTTTGTTTTTGATGTTTGCAATTGTTCCTCTTTTATAACGAACCTTCCGTACTTCCTTTGAACATGTCAACTTGTCCAGGATGTAGGAAGATGATAGTGATTGTGGTTGTGTAGGCCTATTGCTTGCACACATCCACAGTCGTTTCCTCCTGAGTTAAATAGAGGAAACTTGGGGACCTTTGAGTTATATAATAACAAAAATCTGAATGTGAGAAAAATGTTAACTACAAAAAAAAGCAATTTCCACAGTCACAGTCACAGTACATGTAGGCCTATACGTTTGAAACATCATGTCTGTTTTTTTTGGTTTTTTGTCAGAACTTATTTTCTTGCTGTCATGTAATGAATTAGATTCCCTCGTTCTAAAAGCCCTGTTTTAGCACACGTACAGTAGATCATAGAGAATTAGTGACTTCCTTTTAATGCATTCCTGCATGCAAAAGCATGAATCATTATTCCCGTTATCGTACAGACCTGTGCACAGGTCTGCATTTCAGGTGATCCTACTGTACATGTACAGTACATGTAAACCTACTTACATGTACATCTACATATTAAAGGTAGTATACACCATTTGCAGATATCGAAACAATTTACTACCAAATTATTAAGAAATATCTTACTCATCTGAAAGTAAATAATGATTCTAGGCATCCAGCAAAATGATTGCGCTAGATATCCTGTAATTATTCTTTAAAATAAAATTCTATAAAGAAAAATTCGCGATCGCCGGCCGGCGATCGCGAAAAAACCACAAATAACATAAGAATAACTGCCCGGTTGAAAACAATCGCTGTTTTTCGTGCTTTTCTCGGCATCCATGATTGTAAAACTTTGGACAGGTCAGTTAAACGATATTTACTATAAAATTCAACCCCCCAAATCCACCCATTCATAATAATTCAAGCAATTACCAATGGTGTATCCTACCTTTAAGTAATTATGAAGACATACCAGTACACTCATCACTGTGCCATATTTGTGGGGACCAGAAATGCTTCAGGGTCAGGAAATTGGCCCAGGGCATGTACATCCCATGTACATGTCTTGAATGGCATACATGTTTGTCGTCTTGGTACATGTTTTATTGTACATGTCGGATGCCGTGCATGTACTCAAAGTTTTTCCGGAATTCAAAACAGATGACGCAAATATTAGGGTGTGCTACCCACAGATGCCGGCCTGAACCCGACAATGTCAAAATAATCCCGGCGCCAACTGGCTAGACCAAATCTGATTTCAACCCTGCTCAATCAAGACCAGGATTGTAAATCTTATCCCCAAAAACAAAGACACTTTTCTCCAGGGCGAGAGAAGAAGGGGAAAGTTCACACCGGGATGAGCAACGGCACAAACGTTAAAAGGGTGAAAAACTGTATGTTGCCCTGGGGCGTGCCTGGGGCGTGCCTGGGGCGAGTGTAGTGTAAGAAAAGGCCTATTGTAGATAATGCAGGATCGAACGTACACATAATTTTAACGAAATGCCCCAACGAACAACACATGATCACAAAGATGATGGCAAGTCAAGGTATGGGTCTTCGAAATGTTCTGTGGTGGCATGACAGTAGACATCGATGACACGTCATACCCAAATTCAAGTAAAAAGATTTGTACATGTACTGGGTATTGTAAGCATTATTGAAATTTACTAATTTATTTCTTGCACCAATTAGGCTCAGGGTTGTTTTTTCCATCCATTGTTTCCTGAAGACATGAAAGTTAATTGGAACACTCTAATTTTAATTCTTGACAAATCCTGTTCTTCCCCTGTTTATTTTTATCAGTTGTTTTGCAAGAAAACTAAATTTAGCAGTTTCCTGTTTGGCTTGATTCATGACGCATACTTGTACATGAGTGCATGTAATTTAAATTTACACATACATGTACATGTGATTCTAATTGGATATGCTGACCAATTTCGTGGTCAGCTGAATATTTGTCACCATTAATAATGCATGATTTGTCATGCATAATAATTTCACTGTATTCAAATGAGCTGCAATACATGTTTTGGTCCATCAACCATTGATCTTCAGCTGACCTTGTTTATTGTGCCTTGCTGGTATGGTTCAATTAATAATGGTAGGCCAATGATAATTATGCAGCGTATAGCTAGCTATGTACATGTACCGGTAGGTTTACATGTTTTGGATGGTGCAAAGATGCCACGTTGCATATTCTTTTTGCCCATACCCATTTAAGAACAATAAAATAATTTAATTCCCTAATTCAAGTCTATTATGAAATTGATGGATTGTACGAGTAATTTCTCATCGATTTTCTTTTTTACATTACATAAATTTTTTTTTCAGATATGGGAAAAGCATGTTCATGGGCAAACATTCGACAAAAATCTAAAGTTTTGGGTTTTGTAGTCGCACCAAGAGAAATTACGTTAAGTGCACAGCCGTGAATCCAGGATTTTTCAAAAAGGAAGGGGGGGGGGGGGGGGGCTGTTGAAATGTACCAAGTAGCTGTGGTAAAGGCAAGTTGCCTTACTTACATGTACGCGAGAAGATTTGGGGATTAATTATGCAAAACAATGATGCTGTACGACATTGTGTAAGAGAAAGAAAGGTCAAGATTGATGAAATAACTCAAAACTGTTCTAGATATATATCTCCATCGATGTTTGTTTTGATGAAGTCGACCTGTTATACTACATGTATGTCAGCCATAGATTGGTTCCGGTATTTAGATTTGGTGATGACTTAAACATTTGTCTGCAAATGTCTCGGTCTCGGAAGTACTGGTCTCTGTCTCGAAAGCCTTGGTCTCTGTCTCGAAAGCCTTGGTCTCAGTCTAGTTCTCAAAAGCCTTGGTCTCAGTCTAGCTTGGCCATAAGGGTCTCGACTACAACACTAATGTGCAGTATATTTGTTTTCTTTTGGGGGGATCTATCTTTCTTCTTTTTTTTCTTTTTTTTTTCAAAAAGAAAAAGGGGGGCGGAGGAGTGGATCTGCCCCTGACCAATGTTTGTGTTTATTCCTACCGACTTTTCATTTGCCAAAAGAGGACTTTAAGAAAGCTTTAAAATATGCTCTAGATAGGTTAGCAAGATTTATCATTTAGATACATGCATCTGGAATGCTATGTGCATTTGTCCACACAAGCCTATAGCACAAACCTAGCCCACATAGTGTTCTGTACATTGTAGGCAGCTGGTAGTGAACTGGGCTACAGTCTGACAGTGAAGACCCAAGTTAGACTTCGCCAAGTCAGCTTTGCTGTCAAAATAACCATTAACCATTTCACTGATACCTGCAGGATCAAGTAGGCTTTGAGGCATTTATACAATTGAAAATAGTGGTGGGATTTAAATCAATTTTTTAATTTTTTTATTTTCGGTTTGAATTCTATACTAATTTAATTTTGGAAACAGAATATTCCAAAACCAAAATTCGGAAAATTCAGCCTTTCATGGTTTTAATTGTGTTGCGCAATTCACTTTTGATCAACATACCAGGAATTCAGTAAAATCAGTAAAAAATACAGGATGAAATCAGTTCGATGAAGGCTCGGATCTGAGTACAATCAAGCATTTCAGAATCAAATACAACAAAAATCCATTTATAAACCTGAAACCACGTCTCCATTTCCCGAGTATAACGAGGCTCGGCATGCCCTAAATAAAAAACCAACGGTATCTGAGAATGGCAGGAAGACTTGATCAAGTCTAATGAAATTACGCAGCTGACATAATGACAGTTGCTGGTATGGTATACACAGCTGATGAGCAAGGTCTGGATCTGCATACTGTGAACTGTATGGTGTATGGTGGGCACTTCATGATCCACTCATATTGTGTACAACATCTGTAGTGTTCATAGTGAGGTGTAATACACACAGACCAAGGGCAGTTACAATATTGACCAACCAGCCATTATATGCAAAGGCACTTTTTGTATGATATTGAAAAGACCTATCAATAAGATACAATTTTCATAAATTTGTACTCTACAGTACATTTGTGTGTGTACAAATTGTACAATTGTATGGTACATGGTGCGAAATACGGTACTCTCTGGAGACATGAACACAATGTGTACAATGGAAACAAAACGTCTCCGGAGGGTAAATTTCTATAGATGAATAGGTCTCCACTGGGAATTTCACGAATTAGATTTTTGGATTTTACTTAAATTACTTAAAAACTAGGATTAGGATGTGGGTTAGGGTTAGTGTTTGGGTTGGTATAATATAGGGTATATTAGGTCGAAATTTCAACCCAGGAAAAAAATTATGGTTAAAATGGGAGCATTTTGAAAAACGTGCTTGACTTTCTAACCATTTTGTACACGAGAACAAAGCCATGTCTCCACAGTGATACAAAAATGCGAATGTGTGTACATGTACATATGTACACTGTGTTCGTAATACATACAATTGTGTACATCTTGTCATGTACTTTCCCTTCCTCACACCACTGTCTTTAATTAGATGCCATTACGAAATTCAACCATTCTCCTGTCGGTGCAGTAAACTAAACAAAACAAAATAGTCACATATTAATCAACCCCTTGGGTGTTTGATTGGACTGCAGATCCAAGCCGTTCATTTTTGTTGGGTAAGGAATTAATACCCTTATTAGATTTTTGGTGGCATCGTCTTCACAAGAACTACATGTACACGTAGCTGCATAATGCAATGCAATTGTTGTTTTTTAATGAAGGAAATGTATTTGATGAGTCAGTTTAATTACCTATGTGATTAACTTCCTACTAGACTGCCTCTCCGAGTACTGGAACAAATCTGCCAAAATCCATCAGTCTTTTTTCTTTTGATATTAAATGGGCCATAATAAAATCACAACTGAGGTGTTGGTCGATGTTGATGTACTCACTGTGAGCTTGGATGTTTTCACATCATCAGGCTTCACCGTGACTGGATCCTAATCAAAATTCAACAATTGCACCTACCGGTACACTGCTTCAGGCCTTCTGGACCAAGTCTATCACAATCCATCTTTTTTTGACCGAGTCTGCCAAAATCCATCGAATTAGAGAGATCTGGCGGCTTTTTGACGGTTAGGGTTAAATTAAAGTTCAGTGTTTTTGAAATTCATTTTTTGTGTTTTCTTTTCTGCTTTCCAAACAGCTGAGTATCATCAACAGCCACCGACTATGATAGCAGGGGCAGGGCGAGTGACTTCCTCGGGGGTGGGACTGATGATGAGCCAGGTTCACGACGACCTGGATGTAGATGATGACGACCCCCGGCCAGAGCCCACTGACCTCTTTGTCGACCTCGGGATGCTGATTCTGGAAGGACGGAAACCAGAGCGGTCCGTCAAGGGGCGCGTGGAAGGGGAACACTGCCCGCCTCGTTATCCAAACGAGCCAAGGCATCAATGCGCACCGGATGTAGTTGCACGGGTAGGTATTACATTATAATACATACCGGTACGTATTGCATTGCGGAAACCATTGCAGTACGCACCTGTACAAATGTATTTCGGGTTTCCAACAAAAAGGCTTAGCGGACCCGACCTGACCCTAAATTTGCTTGTAGGTGTTTTCTTGTGCTGTACACTTCACACTGTTGATTTCTCTTCCAAATCACTCAATGTACAATTACATCTAGATTCTGACCTCACTAACACTAACAGACAGTGTTAAGAGTCCAATACACCCCTCTCTTCGCCCCTCCACCCCCCCCCCCCCCCCCCCCCCTCCTCGCCCCCCCCCCCCTCCTCCCCCCCCCCCCTCCCCCTCCCACCCCCCCTCCCCCCCTCCTCCCCCCTCCCCCCCTCCCCCCCTTACCAAAACCCAAAGGAACCCTGATTGATAACACTATACACGTGGTAAACAAAAAAAGCTAGGAAATCTTGTTTAAAGGAAAATTATATCGGTACCAAGAACTCCCGATTCGGTTTAGTAGTTTTGATTCCAGCTCCATTTTTGTGAATTTTAAGGTACTATATATGGGGTTATTTGGTCTTAGATGTTAATCACCGAGCGTCATAATCCTCATTAGAGCCCCTGACTTTTGTTCCTAAAAATGGTGCTGGAATCAAGACTGCCAAACCGAATCGAGTGTTTTTGATATCATTTTCCTTGTAACCAGATTTCTTACCAAAAGTGTAGGTCTCTGAATAGCAGAAGTATGGGGTTTCGTTGTTTTGTTATCACCCTGTACAGCGACTGAGCAACCCAAGACCCTTTTGCCGATGGCCCATATCCTGTGCATTTAACTCTGCTCATTTCAGATCCCCACTGCTATTTTTATCCCACGGTTTGTCCTAGATGTGTGCATTGCCTTATTTTTTTCTCCTTTCGCTCCGAGCAGGAAACCTGATAAATCGAACGGTCAAGTTTATAGTTGTCTATAAGTGGATTAGTTCACCGCGAAGTAAAAGCCCCTTGCCTGTGTATAGCAGCACGTACATGTGTATGTTGTACATGTAGCAGGACTTTGTACTAATGTTGTGCATGCACAGTTTACCAACCATGTCATCTAGGAAGGCTATACTCGATATTAATTCACTTAGAATGTAGTACACCATTTGCTGTAATTTTAGAAAATGGACATGTTAGGGGGTATATTTTATAGTGAATATTGTGGCGCAGACCCGTTTTTGAAGTTTTGTGTTTGTATACGTTGTAAATGCTGGAAATTTAAACCAAGGTTAAAGGGATCGTATACGTTTGGTAATTACTCCAAAAATTAATGGCATTTAATATATTTAATGCATTTTTAGAAACTTTTCACTTCGAAGTACTGTGGTTATGGAAAAAGATATCACTTTTTATCCCCCAAAATTTGAATCTGAGAAGCGTTACTGCAGTGACGTTTCTCAGACTGTGTATTCCAATGCAGATTATTCTTCCTGCGTGGACATAACCCCTCCAAATTTTTGGCGATATCTCGAAATCGCTAACACCTTTTGAAATGAATTTTTTGCAGGTTAGTTTTATGGTATATATCTATAACTATACAGGATTGAAACAAACAATGGGTTCAAATTACGATCTCTTTAAACATTCTGGGGAGGGGGGGGGGGGGGGGGGGGGGAAGCCTTAGAAAAGTGTTGCGTTAATAATGGAGATCACCATACACCGTTATGAAGGTTCATTTTTGACATTTGTGAAATAATTGGCTCATTAAATAATAAGTACGTGATTAAAAACTAAATTTGCACATGGCAGCGAGTACAATGTTGAAATGTACATGTAGGATTCATTGTTACCGGGTGCGGGGGGAATGCTATTTGTTTTTTATTAGGTACTAAAATTTTGTCAATGCTGCAAATTTATTTCAGAAAAAAATCAACAAAATGCAAATTTCTTTTAAATTTTGTCAAAAAACCTGAGTCGTACTCGTGTTTAATTTACAAGACCTGTGTTTGAAAGCTGTTGAAGGATATTACTACATAAGCATACATGAATTAGACGGTCTGGGATGCCACTACCATATAGCTCCATGGTGCTATGATACCCTCAAACATAGCACTGATAATTGCTGCATTCCAAAGTCTTCATCTGACTACATATGAATTAACATGGCTACAGCTTACGCATGTGTCCAAATGGAAGCCACTGATAACCACTTCCTATACAAGTGTGTTACTGCTGGTCATAGCCAAGTAATTCCAACGCGGCCTGTTAATATCATGATAAGGAGATGTATAAGTATCATTGTTTCTATTAGGTGAGGACAGCCAAGGTTGCAGATATGCAGCACATAACACCTCAGTGGCTTAATGGAATAACCAGAGACCAATTTCATGGAGTTGCTAAGCACAAAAATGTGCTAAAAATAAAAATTTGTCCTTGTCAAAAACAAGTTTACAGACCAAATGTCCATGTGATGTTTATTGTTTGTGATTGATAGTCAGCTGTTTTTTTGCTTCAAAGCATGAATAACACATTTTGCTGGTAACCTGTTTTTACTGAGCAAGACTTTTTGTGCTAACCAAATTTTGGTCGGGTTGTCTGCAATTTTCGGGTCGGATCGCGTTGGTTTACCTATCAGTATCATATGAAAAACTCGAAATAAGCCAAAATAGTCTGGAATTTTACATTTTCAACTACCGCGTCAACCTGCGCCAATTATAAGATGTGGTGTGTGGTCGGTCCCTCACTGTCTGTAACACAGATCCATTGCAGGTTGTGTTAGGAGTAAATATACTTTACGGGATGATATGTTTTGTTTTGTGGACAGACATCAGGTTCAAATAAAACATCACCCGATGCAGGTGTAACCTCTGGTACAAAGGGTGAACAAGTGTTCGTAAAATACAAAACGCTATGCCCAAGCCAGATATTCGATTTTTATTTATTTTTTTGGTCAGGTTTTTGCAAAGAAACTAATAATGCACTGAAACTGAATTAGAGATATCTTCAATTATTTTCGAGATGTCTCTAATTATTTAGAGATATCGCTAAACAACTCTAAAATATTGTCATAAGTTTATGTTAAATGGGCTCCCAATAATTGAATCTTGTGAGCTGACGTCATTACCAAGTTTCAGTGCATTAATAGTTATGTGGCAGTCTATTTCAGTGTGGATCCGGTTTGTATACATGTAGATCTGTAATGTTTTGGGCCGGTTTTGCCTCCTCAACCCAACGCAATGCAATGCACATCATTACTAAACAGCACTGTGTAATTGATCCCTCCATACTCATATCATGCCCTCGAGGCAGAAGCCTCTAGATGCACACTGAACTTGTACTTTTCACTGCCAGTTTTATTGATCTCATTTCAAGTTCAGACCTGCTGTGTATACACTTTTGCATAATTTCATGAAACCTTCATTCATGTACACGTGTTGTCAATATTTGAGTTTTTGAGTGTTGAGTTATAATGCAAACCTGAAGAACAAATTCTCAGTTCTTTCCATCCCCAGCAGAAACCCAAAGAAATGTCATTTGAAATTAGAGACGAGGAACATATTGATATAGATGATTATTTTAACTCGTTTAAAAATTTGCCTTAATTCAATGACTGTATGGAGAGGTTAAATGGAAATAGTTTGGAAGGTGTGTCCTGTGCATGTAGCGATGAACTGCGCTTAATATTTGCCTTGTGTTTTTAACAATAACGCAATGAACAACACTGTACTGTGGTTGACCCCTACGTATACGCATCATTCAATCTTTACCCTTGGCCAGTCATCATCACTGACTCACTCAGTAAAATTTAGTTTCTGCATCACCAAATACACTAAGAATAAGCCACCATGTGCTCCCTATGTGGTGGTGAGCTATAGCAGTGTGACACGTTTATAGATGTGGTACAATGTATGGTGTAAATCATTTTTGACTCGACTTAAAGGTAGAATACACCATTGGTAATTGCTTGAATTATTTGAGTAGATTTGGGTGGGGGGGGGGGGGGGGGGGGGGGTTGTATTTTATAGTAAATATCGTTTAACTGACCTGTCTGAAGTTTTACAACCATGGATACTGAGAAAAGCACAACAGCGTTTTTTTCAACCAGCGTCGAGCAGTTATTCTTATGTTATCTTTGTTTTTTCCGTCCGGCGATCGCGAATTATTATATAAAAAAAAATATATTTTTCGTAATAATTACAGAATATCTAGCGCAATCATTTTGCTGGATGCCTAAAATCCATATTTAATTTCAAATTAGTAAGATATTTCTTAATAATTTGGTAGTAAATGTTTTTGATATCTGCAAATGGTGTATCCTACCTTTAAGAGAAAAACAAAAGTCCTATAAAAATGTATAATCAGAATTCCTGAATGATGATAAATAGTTATTTAGCCAGTATTTTTTTATCACCCATAAAACTACATGTACTGACACACAAGGCAGTGTACAAAGGTTCTAATAACAGAAAACTATATAAATAGAATTCTGTTTTGCATTATTATTTGTCCTCGTTCTTAATATAATAGTCATATTTGCAACATTACTGGCTTATGAACAACTACATGCACTTACACTGGGAGGCCGAAGAAGTGAAAACCTTTTGTTGAAATGAAAAACCTTTTGTTAAAATGAAAAATGTGAAAAGTGACTGTACTTAACGATTACTTTGCTGTGGTATGCACTTCATTGTAATCGTTCGCCCTAACAAATATATACTCTATTAATTTGTTGGCTGTGTATTCATCTGTGTAAAAGTCAATCCTTGGCTTTGCATTGTGAATAACTACAGTTTACTTTTAACTTGAGTGATCTGTGGGGCGTTACACAGTGTAAACAGGTTAGCTATGATGACCCAACCCATATGACTAATACTGCTTTTGGTTTCATAACGCAAAGCCCAGTGTTGACATGAAATAATATCCAAATATGTCATATCACCACTAGTGCAGGCATGTATACATTGAACAAATATTTACTGCTTCTAGTGGCGTCTTAAAACTTGCTTCATGGATCCCCTCGAGAGGATATTCTGTTTTCCTGAGATGAAGCTCCATGATCACCCATGACCAAGGGATTAGTTCTTTGTATACAACGCCTGAATAAATCCTTGTCATCTGATTGGTTGATCTTTGATCACGTGACTTAAATTATTCGTTGCTCCGCACGGCACAACCGCACCGCCAAAAAAAATAAGTTCTATTCAATGGTTCTATTCAACTGTAAATAGAACTTCCGAATGTTGCAGGATTTATTCAGCCATTGTATAAAACGAATAATGAATGTTTCAAGTTCGTGGGATAGAAAGATTAATTTCATTTGAAGACAGGAATGTTTCATTCCACTCTGCTTGGCTTTTTGGAATAGAACATTCCATCTGTAACCTCATGAAACTGTTCTTATAATTTAAAGGTAAAATACAACATTGGTAATTGCTTGAATTATCATGAATGGGTGGATTTGGAGGGGTTGTATTTTATAGTAATTATCGTTTAACTGACCTGTCTGAAGTTTTACAATCATGGATGATGAGAAAAGCAAGAAAAACGACATTCGTTTATAACTGGCATCAGGCAGTTGCTCTTATGTTCTCGTTTTTATCAGGATCCGTTATTTTTTTAATATAAAATTCAAATTGTCGTAACAATTACAGGATATCAAGCGCAATCAGTTTGCTGGATACCTACAATCATTATATACTTTCAAATAAGTAAGATATTTCTTAATAATTCGGTAGTAAAGTTTTCGATATCTGTAAATGTTGTATCGTACCTTTAATACCATCACAATTTCACAAACATGCATTATTTGTATGCACTGTACAATAAGTACTCAACTGTACAGTACATGTATATAATAAAAGCTAACAATATTAAGCCTGTCATATCCTGTCAAAGTTGAACACTATAAGAGAGTTTGACCTTTGAAGTTGTCTTTTTGTCATAGGCTTTAAACAAATTTATTTAAGTTATAGTGTATACATAATAAAATGCATGGATAGCCGTAATTATCCAGACCATCTGGGGCCAATTGTATAGATCTGCTATACACAACTATCTGTTTATCACACACAAATATTGCTCAGTAAAAACAACATTTTTGAATCGATTCCAAATGGAATCAAGATTCCGAATAGAATCACGATTCCCAGACAAAATCGGCATCTATTCCAAAATTGCTAGATTCGCCCAAGTCTACAGACTTTGTTTTTGTTTTTTTCCTTCCATGTAGTGCAAGCAGATAGAAGCTGCTCGCTCCTATATCTGCTTCCTATGTCTCAACAACATCCCGATGTCTGTGGAGGTCTTGCTGTACCCGGACTGCTGCCAGGAGGATCAGCGGGACATTGAGATGATGAGCTCTATTGAGGAGACGACACAGGCCCTGGATCAGCCCTCATCGCACCTGCTTTTGGAGCAGTGGATCGTGCAGCTGTTGCCCAAAAGGTGATGTACACAGTCTGACCAAATCTGTTTTTAGTATTTATTTATTTATTTATTTAAAACCATCTTTAATGAAGGTACATGATAACCATCCAGCAAAAGCTTATCATTTGGGGCCCCCCACACAACATAAAATACATCAAGGCAAATATGTTGTAAAAACAAAAAGACCCCGACAAAAAACAACAATAAGTTAATAAAACAAGTCATCATAAAGGACACATACATGTAGATAAGAAATACAATGTATATCTAGAATGACTAAATTGAAACTGACGACACCCATCCAGCTAATCATATTATTTAAAGACATATAACCAAACATGAGGTAAAAATAAAATAATTAGACTCCGCGCCGGTCATCAGTTGTGTGAGATCTGTTCTTGTCCTATGTTCAGCCCTAATCCTATGTTCAGCCCTGATCCTATGTTCAGCCCTGATCCTATGTACAGCCCTGGTCCTATGTTCAGCTCTAATCCTAGTCTGAACAAAACCTCAAACTCTCACAGCACATTGCGAGTTGAGTGTCATTACTATATTTAAAGCTATGGTAGACATTTGTCAGTTGTGCATTTATAATTGACCTCTTCAATTTTTACTTTGCAAAGTTAACTCCACTTTGTATACCTTGTGATTTGTTAGTATACTTTTAGTACCGGTATAACATATGGACTGGAGAGTCTAAAGTTTTCTTTTAGGCCGTTTGTCAGAAACCTTTTTAATGATAATATCTGTGTTTTTATCCAACAGGTTTCCTGACGGTCATTGTCACAGTCATCTACTCTTCCAGGCTGTCAGGTCTTTCTTACATTTCTCTCAGATCAGTGCTTGGCTCAGCTCCACACAGGGAAGATTACCAAAGAATATTGTCTACAGGTAATAAAGTGTTTGCCATAGTTGGAGTGCTTGTGATGGATAACAAGTCCCATCACAAGTCCCTCCATTACAAGTCCATCCATACATATTTATTTAAGCCTCTAAGTCATTCTAACCATTAAACCACAGAAAGAAGGATGCAACTTTATACCAATGTTCTGACATTTATTTTTGTCCTCTACAAAAGAAAGTGACATTGACTGTCTTTGGCTCACTTTTTGTTTGCAGGGTCTGCGCTCCAGGGGAATCATTTCCAACCAGCTTTTCTTCCACTCCCGAGGTGCACACCTTCCCCATTCTGAACCTGTCCAAATCCTCCAGCCTACGGGTAACCGTCGCCTCTCTACCTCGCACCCAAGCCATCCCCTTTCTTCCATGCCATCAGGCGGAGCATTTATTCAAAGATGCAATCGTTGGGGAGGGTCGTAGAGGTGGGAAGAGGAAGGAGGTTGATGATGACAGGGAGTTTAGGTATGCGTTTGTCGACCCGAGCAGGGAACGCGATCAGCGGAGTGGCGAGGAAATGAAAGAGGAGCGCAGGCAGAAGCAGGACCAGAGGGCGAAGCAAGGTTCTCATCACGCTGAGGCATCGTCGCTAGCTGCCGACCGAGAGGAATTAAGGAAACAGAGAAATGCAACCGCTGCCCAAAAGCTGCGCGTCTTGCTCCCAGAACCCAAAGAGGCATCTCCAGTTCATACTGATAAGAAAGGGCAGAGGTTACCAAAGTTAAGAGACAACTCCCCGCAACATGCGCGCCGGCTTCTTTTGAAGCCTGGGTCTTGCGACAACCTCCCACCGAGACCGCCATCCGTTGAGCTCGAGGAAAAGCAAGTCGCAACCAGATTGAAACGCCAACAAGTGGAGGACAGCAACAAGGGAAAGCACACTCCCACCTACGAGCTGTATTACGCTAGCGGTCAGCCCAGCTTCTCCACGGTGGAGTTGGAGAGACGAATCCGAGAGTTGAAGCTCCAGAAGCTTCAAGAGAGGAGCTCAACTGGCTCTCCCGAGTGTGTGACCTCGACTCCCCCGCCATCCCGAGGGGAGTCTACTCCAAGGCCTATCTGTGCTTGGAAAGACAGGACGCCGAGTCTCGAGGAGGATGATGGCATCTTCTTCACAGCCAAGTCCTCCTTTGAAGATCGAGGGTTTGCTGTTCAGGACGTGCTTAGGTCCTCACATTGGAACAAGGAAGACGAGGATGTGCCGGCAACTGAGTTTGGCACACCTCTCTCCACCGTTCCATGGTTATCCTACCACAAGTCCACGGACTCGGACTCCGGGAACCAGAGCCATATACATTGTGACAGCCAACCAGAAAGCGTCTTTGTAGGGAACCAACCAAAGCATGGTTTTAGTGGGACAGAAACGCCGACATCTTACAGCCAATCTCCAGCGAAAAATAGCAATTTATTACACAAGCTGCCCGAAATGCAATCTCAGCGCTACCCCCATGCAATTGGTGGTGCTGAACCAACAGGCTGTGATGCCTCATCAAGCATTAATCAAACGTCGAGCCAGCCAGCGACCGCTCAAAGCCAGTGGACAACGGATCACGTCCAAGGGACCTACAGTCATTTGGGTTGCTCGCCAAGCCCGAACCAATATAACCAAAGCCCATCCAGTCTCAATCAAACCTCTACCAATGCAATCTCAGGGAATACACCTTCTCCGACATCCTCGCCCCGACACGCCTGTCGGCGGGGCTTCGTCCTCGACAGCCATGAATTTCAGGCCAACATCCCGGCGCCTTTCCGTAAACCAATGCAATATGAGGGCAATTCTGAAAACACAAACACCAGTGCCTCCTCCCCGTTCACCCCAGTCTTCGGAAGAAGCAAGTCTTTATTCAGGAGTGTTCTGGGAAAGGAAAATAACTCCAGGAGTAAAGAGGTAAAGTGTGTTATTGTGTCACCTAAACAAAGTTTTAGGAGACACTTGGCAGTCCTATATTCTGTATGACGGTAGCTAGAAACCCAGACACAGCAACATGCACTACTTGTTAAAATGACAAGCCTGCCCAGTGCAGCACGATTCATCAGGTCAAAAATCTCAAAGACAAACTGCCTCAGAGTCTGTGGTCACCCAACGCAACAGGATCTATCACTGGCATTTTTCAATGGAGACTAGCTCTCATTATTCTAGGACTTGGCCATTTATGCACTGGTATTGACTGCGGAATGCATCAAAGTGTAGAAGACTTGCCACCTATTGCACTGTGCTGTGTCTGGCAGAGCTACAGTTGCAAACCTTTTGCAACTATCCAAAAAGTAACGAACCGAATAATTGTTCAAAAGCTTACTTGTACAGATATTAATGACTCTAAACTCCCTGCGAAATGTTCCTTCTGGTATTCTGTTATTTTGAAGAAAAGAAGTTTCAAAAATGAATCTTGGAGATTCCTTTCTGGACATTTATATTAATAGTTGGTTCAAAATTATAAATTCGAATTTTTATTTTCTCGGAATTCACAGAGCTAAAACTTTGTCAGGTTAGTTTTATGCTTCAAACTGACAAATGTCATTTAACATAGCACTTCTATTTTTCAAGTTCCTCTGACAAATCTCCATTATTTATACTAAAAGTATTTAAAAATCACAAGGTATAAAAAGTGGTGTTTACTTTTATAAATTGAGTATGTTGAGTTATAATTTGAGTATGTTATTATTCAAACCTGCAACTCATTTGAATTTACCTTTTGTCAGGGTCTTGCCACTGAAAACCTAGAGGCTACAACTCCACCTACTCTGTCTGGCCTGAGGGGCGGCCTCATGAGAAGGTCCTTAGACAGCTCCAACACCTACGTCTTTAATCCTAGCACCGGACTGCCTATCAACTCAAGTCCCGTAAGTCACACCCAAGCGTTTTCTTTAGGGGGCGACTCGAAAAGAAAGCTAATTTACAAATTTATAACATGGTTTGAGGGTAAGGATATGAAGTTTACATGTTTAAATGTTTAAACGAAAACAATTCTAAATTCGTTTACAAATTTCACATTTCAGTGTTATAAGAAGCTTTTTGTTACCTTTCAGGCACCTCTGCGGAAAGCCAAGACTGAGCAAGACTGTGCATCTTTACTCAAACCACGTTCTCTTCTTAAAAGGTAACTTATAAGAATCGGCATTTTGCAGTAAAATCACAGCATCCCATGCGTATTGCATTAGAATTTTTACTTTTTTGTAACACGGCAACAGCAACATTAGTTTTCAAATTGGCGTTCCTGAATGGCACTGAATTAAATCATTCCTAGGATTTAAATTAATGTTGGGCCCAAAATTGAATATGAACCCATTCCTTCTGACAGTTCACCCTCTTGCAATGATCTTGAGAACTCAAACACACCACTGTCTCAAGCTACGAGGGTATTCAGTACCAGTGCTCCGGCCTCAACAAGCTGCCTGTTGGGCAATTTTGAGGTAAATATGATAAAAATGGACATTACATGTGTTACAAAACCTCCCCCTTCCTATAGGGCAATTTTGTTTAACCACTTCACGTCTGATGATGTGTATAGCTGCAAAAGTGTTGTGGTATTCGAACAGGGTTGTAGTCGAGTCCCTGCAAGCCCGTTCACAAGTCCTTTTGTGAAGCCAGTCACAAGTCCCTTCATAAAGGCAGTCGCAAGTAACTGGATGAACAATAACAAAGGAATGCTTTTGTCAAAGCTGTTTTGAATAGCTTGTGATTTGAATTGGAACTGAAGGACTTGTGAAGGACTTGTGAAGGACTTGTGATGGACTTGTGATGGACTTGTGATGGACTTGTGATGGACTTGTGATGGACTTGGCAGGGACTTGCAGGGACTTGCAAGGGACTTGCAAGGGACTTGCAAGGGACTTGCAAGGGACTTGCAGGGACTTGCAGGGACTTGCAGGGACTTGCAGGGACTTGCAGGGACTTGCAGGGACTTGCAGGGACTTGCAGGGACTTGCAGGGACTTGCAGGGACTTGCAGGGACTTGTGATGGACTCGACTACATCCCTGTATTCGGAACGGATGATTGATATAACGAGCGAGGCCGGAATATGTCATCGACCCGCTCGCATCTTTGTTATAAAATACTAACCCCCAAATCACAGCAGAAGCAAATGGTTTTTTTATTTACCTTTCAGGCCGTGCAACTTAAAAGTACCTCCAGCGACTTGTAACTCGTTTTGTTGGATTGGGTTAAGAAATTACTCGGGGAAAAACTTTGCAGGACACAAATATGTTTAAAGCAATTTACAGTTTGAATATATATAGATATATATTATTTTGTTTGGACAGGAATCTGTCTTGAATGGAAGACTGGAGCCTCTAGGGACCATTGACGGCTTTACAGCGGAGATTGGAGCCAGTGGTTCGTTCTGTCCTAAACACATCATTCTTCCTGTGACTACCTTCTTCTATAGCGTGTCTGATGATGATGCTCCCTCTTCATATTTCGTAAGTCGGAGACATTCATGTTATTAGAAAATTATATCAACTTTATCAGAAATTATGCTTTTTAGGTAAAGTACATGCATGTATTTGCAGCTGTCCAAAAAGTTGGAGGTTTTTTTTAGTTTTTTTTTTATATTTAATGTTTTATTGATTGGCAAAAGCAATATGCTGTACATTGTAAAACTAAGCCCATTGACCGGGCCAATACGTGGAATTGTTTTTCACGATTCCGATCCGAAACGGGTTCAGGTCGACATGGGTAGAATACCCCAAACTTTTCGGACTAGCTCGCTGCGAGCCAATCGCTGAAAGATATTTCCAGCCTTGGTTGTTATGTGTTTATCTGTCATCCGTTTTGAATTTCGGAAAAACAAACGTGAACTGGTTAGGAGTCTATTTCAAAACTTAAATTTTACAGTTTTAACTTGTTTGTTTTCATTCTGCAGGGTTATATTAACCTTGAGCACCTCGGCAGGCGTGGATACCACATACCCAAATCGGGAACCATCCAGGCAGTAAGTTGTTAACTTTGACCTGACCTTTGACCTTTACTGTGACCTCACACATTCTTAATGCAACAGTGTTGTGAAAGAAACCCAGCAAATGGGTGCACAGAAACATGGAAAGAGGACGTTATTGTAAAATCAGATTATCCATAGTAACGTTTCCAGAGTAGTGTTAGTCATATGAACAGATTTAAGTCTTAGAAAATCTTAGAAAATAAAATGTGTAATTTGTTGTCCCCACCTTTTTTTAACAGACATTGTTTAATCCCAATAAGACGGTTGTCAAGATGTTTGTCATGCGGTATAACTTGGCCGACATGCCACCTAACTGCCAGACTTTTGCACGTCAGCGAATTTTCTACATGCCTAGTAGTGCACAGCTTACAGACGACTGCGAGAAGGAACTTCGTTATCTTATACACATCAGGTATGGGATGGCTTCAGCATTTTACTTGGGACTGGCCTGGGTTAGACTTGTGGCTGACTTGGATTTTGACTTGAGACAGACCTGGGATTTAACTTGAGACAGAGCTGGGATCTGACTTAGGACTGCCCTGGGATCTGACTTAGGACTGCCCTGGGATTTGACTCTGGACCGCCCTGGAATTTGACTTACATGTAGGACTGCCCTGTGATTTGACTCAGTACTGTCATGGGATATGACTTGGGCCTGACCTGGGATTTGACTTGCGACTTCCCTGTGATTTGACTTGAGACTGACCTGGGAATCAACTTGAGACTGACCTGGGAATCAACTTGAGACTGACCTGGGAATCAACTTGATACTGACCTGGGATTTAACTTGAGACTGACCTGGGAATCAACTTGAGACTGACCTGGGAATCAACTTGATACTGACCTGGGATTTAACTTGAGACTGACCTGGGAATCAACTTGAGACTGACCTGGGAATCAACTTGATACTGACCTGGGATTTAACTTGAGACTGACCTGGGAATCAACTTGGGACTGACCTGGGAATCAACTTGGGACTGACCTGGGATTTAACTTGGGACTGACCTGGGATTTAACTTAAGACTGACCTGGGATTTAACTTAAGACTGACCTGGGATTTAACTTGAGACTGACCTGGGAATCAACTTGAGACTGACCTGGGAATCAACTTGATACTGACCTGGGATTTAACTTGGGACTGACCTGGGATTTAACTTGAGACTGACCTGGGATTTAACTTGAGACTGACCTGGGATTTAACTTGGGACTGACCTGGGATTTAACTTGAGACTGACCTGGGAATCAACTTGAGACTGCCCTGGGATTCAACTTGAGACTGACCTGGAATTTAACTTGAGACTGACCCAGTATTTTAACTTAAGACTGACCTTGGATTTAACTTAGGACTGCCCTGATATTTAACTTAGGACTGCCCTGATATTTAACTTAGGACTGCCCTGATATTTAACTTAGGACTGCCCTGATATTTAACTTGAGACTGACCTGTGATTTGATTGACTTGACTTGAGACTGCCCTGGGTTTCAACCCGAGGCTGCCTTGGGATTTGACTTTTGACTTGTTAGGCACAAAATAATGCTTAACCAGTTCGCGCCGGATGACGTATATAAACGCAAAAATTTTCTCAAATTCAAAACGGATGACGCATAAACACGCCAAGTTCAAGTTCGGAAATGTATGTCAGCAGCGCGCAAGGCCGGAAATGCGTGGGTGTGCTTCCCGGCACTATCAGCCTAAACCCGCTTCGGATCAAGTTTAGTTAAAAATAATCCCGCCCGTCGGCTCGGCGATGTTAAAATAATCCCGGCGCGAACTGGTTAAGCTTAAGCCCAATGGTAAATCAGGTTAGGAGCAACAATTCCACGTAATTGTTATGCTAAGCAAACAGTGTACATCACATGGAGTTGTGGCTGGTAAACTGGTTTTACTAAAGCAGCTCTCTGAAATTAGCCCTGGAATATTAATCGTGGAATAGGGTTGACTAAAATGTGACTTGCATGAGAAGCCATTCAAGATAAATGTTCGTGTTCCCCTAACCTTAGCAAAGTCTGCCTTACAGGTTGCTGGCTAAGGAATTTTGTTTCAACAACTTATATTCCTGTAGGTTTCAGAGCTCGAAATCAGGCAAGATTTACCTGCACACGGACATCAGGATGATATTCGCCCGTCACAGCCCGGATTTGGAGTCAGCTCTGGGTACCTACGAACTTCGCTCTTTCACCGAGACCCCCACCAACCCGCGGTTCTCTCCAAAGAAGCGATAACGGTTCGCCCCACAACAGGTTTTTTGTTTTACCTCGAGATATTTATTTATTTAAGTCCACATCATGAATCGTGTATGAATTTCGTGGATTTGTATATTTTCATGAATTACAGATAGATCTTGTGATTTATTAATAATGCTCATGAAATATTCTTGATCCCTTGTATGCCCCCTTGTATGTCCCCTTTAGCATTATGTTTTGTGTGTGGATAATGAAGTGTGTGTGTGGCCTCTTGACATCCACAAGAGTCCGTAAATAGAGAACAAACCTCTTCTTTTTGTATTTCTCTGTCCCCTAGCAAGATGCCGTTAGTATTTGGAAAATTACACAATGCAATTTATTTGGCCCGTTAGTAATCCAAGAATCTTGAAGGGAGAGGAGACCATTTGTAGCCATCTCCAAAAATTAATCTACCAAATTATTGTCAAAAAGTTTACTTCTTGTAAAGATATTATCGACAATAAAACTCCCTGCAAAATTAGTCCTTCTGGCTTGCTGTCATTTTAAAGAAAACAATAATATAGAGGTTATTTCCAAAGATGTTTCAAGTGATACATTTTTGGAAAATTACGTTAGTAGTTGGTCTGTAATTGGGTGAATCCTTGAATGGGTGTGCGCAAGTGTTGACGTGCGCGTTGCGTGGTTGCTATTGTTCATCAGTGCGTAGCATCTTGTAGCTGCAATCTGCTCAATGAGAATATGTCTCAGATGCTGATTTCGGGCGCAATTCAAAATATTTTTGAATGTCGTCAAAAATTGTACCCGGTTAGTTTGTTACAAGTTACCTACCCTCTTTAGATTTTGACCACTTTTGCTGCTTCAAACGAAATGACAAAGTGTCGGCTTAAACTTTAAAAATTACATTGGGAAAATATTTTTTGTAGAGATTTTTTTTCTGGAAAGATTTAGTAAGGATTATCTGCATAAAATATTTTAGGATTTTGTTTGTTTTTGTTTTGTTAATTTATTTATCATTATTATTATTTTGGTAGCGCTGCTTTTAGCTTCGTGCAATAAAACACAAAGTACAAATTATTTATAGCATTTGGCATTTATTTCTTCTTTCGAACTCATGAAAAATGAAAGTTACAATCTGATATGCCACTTTGCAATTTATTTTTCTTTTACTTTTTTCTGATTAATTACAATATTTTTTACTTTCTATCATCGCTACTTTTACCTATAAAGAGACAGAGACATCTAGAAAAACAGACACAAATAGTCTGGCGCCCGATTCACCGCCGATCTTCATAGATGCAAACACTAGTGGCTACTTGGAGCCAAGCTAAGATGGCTGCTCAAGGTTGGCTTAATAATTAAAGAGCTTTATTATATGTGCGAAGCGCTCCAATATCAAGCATTTTCTGCCCATCTAATTAGCGAGAAGGCAATTTTAATTGTTTTGAGTTTAGAGTTGAATAGAGATTGGTTTGCAGTTGACATGTACAGTATTTCGAGATGATAAAATGGATAATATGTTTACATTTTTTAAATTGATACTTCTATTTATTTTTTAATTATGATAATGTAATTGTTAACAACAACAAAAAGAATAATGCACTGCCCAGTGCACATAATGTGACCCACCACCCCAAAACCAGGCTAAAGTTGAAATTTTTCATATGAGAGATTGTTATACCATTGGATTGCTATCGTTTTAAGCTTTAAAATGATACATCACATGCACCAGTACCGCTATGGAATGAAAAGTAACAATGCTTCCAAAAGTGACATTTTGTTGCCGTTCGCGGCAACAAGTTTGCTTAATTTGAGTAATAGCAGCGACAACAAAAATCAGGAGAAGACCGATATTATCACTTTCGGGGATTTTTTTAAAGGTTTAAACATGAACAGCCTATAAATTAGTGTTTTAACTAACGATTTATGGAGAAAAAAAACAATCGACCGGCAACACATTTTTTTTTGTACAATGCCATATCTCGAAATGGCATTTGCCGACTTTCGCCTGGTTTTGGGGTGGTGGGTCACATATGTGGCCTGATCAAGAGAAATGAGTCGCATGTCGTTATTGTCTTATCGGCGTATAAACCAAAACAACGTAAAGGTCATTTTTTTTTTGAAATTGAGACTAATGTAGTATTTACTCAATAAACTCTTCAATTATATATTCCTAAAGTATCTTAGCAGATTTTTGATGAGAAATATATATTTTTGAGTGATTTTCAGCACCACTGGGAAAATGACATGTGACTCGTTTCCCTTGATCAGGCCAATCTCCCTGCACGCCAACATTAAAAATATAATGCTACAATTTTGTCATTGAATTGTAAGTTACCGTGATTAGTTTGTAGGGAATTGTAATTGGTTGGAATATAGTAAGACTGAAGTCATGGTTGTAAAGGACTAGGGTCACAAAGTCCAATTCCCTGGCACCGCTTAAAATCACACTATTTTTGCTTGTATCCAAAATCCAACACCATGGCCACATATATTGATGACGTTGCGCAATTTTTAGTGCAATGCATCATGGGGGAAGTAGGTTTCACTGCCACAACTCATATACACATTTGACTTGAATTCTATTGTGAAAAATAGATAACTTATCCATGTACATGTATTTCTTCCATTGCAGTTGAAGAAAAGCACGCGACAATTGTCGTTGTCGGGCAAATAATCAAATGGCTTCAGCGTAACCGTGTGGTGTTGCAAAGAGTCGCAACAAATATGGCGTATAAAGGTGAACGAGGAAATTGTCTGAAGCGGGGTTTGAACCTGTGACCCGCTGGATTGCTGTTCCAGTGCTCAACCAACCGAGCTCTCCAGCTCTGAGTTGTGGTTCCTGATTTTGTCAGTTTATTTGTGACCTGTTCCAACGAAACCCGGACAAAGTCGACTTTTTAGTTTTTCAGATTTTACTTTGTTCAAATTCTCTAGGTTCTCAGCTTTAAAATGATGTATCATTTACATATGTACCCCCACCCTATCTTCCCTGGGGTCTGGATTTAGTGATAAAACCCTGACAACCTAATTATGAGATAAACAGCTTTGAAGTTTAGAAAATTTTACAAAAATGTTTCACAAAATTGACAAAAAAACACACTTATGGTAGACGGATTTTGTTCAAATTTGAGGAGATTGTAGATTAATAGTGAGTGACTTAGGAAAACCTAAAACCTCAAAATGGTAAAATCCATCCCGAAATGACTTCAGGAGTACATTGTAACAAAACACATTGTGCGACTTTGTCCGGGTTTTGTTGGAACAGGTCACATATGCTCACGGGGAAGTAGTCAAAAACCCACAACAACAGGACAAATTTGGATGGAATCACTTAAGCTTAAAAGAACAAATTACAAAATGTTTATCATACTTACAGTAATTGAATATACCTATAATTTTTGTTTCCTGTGGTTAAAGGTGCATGCTATGTGAAATGTTAAATAAAGTGTATTTATATTAGCATTAATTGATATCAAAGATTTTTAATTTATCTGGAAGTAAGAATAAAGTATGTATTTATTCATATGTAGACCTTAAATGAACTGAAACGCTTCGTTTGTGTCATTCATTTGTGAGCTACGGATTTGACAACACGAAGCAATTCGTTGCGCAAAATTGCCAGAGTTGTAATGCGTTCAACTTTTGCGAACTCGCAGCCGAGAAAACTTGCCCTGACATCACAAATTCTTGTCACAAATTCATGCAGCAATGCCAAAACCATGTCCTTAAAGTTAATCTTCTCCGGACTATGGAAAACCGTTCAAATCCTTTTCTAGTGCAGACGTCTTACTACCTGACCTTCAAGCTAGCCGGGTGCCTGGTTGGAATCCGATAGAGTAGCAGGTACCACAAACAAAAATCCAAATTGATTTTATTTGTCTTGCTACAGTTTTATTTCGTGTATGAAAACCGAAGTCCGAGATGACGACGCACATCTTGCATATAAAGCCTGCTCAGTCATCATCTGAGAAGAATTCATCCTCGGTATTATAGACCTTGTCATAGACCTTGCAAGCGTAACATTTCCTCTGCAAAAAGAACATGGCAAATGTAAAAAAGGACAGATTATTGGGCTGGAGGGATGGTTTGCCCCTAAGCCCCCCCCTCTAGATCTTCCACTGCTCATGGTAAAGTACTTGTCTTCATACTCTTAGGAATGTACCGTAGGGCACATGGTCTATTCCGCATGTTTCAAACTGTTATCTTATACATTTTTTTTTTAAATAGAAAAATCACCCCCGTTGTTTTTCTGTGCAGTTTTCGCTCAGTCCGTCTCATTTTTCCAGAACACCTCACAACAATTTATGCTTATTCTGTGCCCTAGCCCTAGCCCTAGCCATCTAGCTGACCTTGACATCCTTCCAGCAGTCTCCACAGTAGATGAAGTCGCATCCCTTGGTAGGGCATTCCTCGAAGTTGGATTCCTCATAGTCCTCACAGATGAGACATTTACGCCGTCCCAGTTTACCGTACGCCATCCAGCCGCACATCCAGCGAGGGCAGTGGGTATGTAGCGTCTCCATTGTGCCAATCTTTTCCTGATACACAATTGACAGGCTGGAATTCTTAGTCGCACTAGACTAATTATTTCAACGCTTTGAATTAAGTACATAAAAAGATAAAACAAGGGCGACTATGTAAAATGATTACATTTGTTCGAAATGACTCGAGTAATCATGTGCATAGAGTTAAGTTGACTAGGGGCCAATTTCATGAAGCTTCTAAGCACAAAAATTTGCTGAGCACAAAAGTGCCTTGCTTAGTAAAAATAGGTTACCAGCCAAAACCTTTGGTGCTTTTCATGCTTAGCAAAAAACCAGCTACATATCAGTCACAAAGAATATACATCACCTGAAAATTTGGTTTGTAATCCTATTTTTGCTAAGGAAGAATTTTCATGCTAAGCAATTTGTGTGTACTTTTGAACCTACAATCTCCTGATTGCCCTTCTGGTGCTCTACCAACTGAGCTATCCAGCCCTAGGTTGACAGTTACAATCACAATTTGATATTGGTTAAAACCTTTGTATACTTACTGCCAACTTTTGCTCCCTGGCGAGTTGTCTCATCTTCAACCGCATGTGTTTTAGAAAACCCATTCTTTTCTTCAGTGTCTCGTTGTAAAGAAACAGCACGCGCTGCTTTTCTTTCTGTTGTCACAACAAAATTTAAAACTTGGAAATAATAATTGATAGAAATAATTGAAATATGAAAATCTGTTACTCAAAAACTAAACGCGAGTAATTGTTTTTGTTTAACATCTCTTTCAAAACTGAGTAAATTTCTGTATTTCTCAAAAAAATACATATTTAACCAACAAAAATTGTTTCTGGGCAAAATTCAAAATGGCTCTTAGATCGAATCGATTTGTTTCTACCTTTGGGAAGAAGTACGCACAGATGAGACGCCTTAATCGCAGGCCATAGGCTTGAAAGTACAACAGCAACCAGACAGAACCAAGAACACTGCAGATCATTACTATCGTATGCTGATCCGGTGGGGTAGGATTGGGCAGACATTCTAGAATTCAAGCAATAGTTTGCATTCAAATTAGAAATAACAATTATATATATATAAATATATATTATACGTATATATTGTTTTTTTGTGGTTTTTTTTTTTTTTTTTTGGGGGGGGGCATTTATCAAATTTTCCTCAAGCAACTATCAAGTGCGGGCTTGGGCTAACTATTTTCACTGCAACAAATTTTTTTAAACTTTAAGCTGGCCTCAGGTTAACCAGCAATTTGCTTGCGCCGTGGCGAAACCTTTAGTATCGAGTAGAAAAACAATGCTCAGGTCACAAAACTGAGAAATCGTGTGATTCTCTTGAAACAATTGGCATCTGTTGATTTTGCATTGACTAATGCCCATCGTCTTAATATCATCTTAATTATTCACTGTGTGAAACCAGCGAATCTAGGTTAGCCGCTTATTTAGCTGGTAACAAAAGCCGTGTGCATCATATGTGTACAGTTTGCTATCACGCATTGTTATCACTTTATTCCCGATTGGATGTATTTCGTGATCAATATTAGCCCCAAAATCAAGCCTAAAAATTACAGAGTACTTAGAGATAGAAGAATGGATTCATGATATGCCTACGTTTGTTCGTAGTCATCTTATCCACGGAATGTTGCTGGTCGAACGCTCTCAGAATCTTTTTGAAGAGTTTAGCGATGATCCCGTCGCCTAAGACAGCAATTTGCAGGATATGCTCTCCTGTATCAAGAATAGTTCATAATATTTCAGTATTATAGGGAATCCAATTTGTATAATATCTGGCAATTATTTCGGCAGGTTTTACCATGCAACTATGTACACTGTATTTGGGTACATTTTACCAAGTACAGGCTGTCCCACAATATGATTAGTTTCTATTGATGCCGAAAGTGTTTCAATTTTTTTCAGTCCACCATGAAAATCAATGAGGTTAGGTTCGTTGTTTTAATAATCAACTTTGGCATACTTGACAATTTTAGAGCATGAAATTTCAGACCGGTCAAACTTGTTTGAAAGAAGCAAAATTATTCTCTCGTCTGTTATTCCCTCCTCTTTCTAACTGTTATGGCTGTCCATGTCATTATTGATTATTTATGACCCTCTAATCATAAGAACACCAACCCTAACCACTAGGCCACTAAACAAGCTAACCTTTAAAGCTATATTCCACATGACTGTGTCGTTTGATAAGATCCATCATGGTGAAGAAAAGACTGTCGAAAAAAATCAAGATGACCGTCACTATCACCTGCATCAGGAGTCTGATTGTACCTACAGCCTTGCCAACAAAAACACACAAAAAACAAGCCAATGATCAAGAACAAAAGGAGATAAAAACAGCATCTTTTTGAATAGAAATCCTCAACAAAACTTAATAGGGGTTTCTGTCCCGTAATTTTCCAATTGGGCTACAAAACGTGGTTTTAACAATATGGTCTTATCTGAAAAGTTAACATTTAAATGTAGGATAGGAACCGTTTTTGTGTAATTTCTGTTACAGTCGCACTAAAGCAAATTTCTGGAGTCTGTAAGTTGTGACGTACGTGTTACAAGTGTCGCACTATACCACAATGAAGTTTATAGCTACTAACTCACTTGAATTTCAGGTATTGGCAGGAGCAACTATAACCTAAAGCTTGTATGGGGTCAATTCAGTGTGTTTTACTTAAACATTTATAGCAACGCTGAAATGTAGAAGTACTGAAATAAGCCAGTTTGGTATTTGAAATGTGCACAACAAGATTCGACCATCGTTTTTTCGGGGATAAACGCGGCAGATAAATGTACACCAGGCTATTGGTTGTGCAATGACCCATCTTGATTATAAAGATCCACTCTCACCATGGATTTCTTCTCCTCCCGTCTTAGTTTCCAGCGAGCCGCTTCGATGATGTCGTTGGACTCTCCTTTCTTCTGAGGAAGAAGGGTCCTCTTATTCTGTAGAAATCAGGACAAGCAACCAAAAAAAAAAAATTGGTGATAAATTTGCGTTTGCAATGGTTACATTTGATCTAGGAACTTGTGATTTCGAAACATTGAGGTACGAACATGGTTGTAGTAAATCAGTCAAGTCCTCGCAAGCTATATTGTTATAATTTCTTGTGACTTTTAATTTTTGTAGAGCTTACCTGCCTCCGTCTTCTGGCATCGAGTTTTCGGAAGTAAACCGTCAGGTAGACGTTGTCGAAGCTGATGTTGTTCAGATACTGGGAGCTGTATTTGCTGGCACTGCCAAGGAAGCAACAGAAGAAAAAAGATTCCAAACGGACGTTAGTATATTATACAAAAATGTACTGCTTTAAGTGGTGTAGTATACAAATATAACATGATTTGAGGGTGGGTAGTCGATATTAGATCCACGCGGTATTAGAAGTTGACAAACTAGTTCCAGAGACGACAGGCAGTTAGTTTGCCACTGCGCGGCAGCTTCTATTCATTCCTGCTGTCGTGCTTTCTTGCGTTCTACTGGACCCAATGAATGTCAGGCCCAGAGGAGAGCGTCTGTCCTGGGCAAGCATTTGCTACCTTTTCCCATCTGTCTCGGCACTTAGCGTCTGTTTATCATGATGGTTTTCAATAATATTCAGCTACCAGCAATGCAGGGCTTTGGGGGGCATCCTGCATATTGTACAATTTAAAGTACTCTTGGTTTAAAACCAATTGGCAGGGATTGGAACTCGCCAAAATATTTATGAGCTTGATTTTAAACTGTATATCTTATTTTCATGATCACATTAATTAATCCCTTGTTCTGAACACAATTGTTATCCACTTCACCTTTTAAAGACTAGGATGAACGAAAACGACAGGAAGATCTTGGCCAGAGCTGTGATGGCGTCAAACCACTGCTGGCGGACTCTCATCTCATACGCCATCCTGGCCTGAAGCTCACTGACAGACGTGCCGTTCAGAATGTCTGGGAACTTGGTCATCTGGTGGTCAAACACGCAACAAACTTGCAAAATAAATAAACCAATAAAAAAGTCAAGGTATATAATATGAATAATGCATATTTATATAGTGCATGCATCCCGCAGACAGGTGATCAAGGTGCTACATCATTATTACCCTGATTATTTGGCTGATGCAACATTCAAAATACCATCTTGGCTTCCTGAGGAGTATACAACTCAATGCTGCCATTTTGGTGCAAAGCAGCTACATCCAACAATAACCGTCTCTGTCATCACAGGTACCCATTTACTCATGGGTGGAGGCAAAGAGTGACAAAGTACCATGTAAAACCCCAAAGTGCATTTGAACCCACAACCTGCAGTATTACCTGCAGACCACAAATTCAATGCTTCAGACCAGCACTCCACATTATTATGTCCCTTGCTCATTAGGCCTCAAAGACCATTAGCTTGACGCTGCCATTTTGGTGCAAAGCAGCTAAACAAAATTGATCACAATAACCATCGCTGCCCCCACAGATTCCCTTGGCTGTAGAGAAGCAATTGTTGTAATGACAACATCTCTTGCCCAAGGACACAAGCACAGCAACCCACAACCCACAGCTGCATGGTATACCAAGCGGTCTTGAGCTTAATGTGCCAGACCATGTCAGTTACTGCTCTCCACAAACTGCCTCCGTCCACTTACTTGCCAGCGGAGGTCAACCTTGAAGTTGCTATCAAAGGAATGGATGCCGCCTCTGAGGGTCAGGTACATCTCGCCTAGTTCTGAAGGGGGTTCAGGAACTAGATTGCAGATGAACCGGAATACTGCAATGAAGCCAAGTAAAGAGAAAGTCTCATCAATTTGACCTATCGCTGTTTGCGAGATAGCCACATCCCCTTAGACAACTTTGCACATGTGCACATACATGTATGGTGCATGATCATTGCATTGCACACACACTCTCTCCAGCAGGATGCCAGAGTTGTTTCAGAATTCTGAGACAACTTTTCTCAAGGCACGTGTACAGTACAGTACAGGCAGACTTTCATACAATGCCCATTGGTTACAGAAAGGGAAAACTTCACTTTTCCATTTTCTAGTCACTCTTCATATAACGTATCTGAATTGCGGGATCCCTGCTGACCTAAACTCACCATGTTTACGAGAACAGGGAAGCACACAACAATTATGAACAGACCAAAACCACAATAGATGGGTTGGCCAATATTTATCTGTAGATATTATAACATATAATATTTAAAGTTACAGGGCGATTTTTACAATGCAAATACTAATTTTCAGGGCAGAATTAATCCAGTGCTCAACGTGGCTTTTTACCGACAACTCTGGATGCCCTCTGCTGATTTTCTTTGTTCGTAACAAACTTTTATAACAAACAGTACGCTTGTCCAAAGTTGATGTTAAATTGAAGCCGATTGGCCAGTCTTAAGGCCCTTCTTCTTCATTCCAAAGATTCTGTGCCAATCAAAAGCGTTGTTTAAAAGTCGTCTGCTCTTATTCCTCCATGATCAGCTTAACATCCTTCTTCACAGGTAAACAAACACCTCATAGACTTTGCTTGAGATAAGGGTACACACAAAACACTATACATGTACTCTGGGCACATGCACAGCATTTGAGAACCGAGGATGGAATATCTACTTACAGTTGACCATGTTGCACATTTTTTGAAATCGCAGAGGCAAACAGAAGAGTTTTTGCACGAACCCTTCTCTCCTCTTCAGACATTTCTCTTCCATTTTACTGAATTCACTTGTGCATTTTTCGATTCCGTAATCAAACAATTCTGCAAAGTTTATAAAGATAAATTTGTTTTGTTATCAATTACCTGTATGTTTTGGTTTTAATAACGGTTTAAACAATTAGTCTATTCAATTTTTCAATTCAGTCATTTGGTCTTAAAAACTGTATCATTCTGATAAAAGCTTCAGGTTTCTCTGAACAGAACATGATCGAAACAGACTAAATAATAGGTTTTATCTTGTCAAGTTGTAAAATGGGGTAATCGCAAAAGTAGTGTAGACTCGTGATTCCAGAACATCCTTGTTTAAGTCAAGTTTCTTCAGTTGCAACAGTTTTATGTTAAAGTAACATGTTTCAGAAAATGTTTCGGAAAACAGCCTTACGGTCGCATCTCTCGATATTCCTGAAGCTGTAGGTCTTCTCCACTTTTTTCGGAGTTTGCTTCCCGCCGAACTTTCTCTTCTTGCCTCCGGTCGCATCATCGCCTTCCAGCTCATTCTCAAAATCTAGGAATTCCTGTTGGACTTCTTTGGCCGAGCGCTCAATTTCTTCGCTCCGGGCCTGTGATTTGTATCAAACACGGGTAACAGATTATGTGACACATTGAGCTTAGGAGCTATGCAGCTTTGTAAAACTTTTTAAAGATGTTAATTTTTTTAAAGATGTACTGTTTAAGCTAACGTTGAGTTTCACCCCAACCTATGAATATATATTCTTAACTTGGTAAATAAAACCACAAATGTTAGGAAAAATCTATTTACAAATTATTTATGGCCCCACATCAATTCCAGTATTTTTAAAGAACATCAAAAGCCTGTTTTCAGTGGGCTGTATAATCCAAAATAATTTTGAGAAAAATTATTATTTTTGTTAAATTGAAAATTTCTTTAGAGGAACTAACTCGAACCAATTGCACTGTACAGATTTAATAAAAAAGTAGGTTTTTTTACATAAAAGAAGTTGTTGCTTTTTGGAAGGGGGGGGGGGGGGCTGGAAAGGGGGGCAGGCACAGGCACAGATCTAGCCTTGATCAGACAGGGGAGGGGAGGGGGGGAAGTGGTCAGGGGAGTCCGACTCCCCAGAACATTTTGAAATCTACAATACCTCGTTCTGCATTCTGAGGCAGTTTGCGAATACATTTAGGAACTTTGAAGTAATTTTTGCCCCATTTCGGAAGTATTTTATTAGTCCAGCCAATACCCCCCCCCCCCATCCCCCCCCCCCCCATCCCCCCCCCCCCCCATCCCCCCCCCCCCCCACCCCCCCCCCCCCCCCATCCCCCCCCCCCCCCCCCCCCCCACCCCCCCCCCCCCCCCCCATCTTCGATTTTGCCACTGGGGTTTGTCCTACAAGAAATATCTGTTTGTTATGTATATCCCAAATCTAACTTTCTTTCCTACCAGATGATAGACTCATAAATAAATGATTAACTTAATATCTAATCTTGGATCATAATGATCTCATCCCATATTCAAATCCCAACTCTCATCTTCCTACCCCAATATCCGTAAAGGCAATCTTGAACGGCTTGTTAAGCAGGGAGAATAGTTCTTTGCTGTGGTTGAACGTCAGCGATGCCGTGCATTGGATGGCCCGAGCAGATTCCTTGGAATTCAACACAATGTTTTTGACAGGACCTGATGGAAAGATTCAAATATAAGAAAAAAATTAAAAGCAGAAAACAGGCCTGTTTTTTAAGGGCAGAAATCCAGTGCTCAACGTGGCTCGTTTTTACCGACAACTCTGAATGACCTCTGCTGATTTTCTTCGTTCATAAAAAAATAAAAAGATAGTCTTTTCCTTTGCCAACTTTATCAACACGACACTGCACACACAGTCATGTAAACCACGTTCTTATACACATAAACAATATGCGAAACCCAGTATTTGTTTATTCTCCCCTCAAAGAGCCTTTTGGTCATTCTGATTGGCCAAAGTTTTAGCACATAATTTGCTAGTACTTTTCAATTGGTCAGATCTATTTTTTTTTATTAATCAAAGCCTTTCATACAACTCCCACTAATGTTAAGTAAATTCTTACAAACCATTCCTCTTGGCATGGGTAAACAAGATTAAGAAAAGGTTTCTGTGTTTTAGCGTATTGCCTACAAGTAAAACAAAATAACACAAAAACCAACACTGGTAAAAAGCAGGGGATTCATAGTTTAAAGTTTTGTGTTCATTCTGTATTCAAATTCCACTTTTCTTGAAAACTACAGCAGGTGCCGTAATTTCACAGGATGCTTGAGATTGTTATTCACCGTACACATAATGTTACAGTGAGTAAGATAATTCAGTAGGTTTGCTTTATGTTTGCAAAATGTTACCCTTTAAAAGGACAACCCATAATTGTACCACTTAGTAACAGAACGAAAGCGAACGAGGCAAGGAGACTTCTCCCGTGACGGCTGAAGAAGTTTGGCAGGACGAGGATCATGATGCACCGTAGCTGGAGCGACAAGGCGAAGCCCAACCCCAGCAAAAGGGTGACGACCACACCGAACGATTCACGCTCATCCTCTGTTAGGGCCGTGATGTTATTGATCACGGAGAAATGGAGGGCTGTTACACAAATCATAAAGAGAGAGAAAAAGGGGCAGTTCTTATATAGAGAGAATGGAACTTGTAGTGAAAAGAATGTTGATATTTTTCTTGATTTATCATCTTAATGAAGGTCAATCGTTTCAAAAATGTTTAAAAGAAACATTTCAAATTGTGTACATAACTTTTTCTCAACTCTCCATAGACTTTGTATACACAACCGCTGAAGTGGCTTCAGGATACTTTTACATCATTTCCCCGTCAAAAGCCTCATCATGATTTTATGAGCTTGTAACAAATTATAGTCCCTATGTGTTATGAAGAAACACCAAATTAATCATGCAGATATTCAACATAATTATCATCACCAACTAACTTTTTTTAAATGAAATTTTTGTTAAATTGTCATGATTTTAGGCATGCGGATTGTCCTTTTCTTCCCTAGTAATGGAGCTATAGCTAGCTCCATGGTAATACCCAATAAGCACTTCAGACTCTATTGTACCTATAACACATCCTCTAGATATCTGAAAATAATACCAAGTTTCAGGAACACAATGACCAACACAAAAGAAGAGGGTGGGAACAACTCTTTTTGGAGTGGTTTTTACTCTGAAAAAGTTTATTTGTCACGACTTGCCTGCGCCGAGGAGACCTCCGAAGGCGAACCCCAAGACCGCCTTGATAATAACAAACTTATGGCTGTCTCCCCAGAAGATGCCGTACAAACACGGACAGTAATTCTGAAGGCACCGCTTCGTAGCTGGGAAAAGGAGAAAAGAACACCATTTAGAGCAAGGACCAGACATCTCTGATAAGTTTAAAAGACAATAATAAAACAGTGGTTGAACATTCATTCATAAAATACAGATGTAAAAATACTTAAATTAACATAATAAAAGAAGATTAGGCCCTGTATGGAACCATTTTTAATTTGTTTTACTTACCCGGCACGCATTTATCGAAGAAACCCACGAGGCAGCTCATTTTATGCCGAATATATTCTACGGTGTCTATCAGAACAACACAGTTGCTGAGCCCTAACTTAATTTATTGATGAGCGTGTCTACAAAATGAGCAAAATACTGGAATAAATATAATGGCAAAACACGCGACGCCGACCGGTTGTGCATACAATTTGAAATTTACCCCGCGTGCGAAGCGAGTTTCACCTACGCGCCGCGTGTGGCCGACCAACGCGTGCGCGCGTGCACGTGCGTGTGCGCTACTAAACTAATACCCAAAAGAATGTTTTACAACTATTATGGAAGAAAACTGTACTGTTTTCCCTAAAGCCAGACAAAATGTTTGCATTTTAACCCTGAGGGACCCCGCGTGACATCTATGTCACATTATTTTTGTGTGACATAGATGTCACGCGGGGTCCCTCAGGGTTAAAAGTTTATTTTTACTTATATATGTAATATATATCATATACCCCACCTATCTTCAAACCAAATAGCTACACATATTCATTCTTGCCAAATTTATTTGAGAGATCTCGAATGTCATTCAGTAACCAATAGGCCAAAATTAGGGGATTCAGTTTGTTTGATTTGTTTCTTATTGTTTTGATTTGTTTCTATATAAACGTTTGCTGAGTTCCTTCAATCTTACGTCGTTAGTTTGAAAAAAGAAGAAGCAAAAACAACGAAACTTGGGCTGGTCTACGTCACCTATTCGAAACAGGTTTGAAACCTACTTGCGATTATGCGAAAGTCAACTTTTAGTTTTGGGGCGCGGCGCGCCGCGGCGGTACTATGCGACACCGGGTCAAACGAAGATTTTACGTTTGAAGCAGCAAAAGTTCTTCAAATCTTAAATACTAGTGTTGCTTGTCAACTGTATGTTTTCCCGGCTATTTAAAAACATTTGTCAAATAAATTCACTAACTCTCACAATAGTTTTCTTCCGAGAAACAAAAATGCATAGACCTACGCTTTTACTTTATATCCAATTTAGACATTTATCATTCAATTTCAACGTTTGGTCACTCTTTTTAAATACCGTGTCGATAATATTTGTCATTAGTAGGCCTATATATCAAATTCGTCTAAGCTGTTGCCGAAAAAGCAGTATTCACATATTCCCACCCCCCCCCCCCCCACTCCTCCACCCCCGAGTCTCCGGACAGCTGAGCAAAGTTTTTTTATTGCAAAGAAACCCGAAACTCCCGAGAATCGGTAGTATTGGTGTAATTTCAAATGAAGTGGATAGCGAGATCCGCCTCTGTATATAGACCTATCTCGAGTAAGCTTTTATTTGGTTGGGTAATTTTTGGATAGCTACAAAAGGTATAAATTACCTTTAAATACACCCACAAAAATTGCAAGAGACCTAGTATAAAACTGTGGGAAAAACATAATAAAAGGTAGGACACCAAAACTACTTAGTTTTACATTTTTACAATTGTCAATTCGCCGTGTGGTGTTTTATTTGTAAACAGTAACTGTTTTTAAACTGAAAGTTGTATGGATGATTTCGTTTATATGTTGACAGTATTCCGGTATTGATGACGCACACGTTTGAATTATTTTTATCCAAATATGACGTGGGATACGTTAAATTTGACCGTTTACCATGACCATTCATTCTATCTATATTCAGCACCGAAACCACCCTTTTCGTTTTGGTTTCGCAAACAGTGGAATACCGGTACCGTTGATGGCGCTATTACTATAGGGCGCATTATTGAACTGGTACTCTTTAGAGTACTAGTTCTAGTTGTATATGAATTATGCCGGTGTGAAATGTGTTTACCAGCCAAAAACTAAATTTCCGGTTTTGAAGTCGAGTAACATCGATAACAAAATTATCTCCCAAAACCGCAATATCATCGGAAAACATGTGGAAATATCGGACATTCGACAATTGATTAAGCGACAACATCTCGAATTGTGTAAACGACCAGCGGAAAAGTAGTAATGAGGCAGTTTTCTTCGGTCACATACATTTATGTTGCGATAAAAAACATTTTGACTGTTCTGCTCTAATCCTGTGTTCGTCGCGTCTGGTCAAGAACTGAAGCGTATACTGGGCCTACGGAATAGTCAGGTACCCGTCTGTAGTGGTATCGGCCCCCTTTGGAAAGATGGCGGACGCTGCTGCCGTATCGGCAGCGGCCAAGCCGCCGAAATTAGCTCTTGAACGGGATAGAGAACGCACCATATCGGGAAATAGTCGTAAGTATTTTGCCTATATGGGGAATAGGCCTAACGAGTAACGACAATTTTCGTTAATTGCAGAATAGGTCGGGGCGGACATCCAGGAACTTTCATTCTCACGCGTCACTCATACACCGCTGGTTGTCATCACGTGACTACCGACCTGTGACGTATGTCCGCCCCGACTATAGGCATAGGCCTACTTCGCCACTCAAAAATAACCCCCTAAAGGCCTAAATTGTGGGTTAATGTTGTGAACTAAGTACGGTGAATTCATGGCCGGCTACAACTTGGAAGGGTGGAGGTACTATTATTATTATTATTATTATTATTTTCTGGTAATGAAACCAAGGATCCTTCAAAAGCGCTTAAGGCACTGTAGCTCGTAAGCCAGAAGCAACCCGTAGACAGAGGCTGTGTCGGCCAGGAACCCCTTCTCTTAGCGATAAGTGTTTTGGGTTCTTTTACGTGCATTATACAATTATACATTATAAATTATACAACACACGAGACCTACAACTTTACGTCCCATCCGAAGGACGAAGCAATAGTGGTTTAATTGCCTTGCTTAAGGACACACGTGTCGACACCGGGACTCGCGCTCTGCGGAACAGAAAACCAAGCTCTTAACCGTACGGTACGGTAAAGGTCAAAAGAGGGCGGTATTTACTATTTTATTTAGCGCGGTGGAGTTACAGTAAAAACGGTGCAACACAAAACAAACAGAGGCTGGCAGAAAAAGTCGCAAGTACAGTGGCTACTCTGTTAGCGGCTGGCTATGCAGCAAGATGGACAGTGATGGAAGGTGTACGTTGATGGCAATCAAGCGTGACCACATAGCCGGCTACGAAGTAGAGAAGAGAGGAGCAGCGGGGTATTCTGCAATTCTGAGATTGGCAAATAGTGGGGGGGGGGGGGGGGGGGGGGGGGGGTGGGGGGGGGGGTGGGGGGGGGGAGTGAATTGCCTGATGCAACTGGAGTGGTTGTCCGCACTGCACACCGTGGTTTGAATTTACATTTGAGGTTCAAATTAAACTTACATCGACGTATCAAATGGTACCAACATTTTTAGAGAAAAATAGGAACTTTAGGGGGGGGGTGGGGGGGGGTGTTTAAAAAAGATGCAACTTTAAAAAGGATGTGGGCAGAAAAGAGAGAAGAACAAGATCAGCATTGGTCTCTGTGCGCGGCGGCCGGTCGTAGGAGGGCACTTTTTACCTACCAGTCATATTTCCTATGGGTGGTATAATACAATTTCGCCCTGCATTCCTCATTATTTGATACTTGTACATTGTATATCAGTGAAATTGCATTGTCTATTTGCTGACTGTGTTTTTATTAATTAACCCTCCCTCTATGAGCACAATTAACTGTATGGCAGTGGTACATGCCAAATCACTCCAGCTGCACTACATTGAAGGATTCTTTACATGTGCAATGAAGAGCACTTCTGTAGTTACTAAATGAGCATATGTTTTGCTTACACAGTGTATAAATACACAATGGCCTCATAGCATGAAAAATATGATTTTCTTTAAGGCGGCTTTTGAAGTGCATTGGAGTGTAAACAAGAGAAAGGATTAAGGTTCACATTAAGAAAAACAAAATTGACCACGCCTTCAAAATTTTAGGCAAAAATGGTAATTTACGACTTAAAAGGTAGAATACACCATTGGTAATTGCTTGAATTATCATGAATGGGTGGATTTGGGGGGTTGTATTTTGTAGTAAATATCGTTTAACTGACTTGTTCAAAGTTTTACAATCATTGATGCCAAGAAAAAAACAAGAAAAACAGTGTTCATTTTCAACTGGCATAGTAGTTGTTGTTCTTGGTTTTTTTCGCGATCACCGAACAATTACACAATATCTAGCGCAATCATTTTGGCCGATGCTTAGAATCATTATTTACTTTAAAATTAGTAGGATATTTCATAATAATTCGGTAGTAAAATTGTTCGTTATCTGCAAATGATGTATCTTACTTTTAAGGGAAAAGAGGAGTCTGAGAACTTACGATGCAAGTTGCAGTGATTTCATTGAAACTAGTGTACTGACACAGGTTCTAGGAGTGCAGTTGTGGCAAGTTAGTGTACGTACAAGTATACATGTTATTGGCCTCAATTGTAAACACCATTCAGGATTCAGGATTTCCTGATAGATGTACATGTACCATTATGTACCGGTACATTTGTATTTTCAAAATTTAATTAAACTTGATAGTCAAATAAGAGGGCCTGATATTTCAATTTTAACAAGATCTTCTTCAGAAGCAAAATGGCTGTGTACATGAAACAAACATGAGGGGGACACACAAGCATGATGTGCATGTATAACGGGGTTAGGAAGAGAAACCCAAAAGACGGATAACAGAAGTTGACAGTGTGTACTCCACATAAAAACATAAATACAATCATTTCTTTTGTACAGTATGTAATCATCATTTACTGCATCCAATAAAAAGATTTTTGAAGCCAGTTCCTCTTTGTTTGTCTCTGTTTTATGACCATTACCCACCTTCCACCTGCACTTGTAAATTGATCGGTCTTTTCCAACAATTGATTGAAGCTACAAGTGCTGGACAAAAACAAAATACCAAACAATAATGAGAACATGAAAATGTGTAAACATCCCTTTGGCAGCTGAAAACCCCTATGGATGCCTCCCTGGTTAGGTTTCAGGTCTACACTTACGTTTACACAGCAGACTGAAGAAATAATTGCGCCGCGCTTTGTTTACACAAATTCCCTTTCTACAATCTCCACCCGGCTCCCATAGGAAAGCGCACATGTAAACAAAGAATGACGTCATTACGTCTCGAGTATATTCAGCCAGAACTGTACACGTACTGTGTACAATGTACAGTATGTGTACATAAGACTGTATTCAGGCAAAATGGTGCACCATATAATATAATTGTTCACTTGAAGTTGATGAAAAAAATATGAAATTTGGCACATAGTTGGAGTATGTCGTGAGAGAGATATTTGGCTATAGGGCCATCGCTGATTAGATCTTTGAACCAAAAAAAATAGGTAGAATAACAAACAATGGCAGCCATTACAAAAATGTTGAAAATTAATTGTTATTCTACCTATATTTTTTTAAAGGACAAATCTGCGATGGCCCAATAGCAATATTCTTCTCGTGTTAATATGGGTCGAAGCATTAATGCCTTGCAGTGGACTACATGTACATGTAGTTACCCATCCTAACCCCATTCATATTGTGAAGAGATCAGATTGTCTTGTTTCAGTGCGAGGGGCTGGTTCTTCCACCCTTTACTCTGTAGCACACACCTCAAATACAGTAGCTGTTTTATAATGGGTGATTTGCATTAAAAACAAAATTCGATGCTTTTATTATTTGATTGAACAATTTTGTTTACCATTTTGTCTGACTAATGTATGAATGCACTCAAGCTGTCGTGTTTATTATTTCATGAAATATAAAACCATTGAAAATTTGAGAAGAAATCTGTGTTGTATCATAAATGGGCCCAGTATACCCAATACAATGTATCGTATTTATGTGTACGTGTACATGTACTTTGTACCAGTACTCTATAAATATCACTAGCCCAGCTCTGCATGTCATATGCTTTGCCTTGTCACCTGTTTCAAAGTCCATCTGTTGTCAGTACATTTTACATCATGTGAGCATCTGTGTGTGGAGATTCTATTGACATTGTGTGCTGTCTTGTGTTGAAGGGATGTACATTCAATGTAGTATGTGGGCGTCGAAGTGCAGTACAGTGCAAGTCCACATCCTCTTCCCGCATCCCGTAGACACCTTTTGTTAAAGGATCACAGAAATATAACATAAAACAGTACTTATATGATATAAAACATAGGTTACAGTAATAATACACCCAATAAATTTTGTGAATTTAGGGTTATTTGAGCCATTTCAAATTTGAGTATGGAAGGTTTGTACACAGTGTACATGTAGAATGTATGTCAAGTGTAAGCATTATGCGGAGACATGCCTTACTTTCATGTTATGTAGAGCATACAATACCTATGAAATATACAAAAGTATCCTTCAAATAGATACATAGTATGTATCTATTTGAAGGATACTTTTGTATATTTCATAGGTATTGTATGCTCTACATAACATGAAAGTAAGGCATGTCTCCGCATAATGCTTACACTATACTCCCCTATGCACGTATAGGGTACAGGGGCCAAATTTGCTTAGCACAAAAATAGTATTGCTCAGTAAAAACAGGTTACCAGCCAAAACTCCATGTACTTTTCATACTAAGCAAAAACCAGTTGAATATCAGTCACGATCGATAAACATCACCTGAATATTTGATTTGTAACCTTTTTTTTCTTTTCAAGGAAGAGTTTTCATGCTAAGCAACATTTTGTGCTTACTGTCCTTACAGGTTTTATGAAATTGGCCCCATGTACAGTATGCATTGCTTGCAGTATTACATAACATGCAGTATAACATTGTACACTATACATTATACAAGTACAATGTGAAATGAATTATTGCATTGTACCAGTATATGTACACATATCTGGGTGTGTCTGCACCTGATGCCAACAACATGACAGAGCCAGGATGTCAAGAGTTCATTGTGTAGACATTTATGAGAGTGTTAACAAAAATCAAATGTTCTTGGCTGTGATGGTTTTACCCTTAAAAAAAGTGGAAGGTTTTATGATTAGAATGTTATTGAAGTTGACCCTAAATAGAAGGCTTAAAGTATTATTGTACATTACATTGTATTATTAGGGGGGACAATACAAATTTTAATATTGCTTTTAGGAAGTTATTTGGGACTATTTCTTGAAGGGCTTGGTGAGTAGATTGCAAATCTCTTTCAACTTTCATAATCGGTCAAAGCGTTGCCAAGTTATGGTCCGATAAACTTTTCAGATTGCGCTTTTTCCTAGACAACAAACGACAGTAATTAAAAAGTGTTTTTTGAACCATCTCATTTATTCTATTTACATCTTTCAAGCATTTCAAATCATCTTTTCTAGTATGTATGTTGCTCATATTTTTCATATAAGTCTTTCTTTTTCAGATGATACATTTCATGAGATCTGCAAATTCTCATGTTGTTACTCGTTGTCTAGTGGGTCTGCACGGTGTGTATGACACCCCTAGTATTATCAAATAAAAATGTATAGCACTTTAGGCCATTTTGTCTTAATTTACCATGTTTGCAGATTTATGATTTTTTTTTTTTTGATAAGCAAAAGTGCTCCAAATCTAAAGACAGGTGCTTGACAATTAACCTGTTACTTTATGCTGTACATGTGGGAAAAAGGTGTGTAATTATAGGATTTCTGTTTCATTCAAAAAGTTGCTCAACAATACAGTATGGTACATGTAATTTGAAGTGACCAATAATAGCAAGTATGGAGTGTGTGCGTCGTGTTAATGCTTGCACGCATCATTAATGATTTTTTTGGGTGGCCAGACCAAAAATATTTTTCACAGGATAGACTAGTTCCTATTAGTTACAGTTCATTTGGACTATACATGGCTCGTTTCACACCACAGCTTCTCAACCAAGGTTGAAAATTTCAACCCTGGTCTGGAGCAGGGTTAAAGTTCAACCCGGGTTGAAATTAATCTTGGGGTTGACGGAGTGTTGGCTTGGGGTTGAAATTCTTTGAGTGTGAAACACTGCATGTTTTCAACCCTGCATCAACTCCGAGATTTGTTTAATGTGAAAAGAGCTTTACTGCCACAGCTTGAGGGGAATTTAAACGTATCCTTGAAAAGTGAACCAACACAGACATATGACAGTTACGTTTTCCATAAAAAAAATGTTCCTGGGCTTATTAACCCTAACAGTCCTCCATCCTTTACCAGTTGGAGGATTGAGGACTGTTAGGGTTAAGACAAAATTTCTCTGCATTGACACTTAAATTTTTGCCATTTTAAAATTTCTTATTTTTTTTCTTCCCCAGTCAAAATGGGTTCAGCAAAATACAAGGGCAGAGCTGGAACAATGGATGGCAGCGTAAGTGTGTGCAAAGTAGACATTCTAGCTTTGGTTTCTCAAAAGATTAGGTTAAAATGTATAAAAAGCAGGTTCTTATTTCACCACGATTGCGAAGCAAATTTGGCGTAGCGAAAAATTCGCTGCGAAATTCACTGCAAAACTCACTGGAGTTAAAATGTGTAAGCTGAAAATACTCATTAAGAAAAGTTGCCCTGACGTCGCAAATTGATGTTTCGCACAAAGTTTGAACCAGCTTTAACCCAAGGGGCGAACAAAGATGATTGTGTTTTCAGTCGTAACTGTAATCATAGGGTAATGGCCAATCAGTGCGTCGGACAATTTTGACGTCACTAGATTGAGCAACAATCACCTCGATCTTAGGCAGAGAGCACTCAATTATAATTTTTGTCTCGCTTGAACAATATTAAGAAAGAGACGGTGCAATCACTGTTTCTGTAGTCCGTCCATAAGTGTACGGTAGTTCGTAGTCCGTCCATAAGTGTACGGTAGCCCGTATTCCGTCTACATAATGTGTCATTTTTGTTACTTTCAAAAATTGGTTTTATATGCGAAGTCCAATTATAATCAAACTTGGGTCATGCATGCAGTATTGTAACCTTTATAATGAAGGTCGTGTCAAGTACTGAAGTCAAAGGTCATTTGAGGTCAAGTGTAGAACGGGCTGGAATTGGTCAATTAGTCTCTTTTGAAACTTGCAATATGGAAACTTTCATGTGATGGTGATATTAAAGGTAAAATACTGAGCTGAGCTCAAAGGTCATTTGAGGTCAAGTTGTAAAATAGGCGAGACTCGTGGTTCGAGAACATTCCTTGTTTTAAATAAATAAGAGAGTATTTCATACATCCTTTTTTTGTCACAATTATGCAATTTAACTGTCACAAAGAGAGCCTGAAACACTTATCTCCAGTCAAGTGTCTGAGTTGCAAAGAAAATGAAAAATTTATTTTGAACGCTTTTTTTCTTGTCGATTCGCAGAGCCCACTGGGGGAGCAGCCCACAACACCAAGGCCGAAGAAGATTGGCCACAGACGAGTGGACACTCTTGGGGAAACGACATACAAAAAGGTACAGTAGGTTAGTCTGGTTCCCTGACCTGACAGTACCAAGATGTCTAAATTGTAGGTCAGGTAGCCGCCAGCATCCGGGCACCATGACGATCTCTTCAACGTGGCAAACACTATTTTGTGCATTTCTTTTGCTTAATGACTGGGCCCATCCGATCAAGGGCAATAAATGGGCATTGTGAAAAACAATTTTAACAAATCATTTACAACATATTGAAAATACTGCGAATTTATGACTATTATACATTTAAATTTGTTGATTTTAACTTCCGTTCAACAATCACACAGATACATGTAACAGTTGGGTAAATTCAAAGACGGGAGTCTGTGACTAGACTAGTCAGTGTTTGGTAGCGAAACACTCACAGAAAAAAGTAAACTGGCGTGACTTACACGGTTTATAGGACGATGTGAGGCGTTTTGGGAAAAATAGTTGGAACTGGGCAGAGGGCATAGTGAAGAAAACTGCAAAATAATGAATAAATGTTTGATTATTTTCTCCCCAGATTTATTGATATTTGTAAGGAAAAACAATTGCCATTTTTTCCACATCACATGTACAAAACTTGAAAATTCAAAGGCCTTTTTCTCAACATTTTACTTTTATAACGTGTTGATAAATACAAATTTTAAACAGCCATAACTTGTTAATTAAATGTCAAATTTAAGTGCAATAAATACATGTAGTATTGTAGGGAGAATGTTATCCTTTTGTTTAATACCCTAGAACCCTCATTTCAACCTCTGCCCAGATCCATCTCATTTTGCCAAAACTCGTGTTTGCCAGTGAACATTCTCATACATTTTCATTTCCAAATTGATGCGGAACCGCTATAGAAAGAATTGCCTCGAGTTCCCACAGGCTACAATAGGTAAAAGTAATTGTGATTCTAAACAAACCAGACATATCAAGGAGAAAACGAATGCGAGTGCAGTAGAACCATGGAAACATGGATGCCTGCAGCCATATATTTATCATCGTGAAAGCAATTACATTCAGGTCCCATGTACAGTACATGTACATTTGTGATGCGATCGAGCAAAATCAGTCGGAACTCAGCAATTCTTGTTTTGAGATAGGGCCAAAATATGTTCTTAGGGGTGAACAAATCTAAATTGATTTTTTTACAAAAACAGGTGGGGAAAATATTTTTCTTTTACATGAAAATAATCTTTTAACCAAATTCAGAAGGGAAATGATACAAAACCATGATTTTACCAGGGCCTACTTCAGACTGATTTTGCTTGATCGCATCACAATTTCATAGTGTTGTACATGTAGTCGAGTACTTTTACCATGAGTAGGAGTACATACATGATGTGTACATGAGTGAGTAAGATTACAAGTTCTACACTGTACAACACTGATTTCACAAAGATGTAGAAAACATGTACTGGTGTACAGTACATTGTACATAATCAACTTCTAAGCATGAGATTTTTCTAACGTTTTGTCGGAAATCAGACCTTTTAAATCTGTAAAAAGAAATCATTCAAACACTTTTTTTTTTTTTTTTTTACTTGCAATCTCATCCCTGAGCTTCAAAGTATATTTTAGAAGCTGAACCAACTATTTTTCTAAAACCAACTCAAATATTTTACCGTATTGTAACAATTCAAATTTATTGGTTTGTACAGCATTTTTTATTTTAGAAGCCCGCAGCACTCATCTGGTCATTGATGATATCTGTTCTTCTTATCGTCAATCCCTCATGCTTCTTGGTTTAGTCATTTTTTTTCCTACAAATGTTTGCTAAAAAGCATTGGGGTCTATCCATGAATTTTGACTCCTGTGAAGTCTAGTCCATGACCCTTTCATTTGTTGAAACCTCATGTGCTTTGCACAATACTACCAACGAGTTCATACATAATCACTTTGCAACACACATCACCTCATATCGTTCAGCAGGTGGATCGTACACGTCAATCTCCATATAAGGGCACATTTACAATGTGTCATCAAAATAGCTAGAGGGATGTTCCTCAAAACACGAGTTAATATTGTTGGAAAATTATAAATTTTTGACTTATTTTCATTTTTTTGGACCGAGAAGTACATATATACATACAAATACATAATTCACAATGCAAATAAAAAATTTGGATTTACACTGACATTGTATTTACAGTATTTACAGCTTAGTTTTGTTGTGACCTTTACCATGTTTATAGGATTTTAAATACTTTATAATTAACCAATAATAAAAAATTTAAAAAACGTTTACAAATAATCTCTGGACAAATCAATAGCCCTGCACTGCAGTAACTAATTTAAAAAAACCTGGTCATAATATAAACAAGGGTTGTGACATAAATAATGCACTACACTTTCACAGTTGGAAATGCTAGGACACGCTTATACCCGGTGATAACGTAGACATATTTGTTGTGTCGCCAAAGACCACTTAGAAATCAATTCTCAAAACCCAACCCAAATTCAATTAAATGTCCAGGAACACTTACATGTACATGTAATTTTGTTGTCCGTCTGTCAGCCTGCCATGATGCAGTTAAAGCTTTTTGGAGAAGCGATGCACAATTGCATTTATGCAATTTTTAAGTTTAATGTTTAACTTGACTACATACATAAATGTACATTGACAAGTACATAATAAATACAGTACGTGTACATATTTGTACATGTACCTGTATGCAATCGGGATCTAAAAGTCTGAAATCTGGAAGAACGAGATCTTGTACATGTAGAAACCGAAACCGAAACCTGATGGTCTGAGACCAAGACCTTAAGACACTGTGTTCTAAGTGAACATGTACAGTCCACGTACATTGTACACCAAAAACCGGAATATCAGCACAATTTCATGAGACAGTTTACATGTACATTAGATTTCATGTTTCCTACAAGTAAACCCAAATCCTCTAGTATTCTCCGATTCCAAATTGTCAAAGCTATTTGTACGTGTAACTTGAATCCTCCAAAATCCTCCAATATTTGTTATTTTGGACCACTGCCTAAATCCTGCAAAATCCTCCAGCTCTGTTGAGAATGTGCATAGGCCTACATGTACAATGTAGGCCAAGTAACAAATAACCTGAATTTTCCAAAATTATGTTTTGTTTTAATAAACACCCAAGTATTAACCTGATGACCCAGATCCTCCATTTATCCCCGGAGGCCAAACAAATATTCTTGTGCCCTCAATCTTACAAAATTCTTTGATACTTCGACTTCCAAAGACTCTCAAGCCTCCAGATTCTTTCATTTGGTGAAGAGGATTTTGGAAGGTTAGGGTTAATGGAATGTGCCCCATTGTTTCATTAAAAGGCTTTTTTCCCTCTACCACCTCCTCTTTCAGAAATATAACAAGCAGTTGAAAACCAGTATTTTATCTTATGGTCCTTTGTCCCAATCTACATGTCTGCCACATTAAGCAACTCAGTGAAGCTAAGGCTTCCCTCATCTTGTTCGCATTGGGATATATGGTTGTACGTTGTTCCATCCCATCCTAACCATCAATCTTTAACGCTCGAAACGCTCGAAACGTTTGCCTGTTAACTGTGTTGGCCAAGTATTGATCGATATAGTCTGTGTCATGGATGTCATGATGTGGCTGGAGGGAAAAAATCTAAATCAGATGGGTCGTGTGAATGATGACGTTTTCCCCCACCTTGTACTGATTGGTATTACTTCTGGTTGTAGTGAGAGGTTAGGGGCATACTGTATATATCTACAAAAGCTCCAGCTTTAGCCCCCCCCCCCCCCCCCCCCCCCCCCCCCCCCCCCCCAAACACGCGAACAGTGTTCGTGAACAGGTTGGTTACTCCCGAGCAGATAAAGAACACCAAAAACAAAGATGGTGGACATACATGTAGGCCTCTCAGACTTGCGTAAAATTTTGTGCATACAAATTAGAAGACATTCAGTGCACGAGCAGTGTAAATGATAAAGAATTAAATTGTAAGTGGTCATAGAAGTGGGATTATCTTAATCAATTTTTACTGCTATTCCAGGATTTAAATTATTTTTCGTAAAATCATTGGTTGTTTTTTCCGGCCTATACACACACTCTACTTGCACTTTGGCATTCGTAATCGGCAACCCAAGAACACCGATTGCTGACCAATCGAGAACAGGGTTTCAAATACATGTACATTCCCAGGGGTGGAGATCAAGAGGGGAAAAAGGGATGGACACAAAAAAGTGGGAGTTTTACCAAGTGATACTTTTTTTCAAGGTTCGGGTTTTGAGTTTGATTTTCGAGGTTGCAGTAAATGCTTAACAAATTTCACATACTGAGCAAGGCCAGAAATATCTTTTAGCGACCAGCTCGCAGCGAGCGAGGCCGGAAATATCAGGGTGTGCTACCCACAGATGCCGGCCAGATAGCAAGAACACTTTAGAATTTAGCAAAATGTCCGTCTTGCTGCAGGTCATGCTGCAAGTCGTACAGGTCCAGCCGCAAGTCACTGTGAATTTTGGTTGACCGGTGACCAGATAGCACCGTTTATTTGATTGAAAATAAGAAATAAATTTTCTCTCTTGCAGACAAGCTCGTCGGCGTTGATGGCCGCCATTCAACTGGGCATTGGACACTCTGTTGGTAGTCTGTCGGCTAAACCCGAGAGAGACGTACTATTGCAAGACTTTGCTGTGGTGGAGAGTGTCTTCTTCCCGAGGTGATATAAACTATTTAAAAAAAACAAGTTTCGTAACAGAATTCTAGGGTCACGTTGAGTTCTAAAGATTTGAACTGAGAACATGACAAATGCGAGACGTTCTGGCAAATTGAAACGGAATTGTGCATAGGTCGAAAAAAAGGTTTGTGGGTATTAGGACAGAGAATAATTTTTCCTTATTTAAATTATAATGTAGTGATCAATTGTAAGCGCTGTGATTTATTCTACCAAAAAGAGTTTTTATAATTGCTAGTTATTTTTTATTATTTTGGCTGTTTAAAGTTTTCATTTATTGACATGTAAAACAAAACAAAAATACTGAGAAAGGGCTATTACAGACTTGAATTTTGTTGAAAAAATGACAGAAGCAAATAGTTTTTTTTCAAAAAATCCACAGGTATTTTGTGATTAATTCCGTATAATTTCTACATATTTGATATTGCTTACATTTTTTTAAATAATGATGAATATTTAGTATTAAACTTTTGGGTTCATGTAATTCAGCCAAGCAAGTTGACACCAAAATCGTTTAGTTGAGTGGGTTTTTGTTACACATGCTGTTATCTCTCAAGTAAATAGTGAAAAGTTATGGATATTATAAAAGTTTTATAATTACAGGTTGATTTATTAATCATGAAAACAATTAACCAATTTCGTAAAATTATTCAAATTTTGACAATGTAACAAACAAGTATTAGAGAAATAACAGGCAGAACTAAGAAAACGTTTTCCTTTACAAGATTTTATTGTGTACTTAGTACATGTACATGTACGTATACTTGCTGTTTGTAATGACATTTTAATTGTAATTTAACCATAACATTAACAAATGTTGTCTTTGGTATTTGTTTGCATCTTGACCAGTGAGGGCAGTAACATCACCCCAGCGCACAGCTACCCAGACTTCAGGTTCAAGACCTACGCTCCCATTGCCTTCCGATACTTCCGGGAACTATTTGGAATTCAGCCGGACGATTTCCTGGTGAGTCAACTGATTCCTGTCATTGGGTGTCCCCCTTTTTTTTCTTGTCGGTCCTCTTTTCTTCTTGTCGGCCCCCCAGTAAGGCTTTGAGAGCTGGAGCAAAGACTGTGTAGGCCGTACATGATACAATTAAAACCAGTTTCTTATAATTGTTAGCACTTCAATCGCAGCTTATGCATGTATGTTATGTATGCATATGCATTGGCACGCTCAACGTTGAGAAGATGATTTTCTTCTTTTTGTTTATTGTGTGACACTTTAAAAAAAAAAGTTTTAATTTCTTGGCTGTGGCTCGCCATCACATGTACCGGTACGTCAACAAAGCTACCACCAGCACCAGTGACATTACCCAGCAATGTGCAGTGACACGCAGATAATGAGCTCATAACACTGTCGGTACTGTCGGTACCGCACATTACCGCATTGTAATACAGCACGTTAGAATTTGAGGTCTCCCCTTATTGGATAGAGCTGCAACAGGTGTATCAATTCTTCTTTTGGTACATAGCGTTATGGGGACAATCCATAGGGTTTGTGTGTAAACGGAAATCTCTCTAATCTCAAACTCAGAACACTCTAAAATTCTAAAGTTTTCATCATCACCCTAATTTGTCCTCTTCTACATTTTCTTTCATTAAACCCTAACCCAATTTTCCCTTGTTCTACCTTCACTGAAGACCAACCGCGCTATGGGGACTCAAAAATGTCTCCACTACTCGGTCCGTCTTTTCCAAACAAAAGAGCCTGTCCCCATAACTCGGTGTGTGCCTACCTACTGAAGCTTTAATACACAGCAAGACACCCCTCTCCAATCACCTCCTGATCCTACCCTCCCCCCTCCCCCCCCTTGTTTTTCGCACCTACATACATGTAATAACACAATCGCAAACTCGAGTGATTCACTGAAGAGTTGTTCCCTAGATTATAACGCAGGAAATGATTGCCGTCTTGTCTTACTAATCAAACACGGTGCCAAAATGCAGTGGGGGTTGAGGTGACATTTGATCTACATGTAGTTTCTGGATTACATGTATTGCTGATCTGACGAGATAGAGAGATCAAACTATTAGGTACAGGAACACGTTCACTCAGGACCCTCCTCTTTTGGGGCCCTAACTTGACTTTTACACGAAACAGAGTTAGAGCCAAGAATTACAACGCATTCTGACGCTGCCCTAAGAGTACATTTATAACATTTTTAACAAATCAATCAATCAAAAGTAGAAGATGGTGACCTACATGTATACATTATATATTGCACAAAGTTCTACATACATGCACAACTTGTTAATATACAAGTTTTCGGTAATTACATGTAGTGCCAGACTATTTTTTAAAATAATGCTTGTACTGGTAACTGTACAATAAAGGTACCAGTAGTAATACACTACGGTATTTGCAAACATCAAAAAACAAAACTATTGATTTATTAGGAAATACCTTACTTGCCTATAAGTGAATAACAGTCTGACGCATCCTGTGAAATCACACCACCTAGTGTACTGTGGTTTCAAGAAATTTTGTATCAATTTTTGTAATATTACCGGCTGGCAATCGTTAGGAAATAGCTGACCGTTTTCAAACACTGCCTCAATTTGCTTATTAATCCACGTTTTTCTTTGCAATACAGAACTTTACACATCCGTGAATGGATGCAAAACCATCTTGGGATCTTTTGAGGTTGTCTTTAAAAAAATGCACAAAATTTGAATTTCTTAAGAACACAATAAATGGACATGTATCAACTGCAGGAAAATGTGACACTCTAATCCATGGATAACTTGTTTTCTTTGGTTTTTCCCAGCATCTGTGAATAAAAACTTGAAACAGCTCAGCTTATTTACTTAAAAGATTATATAAATCGCCTGACTCATCCATTTTTGTGTCTCCTAAATGAAGTTTTGTTAGACCTGTACCACAGTCCTAAATCCTGAATTATGACCGTATCTCTGTAGCCCTGTATGACCTGCATCTGCACTAAATGTGTCAACACATTCAGACGCATACAATTAGCAAACATACATGTACAGCAAAATAATCTCTGCATTATTTCTTATCACCTTCACAGCAAAGCAATTAAATTTAATATTACATGGGACAGTGGTATATACTGGTACAGCACATACATGTGTACATGTACAGTTTACACACACATCCTGCATACAATGTACGGTACATGTACATGTACAGTATACATGTGCACCTGCGAACGTACTCTGTTTTTAGGCTTCATTGCTTCAGACGTGTCTCGTTTGCGTGCCTGACGGCATGCTCATCTTCAATTACTGATGACAAATTATTAATGATATTTTAAAATTAATTTCACGTATTGTTCACCCATTGAATGTAATATTTCTTTTTAACTGGAAGTCATATTTTATAAAAATCTGGTGACATTGATCAGGCAATAATTTTTTTTTATTTACCGGTACCACAACCGAAAGAAATTGGCACTGATACATTAAGCCTAACTCCCCAGTTACAGGAGAGGACCATATCCATCAAAATACATCAAAATCCATCACTCACTCTATAATAAAAACCACCAGATCAAGTGCTGGTTGAATTTGATGGACTAATACCGGTAGTACCGGTACTCGGTGATGGACAAAATCAATCAGATTTCTCCAGTAGTTCTGCAGGTCTCCTGGCCCAAGTCTATCATTATCTATCAAACCTTAGTCAAGCCAGACCCGCAGGACCATGTTGCCTCCAAAAACCAGCAAAATATGCGATGGAATTTACTAAATTTGGGAAATTTGGGATTTTACCTTGCGTTTACCTTGTGTCATTAAATGACGTGTTTTATAAATTTATGCATTTCCAGTCAACCTTCGGCTCGGACATTACAACGCGTCCAGGTACATGAGCTGATGTACATTTTGTAAACATACTCGTACACCGGCCAACCACATTTTTATTCCCTTATTAAAAAACCCAGCTTGTGTCAATGGGAGTTGCCTTCCTGTTTGTTTTTCTTTCATTCCAGACAGAGATGTTAAATAGTCTCTTTAGAAAAAACCAAAAATACTTGTAATGAACTACATGTATGGATGACAATGCCACATTAGCATGTAACATGTACAGGTATGATGCAGGTTTTCAGTTAATTAACCAGTTCGGGCCGGGATTATTTTAACATCACCGAGCCGAGGGGTGTTTTTTTTTAACGAAACTCGATTCGAATTGGGTTCATGGCCCATAGTACCGGGAACCACACCCATGCATTTCCGGCCTTGGCGTGTTTATGCGTCATCCGTTTTGAATTTGGGGAAAACTTTGCGTTTATATACGTCATCCGGCGCGAACTGGTTAAGGTCGCTTAGTAAACAGTGGACTGGTGGAAGCCCATTGGACCCTGGAGAGCTGTATAAGGAATGCTGGAAAGGTACATGGTTTGAATCTGTACCAGGTTCCCTGCAGGTGCCGAGTCTGAGATAGTGGAGTGTTGTGGCCGAGCAGTTAAGAACCCGGTTTTCTGTTCCGCAGAGCGTGGGTTCGAATCTCGGTCTCGACACTTGTGTCCTTAAGCAAGGCACTGAAACCACTATTGCTTCGTCCTTCTGATGGGACGTAAAGCCGTAGGTCCCGTGTATTGTATAATAATCATTATATTGCACGTAAAAGAACCCAGTAGCACTTATCGCTAAGAGAAGGGGTTTGCCCCGGTGTTTCTGGCTGTGCTCCTGCACATCCCAGTATAGTTGTCTACAACTGCAAAAGGGATTAATCTACCAAGAACCAAGACAGGGGAGAACCAGCGCACAACTCTACTCACAACTCTACTCGCAACTCTACTCACATTATGGTCAGGGGTGGGATCGAACCCGGTCCACATTGGTGGGATCGAACCCGGGCCACATTGGTGAGAGGCAAGAGCTTTACGCACAAGCAACCTATGCCAAGCATTTCTTTAATGGGGATACAACAAAAATATGAATATGAAATAGTTAATAACTACTTGTACTTTGTACATTTTAGCATAAAACTTAAATACATTTGAAAATTGCAAAATGAAAGGAAAGATTTAGGTTAAAATGAACACAGATGGTACATTTTCAAAAATTGCATTAACATTTGCAATATTTCATTGTATGGCTCTTTAAATTTCCTGTGAACACAATTGTATTTCACAGAATTTAACATATCAGCGGAAAAATGTATTGCTCGAAAACATAAAGGAAACATGAGCTTTGTAATTTTCATCTTTTATGCATAATTTCTCAATACATCTTCCAGGCATGTACTCTAAACACACGCATGCACGTACAAATATTGTCACTCTAAGTCACTGCTCTATAGAATGGACAGACACGCATCCATTTATTTTGTCTGGTAGAGGCTGGCATGCCAATTACAGTAGATTAATCAGCTGGTCATATAGTATAGGTACACGCATGTTCCTGTGCTGTGACGGAACGTGTACATTGTACACTGCGCTGTAAAGTGATACCCATTTTCAGTGCCTTGGGCACGTACATGTATTTTTTATCATGTTTGAGATGCAACCTTCAGATAAAATTACTTTTGAGCTATTGACTGACAAACATATCAATGTACAATTCATGCACATCGTGTACTAAAATACATTGTACATGTGTGGGCATTATGGAATGCTGCCGCACAGCTGGAATTACGCTAATGTCACAGACAAAAAAACAACATATTTTCATCAGTTACCAAATCTTTGTCAATCATGTCAGGTCTGGACGTTTACCTGTAAGTTTTTTGGACAATGTGCATGTACCTGTACATTAACAATGTACAGTTTGACATTGACATTGTGTACCTTTGAATAGTGTTAACACTCACTTGTACATTTCATTTTCTCTAAACATGTAAACATGTAAACGTAGTCATGGCTGAACAATTACAAATGTATTAAGTATTCAGAGGTAGAAATGTACATGTAACACTGCATTATATATTTATCACACTGAAATGTCAAAAGTTGAAGTATGTAGAGAACATTTACCTATGGGTTTGCAAACACAAAACATGTATCTCGGCTGATAAGCTAATAAGTGGTGAGGAAACAAGAGTGATAAGTGGAGTGCTTGAAGGAGTCTAGTTCCTGACAGCTGTTTTTATTTTCTAGCCATGCAACTTGGCCAAATGTTGTCTCTTGCATTTTGAATTGCGCTCGTCTTCATGATTTGTCTTTGACAGTGATCACCTTTTTTACAGTTGGTCGGGGTTTGAAATTTCCCGAGTCAAAACGCTTCTTGACGTTGTGGTTTTAGTTGCAGACAAAGTATTGAGACATAATGTTTGCAAGTTATCAATTGCTTGCTACAAATCAGACACCAGCACGAAAACGAAAACTCACTCGCGGGAATGCTACTCGTACCGTGCGTGTTCATTTCGCTCCAAACCGATTGTTGATGGGCTCTTCGGAAAGTCGGAGAGAAAACAATTTAGCACATGAGCACTGCCGAACGAAATGTCCAAGATCTTTGCTTGAAGTCGGAAATGATCCAACAAAGAAAATATAGCACCCTCTGTCATTGTCTATATTTTGCATTAATCTATTTTTGGTAAAAGCAATGCGAAGGTCTTGAAACTAAGACTAGGTTCTGGTCAGGCTTCGAAACCACATACCATTGCATCGTGCTGGTCTTCGTACCCACTGAACTATGCCACTCCACGGTGATAAGAGGTTATGTGGTTTTATTTTGTATTTGTCCAGATATCCCTTGTGGACCAGCCACTACGAGAGCTGTCTAACCCAGGAGCCAGCGGTAGCGTCTTCTATCTGACTGATGACGACGAGTTTATTATCAAGACGGTGCAACACAAGGAGGCCGACTTCCTTCAGAAGCTTCTTCCAGGATATTATATGGTGAGTTGCAAGGCTGAGACTGTAGGAAAAGTCTATCGCAAGTCTTTCGTCAGTCCTCCCCCTAGTCCTCTCGCCAGTCCTCTCGCCAGTCCTCTGCAAGTCTCTCACAAGTCCATTACAAGTCTCTCACAAGTCCATTACAAGTCTTCAGCAAGTCTCTCTCTCGCAAGTCTCTGGCAAGTCTCTGGCAAGTCTCTGGCAAGTCTCTGGCAAGTCTCTGGCAAGTCTCTGGCAAGTCTCTGGCAAGTCTCTGGCAAGTCTCTGGCAAGTCTCTGGCAAGTCTCTGGCAAGTCTCTCGCAAGTCTCTCGCAAGTCTCTCGCAAGTCTCTCGCAAGTCTCTCGCAAGTCTCTCGCTAGTCTCTCGCAAGTCTCTCGCAAGTCTCTCGCAAGTCTCTCGCAAGTCTCTCGCAAGTCTCTCGCAAGTCTCTCGCAAGTCTCTCGCAAGTCTCTCGCAAGTCTCTCGCAAGTCTCTCGCAAGTCTCTCGCAAGTCTCTCGCAAGTCTCTCGCAAGTCTCTCGCAAGTCTCTCAAGGGTTCGCCACAAGTCTTGTCTCAAGCCAACTCACTGGGTATTCAAATTCATTGTAACAAAAGTATTCCTTGTTTATTTTACATAACGCATTTACTTGTGAATTGACATGTGATACTTGCAATCGGACTTACGATGTACTCGTGATCAATCACAAGTGCCTCGATTACAACATTAGGACATGGTGAGATTGCAGTCCTGGTTACGAATCCAGAAAAGCATGGAGTGCAAGACTTCTAAGATGATTTCTTACAGAAAGTTTTTTGACTATACAAATTTGGTTTCAAGAATGATATGCTACATACATTACATAAATGTATGTAAACACATAAGTGACAAGTTATAATACGTAAAACAAACATTCTCTTTGCCTTTTTCAGAATTTGAACCAGAACCCCCGGACATTACTACCTAAGTTTTACGGCCTTTACACGTACCAGAGCGGCGGTCGCAACATCCGCTTGGTGGTCATGAACAATCTGATGCCGTCGGCCATCCACATGCACCAGAAGTTTGACCTGAAAGGCTCCACCTACAAGCGCAAGGCGTCCAAGGCCGAGCGGCAGAAGTCGTCGCCAACCCTCAAGGATCTAGACTTCATGGTGGAGCACCCAGAGGGGTTGATGATGGACAATGCTACCTGCAACGCACTGGTCAAAACACTGCAGCGGGACTGTAGGGTGAGGAGGGGGCCATGAACCTTCAACAAGAGCGGGTTGTTTGGGGTTCGGGGGTGTTTTGGTTAGATGATTAGAGACGGGAATTTTTCCTGTTTGTTGTTGTTTTTAAAATGTGCAACAAATTGGGACATCATTAAGAATCCAAAACGTTTTTTTCTGTATCTTGGAAAAAAATATTTAAAGATTTTGATTTCAATTACAATGTACCGGTATGCCCAAAATAAGCCTTCAAGGTAAATTCTCATTCTTAAAATGTGTCTCTAAGACGCATCTTTGAAAATGACATTCTCGTTGTTTCTTAAAAATGAGAAGTGATAATTTCACAGGGAGTATAGTGTCAATCATATCTTTACAACAAGTAAGCATTTCAACAATTTGGACAGCTGCAAGCAGCGTACTTGACCTTCAAACTTCTATTGATGTTCAGACTGGCCCCGACTTGCATGTTCATATATTTGTTAAATTTTCTAATTATTGTTATTATTTTATTTTTGTGGTGCAGGTTTTAGAAAGCTTTAAGATTATGGACTACAGTTTACTAGTCTCCATACACAATGTGGAACAGGCAGAAAGAGACAAGGTAACTGGGAAACACAAGATGCTATTTAAAAAGAAATTGGCCAAGTGTGACTCTGTCGGAAACCTTTGATGCAGTGACCCTTGGGTGGAAAGACACATGTCATCATTGGATTACTGAGGCCGTTTTGCCTTTATACTTGACATGAACAAGGTAAAAATAACCAGGGTGTCAATTTTAACCTTGTTTAATCCTTCCAGCAAAATGAAAATATCAGTATCGATGGCAACATCGAGTCAAGGACGGCCGACACTCAGCAACAACAACAGCAGCAGCCGACCACAGAGATCATCACTCGGCCCACAATGCTCCGAAGTCTGTCTGACTCGGGCTCGGGTGAGGATCACCACAGCGAGAAAGTGCCTCACAAACTGGAACGCTCCAAGTCCTATCTGAATAAATCTAAGCGGCCGGCATTCTCGACAACGAGGGAGGCCATCCAGGGCCACGTGAAGCAATCCCTGATGCCCGAGGACGGCGAAGAACCGTAAGAATGCGACGTCTCTCGACCCTAATACAAACTAACTAGATATAAGTCCGTGCACGAGAAGAGGCACCATAAGGTCAAGCACACGAGAAAGTAGACCCGCAAACTGCTGCTATTCGAATACACTATTGATTGATAAAAGATGACATGTGAAAAACGGAAGCAGTGCCAATTTACATTCAGAAGCAGTGCGGAAGAACTCGAGCATTATGCAGATCTAATTGTGCATGGCTGAACATAAACAGTGCCGAGTGAAGCCTACAATGGATGAACTTGATAAAATGCATTCCCCAAAAATCAACCGGCACTTTTTGGTCATTTAGCCTAAATCTTCCAAAACTGGCCCGGTCTGTTGATCTCCTGGTGTATTGGAAGATTGACAACGGTATACTCGCTCCTCTTCAATCTTGTTTCCCCGCAAGTAACTGGTAGGCTTTTGTTTCTTGTGGTACAGGAGTGGCGGTATTCCAGCCAAGAATTCCAAAGGAGACCGGTTAGATCTCTTCATAGGAATCATCGATATCTTGCAATGTTTTAAGTGAGTATACGGCAATGAATGGGTTGATAGGCCGCTTCTAAACCAATTAGCTACAGCTGGTTGTGTGGAAGTAGCTGAATCCACAACCAGTGCACCTGTGCGATGTTGTTAGCCATAGCAATAGCCATAGCCACTCACTCTTTTGATTTTTGTTTGTTTGTTTGAAATTGAATCTTAGATTGGTGAAGAAGTTAGAGCACACGTGGAAGAAGATGGTGCACGACGGTGACACAGTGTCCGTCCACAGACCCAGCTTTTATGCCTCGCGCTTTCAAGACTTCATGTCCAAATCAGTCTTCAGGAAATTGCCACGTAAGTCTGCCTTGGTCTGAGCAGGGCTGGTTTTGTAAAGAGGAGGGATTTGAGAAGTCTGGGAGGCAAGTTGGGATTTGGGATTAAACCTTTTTTTTTCTTTTTTTCTGGGAACTCAGAATTGTTCCAATGTGTGGTTTAGATGGATCGGACGGTTTGTGACTTGATAAAGTTATTACAGTTCACAACATTGAGAAACTTAACCAGTTCGTGCCTGGGTTACTTTAAACATTGACCGGACCCTGTGGGTAGCATCTGTAAACTTGTGAAATTGTCTCTTACATCACATCTTGCGTGCCGGCTCTCACAGGGAAAGTTCAATCAAGGACTATAGGTAACCATAGTTTAACTAAACTCTGGTCGAACTCACGTTTGGTTAGGTACGATATCCCAACCTATGCAATCACTATTACATGTTTGGTGTAAATAAACGGATATATCGTGTTAACAATAGTGGTTTGCCAGTATGAGTATGATGTTGCAGCACCACAAAAGTTAGACTTGAGCGGTTAGCACTGCAACTTTATGGCGGATGTGCTAGGTACCCGGTACGTCACAAACCAACCACGAGTCAACCATTGATCACCGATCCAACTGGTAGTGTAGGACTCTACGCAAAGAACAACTCAACCTGTGTAGGGATAACTCTCAATTTTAGTTATTATTATTTTTATTTGTTTGTATCAAGATAGCTTAATTATTCATTAGTCCAAAAAATAACAAGTTCAGATTATCCTTCATTCTGATTCACTTATTGTATTTCAGTCATTACACACATTTCAGGCAGCACCCACGCATATCAACTTTCATTGTGTGTTTCCATTTGAAGTGAAAATAAACTCTAAGCTTGGTGGGTTTTTTCTTAGATTTTATTTTAGACATTTTGTGATACTTTGATACCGGTACGTTAGGTAGGGTTGATCATAAACTGAAATAAACTTTTACTCAAAAATAGATCACATTTTGGCTTCATTCCATTCAGTGCTGATTCCTGTTTAACCAGTTCGCGCCGGATGACGTATATAAAAGTTTTCCCCAGACTCAAAATGGATGACGCATAAACATGCCAAGTTCAAGTTCGGGAATGTCTGTCAGCAGCGAGCAAGGCCGGAAATGCGTGGGTGTGCTATCCGGCACTATCGGCCTGAACCCACTTCGGATCTAGTTTCGTTAAAAATAATCCCGCCCCTCGGCTCGGTGATGTTAAAATAATCCCGGCGCAAACTGGTTAATAGTGTTCACGAGATGGCAGTGATTATAATCAAATCCAATATGTCGCTGATTCTAATTGCTTTGCCTTCTCAGCTTTTGTGATTTTGTGAAACAATTGTGTGTAGAAATAATACGCTTTTCTGAACTTCAAAGTTGTTTTTCTCATAATTAGGTTGTCAGGGTTTCATCACTAAATCCTCTCCCTAGAGAAGATAGGGTGGGGGTACAAATGTAAATGATACATTATTTTAAAACCAAGAACCTAGAGAATTTGAAAAAAACAAAATCAAAAAAACAATTGTCAACTTTGTCCGGGTTTTCGTTGGAGCGGGTCACATGTATATATTTTTTCTAAATGTTTCTCTCCACTACGGTCTGTGCCCAGTTTCATCTCAATGCCTCGCAAATTTAAAACATAAACAACGGCTAGCACTGATACACGGGTGTTCTCTATAAAAACTTTTTTTGTTTTTTTGTTGTTGTTTATTTGCGATTCATTCAGTTTTGTGTGCTTTCATTTTGTTTCTTTTTTTCCCCCCTTTGGACGCTACTGAACTGTATTGATTGCATGAATGATGAGTGCATCATTAACGATTCTGTTTGACATGGTAATCTTTGCTTGCAAACATGATTTGATTTTTTTTCCCATTTTTTTTTCTCTATCATCTATTGTTTAATTTTGTTAAATTTATTTTGGTTCATAATATCGGTATCATTTTGGTTTATGAGTTACTGACAATTTTTTTACCTCTAAAAAACAAATTGATTTTTTTTTCATGAGGGTTTAAATCTTTTCCTTGTTATGCTTGTCTGGTTTTTTTGGGGGCCACCTTGTATAGATTATAAATATTGGTGATGGTTATGATTAAAGAAATTTGTTTTATCTTTAGTTTAATCTCAAATTGGTGTCGGGATATTATACGTGTATTTAATGCATCACAATGTTTCGATTACTCAATTTCTATGAACAAGATTTTGGTTGTAATTGGCATCAAATGACAATGTGCATGTGCTTTTAAAAATGGTTGCTTTTCATGATAAGCATGGAATTTGGTGCAAGTGCTACATTTATCATAGGGCCTTTTCGAATCCCTGGCTTCGTCTTCGTCTTTGGCTCAAGGCGATTTTAGATTCCCAACTGCAAGATCTTCAGCCACATTCTAATGCCTGTTGTGCTTTAAAAATATTCACGCGATTGATGTGAACCTAAAGGATTTCCATTTGCTTCCATTTCTATTTGCTTCTCAGTGATTCGGAATTTGAAGAAGACGAAGATTTTGAGAAGGCCCATAGTCTAAGGAATAGCCTCTGTGATACAGCATCTAAGTGAATAGACTGCAACTGTACATGTATGCAACACAAGACTGTGTCTTTACCTTAAAACCCGATCCATACATTGGCCCAGGCAGGATTCAAATCCGGGTCACAGCGGTTAAAGGCGAGGAAAGAACCGCTATGCCAACCCAACTTTTTCCATATTGACATACATTTACAATACTGTACATACATTTACAATGAGTTTCGCTCATGACTAGAGCGACGTCTGAAATCAAGTCACTTTCGAGTCAGAGTGAATTACACCAAGAGTCAATATTTTGTCATCTAGTGCATGTAGGTTTTTTTCAAAACCTTTGCTTCGTGTTCGGCTTTGCCTTTGACTTTCAAATTAATGAGAAGCAAATAGAAACGGAAGCAAATGGAAATATTCAAATTTTTGGGGTCTTATCAACCGATTAAATGTTTCGGAAGCACAACAGGCACCAGAATATGGCTCGATTTTCCCCTTAACCAGTTTGCACCAGAGGACGCATATACACGTTTTCCCCAGATTCAAAACGGATGACGCATAAACACGCCACAAGCAAGGCCGGAAATGTCTGTCAGCAGCGAGCAAAGTCGGAAATGTTTGGTTGTGCTTCCCGGTACCCGGTACCATCGGCTTAAACCCGCCTCGCATCGAGTTTTGATAAAAATAATCCCTCGGCTCGGTGATGTGAAAATAATCCCGGTGCGAATTGGTTAAGCCTAAGACGAAGACGGGGATTCAAAAAAGGCCAAAGTCACTCCTAATTGTTTCAGATGTTTTTGTGTACTTAATTCAAATCTTGACTTTGATTTAGTTTAGTGTGACTCTGAACCAGGTGTCGAAGAACTTTAACAGAAACCGTCAGATCTGTCATCACAATTTTGCAGAGATAATCTCTCATCTTATCATTATGTAACCTTTAGTACTTAAAAGTGCACAAATGTTTACATATTTAAACATTTGTAGCCTTTTATTGTGATTACCTGTTGATATAACTCGCACAAAACTATGTCATAATGGACATTTCAGATCATTATCACATTAATGGGAGGAATTACGGCATGCTAATCAATCACTACATTGCACCCTACACAAATATTAACAATTTCCACAATTCAGTTTATATAAAACAAAATTATTGTATTTGATCTGCAGCTGTTGATGACATTTTTGTTCATTAGTTTAGTTATAATCCGCACATGATAATTCATAGGCTGATCCCTGCATGTCAGAGCCCCTATCACATGGAATCTGCAATGTCATCATCAAGGAACAAGACCAAGAAAATTACAAACCCACTGAACACTTGAATTTTTTTTTTTAAATCATTAACTTTTTCATTTTCTTCATTCCTTATTTATCAACAGCTGTAAAACATTCTCCCTCTAAACGCAAGGGTTTTAATTACACTCCGTCAGTAGGGGGCAGCAGACCTAGAGCTCGTACCGTGCCAGCCGAGCTGAGCGATCAGCAACGCGTCCACTCATCACACGGGGGCAGTATGTCATCGACGCTAGAAGCAGGAACGTCGCTCCCACAAGGAGGCCAGGGTAAGTACGCCTAGGTTCTCTTAACACTTGACGTTCTTAAGAGCTTTATACTTGCTCTTACTTTTCCTACCTTGCTCTTACTTTTGATTAGCCTCCCAAATTATTATTATTTATGAAAGTGCCAAAGTGTATTGATGGAAGAAAATTACTATTACCGAAAGTAAGATCTGTTTCGGCAGGAACAGCTAAACATTTCAGCTTAGGAAGTCGACTGTTTTTAGGGGTATCTGTTCAAAATTCTTTGATGCTTTCAATAACAAATACTTATCTCAGGTGGTGCTAAGCCCAAGGTAACGCGGCCAGACCTCGTGCCGAGCACACCACCCAACTATGACGAAGCCTTACAGATCAGTAGCTCGCCCAGGAAGCTGAGCGCGGGCAGTGGCAAGCGGCAGGACGCCAGCGTCACGTTTGAGAGTCCCACGCGGAGCTCGGAAGGCCACAGCGCAGCGGTGGACGTCGAGGACATAACGCTGCAAACCGAGGCCAAGGAAGAGCCCTTCGCCACGGAGGAGCTCCAGCAGAAACTGAGGGAGATGGACGGGGAACTAGACTACAACCAAAGGTGAGAGGGATGATGTAACCCAATAGACCTCGTTCACAAGTATCCTCCCTCATGAGGGGCACACATACACAGATAGGTTGAAGTGACTCTTGAACGCAGAGCTGCTGTATGCCCAGCACTAATGCGAGTTTAATCTAAACAAGTACGTTTCAAATCGGCTAGTGGGCCGAGAGATGCAGATAATGGCCCGAGTCAAAGTCCAGGGTTATTATTCCTCTTCAGTCTCCTACCGGTTTTAAATGTACTTGTTTAAAACCAGCCAATTACATATTTATTCTAATTCATGAATGGGAGGTTTTCTTGCAAAATGAGACAGAACTGGGCACAGACCACAGTGGAGAAAAAGGCAAAATAATGAATCGCAAGCTGCCAGTACAATGTGATTTGAGGACTATGAAATACGGACTCATTCATAGTATTGTTCATGCCTTGTGCGGTTTCAACCAATAAAAGGGATTTTTATATATTTTAGTTCATGGGCGTCTACATTTTATGTGACACTAGAAAAAGTGTTTAACCGGCCAATAAAAACTGCCTACGTGGCAGGCTCTAGACCAATAGGAATGAATAAACTTTCTCGGGTATTTATGAATTACCGTTAAATAGATTCCCGATTTCATTAGCATCATGATGCGACTACCACTTGTCATTGCATTCTTTCAAAGTTGCATTTGCACCTTCTTAGCCAGAATGCAAATCCACGATTTATATCCATGACACACTTTGCACGTGCGCTCTCGAGTCTCACAGGTCTTGCTGTGCATAATTGTCAGTGCATGAAATAATGTATTTAGCCCGATATTAGGACTGTTGGTTTGTCCACCTATCTGAGTGTCTGTGTTGGCTTGCCCGTCAGTCTTCACAACATTGCATTGCAGAGTTTCAAAGTTGTCTTGGTTCGTAAATATTTTCAAGAAAAGTACACTTTTGATAGTTTGGTCTCATTAAATGTGCATCTTGTTAGTTGGGAAAAGTGGTTGTTATTGACTAGAGGTTAAAGGAAGTATACACCATTAGTAATTGCTTGAATTATCAAGAATGGGTGAATTTGAGGGGATGCAGAGAAAAAAGCACGAAAACCTACGTTCGTTTTTAACCAGTTCGCGCCGCGATTATTTTAACATCACTAAGCCGGGATTATTTTTAACGAAACTCGATCCGAGGCAGGTTCAAGCCGATAGAACCGGGAAGCACACCCACGCATTTCCGGCCTGGCTCGCGACGTGTTTATGTGTCATCCATTTTGAATCGGGGGGGGGGGGGGGGGGGGGGGGGGGGGGGGGGGGACATTGCGTGTACATACGTCCCCCGGCGCGAACTGGTTAACTGGCATCGGGCAGTTCTTGTTCGTCGTGATTTTTTAACAACTAGCGCAATCATTTTGCTGGATGCCTAGAATAATTATTTAATTTCAAATTAGTAAGAGATTTGTTAATGATTCGGTAGTAAAATTATTTGCTATCTGCAAATGGTGTATCCTACTACTTTAAGGAAATCAGTTAACCTAGTATAATGTCTAATGTTTATTAAAACAAATTAACATGGTGTATCCTAGTGTGACATTTATTACGTTGGAACGTACCTTTCAACATGTCTCTTGTAATTTATCTACAATAACCTTATACAAATATGTATGGTTCCATTTTGTGGTCGGTTACTGGAGGAAAAAAAGATATAAAAGAGATATGGTGGCAGACTCCGTTAATTCTGAGTACCTAATTGGTCACTAAATTTCAACTTTTTCAGAAAACTAATGTTTGAATGTTACAAAACTTGCCCAATTATGTCCGACATCTAAGACAAATATCAGATGTAAATGCTCCAACTAAAAAAAGGGGGCACTCGGATAGAGCACAGACCTCTGCCCTAACCTTAAAAAAACACCCTAACGTTACCGGTGGTCTAGTCAAATGTCGCCCAACCACAAAACAAACCATTCAAAGTGATCCAGATTCCTAATCTCTAGATCAGTCTGAAAATGTTATGGAATCAGCCAATAATCTGTCGCCCACGTATCTACCCACTACCCATGTATCTATGTCGTATCTAGCTTTTTTCGTAATCCTGCTAACTAACAGACAGATAGCCCGACACAGTGACAGACAGACAAACGCCGGCAAAAACATAAACTCCTTGGCGGAAGTAACAATTTAGTCGATAGATGGCATGTAACTAGAAATGTAGCAAAATGTCGTGACCCACAGGTGTTTAGGAATGCACGCATAGACAACTAATCGCATTACATGTAGCTTATTCATTACTAACATTCATTGCTTGCTGCTTACCTCACGCCCCACGACCAACACCCCACACCCAACACCCCACACCCTCCCTATATCTCCGTCTGTAATCGTCGCAGGCCCACACTGACCACCATGTTCCTCTCCACCCCGACCACAACCCCAACCACCTCCCCGACGATGACCCCTCCTTCCCTGTCCACCACTCGTACCTACAGCGGTAGCAGTACCATCGACACGCAGAGTGAGTCGTCGCCGCGCAAGACAGCCGACCTTGTCACGGATTCCTCCGAGAGGCTACGGGAGTTACCCAGCCCAACCAGAGAGGGCAATATCAGTCTGCGGATACTAGACAAGGAGGAGGAGGCGGCGGAGTTTGAGGTGGACGGCAGTCTGGGAGATGAGGAACAGTGCTGGTTGTGAACGGATTCAGCTTTATCTAGCATAACCTTCAACTATTCCAGCCTGGCTTCGTATTTGATTAACATCATGTTTGTATAAAATCAAAGATCTCCTAAAAAGGCCTATTCTGACTGTCGTACAAGTACATGTACATGTACAGTACCAACGTTTAAGTAATTGGACTGTCGCTCAGATTTAATGACTTGTCAACCTGTTCGGTGCTTGGACGTATTAAGTGTCAAAGGAATGGTTTGTTTTGGTGTTTTGGTTATTGGAAATGTACTGAATATTCTGCAGTGTGGATACTTGAGTTCCTGACCTTGGGCACCCCTGGGTTGTCTCAAGGTTGTATCATAGAACTGATGTTGGTGTGAAAAGGCCTTAAATAAGTCAGATTATGCCAAAGCCTGATGGGAGTAATAATGCATCATGCGTTGTATGTACAATAATAACCAGTGGAGGTCCCAATGCAAAACCTGGTTATCATCCAACCAACTGTTGAATTTTAAATGTATCACCTTGTTTAATGTAATGTGTTTGTGTTTGTTTGTTTGTTTTTCTTTGTTTTTAAACTTCTTTGAACTTCCTCTAACCCTGTTCTTGTTGTTTTATTCTGTATCTGTGCAAAGTTTTGTTCATATTTATAAATATTTGTTGCAATTTAAGAAATACTTTTTATAATTCAGATTAACCCGACTGAGGCCATCTTTAACTTCCACAGATCATACATTTTTAAAGACAAATCAGGATGCTGGAACAAACAGGACAAATTTGGCAAGTTAGAAATATTTAAAAACCCACAATTTGGAACTACATGTATACAGTAGCAACATGTGAACCTACATATCAGAAACGCTTGAATCATGTCTGCTTATAACCCCTTCCTTCCCCTCCCCCCCCCCCCCAACAAAAAAACCCATGTGATAAAATGGCATTTCTACAGGCTTGGCTAAAAAAGCTGGGCCTCTGATAGAAATTTTGTACCAGAAATAACATATTCTTGACACTAACTTTTAAAAAGCATCAAGCCCATTGAAAAATAACTTATGGATCGACTGTTCCCACATTTTCTGTTCCTAAAATAGCAACACTAAATCTTTATTTCTGCTGGCGGCCATTTTGCATTTCTAACAATTTCAAATGCAAGCTTAAGGTATCAGTAATTCTGCTTAAGATATCAGTAATCCTGCTTAAGATATTCCACTAACATTGTTGGAAGTCTACACCTAAGAACATTAAACCCTATGAGCATGTACCTAATGTAAACATTGGGTGGTAATTTCCTTATGTTTTGAATATGAAATCTAGCCTCCTTTTCTGTTTGTTTACCTTTAAAAAATGGGCATATTGTATTTGTTTACCAAAAAAGAAAGCATAAAAATGTCTTTTTCCACTTTTGCATGTTGTATTTCATTCAGGTTTATATTTTGACCGATGTTTAGGTTTTAAATTATGCGCAAATATGAATAAATGAGTTGATTTGTATTTGCAGAATTACAGTTTCTGTGAGAAAATGAAACAAATGATATTTTTATTGCACCAGAGAAATAAGTATAACAAATGGATGTTTACCTCTGACAATTTAAAAAAACAAAAACGTAATGTTTTTGATATGTAAAGAACATTAAACAGGTTCAGTGATTTTGAAAATTAGTGGTGTATTTCCAATAATTACCAAATGTTTTTTAATCTTTTTATTTTCCAAAATTCAAGACTTGCCTCATGTATTAAAGTTTTGTTTTTGTTATTACCTAAACTAAAGGAAAACCACAATAATGTTATTTTAATAAAGAAAACTGAAACAAGTTTGATATTACAATATTATTGGTTATCATGAGTTTTATCTGATCATTATACGAAAAGAAATTGCACACTTATAAAAACTCATTCTTCTGAGTAAAATTTCAGAATTTCATTTTTTCTTTTTTCAACTGTTTTTCATGAAGAAGTGCAAACTGCAAAAGTATTTTTTTCTCAGTATTCTTCAGTTGATTTGTTATTCACATTGGTACGGTACATCTTGTACTCTTGTACTGGTCTTGTACCCAGAGGTGGTTGATGTATAATAATGATATTTAAGCAGCTAAGATTTTGGCAACCAGACTGATTGTATGTAAGATATTTAGGGGGAATACGAGCTGGTGTATGATTTTTTTTTGTGGCATGCCTGTGTAATTGCTTTTTGTAAATTCCGCTATTGGTTAAAAGTGAAAATTAAATAAATACCAATTAACCACATGCATATTAAAATGCTCGCTGTAAAATGTTAACAGTAATTCAAAAGTTGTAAATAATATTTATGATATGTGGCTTGTCCCCTAACGGACAAAAAAATGGACCATTTTAATTTAAAGTTGTTTCATTCAATAAAAGAAGAAGAAAAACATGAAAATGATGGCACTAATGTAACCGTGTGCTGTATTTTTATTTAAATCCGTTTTGGTCATGACAAAATTTCTTTTGTTCCCTTCGGTTCTCCCCTTTAATTTTGCTGCAGTGATAGGGAAAAGGGGGCGGAGCTATCCGATTCATCGTGAGAGGAGCCAATGAGCTTTTACATAAGAGACTGATCGACAGTGCCAGTGCATGCCAGCCAATCGGAATGGGTTCACTGTCAGCTAATCAGAGCAGGTGTACCATGGTTGATATTCAGGACTTGTGAATAACCGGGGCAGACTCTCCGGAAGCATTGTGATGTTTCCGTCAGGCATTAAATTTGCTAAAATAAAATAGAGAACATTAAATAACCGGTTTAGGGTTATTTAAAGAAATAAGTGGCTTGCTCCATTTATTATTTTTTAAATAGGGCTAATATTACTGTTAACTATCGGTAAAAACGTTGCATGTATTTTTCATACTGTGTTCTTCATACTGTGTTCTTCTGCCAGTTATGTCGATTTTGATAAACACATCTGGGACTAATCTAATAAAACATGTGAGCACAAAAATTTGTTTAGCATGAAAATTTTCCTTGGCAAAAAAATAGGGTTAAAAACCAAACTTTCAGCTGATGTTTATTGTTTGTGACTGGTATTCAGCTGGTTTGTCCTTGGCAAGAAAAGCACATAGAGGTTTGGCTGGTAACCTGTGTTTACTGAGCAAAATTTGTTTGTGCTGAGCAAATTTGTGTTTTATGAAATTGGCCCCTGAATGTGTATAACCTCTGGTTCTCATAGCATTCCATGGGAACTGGACACATTATTTTCTTAAAGATTTTTTTCGGTGAAATAATGCATCATAACTTATGGCATAAGTCAATTTCTCTAATTAATTTTTTTCTAATTTGTTTCCTGCCCTTTGAAGTTAATATTATTATATGCTTCAAAAATCATGATTCTGGGTCACTTTCTTTTTAACTCGCCCTGTATATAAAAAGAACAAAATACACTTTGAGGACTTTAGTTAAAGTAACTGTTTAACATTGTATTTTTATACCATTCATCTATTAAAAAATGCCAAAATTTGCAAAAGAAACAGTTGCAGAACAGCCTTTGTTTTTGTTTTGTTTTTTTTCCCACCAAAACCCAGACTTTGTACATGATTTACCTGGCATTTATTGGGCATTCATCTTTGTCATACATAAGAAAAAACGAGGACAAAAAATTGTTCTTGTACTGTGTTTCCTCGACTTCCTAACACTAACAGAGCAATTTGTAGATGTTGGGGAATTACGTTAGAAAGCTATGTTCACAGATGTGTAACCGTATTGCAAATATTAATAGGTTGACAAAATCCCCCCCCCCCCGTTCCCCCCCTTCCCCTTACCCCCCTCTCCCCCTCCCCCCCTCCCCCCTCCTCTCCACCCCCCCCCCCCGCATCAATGTGGAGATGGGCCTTTTCGAATCCCTGGCTTCGTCTTCGTCTTTGGCTTGAGGCGATTTTTGACTCCCAACTGCAAGATCTCCAGCCACATTCTGACGCCTGTTGTGCTTCAGAAACATTCACTCGATTGATGTGAACCCAAAAGTTAGACTATTTCAATTTTCTTCCATTTCTATTTGCTTCTCAGTACCGGTACATTGTATTTCGGAATTGGGAGGCGAAGCCAAACCAAAGACGGAGCAACGATTTCGAAAAGGCCCATGGTCTTGCGTGCGATAGCCACTGCATGCTGCATATTTCCGTAGAGGGCGCAATTCATTCGCTAAGAGTGAGATGCGTGTTGGAGCACACATTGGAGCAACGACAACGTCCACAAGATAGACCAGAAACGTCTCTTTTCACAAGTAAATACTTTCTGGGATAGGGGTGCCGGCAGTAGAGTTTACCACCCACCACGATCATCCCGACAATGTCTCCTGTTTATAATTATTTTCCCAATCAACGTGCAAAATTGGTTCGAGGCGCGGCGGGCCGGGCCGACGTTCTTTATTTTCTTCAGTTTGAACGCACGCGGTTTCGCAATCGTATTTTTAAGACTATTAAAACGCATTAAAACAGACTGACACTCGGCGTACAAATCGGCGTTACTAATATTGTAAGTATACATTCAATTTTGGGGTGAGTTTATTGGTCAGTAAAATGTAGGACAGTTTTAATTGGGTTAACCCCAATAAGGTTACACATTGTTATTTCCAAGAAAAAAATAAATTTTAGCAAATTTTTATTAAAAATCAAGGTTACTAATAATACTAAGTATTAACTTTATTCGCATACAATTTTTAATTTCAAATAATAATTAAATTTAGGCAAATTTTTATCAAATTTCGCCCAAATCTAATTAAAAAGCAAAGTTAATCTCTTACTGTTTTTAATATGGTTGTTTCACGTTCCGCGGCCATCTTGGATTCAGCGCAAAAAGGGGTACGCAACTTACCCGGATGATAGCGTGTTTATATGGGTGTTCCCCTCTCCTACATGTAGTAGGCCTACAGAGGGCGCTCTACTGAGCATGCGCAACTGGAACGTGAAACAACCTTATTGCCAAGACAATTTTTAATTGAAGAGCAAGGTTGACCCCATACAATATTTTGGTAACAACAACCGTGTGAGGACCCGGTTATTACCTCGTGATAATGAACGGGTTGGGGGATGACCGCTGGTAGTGGTAATGGATCGAGCCGAAGGCGAGGTCCATTACCAGCGGTCATCCCCCAACCCGGTCATTATCACGCAGTAATAACCAGTTCCTCGCACTGTTATTATCTTTAATAAATACCTTTTTAACGAGAAAAATGGTGAAAATGTTCCAAATATCGTGACTTTCCTTTCGGCGATATTTTCAGCGTTTTGTTCATGTTTAGGGGCCATGTTTTATCTTATGCATGGTACCCAGTCTCTTCAATATGTGTTGTTATTATAACCCATACTTTGAGACCGGACTAGCTGACCACTGATGCCCACCGTGTATAGCAACGCGCTAGCGTTAACAGACGACACGCGCATTTTGAAAAATGCAGCGCGTATAGATACAAACGTTCTACGCGTACATTTATAGCGCGCAGTATCAAGATTTGACGCGTCCTTGTTACAACTTACAATATACCGTAGAACTGTTGCATTCGGCCAATCATTAGCTTACGATGCTTTATTAATGCTGGTTCAGGGAACATTTATTCGCTTCTTCTTGAAAGCTGGGTTATTACTACATAATAATCCACTCCACGTGATCGAGTCTCGACCAATCAGAAGCCAGCAACTCTCATAGGTATTTATATATTATTTTTAATAAAATTCAAATATCTAGGACAAATCTGATTTTGGCCAATTTTAAATAAAAAGCAAGGTTAACCTTGCTTTTTAATTAACATTGGCTACAATTTGATTTTTTCTTAGAGATAAACTATTGTAAGGGGTTAACCTAGAAATTGTTAAATACAAGGGGTTAACCTTGCTTTTTAATTAACATTGGCTACATTTAGCTTTGTCTTGGCAATTAAAAATTGTAAGGGGTTAACCTTGCTTTTTAATTAACATTGGCTACATTTAGCTTTGTCTTGGCAATTAAAAATTGTAAGGGGTTAACCTTGCTTTTTAATTAACATTGGCTACATTTAGCTTTGTCTTGGCAATTAAAAATCGTAAGGGGTTAACCTTGCTTTTTAATTAATATTGGCTACAATTAGATTTTTCTTGGCAATTAAAAATTGTAAGGGGTTAACCTTGCTTTTTAATTAATATTGGCTACAATTAGATTTTTCTTGGCAATTAACAATTGTAAGGGGTTAACCTTGCTTTTTAATTAATATTGGCCACAATTAGATTTTTCTTGGCAATTAAAAATTGTAAGGGGTTAACCTTGCTTTTTAATGAATATTGGCTACAATTAGATTTGTCTTGGCAATTAAAAATTGTAAGGGGTTAACCTTGCTTTTTAATTAATATTGGCCACAATTTGATTTTTCTTGGCAATTAAAAATTGTAAGGGGTTAACCTTGCTTTTTAATTAATATTGGCCACAATTAGATTTTTCTTGGAAGTTAACAATTGTAAGGGGTTAACCTTGCTTTTTATAAATATTGGCCACAATTTGATTTTTCTTGGCAATTACAAATTGTAAGGGGTTAACCTTGCTTTTTAATTAATATTGGCTACAATTAGATTTTTCTTGGCAATTAAAAATTGTAAGGGGTTAACCTTGCTTTTTAATTAATATTGGCCACAATAAGATTTTTCTTGGCAATTAAAAATTGTAAGGGGTTAACCTTGCTTTTTAATTAATATCGGCTACAATTAAATTTTTCTTGGCAATTAAAAATCGTAAGGGGTTAACCTTGCTTTTTAATTAATATTGGCCACAATTAGATTTTTCTTGGCAATTAAAAATTGTAAGGGGTTAACCTTGCTTTTTAATTAATATTGGCCACAATTAGATTTTTCTTGGCAATTAAAAATTGTAAGGGGTTAACCTTGCTTTTTAATTAATATTGGCCACAATTAGATTTTTCTTGGCAATTAAAAATTGTAAGGGGTTAACCTTGCTTTTTAATTAATATTGGCCACAATTAGATTTTTCTTCGCAATTACAAATTGTAAGGGGTTAACCTTGCTTTTTAATTAATATTGGCCACAATTAGATTTTTCTTGGCAATTAAAAATCGTAAGGGGTTAACCTTGCTTATTAATTAATATTGGCTACAATTAGATTTTTCTTGGCAATTAAAAATTGTAAGGGGTTAACCTTGCTTTTTAATTAATATTGGCCACAATTAGATTTTTCTTGGCAATTATAAATTGTAAGGGGTTAACCTTGCTTTTTAATTAATATTGGCCACAATTAGATTTTTCTTCGCAATTACAAATTTTAAGGGGTTAATCTTGCTTTTTAATTAATATTGGCTACAATTAGATTTTTCTTGGCAATTAAAAATCGTAAGGGGTTAACCTTGCTTTTTAATTAATATTGGCCACAATTAGATTTTTCTTGGCAATTACAAATTGTAAGGGGTTAACCTTGCTTTTTAATTAATATTGGCTACAATTAGATTTTTCTTGGCAATTAAAAATTGTAAGGGGTTAACCTTGCTTTTTAATTAATATTGGCCACAATTAGATTTTTCTTGGCAATTACAAATTGTAAGGGGTTAACCTTGCTTTTTAATTAATATTGGCTACAATTAGATTTTTCTTGGAAATTAAAAATTGTAAGGGGTTAACCTTGCTTTTTAATTAATATTGGCCACAATTAGATTTTTCTTGGCAATTAAAAATTGTAAGGGGTTAACCTTGCTTTTTAATTAATATTGGCCACAATTAGATTTTTCTTGGAAGTTAACAATTGTAAGGGGTTAACCTTGCTTTTTAATTAATATTGGCCACAATTATATTTTTCTTGGCAATTAACAATTGTAAGGGGTTAACCTTGCTTTTTAATTAATATTGGCCGCAATTAGATTTTTCTTCGCAATTAAAAATTGTAAGGGGTTAACCTTGCTTTTTAATTAATATTGGCCACAATTAGATTTTTCTTGGAAGTTAACAATTGTAAGGGGTTAACCTTGCTTTTTAATTAATATTGGCCACAATTATATTTTTCTTGGCAATTAACAATTGTAAGGGGTTAACCTTGCTTTTTAATTAATATTGGCCGCAATTAGATTTTTCTTCGCAATTAAAAATTGTAAGGGGTTAACATTGCTTTTTAATTAACATTGGCTACAATTAAAATTTGTCCAACGATTGCTGGCTGGCAATCATTTGAAATTGATACAAAATTTCGCTTTTCTTGAAAACCACAGGATGCTTGAGACTGTGTTATTCACTTTACATTCAAGTTAAAGTTATTTCATAATAATTCAGTAGTTCTGTTTGTAGATTTTGTTTTACTACCTTGAATTCTTTACAGTACATGTATGTACAGTATTTGTAAACTCTGATGAATGCCTGTTGACATCCAGATTATAAAGTGCACGGAACTAGGATTTTTACTAATCATTACACAGGATTACCAAAATTTATATTTTTGTTGTTGATTGATACAATTTTAAAACTGACCTAAATATACTGTACTCGACCCTTATCAATTAACTATTTAGGAAAGCATGTTGATTTTACATTTTCATATTTCTACGATACATGTTATGGCAAGTTAAATAATTAATTATGTTACAATAATCATTTAGAACGAACGCATTAAAAAAATCAGATATAATTGTATAAATTATAACAAGGTGATTTAGATTTGACTCGCATTATTATATTAGTTATATACATTTATAATCATATATTCAGGATATCCGTTTACAAATTTATATCCCCCTGATAAACCCTATTTATATATTTGGTCCAAGCAATATACACATATGTATTTCATGATATTTAGTCTCTAACCAGTTCGCGCCGGAGGACGTATACACGCAATGTTTTTCCCAGATTCAAAACAGATGACGTATAAACAGTTACAAGTGAGGCCGGGAAATGTCTGTCAACAGCGAGCAAGGCTGGAAACTTGTGGGTGTGCTTCTCGGTACCATCGGCCTGAACCCACCTTGGATCGAGTTTCATTAAAAATAATTGGTGATGTTAAAATAATCCCGGCGCGAACTGGTTAAACCCCCCTTGATAATTTATCAGAATAAATGATGGAAATAGAAGTTAAAAACCCTTTTTTTATGAAGACATTCTGGAGAAAGCTCTACAATAATATGTGACCTGTTCCAACGAAACCCGGACAAAGTCAACTTTTTAGTTTTTCAGATTTTGCTTTTTTTTAAATTCTCTAGGTTCTCAGCTTTAAAATGATGTATCATTTACATGTACCCCCACCCTATCTTCCCTGGGGTCTGGATTTCGTGATAAAACCCTGACAACCTAATTATGAGATGTTCAGAAAAGCGTATTATTTCTATACACAAATGTTTCACAAAATTGACCAAAAAACACACTTCTGGTAGACGGATTTTGTTCAAATTTGAGGAGATTGTAGATTAATAGTGAGTGACTTAGGAAAACCTAAAACCTCAAAATGGTAAAATCCATCCAGAAATGACTTCAGGAGTACATTGTGATAAAACACATTGTGCGACTTTGTCCGGGTTTCGTTGGAACAGGTCACATATGATGTAAAAAACAGCTGTTGTCTGCCTACTTGTACACTATACACAATTTCAAACTGGAAGACGATATAAATGACGGCCTAAGAGTACGAAATATTGAAAACAAATGCAGCATGGACAAATATTTACACAGTTGACTGTATTTTGGAATGCAAGGAAGAAACAACTGCCAGAAATTATCACCTTTTTTTTAGAATGCATCTGTATCTCTAAGCAATGTTTACATGCACGGAAAGCATTCACATTCCCAATGACCAGCCATTTTGAGGCAAGTTCAATCGAGGATCATTGGCGTACTTAAAGAAATCTGACACAAGTTCTGGCATTTTAGTATACTCCAGGACTCGATGACAACACTGGAAAAATGGCTCTTGTCAAACCCCACCCGCGTATATATGCATATGTGACCTGTTCCAACGAAACCCGGACAAAGTCGCACAATATGTTTTATTACAATGTACTCGTGAAGTCATTTGGGGTGAATTTTACCATTTTGAGGTTTTGGGTTTTCCTGAATCACAAACTATTAATCTACAATCTCATCAAATTTAAACATAATCTGTTACTCAGAAGTGTTATTTGTTTCCGATTTTGTAAAACAATTGTGTATAGAAATAATACGCTTTTCTGAACTTCAAAGCTGTTTAACTCATAATTAGGTTGTCTGGGTTTTATCATTAAACCCTTCCCCAAGGAGAGATAGGGTGGGGGTACATATGTAAATGATACATCATTTTAAAGCTGAGAACCTAGAGAATTTGAAAAAAGCAAAATCTAAAAAAATAAATTGTCAACTTTGTCCGGGTTTCGTTGGAACAGGTCACATACATGTATGTACAATGTACTCCTTTCTGTTTTATCAATCTTCTGTCCTTTGTTCTCCGAGAGAAAGATTCCATCAGCCATCTTATCTCCCCCCTCCCGTCGGTACCGCGGCTTTCCGTTTGCCACTCTTCCTTCCGTCAAAGTTCTTCTCCAGGTTCATGGAGACCTCTCGTTGGAGATTAGGCAGGCCGTCCTTCAATGTTCCACCGCCGCTCAACACCCAGGGATGTGCCAAGACCTGCCTGGCCGTGAAGCGTTTCCTCTTACTGACGACCAACAAGTGATCTATCAAATCTTTGGCATCTGTTTGAGAAACAAAAGGGAAAGACTGTGGTGAATTTAATAAATAGGGCAAATATTGCCAACATGGGGAAAATTGTAATAAGAGTTGCAACCTATAGATAAAGATGGCAGCCTCCTTCCATAGTGCGAGCGTGTTTTTTTTTTAGTGGCCCAGCAATTAAAATGATATTGAAATAGAAGTTTTTCAAAACATTTTCAAAATAGGGGGCCGACTGGCAATGTACTGAAAACAAAGACCTTTAACCAGTTCGCGCCGGGATTATTTTAACATCACCGAGCCGACGGGCGGGATTATTTTTTAAGAAACTCGATCCGAGGCCTGTTCAGGCTGATAGTACCGGGGAGCACACCCACGCATTTCTGGCCTTGCTCACTGCTGACAGACATTTCCGGCCTTGCTCGTGGCGTGTTTACTGCGTCATCCGTTTTGAATCTGGTGAAAGCTTTGCGTTTTATATTCATCATCTTGGCGCGAACTGGTTAAACCTAAATTATGATGGGTTTCAGTTCGTGAAAACGAAAGTGTGACGAGCGGGCACTGTTGCGCCTTGGGTGTCAGTTTGTAAAAATGAAAATGTTGGTTCTTTCAAAATAAATCACAATATGCAGCTGCCAAACAAATAATTTGGCTCTGTAATTCTGTAGCTACCGTTTGAGATGTTGTCCCAATAGGGTGACAAGTAGACAAACTCTCCGGCTTGGATGAGTTCAAACAACTCCTCTTGGTCACGGTCTAAGCTGCGAAATGGCGGGAAACCGCACAGTAAGATGTAGCAGATGACACCGGTGGCCCACATGTCGACTTCCAGACCATAACCTGGCAGAACAAAATGTGAGAGCTCTGTTAGCGAGACATTGAGATCACGTACGATACCTTGTGTGTACACACTGTCTTATGTTCCATAATACTGTACTGTGGACATTACTTTGCTCTCTTGTCTTAAGAAAACGTTTGCTGAATACTCATTTTGTTCTCACTTTCAAAAAGATTGTTCAACCCCAAATTTAAATTTTGGGCCCCTTTAAAGGTTGGATACACTATTGGTAATTGCTTGAATTATTAGAAATGGGTGGATTTGGAGGGTTGTATTTTATAGTAAATATCGTTTAACTGACCTGTCCGAAGTTTCAAAATCATGGATGCCGAAAAAAAAAGCAAGAAAAACAGCGTTCGTTTTTAACCGGCTTCGGGAAGTTGTTCTTGTTTTTTGGGGGTCTTTTTAGCGAATGCTGTCTGGCGATCGTAATTTTTGTATATAAAATTTAATTGTTTGGAACAATTACAGGATATCTAGTGCAATCATTTTGCTGGATGCCTAGAATCATTATTTATTTTCAAATTAGTAAGATATTTCTTAATAATTCGGTAGTACAATTTTTCGATATCTGCAAATGGTGTATCCTACCTTTAAAGGTAGTATACACCATTTGCAGATATCGAAAATATTTACTACTGAATTATTAAGTAATACCTTACTCAATTGAAAGTAAATAATGATTCTAGGCATTCAGCAAAAGGATTGCGCTAGATATCCTGTAATTATTCCCAAAAAATGAATTTTATAGAGACAAATTCGCTCTCGCCGGACGGCGAGAGCGAAAAAACAAAGATAACATAAGAATAACTGCTCGACCCCGGTTGAAAACAAACGCTGTTTTTCGTGCTTTTTTCGGCATCCATGATTGTAAAACTTCGGAAAAGTCAGTTAAACGATATTTACCATGAAATACAACCCCCCAAATCTACCCATTCATGATAATTAAAGCAATTACCGATGGTGTATACTACCTTTAAGTGTTCATTTTCATTTTCTACACATAACCCCAGCCCCATTTTTACTCTATCGTACATTACTATATGTGAAGTGTGTGGCTGGCATCTCTTTAAAGGAGTGCACAGTATACATGTATAATCCACATTTCTTACCTGTTTCTGCCAGTATCTCTGGTGCGACATAAGTGGGTGTCCCACACACCGTAAAGATGGGTGCCTTGACTTCCATGGCCAGGCCAAAATCGGCCAACTTGAGGGTGATGTCACCGGACGAAGACTTGCTAACCTGTTATCAGAAAGAGAAGGGATGTGTATTCACCGTCTGTGTCAAATGAAATGAATGCACCATCCTAATTCGGTACAGTAGATTATAGTAACTCTGTACAAGTACATCAAACTTGACAACTAAAATAACAACAGCAAACCGAGTTAGGACAATATTGGTGCATTTGAAAATTTAAAAGACTTGCAATTTACACCATGCTTTTAACCATGCCAACAAGGTGAACAAATACTGTGCAGGGGAACAATAGTATCAATATTAAAAGGGAAATAAAGCCCGTAGGACTTTGAAGGACAAATAAACTCAGGATGAAAGTACTACTAAGGATTTCAGGAGCAGGATTTCAGGAGCAGACCAAGGAGACATTTGAAGGGATGACAACAGGTGGCGAATTTTCACAGGATGCTCGAGACTGTTATTCACTTATAGTCAAGTTAGGTATTACATAATAATGGGGTAGTTTTGTTTTTGTATTTTTGCAAATGGCGTATACTACATGTACCTTATTTCAGGCATAAGTGTCACCAGACAGAGTGACATGAACTATGGTACTTGTAAACGAACCTTACGTTTCATGCAAAATACAACACAAAAAATGTTGGAAAATACAGCAACAAAACCAATCCAAATAGCCCACAATAGCTATGCATCAAAAAACTTTATCTGCAAAGGTCACTACAAAAACTGTCATACATGTACCTGCACTGGCAGAATTTTTCTTATTTATTCGATGTAAAATTGCCAAAATAAAAAACAAAACCGATTTTTGTCTGTATACATGTACAAACATGTAGATGCTAATTTCAGTTCAATTACTTTACGACACATGTGGAACACAGTAAATGTACATGTCCAAATTAGTTTTAAGCAAGATTGAGTTATTGCAAAACAAAATACAGTACAAAATTGAGTACCTTGCTCTTGCACTCAATGCCACTTTGGATTTAAAAATGAGTTAAGCAAAATTATAAAATTTTGTAAATCTAATGATGATATTTTGCATCATTTCAGAATGCAAACAACAACAAAAAAACTTTGTAAATGAATTGTCAGTTTGAAACTTAAACATTAGTAGCATCACAACTTTTGTTTAAATGGAAAGAGACCAACATGTATTATTTCTAGACCACTTACCAGGCGGTTCACAAACTAGCCAGCAGAAAAGACAAATGAAACAAAAAAGATATGACAAGAGAGTGTCACAGAGTAACCGTGATAAATATGCATGGTCAAACTGTGATAATAAAGCAATATCGAACACAAAAATGAGATTTGAAGGTTTGCATGGCAAAAAGGCAATAAGTTTAATATAGTTTGCGGTAACACCCTGTGGTAATTCTATTGAGATATGTGTGGTTCTGAAAAGCACCGGAGGGAACCCAATGTTTCAGACAGTATGCACTGCCCGTCGTCAGGAGACTGAGGGATTTGAACGGCGATGATGCGGTGATTCCAACGGTGATGAACACAAAAATGAAAACAAACATTGCTTCTGGTCACAATGTACTTAAACAAAACTTATATTCACATTGTATGCACCTGTCTGGCAACTGTACAAAATACCTGACAGGTGGTCCAATTCCAACTGCATTTTTAGCAAAGTGCTTTCAATTGAAATGCATCTGAAGAGTGCTTCACAACTATCCAAATTCTGAAGGCTGAAAATTGCTGGAATTTAAATTGTGTCTAGTTTGACACACCCATGTGTATGTGAGTGTACATGTACGAAATGAAGTATTTCTTTGAGGATTAGCAAGGATTCGACATATCAGAATTTGAGTTATTGAGAGTTTACTGTAGCTTCATTAAAAAAGTGAAATTATTTTAGATTAATTAAAACAAAAACAACTTACCAGCAGGTTTTCAGGTTTGAGATCCCGATGGACAATGTTGAAACTATGCAGATAAGCGAGAGCACTCGCCATGTCACTGATAATAACAGCTGCGTCCGCTTCGGTGAACTTGACACTCTCCGTGATAGCGTCAAACAAATCCCCTCCTCGGACAAACTCCATCACGAGGTAGATGTTCTCATTAGTCTCGTGTTCCTCAAACAGTTTGACGATGTTGGGATGGTTGATATTCTTCATGATCCCGATCTCATTTTCGATCATTTGCTCCTTGCCCGTGAGCTTGGACTTGTCCACGATCTTCATCGCGAACACTTGCTCCGTGTTCTTCAGTGTTGCCTCGTGGACGTCCGCAAAATTACCGTCGCCAATTTTCGGGCCGATGGTGTACCTGTTCAGAATCGAATCCCTTTCCACAATCTCTCGTGGGTCTGATGTGAAGTTCAGTTTCTTCTTTGGATTACCTTTGGCATCAACGTTATCTACAGGCGAATGAAGTCTGTGGTTATTATGCACACTTTTCTGTAGATCAAAATCTCCTCCATTGATATTGTTTGTTTCATCACCTGGTGTCGGACTGTTTTTTAATTCTGCTAACCTTTGTTGTTCTTCTTCCTCTTCTAACCTTCTCCTTTCTCCATCTTTCTCTCTCCTTTTTCGCTCCTCTTCCTCCTTCTGTTGAAGTTCCTCTTCTTTTGCTTTCAGCTCTGCCTCCTTCTTGGAGATAGCATCCAGTCGTTCCTGTTCTGATTTCCTCCGTTTGTCCTCCAGGAGCTGTTTCTTCAGCTCTTCTTCCCTCTTTCTGAGCTCCTCTTCCTTCAACCTCAATTCTTCCTCTTTCTTCTGATTTGCCTTCTCTCTCTCTGCCTCTTCTCTCTTCTGCCTTTGTTCTTCCTCCTTTTGTCTCATCTCATCTTCCGTTTCTGCATCTTTTCTCTCTGTTTCCTCTTTCGTCTTTCTCTCTGCATCTCCATCCTCATTGGGTATCTTCTCTCCCTCCTTAGACTTCCTCCCCACTTTCTTGGGTTTTGACAGAGCCTCTCCGCTGTCATCCTCCTCCAAGCCACTATCGCTCTTGCTGTCCCTTCCTTTAGTTCGTCTCCTGTATCCCTTTGCATAGGGATTATTTGGGAAGTTTTCAGCGCAGATTTCTGCAATCTCTTCCTTACTCAAGGGGCGTTTGGAAGCAGATGCAATAAATGCATCGTCAGGGTTCCTAAAGAAATCAGCCACTCCCTTCACTTCTTTTCCCTGGACGGTATACAGCTTCCGGATCCGGTGGTTCTTGTATTTGGGAAGACTGAATGCATCCGAGATGTCTTGAACGAGCATCTCGTAGGACTGGACACTCCTCTTGTTTAGCAGAAGAGAGACACTCTGGCACGGCTTGGGCCCTGCTTTAACAATCTTACAGAGCTTCGGTTTGGTGGGACTTAGGTCTGGATGGAGTGACCCGATTGACTTGGACACCGGGGGTCTGTCTCGATGAGACAACGGCGGCCTCTTGACGCCAGGAAAGGAGAAGGAGACAGGGCCACTGCCGCCCTTTTTAAGGGGTTCGGAACCTCCTGCGGGACTTCTTGCGTAAGCTGCCGCATACTTGCCAGTACTTGGGTAGGAGTAACTGAACCGACCATACAGATCACTCTGTAGCTGACTGTGTTTGCCTGCAGAAAATACATCATACAAACCAAGAAATGTTACTGTAAAAGCTTTTAGAAAAAACAACAGAAAGAATTCTTCTTTAAACTTAAGTTAAAGACAAAGCATTTTACAAATTGATCCTGAAAATGTCTTCAGTGGTTTTTTGAAGAACAAAATAATAATGAATGTTATTTGCAGGACTTCATCTGCCAAAACAAAATCTACACAAACATATATAATCAGTTGCCAGTTTACACACTAGTTTTGAATGAATCTACCTTCATCCAAGTCTGAATTTTTGTAAATTTACAAGGAATTAATATGGCAATTTTATGCAAAAGTGGACATGGGTGAAAAGTGAACAAATTACACAACCTCATATGTTGTATCAAACAAGTAAAATAAAAGAGGACAACTACAAGGTTTGTTTGTTTTGTATTTGTTTGTTTGTTTGTTTGTATTTTTGTTCATTTTATAAAAATATCATACAGCCAGAACTTAGAATGTGTGATTCAGTATGTTTATTAACATTTTGTTTGAAGTTGATTTCAGACACACACATAACGTCAACAATGTACCGGTAATATATAATATTTCTGTCTGTAACAACAAAAGCATGATACTGTTCAATAACATAATAGTTCCTTTTTTTAGAGTGACCAATCTGCCACAATGTTCATAGTTATTTGGGTACACCATTGTTTTTCTAACTTTACACACATGTGTTCACCAGATAGTTTATTGATTAGAAAAACCCATAAAATTATAAGGTACTGTACTTGCATTTAATGCTGTCATGAGGATACACATAATGTATCCAGACTGAAATTATTCTTGACAGAAAAATCTGGACAACACAAATTGCTAAGTACATGTACCTAACTGAATTATGCAGATTCCTTTGTAACAACAAATCTCAGTTGCTATGGTTATATCAAGTACATGTACCAGTATTGTCGGTTTCTTTTGTCGTCTCTTTTCCTTGTTGTCTGTTTTCTTTTGTTGTCTTCCCATATGTGAATTCTTTCGTCGGGGATACCGAATTGAACTTGTTTGCATTTTGTTAGTACTCTGCAAATGTCAAAGGTTATAGAATTACCAGTACAGTGTACAATCACAGTCCACAACGAAAACTCACAATGTAAAATGCCATGTGGTAGCGATGAGAAATTTATGCTTCTGTGCACAAACAGGAACCGTTCATGCACTAAAGCAAACCAAAACAAGAACGAATAGACATTCAACATGTTCGCGCCGGGATTATTTTAACATCACCGAGCCGAGGGGCGGGATTATTTTTAACCAGTTCGCGCCGGATGACGTATATAAACGCAAAAATTTCCCCAAATTCAAAACGGATGACGAATAAATACGCCAAGTTCAAGTTCGGAAATGTATGTCAGCAGCGCGCAAGGCCGGAAATGCGTGGGTGTGCTACCCAGCACTATCGGCCTGAACACGCTTCGGAACGAGTTTCGTTAAAAATAATCCCGCCCGTCGGCTCGGCGATGTAAAAATAATCCCGGCGCGAACTGGTTAAGGAAGCTCGATCTGAGGCGGGTTCAGGCCGATAGTGCTGGGAAGCACACCCACGCATTTCCGGCCTTGCTCGCTGCTGACAGACATTTACGGCCTTGCTCGTGGCGTGTTTATGCGTCATCCGTTTTGAATCTAGGAAAATCTTTGCGTTTATATACGTCATCCGGCGCAAACTGGTTTAAACAACCTTTATGAAAACTCCCTTCAGTATACACCTCTTCTGCAGTAGATTACCTGTGCACTGACAGCAACATCTCTGAGGTCGACCCCAAACATACTTCTTGAAATAGATCGGTCCTGTCACTTCGTCTTCACAAAAACTGCCCAAACCTCTCATTCTGACTGTTTGCAAAAATGTCGCAGATCACACGGAAGGCTCCAAATAAATCCACACCTTTCTCCCAGAATACTGCACATCCAAGGCCTGAACAACCAAGATACGTGCACATGTGCACATCTTTCATCTGAGATCATCAGTCATAACTTCAACTTCTCTGCAGGGTGATGCGCAAATAAGACCAAATCTTAATTCTTGATAAAAAAAGAAAAGCCGATTCAACATCCCACCTCTAGTCTCTTCCTTTGTTAATCAATGATCAAGCTTCCAAAATACCAGTTGAAGATTAGGATTTCAGCCTACAAACAAAATGTACATACTGTACCAGTAGTTGAACAAGCATCTACAGTAAATGTATGATTTGCGAGCAAATTTAGTGATTAATTATGCAAAACAAGACTGCACTGATCTTGACCAATCAGAGTGCATTTTCTATCACATCTTCCATAAAATGTTGTGGTTGTAGAAAAACTTGCCAGCAAATTGACCAATCAGCAGCTTAGTCCACATTGAAATGAAGTCACAATCTCTAAAGTCAACTTTGATTGGCTGGCGCACAGGGTCCAATAAATAATCTGTATTAGAGGTGTACATTTACGGGGAATACAGGAACTAAGTACCCAACTAACATAAATAAAAGAAACCCAAACTTGAAGTTTAAAGGTAAGATACACCATTGGTAATAGCTTGAATTATCATGAATGGGTGGATTTGGGGGATTGTATTATATAGTAAATATCGTTTAACTGACCTGCCCGAAGTTTTACAATCATGGATGCTGAATAGCAAAAAAACAGCATTCATTTTCAACCGGCGTCAAGCAGTTGTTCTTATGTTGTTCTTGTTTCAAACAAATGAAATTCAATTTTTCGTAACAATTACAGGATAGACTAGCGCAATCATTTTGCTAGATGCCTATTATCATTATTTACTTTTAAATAAGTAAGATATTTCATTGTCCGAGATGTTACTATGTAATTTGTTACGTGTGCATGTGGTTAGTTACATGTACCAATGGGTACTCAATTCCGTATAATCTGGAACCGGTTCCTGACATAGTATGTTTGCACACCCCTACTCATGTCCTGATCCGAGTAACACATGAGTACATACACGTACGGTACCTAGTGACGGCGCTTGCTACCCAATCAAATGTACACATGCTAACTCACTTCCAAAGTCTATGATGACAATTTTGTTATCGCAGTAATAACAGCCAAAAAACAGTCAAACACCTAATAACAAGGCCCTTGGGACTTTACAAAATACTAGTACATGTACCTTGTTATCAGTAATGAAAAACAAAGACTGGGGAGCAATTTTTGTCCATGTTATAATAAGCAGGATTTTGTATTATGATGCTCTTATTTTCAGGGTTCTACTGTATGCGTACATGATCCTTGTAGACAACTGCTTTTCTTAGACTGTCAAAATAGCCGAAAAGCAGATTAAACGTTTTTTTTTAATACATTCTTCTATTTTTCTACTTTTCCGCTAGTTTACTTATGGGCAACGTGTTGCGCAGGCTTCATGAGGACACATAATCTATTTTTGCATGCAATATATACACTACGCACTGCTCATAATAAGCCACAATTCAACAATGTCAACAAATTCTATTGAAAATACAAAAAGAAACACTAGGCTCCTAGATTGTTTAGAATTCTCGTGGTCGGATGTCCTGGAACCTTGTTTTATCTTCCTATACTTTTATATGCAGTTATCGCTAAAGGAAACATTTGAGGTATAATGCATGTTGCTATCGACGGGCTTGCCCATTCGTGATGTCATGCCGACCTCGAGAATTACATAATTTCAACTCAGAGTCATTGTCTAGGCCTTTGACATTTAGATTTTACATGTACAACTTTGCTAGCCTGACAATGGTGGCCTACCTTGCAAAAATGTAAAGACAAGGTACATATTTTCCAATAAGTACTGCAAAGCAAGTGACAAAAAAAACCAGTCACATTTGAAAAGTGGCATTTAATCTCTCACCGTTACATTTGGAAACTCTCAGTGAGAACCCAGGTTTTCCATTCGCTTTCATGTTGACAATTCACCATGGCAACAATGCTGGTGGTATTACTATGCAGTTGCAACAAAAGTTGCTAAGATACATAAAAGATATTCCAGTCAGGCGTACAATCGTAAAATTCACAATTTGACAAAAGACATTCATAGAGAGAATCGCCGCGTATCGGGTGATGATAAATTCAATGGCACAGATGTTGACTCAGGATTTGGCAGACTGTAACGCGATTGTGAAACGCCAACACTAGAAATTCTTTGGAAGTCGGTTTTTATTACCCGGGTGAGAGGACTGCGTTCGCTTCTGAACTTTGTACATAAACTACTTGAAGATCAAAAACAAACACATAAAATCAACACAACTCAACCAGCCACCATGATTACTTGATGTTATTTGACAGCTAAATAGCATCTTTGTGTTACTATGGATGTACATTTAGTGTGAGCAATAGCTTTTCATTATTTTGAATTGTTTGAAAAGCCACCATAACCGTGTATTAAATGACACCTGCCAGCGTCAATGGCACATCAAAGCAGTTTCCATGGAAGCATGAAGCAGTTGCACTTGTTAAAGGGATTGTACATGTACCGGTACCATTTGTCAGTTGCGCACTTTTATCGCTTGAAGAAGCGAAAGTGCTCAAAATATAAAGAAAGATGTAAACCTGATCAAGTTTTATCTCTGTGAAGGCTGTACATGTATAATCAGAGAAAACAACAATCTAAGATTTCGATTTTAATTCAAAATTTGCAGAGTCACAATTTGAATTGTAACCACAATTAACGTTACATGTCAGGCGCGTTTTTAGCCGGGGAGGGGAGGGGGTTGCGAGGAAAAAGAGTGGGCAACAGTATTACAAGAAAGGGGTGTAAAAGGAAATTGGACAGGGGAACCAGAGGAGTGAGAACAAACATAAAAAAAAATTGACAAAAAATTATAGTATATCATACTCACTTGCATGTCCAGTGCTCCAATCAGGTGTGCTATAGTTAGCTCCATATTCCAGCTTCTTAAACTTCTCAAATGACGCACACACGTAGGACTCTCCGTCGATCAACTTCTCAATATCCGTGATAGGCCTCCCGGATTCTGGTTCGTAGATTTTCCTCACGCCGTACGGCAGTGACATGTGCTTTGTTAATTCGCTCAGGAGATTGTCGAAAGTCTGGAAGCGGTTTGGCGTAATGCGCAAGCGTTTCCCTTGGAAGTAGCGATCGCCGTTACGGTAGAAGAGCAACTGTCTGGGCCGCCGCAGATCCTGGTACAGGGAGTCAAAAAAAAAATTGTATAGATTTCAGGAAAATTATAATTAAACACATACATGTACATGTAGGTAGAGAAATAATTGGATAGACAATGTTTTTGACTTTAAACAGATTTTTATAATTCCTGGATTTATTTCTTTGGTTCCAAAGTTACATGCATTTAAAGTGAGCCTACCAATTTGTGAAGCTGTCCACAGTGCACCATGCATTCTAATACTTAGTCTTCTATCTTATCTCCTTCTAGCGAGTGCGAGTGTACTGTTAATAATGTACATGTGCATGGTACAACCGTGGACTCAAAAGTGGACTCCAAAATTCATTTTCGCCTTTAGAAATAACACAAAAACGCCAGGTTTTTGAAGGATGGTTGTGTGGATGTTTATACTATAAATTTTCCTTTCTATTAACATTTACTTCATTCAAAACTAGTTTGTAGCTTTCTAAGCAGTAATGGCATGCCCCTGATAAGTTTCTTTTACAAAAACAGTTTTAATTTCTTTTCTTCATATTTTTGTTATTAAAAAGTTGAGGAAAGTTCTTGTTGACTCACCCTGTATCTCTCCTCAGTAATGTCTTTATGCTGCTGCGAGGCGGCAGGTGAAGCATCTGAGTTATGGCTCGCCACGTCCAGCATGGCGCCCTGGTGTTTATGGTCAGACTGGGCTGCTGCCGAGTCGTTTACGGAGTAGGCAAGAACTAGTGTATCATTAGTGTCAGCATTCATGCGTCCAGGTGGATTCTTAAATAGTCGTCCCATTCCAGATCATAATTTCCTAATGTCAAAGTGAGCTTGTCACATGTAGGTTTTTTCCAACTAGAAAACAAAAAGAGAAACAATATTTATAACAAATTTCAAAATGATGTACTACAACTTCAACCGCAACAGTCCTAAATCCTCCAATTTTAATATGATTTTGCACAAATTCTAAATTTGGTACCCCTAGTTGGTTAATGTGGGTTTTATTTATAAAGGTACGTAGCCAACAATATTGGAAACTTCAAGGCAATAAAATAAAGCAAATATAAAGCAAATATAATTATATTTATAATTACTATAATTATAACTCGGACTACTACATAATAAATACTATAATTTAGTAGTATAATAAATACTATAATACTATCGTACTATAATATAATAAATCTATAGTCTGAGTCTAGAGAACTGTAGACAAGCATTACGTAGTGCTGTTTTAGTTAAATAATGTTGAAGAAAGTAGAATTCTATTAAACTAAGTCCCAAAAAAGCCTCAATTCAAACATTGTCAAATACCATTAATTAAGTTACGGGGTCCTGAAATTTGCGTTGTAACTGTAACTAGGCAAACGGGACGGTGCCTTACTTTTTTGTCATAATGCGCGCTCGACCATGTCGACTGAGATTTTGTCATAATGCATCACCACCATTGGTGTGGTGATGCATGCATTTATGACAAAATCTCAGTCGACATGGTCGAGCGCGCATTTTAATACTTCCAAAAATGTCATAGCATGACCACAACTAAACTTTTAAGCAACTTGAAATACTGAAAATTACCTCATTTAATACTTCATCTGTGGAACTTCATGCCAGGGTCAACCTAAAGGAGGTTTAACGCACAATTTCCGAGCCATTTTTGAAACCAAAAAATAAATTGCCTCAAACGAAACCACACAGCGGCGCCTACTGCTGGCTGAACCATTCCTTTACACTCATATTCATAACACTGTCTGCCTAGTTACCGTTTGCGCATACATACATGTACATGTACACTTGGAGCCAGACTGCTATCGAGCTGTCAATCAATTAGTGACGTCATATGGCCTTTTTAAATCCCTGGCTTTGTCTCCATATTTGGCTTAAGTTTTGTTTAGGCTCCCAACTGCAAGAACTTCTGCTACATTGCTGTTCTTCAGAAACATTAAATCGGTTGATATGAGTCTAAACGTTCGAATACTTCCAGTTGCTTCCATTTATATTTGCTTCTCTGGGATTCATGAGTCGGAGGCAAAGCCGAAGCCAAAGACGAAGCAAAGGTTTAAAAAATCACCATAGATCCGGGCGACTTATTCACGCAGAAACAACTTAGTTCTATAACTGATGCAGATCTACCCGGGTGTATTTAATCCGGGGAATTTCCCGGGGGGGGGGGTGCAAATACCTACCAAACTTGACTCCATCGAGCGCGTTGCCAATTAGTTACGGCATCCCATGGGGTCGGGGTTTTAGATGCTCTGTGGTGCAATCTGAGGTGATTTCTGGCAACTTAAAATTTCCTCTGAAATAACGTAATACTTGTACATCGATACTACCGATTTCCAGAGTTTCAGGGTTTTTTTGCAATGAAAATACTTTTTTTAATTTGTTTTTTAAAGCGTCATATAACTTTATTTAATTCCACAAATACTGCCCAATAATAATTGTTAATTACCAATTAAATGATGCGAAAAGCTCCTGCAGATTTATGCCGTTTGAGATTTTTTAATTGATTTTCAACAAAACAAAACCGCATGGTGTAATTGTGAGCGATTTTCTTCACCCTATGTGTTTATATAGAATATATTATATATAGACCTATACAATAGTTGGTGGGTTTTAGTTTCACAAGAATATACCATAAAATGGGGCAACTTTGCTCCTGCAGGGTCATTTTGGCCACTACATACCAATTATTTGATGGTTTTACTTATATTTTTGAACATTGTAAAAATATTTATCTATTTTAGAAATCTAAACAAAAAATTACCCCCAAATGATATCTGACTAGTTGCCCCAACACTAAATTTCTTTCAGCGAGTATAAACTTTGTTTTCTTCTTCTGCTTCTTGGGCAATTGCAATTAAACAAATTACGTACTAGATAAAATAACTATTACAATATATGTTCTTATTGTCAGTTTCAGAAATTATAAAGATTCAATTTTTTTAAAATACACAAGAAAATGTCTTTACTGTTGTATTGCTCGGCTTTTGCACTTTCGGGTACAACCTAAACAAATTAATAGAATAAAATTCAGGCAACATCCCCTTAATAACAAATGCCTCTTCTTTCTTTTTATAAAAAAAAATTGTTAACAGATGTCCTATAAATCAATTGGTTGTGCAACAAATACCTTGTATGCAACCACGTTTACATTACATGACCAAAACTCTCAATTCTCAATTCCAAAAAATATCAAAAAAAATGTTTGTCTGAAATCAAAATTGTCACCTTTTTTTTACAATTGAAATCAGTTTTTCATTTTTACTGCTAGTTGGCTCTCCGTTGTGACAACAATATTTTATTTTATTTTATTTTATTTTCGTTTGTAATTGGACTTGAAAAAAAATGCATTATTTGTCATATACATTCAACTCAATTAATTAGTTAAATCAGATATCTGAGCATAAAGTATTTAACTGCATACAAATTACCTCGATCTCTTGCAAAACAAAATGTTGCTAAACGAAACGTTACAACATGAAACTCTACAGACAATACTAGTCCCATAAATACCAATAATATAAGATATACTTATAAAGTATACTTAATAATATAAGTATACTTATTAATGACTGAATTTAGTCTGTTTAATTTAATCTGTAAATCTGTTGTATTTTATATTAAGGCAACTTAGGCAAGTATCAAATACCCTGTTTGTGTCAAGATAAAGTAAAAGTGAAATTTGTGTACATAAATGTAACATCACAGTTGCATTGTGTTTGCTCTATATAGTCAGGACGTTAGGTCTTTATAGACATATGAAGCAAGATATGAGATATTGCAGGCTTTTAAGCAGACACAAGTGAACAAATGTTAAAAAAAAAAAAGGACAAAGGTAGGATTTTTGAGGACATAATGATGTTAAAGTAAGACTTCTGGAATAGTTTTTGTTAATACTCACCCATGCCCACAACATCATAACATAAGCCTCACCATTATAGCAACACTTGTGCTCCGTCCTCAACTATTGGGCAGTTTGCAGTACTCCTGTGACCAAAGCCCTTCGTTGTGTAATTTCTTTTAGTGTGTATAAAAACACTTATGAAATTTTTTAATGAGATTACTTTTTCCGGAGTTGTGGGACAAAACAGTAGGAAAAAGTAGGAATTTCAAGGAAAAAGTACCCGGTACTAAAGTAGGAGCAATGTAAAAAAAAATTAAAAAAACCGGCAAAATTGGGAAAAAGTAGGTAAGTAAAAATGAGTTTTTGAAAGCCTGCAATTGCTTACTGCAGATGTAAATATCTTTCACCTAGTAGTAATTACACGAGTTTCTTATTTCATGAATTCAGCTAGTTTTTCCAAGGCCGTCTTTGTGGCTTGTATGTTTGGGTGGTCCCGCTCAAGGAACAACTCGGATATACGCAGGGCCTCGTCAAACTGGTACTTGGCGCGTTGATACATGTTGGAAGCCTTGAAATACAACCCAAGGTTGAACCTAAAATGAATTCAAATGTCAAAGTTATATAACTAGAATCTGACGTTTGGCATAAATACAAATGTCTTTTGTATTTTAGTGTAGACATGGACTTAAAATGAAAGAGTTAGGCTTTTAATCAATTACTCAATGAAATACTAGCATATTTTTAAAGGCATATTGTTTTACAGATGTTTTAATAACAAAATGCACAAAAAGGTACACGTACCCATTTAAACCCGAGTGGGGAAGAGCAATACGTGACAAAGTACCTTGCCCAAGGGCACACGCACCATAGTCTTAGTCCGGACTCGAACCCACAACCTGCAGCTTTACCCACAGACTGAAAAATTCAATGCTCCAGACCACAAGGCCATGGCACTCCAAGTTTCCTGGTATCTATAAGGGTTTTTGTGTAAAGCACAAGACATAATGAAAAAAATGGAAAAGAAAAACAGAAAAAGTTTAACATACCTGATGGTAGCTACATCTACGTGATCCTTCCCGTAAGCCCCTACAAGGATCCCCAGCACGGCTTGGAAGACTTCTCCAGACATCTGATCGTTCATATCGTCCAGGACCAGGCCGCAGTTGTTGAGGATGGCAGCCACGCGGGGGTGGTTGAGCCCCACGTCACTCTGGGTCAGCTTCAGGTCCCAGAGATGGAGCAGCATGGCGTTGTCTAGCTTGCTCTGGCTGTAGTATAGCAGGCCAATCTGTAGACAAAAACAAAACAGATGGCACGTCAACAAACTGGCTTGTGACTGGCTTGTGACTGGCTTGTGACTGGCTTGTGACTGGCTTGTGACTGGCTTGTGAATGGCTTGTGAATGGCTTGTGAATGGATAGTAATTGACTTGTGATTGACATGCGACTGGCTTTAAATTAACTTGTGTATGGTTTTTGTCCAACTTGTAAATAACTTGTAATTGATTTGTGACTGACTTAGGAATGGCTTGTGATCGACTTGGAATGGCTTGTGGGTGACTTGAAAAGACTTATGATTGACTTGTAATTGACTTGGAATGGCTTATGATTAACTTGGAATGGCTTGTGATTGACTTAGAATGGCTTGTGATTGACTTGCAATTGACTTATGTATGACTTGTGTATGGCTTGTGAGGATCTGCTAGTACCTGTCCATTAATAGCAGCGACGTAGTGATGCTTAGGACCCAACACATCAGTAGCCACCTCCTCAGCTCGTCTCAGAAACCGAATGGCTTCATCTGCTTTTCCTTTCAAACTCAACACAGACCTATCCAAAATTAAAAATTAAAAATTAAAACAAGAGCAAAAATGTTTACTTCTCGTAAACAATCCTGCCAATAGAATTTCTAGCTTCAAAACTTGACAAAAATCTAAAGCATGTCTTGAATCGACCTGAAAAAACAATAACTTGTTTTTGCTGTAACTTGACCGACCTGGATTTTGTAGGCAAAATTGCTGAACAACATGAAACACGTAACGCTTGGACAGATTTACAGCTTCAACTGGAAATCAGACAAACCCCCCAACCCCCACAAAGAAAAAAGGTCTTTGAGTGATTTTGAGCAACGGATAGCACCTGTTTTCCTTAAATTTGCATAATATGGCATGTGACTTGCAAACCACTCCCCTCACCCCATGCCTAGCAGCCCTTTCACCAGCTGGAGTTTCTGCTCGGGCGTTGTGATCTTGTTCTGTCTCTGCAGAACCTCGTGGAAATGCTTGCGTGCTTCGTCCAGATCTCCCAGCTTAATGGAGACCGTTCCTAGTGATATCAACACCTGAAAAATAACAACGGAATGTGAAACTTCTCAACACTGCATATACTTCACAAGAGTACATTTAAAAAAACCAGTCATATTTTGTGCATTTTTAAACGACCTCAAAAGATCCCTATTTTGAAAGAGTTGTGATGAACCCCTACCCAAGGATCACTCCATCCAAGTTACATTAAAATCCATCAAATTCTGTAGACCAAAAAAAATTGAAGAATATTTGAATGACCTCTGATGACCATACATGACCTTTGACCTCAGTAATCTGCTGATATTTGAAAACCAAATTATATGGGAGACTAGATAGATTCTGCCCTGCTCCCATTAGGGATAATATCTGAAAAAATTTGCTTAGCATGACAATTTGTCCTTGGTAAAAAACAAGGTTACAGACTAAATTTTCACGTGATCTTTATTGTTTTGGATTGATAATCAGCTGTTTTTTTGCTTAGCATGAAAAACAAGTACATTTTTTGCTGGTAACCTGTTTTTAATCAGCAAGACTTTTTTTGTGCTAAGCAAATTTGTGTGCTTAGCAGCTATATGAAATTGGGCCCTGACCTCCAGGGCGTCGGGGTGAATGCACCTGGTCTTGTACTCGTACTTGGCATGATTATAAACAATGGTGGCGTGGCTACCAATGTATCGGTCCTCTAACTCTGACAGCAACCTCTCATTCAGATGTCTGCAGTCAAAACAAAGATGAACAGAAAAAATTGGATCGAGTTGTAGACTCAAACAAAGCTTATTTTTGGTAGAAGTAAAAACCGTACTTTACTAGAAGCAATTTAACTTTAATTATCAGACACAACAAACCTGTTGAAACCAAAACATCATGAATTTTTAAGTTATCAATTATAAATTTTGTTCTAGAAAATGTTTGGCAAGCTTAAAATTCAAGCCTGTATCACGTATCCGTATGGATTCTGCATATGACGTTTGATCGTCTTGTACGTGATATCTAGAATATATAGAGGCAGCAAAGATGGTTTGAGATACAAACTAAGGCTGCAAGTTTGCGGTTATTAAATTAACCATGTAACCGCTGTTTTGCGGTTACGGTTAACGGTTAACCGTAACCAACATTAAACAAAATTAAAAAAAATTAAAAAAATTAAAAAAAGAAAGAAAAAAGAGGGTTAACCGAACAGAAAAAAAATGTAACCGTGTAACCGTTTGAACGGTCAGGTTAACCATGTAACCGTTGCAGGCTTAATACAAACCTTGCTCCTTTGAGTAAGCCCAGCTGCATGAAGAATCCAGCCATAGCGCGGATCAGACCATCTCGTTGTCTTGTTTTCTCCCATTCCTCTGACCTCGCTAAGATGCCTAGGTATAACTCCTCTACCTCCTCATAACCTCCAAGCTGCGGTGACAAAAAGGAAACACACAAATCAGTTTACTGGAGATGGACGTCAGTCTACTGGGGATGGATCGACGTCAGTCTACTGGGGGTGGACGTCAGTCTACTGGGGGTGGACGTCAGTCTACTGGGGATGGACGTCAGTCTACTGGGGATGGACGTCAGTCTACTGGGGATGGACGTCAGTCTACTGGGGATGGACGTCAGTCTACTGGGGATGGACGTCAGTCTACTGGGGATGGACGTCAGTCTACTGGGGATGGACGTCACTCTACTGGGGATGGACGTCAGTCTACTGGGGATGGACGTCACTCTACTGGGGATGGACGTCGGTCTACTGGGGATGGACGTCAGTCTACTGGGGATGGACGTCAGTCTACTGGGAATGGACGTCAGTCTACTGGGGATGGACGTCAGTCTACTGGGGAAGGAGTACGTCACTCTACTGGGGATGAAGTACGTCACTCTACTGGGGATGGAGTACGTCACTCTACTGGGGATGGACGTCAGTCTACTGGGGATGGACGTCACTCTACTGGGGATGGACGTCACTCTACTGGGGATGGACGTCACTCTACTGGGGATGGACGTCAGTCTACTGGGGATGGACGTCAGTCTACTGGGGATGGACGTCAGTCTACTGGGGATGGACGTCAGTCTACTGGGGATGGACGTCAGTCTACTGGGGATGGACGTCAGTCTACTGGGGATGGACGTCACTCTACTGGGGATGGACGTCACTCTACTGGGGATGGACGTCAGTCTACTGGGGATGGACGTCAGTCTACTGGGGATGGCGTCACTCTACTGGGATGGACGTCACTCTACTGGGATGGACGTCACTCTACTGGGGATGGACGTCAGTCTACTGGGGATGGACGTCAGTCTACTGGGGATGGACGTCAGTCTACTGGGGATGGACGTCAGTCTACTGGGGATGGACGTCAGTCTACTGGGGATGGACGTCAGTCTACTGGGGATGGACGTCAGTCTACTGGGGATGGACGTCAGTCTACTGGGGATGGACGTCACTCTACTAGGGATGGACGTCAGTCTACTGGGGATGGACGTCACTCTACTAGGGATGGACGTACGTCACTCTACTGGGGATGGACGTCAGTCTACTGGGGATCGACGTCAGTCTAATGGGGATGGATGTCAGTTCACTGGGGATTGATTTTCTCCTGTACAGAGAAAAACAATTGAGGTTCCTGCTCAGGGACACCCACTTCACTTACCAATTGCCAGGACTTGATGAGCTCAAACTTGCCTTCCTCTGTGCTCATGAGACGCTCAAAGACGGCCACGTTGAGGATGGTAGCTCTGAGACGATTGAACTCCTTGGCTTGGGAGAGGCAGTAAGGCACCTCTTCAACCTGTGGATGTATAATACACCAAGAATTCAACTCATACCTGGAAGATTAAGTGTCTCGTGCACTACGTCAAATGATGGACTTCAGACTTTAAATGATGGGCATTTTAAGGATTCACCGACCACCCTCTTCAACAGATCCATTTCCTCCCTAAGAATTTCAACTACTGAAAGTGCCATGGCCTAGTGGTCTGGAGCATTGAATTCGTGGTCTGCGGGTAGTTCTGCAGGTTTGGGTTAGAGCCCAGCCTGGGCTGGGACACTTATACACATAATATGGCCAGAGGCATTATTAATGCCTTGCTGTGGACTAGTTTATACCCATCCCAACTTAGATTGGGCGGTTCCAGAAATTTCGGACTCGGTTCCGGTTCCAAAAAAAACTTCGGTCCTGAGACTGGCTCCACAAAGCAGTTGACTCGGTCTTGGTGATTGGGACTCGGTCTATATCGGAACCGACGAAACCGGGTACTCGGCTCCACAGAAGAGTGGACCCGCAGGTCCGGTTCTCAATTTGGAACCATTTGGAACCGGGTGGAACCGGGTAACCGAAGGAACCGGCCAAGCTTAATCCCAACCCTATTCATACTGCGAAGAGATCAGATTGTCTTGTTTTAGTGTGAGGGGCTGGTTCTTCCACACCTTCCTCAAGTGGCCTTTGGCCTTGTGTGACGGGCTATTTGCATAATTTAGTTATTAAGGATGACACGTACATATCTGTCGTCAATGTCCTGAGTGTTGAACCAGTTGGCCAGTTTTAAGAAGGCTTCCCGTTTCAGCTCGGGGGTAGACAGGTACTTGCGCTCCACGGCCTGTCGGAGATGATCGTGAAAGAAGTTCAGGATGCCGTTACGATTGATGAGATTCTCCTCGAGGGACAGGTAGAAAGGGGACCAGACTTTGCCCGGTACCTTGCATAAAAAAAAAGGAAAATGGGAGAAAACTGTTATTATGGAAGCCTGGTTGGTCCAGTGGTTACTTTTCTCGCCTTCCACATGCTTTACCAAACCAATTTAGTCAGAACACCACCAGAATGCCATTTATTATGGGTCGAGTAAGAACCAGATACACAAAGACATTTAGATACAAATTAAATTTATATAATTTGGTCAAGACTGAAACATAATTGTTGAATATGAGAAAGGTTTTGTAAAATAATGATAGTAACATTTCACTTGTTTCCTTTATAAAACGGGAGAACTGAATTTTGAGATTTCTTTTTCAAATTGGCATGGCATGTGAACAGTGTATTTTTTATTTTTTTTAACAAATTGAGTGGATACTGTTTCAAATTTCATCTTTCTAGGACATTTGACTCGGCCTGTCCTGCAGCAGTCACATTCCAAGAGAATCCTGAGCTTAAGCATTTTTTATTTATGTAAAGGAAAAATCTCACCTTGAGAAACTGCAGTAATTCCTGCTCACTCAAACCACGATGTGAGCACCACAGGGCCGTAGTCGCATCTCGTACCAGGCCAGGTCTGCGCAAGTCAAAACATTCAAACTGTTAACTTTTTTTCCATTTCAAGATAAACAAGTACGATTAAATTACAGAAAGGCACAAATCAATTAGTCAGACTACAAACTACAAACCTCTCGACAATGTTTTGTTCAAAGTCTTTCTCCATTCGCTCCAGGATTTTCACAAAGAGCTCGCCCGGATTGCTGGCGGCTAAGTATTCCTTGATGGCTGCGGTCAGCTGGAAGAAATTCCCATACATACGCACCTGACGGGATGAAAGGTCGGGGAAAAACATAGAAGTTGATAACCAACAAATCTCCAAAGAACTTCTATTTCAGACTACATGTATTTGATATTCACAAAGTATTTTTGTTAGTAAGTAGATGGTAACAAGCAAAAAGCTTTGTTAAAATATACAATAACTTTGTTAAAATATACAACTTTGTTAAAATATACAATGACTTTGTTAAAAAAATATTGAATAACTTTGTAAAAATATTGAATAATTTTGTTAAAATGTCACCATTACTTTCTTAACCAGTTCGCGCCGGGATTATTTTAACATCGCCGAGCCGACGGGCGGGATTATTTTTAACGAAACTCGATCCGAAGCGGGTTCAGGCTGATAGTGCCGGGAAGCACACCCACGCATTTCCGGCCTTGCGCGCTGCTGACATACATTTCCGAACTTGAACTTGGCGTGTTTATGCGTCATCCGTTTTGAATTTGGGGAAATTTTTGCATTTATATACGTCATCCGGCGCGAACTGGTTAAATATACAATAACTTTGTTAAAGTATGTGAAAAAATACAATAACTTATACAAACTTATAAAAATACAATACAAAATAGCTTGTTATAATACACATAAACTTTGTTATAATACACACTAACTTTTTATAATACACACTAACTTTGTTATATATTATAACTTTGTTAAAATACACAATAACTATGCTAGAATATATAATAACTTTGTAAAAATACACAAAAACTTTGTTAAAATATACAATAATTTGTCCTACCTCGTCAAGGAGAGCTTTCAAGTAAAGAGGGTTATCCGTCTGCTTAGCGTCGATGATCATAGACCGTTGTTCCTCATTCAGTGTCTTGCCATACAGGTTCATGTAGCCGGTCACAATCTCAGACTTCTCACCGACATTGAGAGGATAGACTTTCATTGTGGGCCAACCAGCCGCAGTGACTGCATCCATGGCCTAGGTATTCAAACAAATATGAAATCACGTCAGAATTCAAAGGCACCAGACTTAAAGTTAAAAGCCAGCGGCTGTTGCTGTTACATGGTTATGAGTGTGATCTCAATGGCATCGTGTACACTGTATCTACTTGGGAAAAGGCAAAAGGCTTTGCCAGTGATGACACAGAAAGATTCGCGATCATTTAATGCTTCTTTCTTGGCCTGGCTCCGCGAATTACGTAGAGGTACCGGTACTATTGTGGCCCGATCAAGAGAAATTAGTCGCACATATAAAATCCAAAATTTCACGGGGCCCTAAAGCGGCCCCGGACACCAGGCCGTAAAAGGCTTCGCGCCCCGCGCTCACATTTTCCAATTTTGGTTGTGTGCCCCACATTCATAAATAAATGTATATGTATTATATATTTATATAATATATTCTCCATAATTCTCCATTTTATCTCCATATATTTATTTTACATTTTGGCTAAAATACTTAGAGGAAAGTGGCAAAAAATCGCCTCAGATTGCACCACAAAGCATATAGAATCCAAAATTTTCCGGGGCCCTTAAGCGTGCCCCGGATCCCACGCCGTAAGGGCTTTGCGCTTCGCGCTCGCATTTTCCAGTTTTTTGTTGTGCCCCCCGTCTAAAAAAATCCTAGATCCCAATTGGTTATTGCCAAATTGTCGCTTTAAAGTTGACTACAGTTTGTACTCACTCTTCCTGGTAGCGTTGATAAAATCATACACACATTCATTGGCAACTCCTTGGGTATCCATTTCAAATCCTGCTCATCACCTACAAAATGAAATCAACACAAAACAATGTTGAAAAGTAAATCAGCAAAGTATGTTTCCGCTTTTAAGCATGCCTATTAGGTTCCAAGACAAGATAATTACGAAGGGAAGGTCATCTCAAACCAAAGAATTGCTTGATCACTTCACACAACCTACCTGCTCCAGTGCCAGTGTCTAGTTGGTTCAAGGCATCAAGGACGAGCACCACTTTAGCCTGCTTGGCAGCCATCTGAAGCCAGGTTGACAGTTCCAAGACAAGATTACGGTAAGACGAAGGAACGGTCATCTCAAAACCAAAGAACTGCTTGATCTCTTCATACAACCTGGCACAAATATAAAAATATTATTATATATTTTCTTCGCCTGGAATAACAGTTTTGCCTTGAACAGATTGAAGCAATGAATGTTTATTTACCCCCACCCTGTCCCTTTATTTCAATGGATTGCATTGGGATGCAACAAAAAACGAAACTCGTCTTTTTGCCTCTACTCAAATCATAACCATACTCCAACAGAATCTGTTCTACCAAAAAAGGTTTAGTAAAAACAATATCTACAGAAATTTACAAACACGGTAACTATCGCTAATACAAACACAATGCAAAAAGAAAAAAGAAAAAAATTTGGATAATGAATTACTTACCGACGTAGAAGATTTAGATGAGAGGCACTCTCCGACGAACTCCCGATGAAATGCATGAAGAGAAACGCATCTGGGTTAGCCTCTTGGTACTGGTGGGTCCAGTTAGCGACCAGGGCCGACTTGCCCGATCCCGACTCCCCAAGAATGACCAGGGGCGTGTTGGCAGACTCCTCCTTGCCCGTTTCCTGGCCAACCTTCACAGCAAACTCATTGATTTGGTTGATGTACTGCAAGCCGCCGATGTAGATGCGACGACGGGGCTCGGCAAAGGCCAGGTGGGCCTCGTGCTCACGCTGTAACGCACTCAGCTCAGTGCCAGGCGGGAAGTCCTGGTCAATGCACCACATTAGGTCCTGAAATGAAGACGAACAAACCAAAACCAGTTTCTGTATGGGTCAATTCCACCAAGTTGGAGCACGGTGTCCTTGTTACGTGTCCTTGTTTTTGTTTCGTGTCCTTGTTTCAAGAAGAAACAATGATTAGAACATAGCCATTGCTATGCTCAACCGAACCTTACTTGTCCTGTTTTGTAATCTTGTGCATGTTTTGTTTAAGATGTTTAAAGTAAGTTTTCTCACAAACCTGTTTTGTGTAACCTATGACTTTCGGGAGCGATGTAAAAAGTATTTATCGCAATACCCCCCAAGTGTTATATACCATTGGAAAGCTCTCTTTCTCAAGAATTTGAAAATACCAATATCTCAATTTTCAATATTTCCGACTTTACTCTCATTTTGTGGTGACAGGTCACATATGTCAGTAGTGATATCTACAACATTTGGAAGACAACTCCAAATTTTTTGACATCCGGGGGAACTTCTCGATAAGCACAGAGAGTAACCAAAATGACAACCAAAGCCGCCCGATAAAGTCGCGTAACCAAAGCTGCATGACGGTGTCGTTTTGGTTATAGTCAAACAGTGCCTTCTGAACTTTATGAAATTAACATGCTAGATAGAGAGAATTTTCTGTGGTATTGTTGTGCATTTGAACTAGACCAATACACGACGTGGCTCCTGCATGAATTCGTGCTTGTTCTACAGATGATTCTAACCCCATTTTTCCTTTAAAGCTCTTTTTTTTTTAAGATAGGGGGAAACGGACTGTGGAGGTGCGCAAGTCCTGACACACTGTAACTTCTTCCTGCATCCTGTGGACATCTTTCGTTCAGAGGTGGATAGTGAGTATGGAAGGTCGGTACACTTTGTACTCACCTTCTGAATGAGTTCGCATCCGTCATCAGCCGTGGAGTATCGACGGAGAGGCATCCCAGATGTCTCCACAGACTTCCTAAGTTGATACTGATGATCAAAATGCCACTGAGTCTCCCCCATCGACTTGATCTTCTTCTTCGGAGTCGCATCTTTCTGTTCCTAAAAAAACACAATTACAACAAAAATAGAAATGTGTTTTGTCAGGTGGCCAAATTAACACAGCTGTTTTGACTGTGACATCTGATGACGTTATCATGACGTCACTTCAATATGTTTGGTGTAGGTGCATAAGTTTACAACAAAATTAAATCAAACGTTCCATATATACAAGACTTAGAAAAATACCTCTTTAATGTGACATTGTCATCATGACACCAATGATTCTAGACATCCAGCAAAATCGCCGGACGGCGATCACAAAAATAACAATTTGGACAGGTCAGTTAAACAATTTACTATAAAATACAACCCCCTAAATCTACCCATTCATGATAATTCAAGCAAATACCAATGGTGTATCCTACCTTTAAAACACATGACTATGTGTATTAAACAGTATTTGTAAAAAAGGTTCAATGTAATTTCACTTTTCGGAGTGGTGGGACAAAACAATTGAGAAAAGTAGAAATACTTTTGAAGAAAAAAAAGAAGAAAAGTAGAAAATTCTTGAAAGCCTGAAAATGTTTTGCAAAATTTAAACTTGGAAAACCGACGGCATTTTCAGAACCAGTATCCTTAAACTTACAGCAGTAGACTTGGTTTCTTTCTCCTTGGCTTCTGTTTCTTCCGCCTCTTCATCAGGTTCAAGATCTTCTCGATCCACACGAGAGTCTCGGAGATAGAAGAAGGTGCGGCCCTGGTCCAATGCTGCTTTATCATTCAGGGCAGCGTGCAAGATCTCCAGCTGATCAGGAATAATCAACAAACAGTTATTTCGTTAGAAAGATGAGAATATTTTGGACATTTCCTGACCCTAAAAGTGCTGGGAGGGGAATGGTAAGCTGTACACTGCAATAGGCTGGCAGAATGTTATACATGGCGGCTGCACAGAAATCTTCAGCGACTTTGGCCAGGGTCCAATTTCATAAAACGTGTAAGCACCAACATTTGCTTAGCCTGAAAATTCTTCCTTGGGAAAAAACAGGGTTACAAACCAACATTTTTGTTGATGTTTATAGTTTGTGACTGGTAATCAGCTGGTTTTTGCTTTGAAGGAAAAAGCACGTGGTGTTTGGGCCAATAACCTGTTTTTACTGAGCAAGACTTTTTTGAGCCAAGCACATTTTTGTGCTTACATGGTTTTTTAAATTGGCTCCAGGTAGTTTTACATCACAGTCATGGTATTGACAGGGGCGTAATTAGTCTACCATGCATTCCCAATGGATTGAATTTTGTCATTCTCCAGAAAACCCACGCACCATCATACACGAGTCGAACACCGTGACCTCTGATCCATGGCATTCTACTAGCTCTTTAACAGTTAAGTCAGACAAACTTATATCCCAAAATACTTTTCTGTTTACATTGAATTTTATTATATTTTACTATATGTGACCTGGCACCACAAAATGGGTGGAAAGTCGCAAAATATAAAAGTTAACATTTTTACATTTCTAGAAAGAAGACGTCCTAAGCTTTCAAATTATGTATTGTGTGTTGCTGTAGCTTATTATTAGCCGCCGCTATACTCTTTTGAAATAGTTGAAGTCATGCTCGTTTGTTTTGAGAAAACAGAGTTCAAAGTCTGTGAACCGTGCCAACTATACTATCACTCAGTGCAATTCAGCCACAAAAAAAATCACACTTTAGAGTTTTAATTGAGCTATACAATTTTGGGATATGATAAAGAAAGGTTTTTGTATTTAAAAACGTTAACAACTCGAAACCGACCTCACACTTGAAAAATTGACGTTTCGACCAATAACTCGTTTTGGTCATGTGCGACGTACATTCCACTCATTTTGTGGTGCCAGGTCACATATTTCCTATTTTATTCACCTTGGTAACACTAGATTCAAAGCGATACTCGTCGATCCACTCCAGCGGTTTGAAGTTGTCGATGGCGTAGTCGTAGCTCTTGTTGAGCAGTTTATCAGGACTTTTTTCTCGTTGGCTCCATCCAAAGCGATCGCCCATCAAGCAGATGAAGTAAGGTCGACATTTCTCAATCTGAGAGCAAAACGAACACAGGTCAGGAGTGACTTGCAGTTTACATGAAAGGATTTTTGTTAATGCATTAAAGTTAGATGTTGGAAGTCGATTTCTGCTTCACAGATAGTACTTGTTAAATTTTGTATCAATTTCCAACGATTGCCATATTCTAATTGCAATACGGTTACACATCTGTGAATGGGTGCCAGCCAACTAGAGTATGGTTTCCTAACCTGATAATTCCCTGATGGCTGTAAAATTGCTCTATTTAGTTTGGAGAAAGTCATGGAACCAGAGCATTTTTTGAGGATTTTATCTGCATAGTATGAACACAAAACTGTTAACAGGTCAGTGTCACAGTATTTACAAGAAAATATGTTCTAGCCTCCAAGTATAGTGGGGACAGGTTCTTTTGTTTGGAAAAAACAGACCGAGTAGTGGGGACATTTTCGAGTCCCCATAGCGCGTTGGGTCTTCAGACAAGGTAAAATTGGGTTAGGGTATAATGAAAAAAAATGAAGACAAAAAATTAGGGTGATGTTGAAAATTTTAGAATTTTAGAGTGTTCCGAGTTCGAGTTTAGAGAGATTTCCCTTAGCACACAGCAAACCCTATGAATTGTCCCTATAACGCAATGTACGAAAAGAATTGATAAACCCCCTAACCCATTCATTTTCAAAAATTACAGCAAAAGCAAATGGTCAACAATACAGTAATTTATGTTGATTTTAAAACGTGCCAGTCTTTCATCTTAATACCCAAAATGGCATGTGCAAATTCAAGTCACTGAAATCCTGTACCTCTCTCAGACAAATGGAGATAGTTTTGCCATCATTGGTCTGCCCCTCAGTGATCCCCCAGCGTAGATCCACGTAGGTAAAGAACACCCCACGGTCCAGACAAATCCTGTTCAGCTCACGGAAGGCTTTCTTGATCAGAACCTGATAGATCACATTATTCATATCCATGAGGTAGGGACGCAAAGTGGGACATTTTGCTACATTTCTAGTTATATGCCATCTATCGACTAAAATATTGGAATATTCATTCCTGACGTTTGTCTTAGATGTTGGACAGAATTGGCCAAGTTTTGTACCATTCAAACATTTATTTTCCTGAAAAATTTGAAATTTCAAGACAAATTTAGGAATCTGAATGTGCAACATTTCAGTTCCGACATTTTCACTTAAGTTTGAAAGTGTGTAAGTTCGTGTCAAGCACAATAAATTATGGCGTAACTTTCCCAGTCCTTTTAGGTGGCGTAAGTTGAGGCTCAGCAACTAAAAATGGCGTATTTTACCAGCAAATCTTGATCGCCATGGAGCCTGCCATCGCTCAACTTATCAAGCTTCATAAAAACACACAACTTTGTGTTTGAACTAAATGAATTGCTATTTTACTTGTGACAGAATTTATAAGCGTTGCCGCACAATTCCACAAAAAGTCAGACAAAACCTTTTTTGAAATGGCGGACAGAGGCAATTCAACGTCTGTTTCGTGAAAGAACACAATTCTACACAAACGGCAGTTGTAAATGCTGTCACTGTCCTCGTCCCAGCTATTTATATTATTTAAAATTCTGTACAGCTGTGCAAAGTTTCGTGACAACGATCGCAAACAATTTGTTGTGCAAGTTTTACGCCGGGAATAAGCGACACGCTCTTTCTTGAAATCGACTGCTAGTCCTTACCTCCCTCTCCTCCGTGAAATCTCTAAAGGTGCTGGAAACAAAGACGCGAATCTCTCGCTTCTTACGCTTGATGGGCTGATGACTGACTTTGGTTCGGAGTTTAGCCTGGCTAAGAGTCTCAGCTTCGTCCGGCTCAGTACCACGCTGGACTTCTGTCTCTTCTGTTGGTGGTGAGTAGGAGAAAAGTAAGAACTGTTTATTACAGCATACACCATCAGGTTCAGCTTTTTTCTAATACATTCTACTGGTCAATAAAAGACAAGTGTCAATTTCTATAGAAGATTTGTTAGTATTTTTCTGTTTAGTAATACATATGCTCTTTTTAATTACACCTAATTTTGTCAGCACAGCACCTGTCCAAGAAACTTGATTAAAAAAAGTGGAGTTTAATAAAATCGTCTAGAGTTTTCGGTTCACACGATTGCCGGCAGATTTATTTATTTATTAATACAAATATTTATTTATTAATTTGTTTATTCTTTATACTGGGTATCCTATTTACTGCTAACAATTGCGCTGATCTCCCATGGATTCCAGCAAAAACAAAAATTATAAAAATTATGGAACTCATAAAATACTACATTGACACACGACTGAAGTTTGCATAAAGGTTAAGAAATATAAAATGAGTACATCTCTTAGTCCGTACAGGTGTCTCAAGCAGTCGTTTGTAGTCTCAATGTTTCCAGACCGACCACTGATTAAGAGCCAAGGCAAACTCATCTTACCCAAAGCGCTTTGCATCTCAGCTAGTTCGTCTTTATATCGCGCGTACAGGCCACGCACCATGGTGTCCAGGTCCTTAGAGAAGCCAGCTCCGGCCTTCAGCGGGATGTCATCATAGTTATCCCCAGCTGCTGCAGTCACCTCGCTCTTAACGCGGATGCAAGCCGCCGAGGCAAGGGATCCAAAGTGACCCGCCCACATCTTCAGATCTTTGCCTGTGGATAGCAACTAGACGATGTCATCATTCAACAATCCAACACTGTTAAGTTGCTTGGGATCTTCATACAAGCGGATTTAAAATGGAATACGCATATTTCGTCCATGATTAAACGAGCCAACAGCCGTCTGTTTGTCTTACGGTGTCTAAAACATTATAAACTTCCTACGAGTGATCTTGTTACTATCTACACGACGTTCGTCAGGCCGATCGTGGAGTATGCTGCCGCTGTCTGGTCCGGAGGTATAACAAAGGAACAGTGTAGGAGCCTAGAGCGTATACAGAAACGAGCGTGCAGAATTATACTTGGTGGCAACTATGGACACTACTCGCAGGTGCTCACAGACTGTCAGCTTAAGACTTTGGAGAGTAGGCGTCATCAATTGTGCTATTCATTTGCCAAATCTTTGCAAGATCCATCCTCCAAACTCCATTATTTGCTTCCTCCTGAGAGACCTAAGGTATATCAAACTCGAAGTTTAGCAAAACGAACTGAATTCCGTTGTAGGACTGATCGATTTAGAAATAGTCCTCTTCCCTATTTAGTGCGAATCCTTAATTCTGCCTAATTGCATCGTTTTGCCAGCAATTTACAAAATTAAGTCAGATTAGTATTGTGTTGTATGCACATCAACTTAATAATTTAATAATTTATATATAAAACAGCGTGTTTTTCTTATTATTAATTTTAAATTTGTGTGTACTTAAATTTCCAATGATTATTCAATCATCTGGTTAATCACTTTATTGCAAAACAGCTAGCAACTTATAATTGTGGTCCCCCCAGATCATGATCAAGTTTTTACTTTTACTTTTACATTTTCTCAAACTTACCCAGTCTTTATCTACATTTAACCTCTCGGTTTTACCAAATTAATTATTTATGTCCTGTTTGGATTTAAATTTTTTGTTGGGGGTGTTTAGTTGTTTTTTGGGGTTCTTTTTCTATTTATGTGTATTTTAATGTTAATTGTAATTTTAATATTTGTACAAATCATGCAATTCAGCCTGGCGGCTGCGAGATTGATTTATTTTAATAAACCATTTTCAATTCAATTCAATTCAATTCAACTAGGCTGCAACTAACTATATAGCCCTCAATCTGCTTGGTTTGGGCACGTGACTACATAAAGAGAGTACAAAAAAGGTAATCGGAAGAGGGCAGACTTCTGCCCCAACCTAAAAAATGACCCAATCTCCTAATGTTAACAACAATCATGATTATGATCTAGAAAATGTAGAGGAATCATCCCTGACCCACAAGCTATCTATCCACCAAGTTTCATTAAAATTTCTCCGGTAGTTTTTCCGTAATCCTGCTGACATAAAAACAAAGTGATGTAAAAATAATCCCATCGCGAACTGGTTAAAGGCAAATGCGTTATAAAGCTCTCACCGACAGTCTCGATGCCAACACTGCGGACACCGGGGCCGTAGTTCTTAAAGGTGAAGCAGATCGGTATCCATCCCTGCGACCGGGTTTTGATGGAGTCCTGCATACCGGTGGTCTGTCGCTCCATCACGTTACCGTCTTGACTCAGCAGTGTGGCTGTCATGCAGTAGAAACCGCCTTCATCAAAACCCTCAAGGAAAGACTCCGACACCTGGACAAGAAAATTAAAAGTTAAGCCTCAGAGCTCGAGTGTCTTTTGTATAATTCTTGCAGTTCCGAGAAGAGCCGCCTTCTGTAGCAATTCCACCTTCAGTCAGGCCGATCTCGTCAAGATGTTTCTCTAGGATTCTGGGAATGGTACCCAGGGCCACAACAACTGACCCTCACCTTGACCTTCCACCACTTGCTGAGTTCCCTCGCCAAATCCTTCTATTATTTTTATTATTATTATTATTAACGTAACTACAGACCTGAATTTCTGGGCTGGAGTCCAGATGCTTTGCCGAGAAGTATTGAACCAGCTCTACTTCTTGGTACTTGACGCATCTCATGTAAGATGAAACAAACACTGAAAAAAGAAGGCAATTATGCAAACGGTGTAAACATCCGATATGGGAAAAAAACAACAAGAAGAGGCATTTTATAAATGAGATGTCGATGCTTAAAGGGACAGTATACCTTTTGCAACTATCCAAAAAGTACCCTATCAAATTATTGTATTGTATTGTATTGTAATCTTTGATATGCCTACTAAGTAAATTTTGTTAGAAATAGTAAGGAAGTAGTGGAAGAAAAGTGTTTTTAAGGAAAAATAATTGGCCTTTTTTCGCATAACATGTACAAAACTCCAAGATTTTAATACAGGCCTTTTTCTCAATATTTAACTTTTGCGACATGTTGATAAATACAAACAAACTTTAAACAGCCATAACTTGTACATTGAATGTCCGATTGAAACGCAGCATACAGCATTGTAAGGAGAATTTTATCCTCTTTTCTAATACCAGAAAACCCTCATTCCAACCTCTACCCAGTTCAGTCTCATTTTGCCAGAACCCATCACATATTTGCCAGTTTTGTGAAATCAGCCGCAGGCCGTGAAAGATCATTGGATAAATATCAACATTTTGGATAAGTTACGTGATCATTTCTACACCAGCGGAATCAATGTTGCATCATGTCTCTACTTGTCTTTACTTGTCTCTGTTTGATGGCCCCCTGGAGAAATCTTCCAGTCCCCGGAGAAGTTCCAGTGGCTCAGATCACCGCTCTGTAAATACAAAAGTAACATTTATCTAGAAATTTCTTGATAACTTCTTACTATGAAAGATATTTTCAAATTTTGATCATTAAATAAAGCAAGAGCTCTTAGTAATGATACGGATGTAGATTTTGAGGAAAAAAAAAATATTATAATATTTACCTTTTTTTTTCAAAGACAGGGTTTTGCTGAGATCTTTTTAAGACCACTTTTAAGATTTAATCCATGGTTTCATGGTATCTTACTTAAAGTTAAAATCCTACTTTTCAAAGCCTGAGCAATGTGAGGCTTTTCTCACTTACATTTGAATTCAACTTGACAGAAATCTTAAGATTTGCATGAGGTAGCAGAAAGGGTCTTCAATTCAACAGCATTTATCAGTTCAAAAGGCGAGTACCCCTTTATTCTCCCCATTTGAGAAGGTATATTGGTTCTGTGTTATAAGTTAGACTCTAATCAACTCTAACCTCTCCTGAAGGGTTGGACAGTAGGTTGGATGACCAGCCAGCTATCTTCATCTGCTTCATGCTGAAGGAACGATCCAATGCCACTAGTGTGTCTGCCAACTGGAATAAATAAAAAAAGAAATGTTAAAAGAATGAAAAAAGCAACAACAAAAAATATAAAAAATAAGGAAATTTACTGTTTCCTACAACTCATGAGGTGAATTTGCCTTTTATTAAAAAAAACAGGGGCCAATTTCAAAAAACTTATCTTGTGACACGTTTTAGAACTTAAGACGTGTGCTAAGATCAATTTCACTAAACCATGAAACCATGAAACAATCTCAAGGATATAGTTCTACTATACCCCTCTAAAGCAGTCAATAGTTGTATAATATTGGACCAATCCATCATCTTTACCTTCTGTTTGACTTCTCTTTCTTGTTTCTTTTCTTCTTGGCTCTGTACTGGCTCCTTGTAAGTGTCATCATGAACCACGATGGCCGACAACAAACATTTGCTCCCATCTGCAACGTAATATTATTTGTTATATTATTAGAATAATATAGTGCATCTGTGTTCCATATCTTACGATTAAATATATTTAATCAAAGTGACCCAGAACTGTCGCACTGACTGTACTTACGATTAGTAAAGCTGAGTTTGACTTTCTTTCCTGAGCTTTCAAACGGAATGGACACCACCTTAGCTGTGTAGCCTGGGACAACCTCAGGAATCTGAGCTAACTGCCGAGTCACCTGGAAATAAGATTAGATATTAACAATTTAGTACCAAAACGCAATAAATTACATCTATTTGAAAAATGTGAGCAATTTGCAAGTTTATCAATGTTTTCAAAATGTGTAAATCCTGTTTCTTAACTATTTTTTTTATTATTTTCTTAATTTTTTTAGTGTACAGCTGTTGAAATTGACTTTGTACAGCCAGGAAAGACTGGGCTTCTTTTAAAAAAAAAGCTATTCAAATGAGCTTTGACAAAAGCATTCCTTTGTCATTGTTCAACCAGTTACTTATGACTGGCTTTATAACTGGACTTGTGACTGGACTTGTGACTGGACTTGTGACTGGACTTGTGACTGGACTTGTGACTGGACTTGTGACTGGACTTGTGAAAGGACTTGCAGGGACTCGAATACAACTCTAATGCTGCGTTCCAATCGCGTCATTTTATCGTGTTCACCGTGAATTTGTCCACGTTCATGAGTGGGTTGCGTTCCAAACGCTACCCGCCAAGACGCACGCGCACAGTCGAGTTAGTCGTGCGGTAAGGACATTCTTTATCGCACAAGAACTCGTACATGAACCAACACGCATGCGCGAGTATTTTAATCGTTATGAAGTCGTGAACATGGAGAAAAAAATCTGCAATTATACGACTCCGCAATTATACGACTCGTGAACTCGTGAACACGATAAACACGACGCGATTGGAACACAGCATGAGTAACACGTTAAGCTGCTCATCATCATATGAAGAAGAAGAAGAAGACTCAGTGATTGCCTTACTATTTCAGCAAAATTGGACATGAAGGACATGAATCAAACTTGCCTCTTCAGATATATCTGATTCTTTGTTGATCTCAATGCAGTGGTCCTTCATGTAGTCACTCACGCTATGCAGTTGAAGCGTCAACTTGCCTGATTTTGTCACCGGAATCTAAAAGAAAACATACACAAGAACTGAAGGAAACATTTGCGAGGTGTTTTGGCAAAAGGAGACAGAACTTTGCAGATGTCGAAAGGAGGGTTTGCGGGTGTTAGGCAAAAGAATAAAATTCCCTTTAATACACTGTTGTTTGTTGCGCTTCAATCGGACATTCCGGTAACGAGTTGTGCCTGAAGTTTAAAGTTTGCATTTATGAATATCAAGGCTCACAAAGGTTCAAAAGTTTATGAGCCAGGCAAACTTTTTCAGGCACTCAGATGGAAAACAAGGTACATACACAATGACCCCCCCCAAAAAAAAACACCAAAAAAACAAAAAAAAACAACAATTACCAACTAATAAGTTTATTATTAAATTGCAAGCCTTTGAATCTCCGCAGTGTCATCACAGAAACAACTTACCTTGTACACCATCCTATCGGCAAATTCAGGATGGCTTTCGTTGTGTGTACTATAGAGAAACCCATCGTTCGTGTTAGTCATCATATTGTACAGGTTGTCTTCTGGGCGGATGAGCCAGGCAAACTTTCTCAGACACTGCATGCCTTGAAAGAGAAACACAACAATCCAAATCATTCTTTGCCATGGTACGCCGTATCGGAAATCAAGGCAGTCAAGTCAAACAACAAGTAGTTAGGGCAGTTAAAGGTAGTATACACCATTGGTCATTGCTTGAATTATCATAAACGAGTAGATTTGGGGGGTTGTATTTTATAGTAAATATCGTTTAACTGAGCTGTCCAAAGTTTTAGAATCATGGATGCCGAGAAAAGCACGAAAAACAGCGGTTTGTTTCAACCGGTGTCGAGCAGTTATTCTTATGTTACCGGACGGCGATCGCGAATTTTTCATTATAAAATTATATTTTTCGGAATAATTACAGGATATCTAGCGCAATCATTTTGTTGGATGCCTAGAATCAACATTTACTTTCAAATGAGTAAGATATTTCTTAATAATTCGGTAGTAAATATTTTTGATATCTGCAAATGGTGTGGCTCTCACAAATAGTAACAGCAGACTGGATGGATAGTTCAAATTCCCCTGAAACAACAATCACATTCTAGGTACATATAGGTCACGTCTCATAGTATTTAAAAAAAAGTTCTTCAAGCCTAAAACCAGTGGCCGAACTAAAGTTTCCGTGTAGTAGTTAAACGCCTACATGTAGCACCGTCTTCAACGTCAAAGGTTCCATTTATGGCATTTTTTAGGCTGAAACTGCATTTGTTTGGAAAGAGGTACATACATTATGTTTTCCTGCGAATTGTCATTTGCACGAAATCTGTCATTCCCTAGAAATAAGAGGATCTATCCGATCTGCCACTCAGACACAATCTGCTCAACTAATGGACAAGTATCTCAAAGAAAAGCTTGTACTATTTCGCAAAAAAAATTACCTAGTCTAGGAACCCTCTAAGGTTAACGCTATGTATTTTAATACTTCTATAGAAAAAATGAGAACAATAAAAAGTAGGGTTGGATAATAGAGGTAACCCCATAAGATGTTTGGATGTCAAAATATTTGCCCTTGACTTACCGCCTTCTTTAGTCACTTTGAATGTTTTCTCCGTTCCATAGAAGACCACTTTGTTAAGAGCTTCATACATGGATCCACCCAGATTGACCGCATACAGGAGCCCCGGTGGCTGGTTGACAATGCGGTATGGTGAACCATCCAGCTCCACAGTAACTGGTTTATTGTCTACAACCAAAGACAAAAGTTTACAATGATTATTTAAATTTGGTCAAGAAAAGTTAATTTCATAAATACTTGAGACAGTTTAGCCATTTTTATTGAGCCTGACAAGTGGGTATTTATGGGCGATAAAAAATTGCCCAGCCAGTTGTAAGCGCTTTTCCGGTGTCACCATTACATTTTGACTTCTAGGAACTTTGTTGCATGAGCCTTTCATTGGTTGAAACTACACGCGGCATGCACAGTTGTGACCCGCTCTGCAAAAATGAGTCTGATGTCGGAAAATACATTTTTACGTAAAGGGCTGTTTATTGTCTCGGAAGTGATTTTCCTTTCAACAAATAATATTTTGGTTTTAAGGCATTTTGGTTTCTCCGACACGTTTCAGATCTGATCGATTGAAAAGATTGTTTTGATTCCTAAATTAAATTTAATACAGGTTTTGTCATTCTCTTACCATGAAGCACTACAATTGTAAATCTTCATTTCTTTTCAAAGACATTTTTAATATAACTGAGAAAAAGCTAATTTACCAAAATTGTAGAAGACCAATGCATTACACTACAGAGTTGTGCTATATATCAAATGAAAGCTTATTTCCTGCTTTTTCTAACCAACTGTAAAATTGAAAAAAACATTTTTAACACATCAGACTCATTTTTGCAGAGTGGGTCACAATTTATACTACTATGAGTCTGCAACAGACATCACACGTAGATAGAGCCACAGGTGGAATAATAGAAATGTGGTAAGCCGGTATTAAACAGGTACATTTGAAACCGGCTCATAAGCCTGAACATTGTTAATGTTAACGCGTCCAGGCCCATGAGTCAGTTTTAAACATTCTTGTTTTAAACCGGCCAATTATATTTTTATTCCCGTGGCAATGTAAACGGCACAGGTGTATTCAAAAGCTACGAGTGGTGTCAATATGATTTAAAAAAAATTAAAAATAAATACAAATTTTAACATAGGTGACACTGTCGTGCACTTTCTTAATAAACAGATCAGTGATATGCAGAACTTGGTCATGTAAATGTAGGTATGCGTTCTTACAAAAACGCACGAAAATGCCGTGCAACAAAGTCACATCATGTGTAAAATGGCTAAATTTTATTAACTCCTAATTTCAGCTTTACAATTATGATTTAAGGGTGAAAATGACATTTTGCTGACCTACCTATATCAGTGGTCACTCCAAACACTTGCAGCAACTTCAAACCAAGGCTGTTCTCATCCTCTCTCAACTCCCTCTGGAATCCCAGCCGGCCATCGGGCTGTTCCAACAGCTGACTGGCTTTCACCAGTTCAATGACGTGGCCGTTCAGCATGATCTTGACCATCGACATACTTGAGACCCATCCGGTGATGCCGGTACCATTTAAGTACGCTGCTCCCTGATACTTGTTCTCCCGGCCGGTAGCCAAACAGGAATCTTGGAAGCATCTCTTCTGCTGGCTCGGGCAATCTTCTGGAGTGGTCGACATGAAGCTGTAGCGGCTAGGAACGTCAGGACCGACGATAACAAGCTTCTGGTCATCATCTGAGATCAGCCAATCGTCACCTCGCTCCTTAGACAACCCTGAACTTCCTGAGACAAAGGAACTCCTAATCCCCCAACTCTGGATAGTGACCAGGTAGAGAGCTGAAGACGTCATGTCGTCGTCTCCTAGACTACAAGAGCACATGACAAGTAAAGCATGACCAACATACTTGGAAAGATCCTCCACTAGAACTGTCGGGGTTGATCCATGGAAAGCCTGAGTATGGATAACTTTTGCTTGATTGCCCACATCGGTGTTGATATCTGAATGCCAGATGCTGTAGTGACTCTCCGATGGCCCATTGATCTCAAGATCTGCATCTGATTCAGGCTTTGTTTTCTTCTCCTCATCATCACTAAACTCGTACTCCTCATCCTCATCTGAAGAACTTGATTCGATCTCCGGCTTTCCGCTGGAACCAAAAGTCCACAGATCGCCGCAACCCTCACCGGCGATGGCATGAACAACCATTTCACTTGGCTTCCACCCGAAAGCAACAAAGTAAGCATTGCAAGGATGAGAGCCTTCCTTTCCAGTGGCACTACACAGAACCAACAAGGATTTACCATGCTTCTCGTGACGGGTGACGGAGATGCCGGTTTTTAAGACTGCTGTATTGGCACCGTCTTCTGCTTTGGGTCCCGTAAAGACTTGTGCCACCCCGCAGTGCCCCATCTGAGCTATGTTTGAGATGACGGCAGCGATCGAGAAGCCGAACCGCACACATGGTGAGAGATTGCCCTCGTTATCAGTGTGCATGCGGATGTACCTGTAGATAGAGTGGTTGCCTCCCTTAGCGAGAGGGGTGTAACCGAAATGGTTGCCACCGAAGCCGCAGCGGATTAGGCAGAGCTCTGAGGTGAAGGTCAGACAGTTGAAGTCGATGCGACTCGAGATCAGCATGAGGGCAGTGCCGCCGCCATGCCTGGCATTGATGTTGAAGTCGGTTTTGATGAAAGCTGGGATCGGGAATGGGCAGTAAGCTGTGCTTGTTAGGCACGGAAAATCAGCTGTCAAACAAAACAAAGAAAGGGGGAAAAGGAAAGAACAAACAAAACAATTTAGTTACAACATTACCTTGGTGGAAAGTGACCCTTTCTTTTTCTAACAGGATGCCTCTAACATCAAAAATAAAATACACAGTGTGTCTGCAAACGACATAAGTACAGACCAGCTCCCCCACTCATACTACATGTATCGTCTTCGCAAATCTGCGATATTGGGGCGTGACATTTTTATGCAAATTTGACTAAATTTTTAATTGACTAAATTATTGCTGCTTATACTTGGTTTAAAGATAATGACACTTTAACTCCCTGTAAAATTATTAAAAGAATGAGATTCAGCAACTTTTAAATTCAAATTGAGATCCTAGAATAATTTTCTTGGAATATTCAGCATGTTGTAGCGTCTGTGCCGGTTGGCCGAAAGAGGGCACCAGAGCAGTTCCTTGTTGAAACTGCCTACTGGAGCCCTGCCAGTACGCCTCTGTGTGTGTCGGCCACAGCAAACGTGTGCGTTACAATTTACAGAGCTACAAATCCATTCGGATTAGTTGTTAAGCACCTGTCTTTAAACTTTGTGTACTTTTGGTGCTTCAACAAAATAAATAATTGAACAAATGACAAATGGATACCTATATTTTTAAGTTCCTTCGGTGGCGGCAATTGAAGGTCCAGTTTCTTGATTTCTTTAGGCACATCTGGAAAACATTGAACAAAAATTTAAAAAAATTTAAAGCTAAACACAGGCAGATTAAATGAAACAGCAGACAGGTGTGGGAATAAACATCATTTTCGTCTGCCAAAAGTATTTTTAGCCCGTCCTGGAATTTGGCCAAATCTATCCAACATTAACCGAACAATAGCCCCCACATAAGTGATCTATTTATGAAACTAATTTCCGGAACACGTGTCACTTAAAGGTAGTATACACCATTTGCAGATATCGAAAAAATTTACTACCGAATTATTAAGAAATATCTTACTTATTTAAAAGTAAATAATGATTGTAGGCATCCAGCAAAATAAGGGCCCTAGATATCCTGTAATTGTTCCCAAAAATTGAATTGTATAAACCAAAATTCATTCTCGCCGTCCGGCGAGCGCGAAAAAACAAAGATAACATAAGAATAACTGCTCGACTCCGGTGGAAAACAAACGCTGTTTTTCATGCTTTTCTCGGCATCCATGAATGTAAAAATTCGGACAGGTCAGTTAAACGATATTTACTATAAAATACAACCCCCAAATCCACCCATTCCTGATAATTCAACAAATTACCAATGGTGTATACTACCTTTAAACAAAGAAACTAGGTTAGAGCTCCGCAAACAATGCGCCTGTGAAGCCCTCCTCTGCCAGAGTTAGTGAGCAAAAAGTCAAATGATGTTCCTTTCTCTATGGTTACAGTATTGTCAAAGATTCATAAGAAAGAATCGATCACCTCAAAGATCCAAAACTTTTTGCCTCACGTTCCCTATCCAAACAAAAAAGTGGCACATTTTCAACTTGCTGTAGAGAGTATTATTGGTTGAAAAGTTGTTTCATAGAAATAGAAGCCCCAATATCGAAGCAGTCAGCAATTCCAGGGCCTTCATTTGCATAACGCTTCTTGGAACTCTGCTTGATGCTGATAAAGGCATGGCAGGATTTTGTACTTAAAATGGGTGACACAGAATGTACTTAGAATGCGATGAAATCGACAAGAAAATTCAGCTTATTTTCGCCTTAAATACATGTATGCAATTTTGGAGTTTAATTTCATATCAGGTTGACGGTGCACAATTTCAGCAAATTGTTACAATCACTGTAGCAATTTTATTCTCACAAATGAGGACCAGTTCACGTCAGAGGATGCAAGGTTTTTAGGGATGACGGATAAACACGTCACGAGCAAGGCCAGAAAAATATCTGTCATCGACCGGCTCGCAGTGAGAGAGGCCAGAAATGATAGAGTGTGCTTCCTATAGATTTTTTAAATAATCCTGGCACAAACTGGTTAAAGTGAAACTTTCCACTTTAATACCTGACCCAGAGTTGTACCAAATATATTACATTTTCTTTCACTGCAAGTAGCTAATTTGACTCTTCTTTGTGAACATTGGTTTTTGGCTCTGAATGCAATATGTTCATAATGATGCAATCGCCACATGGATGTAAAGTATTTGTCTGTCCTTCGAAACACCACCCTGGAGTCTGTCTGTGCTCCCGGACAGACCAGGGGCCAATTTCATAAAACCTGTAAGCACAAAAATGTGCTTAGCACGAAAAAAGTCTTGCTCAATAAAAACAGGTTATCGGCCAAAACACAACGTGCTTTTCATTCAAAGCAAAAAACAGCTGAATACCAGTCACAAACGATAAACATCAACTGAAATGTTGGTTTGGAACCCTGTTTTTTCCAAGGAGTAATTTTAATGCTAAGCAAATTGTTGTGCTTACACGTTTTATGAAATTGGCCCCTGGATGTTCAGAGGAAGTGACAGCATGCATACTTAATTATCATCAGGAAGTCAAATGAAGAAGAAGCCAACTTCAGGTATGGCTCAGGAAAGCGGCTGTGTACTTTGCAGCTGGTATCACCGACATCCTCTGGAGAGAAATTCAATTTCCTTTATGCAAATCAAGTCCTAACTTCCCCGCGGGCCCCGTTCCAGGCAGTAACAGCCTATTACCCAACACATTTCTGTGGTGCAAACGCGAACGATCAAAATCTTAGCAACTGTGATTAAAGGTCGACTTCACAGTTTATTTTGGGCAATTTCCAGTGATGCCCAGCTAAGACTGTGCTTTTTAGGTGTCAGCGGGGACCGTCCATATCAAATTTTCCAATAAGCGATATATCGGTAATCAAATATCACTTATATTTCAAATAAGTTAAGAGGGCCTAATATTTCGATCTTAACAAGATCTTCTTCAGAGACATAATGGCTTATATTTGAAATATAAGCCAATAACAATAAAGACAGCAGTTGGAAGGTAGTGTATACACCATTTGCTTTTGCTTTAATTTTCGTAATTGGATGGGTTAGAAAATTCATGTTTTATAGTAGATATTGTGATGCTGACCTGTTTAAAGTTTTTTGTCAATAGATGCTAGAAAACAAGAACAAAAGCTGTTCTTGTAGTTTGATTTCTTGACTTCTTCCAAACGAAACAGAGCAATTTATAGACATCAGAGAACTATCAGGTTAGGAAACCCAGGCCCGTATGTAGGGGGGGGGGGGGGGGGGGGGGGGTGCGACGGGTGCGTACGCGCACCCCCCAAATTACCAAAAGGTCCACATTTTCCGGGGTAAATCAATGGTATTTTGCTGTAGAAATAACTGTACTGGCACACAACAAATTTTGGTCCCATTTTTGGTCCCATCAGTACAAATTCGGCCCCCAAATTACCAAAAGGTCCACATTTTCCAGGGTAAATAATGGTATTTTGCTGTAGAAATAACTGTACTGGCACACAACAAATTTTGGTCCCATTTTTGGTCCCATCTGTACAAATTCGCCCCCCAAATTACCAAAAGGTCCACATTTTCCGGGGTAAATAATGGTATTTTGCTGTAGAAATAACTGTACTGGCACACAACAAATTTTGGTCCCATTTTTGGTCCCATCAGTACAAATTCGCCCCCCAAATTACCAAAAGGTCCACATTTTCCGTGAAAAATATTGGTATTTTGCTGTAGAAATAACGGTACTGGCACCAAACAAAAGAAATTGTTCCATTTTTGGTCCCATCAGTAAAAATTCACACCCCCCCATAAAAAATCCTGCGTACGGGCCTGAAACCAGATGTAACCCTAATGCAAATAAAATGTGGCCTACTGGGGCAGTGTTAAAAAATAGTCTCGTTTTTTTCCAACCATTGCCGGCTGGCAATCACTGGCAATTGATACAAAATGTTTGCCAGTCACTTAAGAAGCAAACTTTGTTTAAAATGGGCAGGGACAAACAAACTTAATTGGGGGTCATGATGGCAATCCAAAAATGTACACAATAAAACAAAACATTAAGTTAAAAGTTTTTTAGAGGACTGCACACACTCCAAAAACAAAAGAAAAATATTTTTTTTCTTTATATACAAACTGAAAATTCAGGAGAAAAATATATCTAATTATTAATTAAAGCAACAACAAAAACTCAGATTTTGCTTGAATTGGAACTAAAAATACTGTCATACCTTCGACCTCTTCGTGAGTTTCATGGCCGTCTTTGGTTCCCACCTGTTTCTTGACCAAGTTGAATGCCGTCACAAACGCCATCTTTTGTCTGTGTGAAGGACCCTGCTCCTTCTTTGCAGACGGAGTCGACGCCATCCTGTCCCCAAGTTTGCCTGCCTAAAGTGTCCCTACAAAAACAAAATAACAAAATAAACAAATAAAACCCCCCACACAGAGTGATTACAATCGACGTTCTCACCAAAACATAAAAATCAATCAGAAATCAACCAGCATTTGTAGTCAGAACATGAATCAAAAGCACTTCACAGAAAGCTCCTGATAATATCACAACTTGAGTCAATTCAAAAGTCGTCAAACAAAAATGATGATCAACTGCTCTCGACTTGTGGGAATGGATGACTTGTGATAGAGTTGTGAAAGGACTTGCCATCCATGCTGGTACACGCTTTAAACTCAAGTGTTAAATCAACATTACAAGTGTGCAGGTCAGTCAGTGACTACTCTTTAAAAGTTGTGATTTTAAACATAAAACTTATGAATCCAACACATTGGCAGTATTATACAATTCCAACAATTAGAGTAGTCACTGACGGCACACTTGCACAGTATGTATGTTGATTCAACACTTTAGTTTTAAGCGTGTATGTATACATGTACATACCTAAAAAACGACAGCAAAAGTGACTGTTAAGTTTACAGAGAGCAACACTCATGTTGCTGGTGGATGCCCAGCATTTCCTGCCCACTCCCACTCATTATCCAGGGGAGTATAGCAAGAAAACACACACAATTATCAGTGCAGGAAGTCCAATTAGGAGGCAGTCACAAAAACCTTGGCGGTTCAGCCAATAATACTTGTTTATTGTGCAATGATAAAGTTGAAGAACATTTGAACTTGAAATAATCAGCTTATCATGTTGGTGCAGGAAAAAATGATAAAATACCATTCTTGGTATTTAGTGGCCAAATTTAAAGTTCAGCCTGCATGTATTTTTCTAATTTTTTATATAGAAATATTTAAAATAAAACATGCAGGAAAGTTGATATTATGATGATAAACAAAGACTTTGCAGTCATGGCCAGATGAACCAGCACGATTTATGGTAGGGGATCGACCTTGTCCCTGACACACACCCTTCTGAAAAAATTCCTGAGATTCCAGGAACACAATTCACAATGACCAACACAAAAGAAAGGGGGGTTTCCTATGCCAAATACTTGCTTTATGCTTCATGCATCAGTTGGCATTGGTTGGCCATGCATATCAAGCAATTCATTTCTCCTTTGCAGATCTTTCTTCAAGTTAAGTCTGCATTATTACTGACCTTGATGTATTTTCGACGGATTAGCAGACAGCGGCCAGGCCATAGCTGCTCCCTGTACGTACCAAGGGGTATCAATAACATCCCACTTTGTTTGCATACTTGTGCATTTTCCTATGAGTCTGTCATCATCTGGCATCTCGCATAACAAGATTAGGTCTCAGGTAGCTGATACTGATAGGCCGATACTAAAATTTTCAGGCAAAATTCCTCCTCAGGCAACATTTTCATGTTTTTCTCCTTTTCCCCTCTCAAGTGAAATAAAACAATTCCGATTTCTATGCAAAGTATTAAATACAAAAACTAACTTTGTTTACACATGGAGGAATAAGATTACTTGATGGTTTACACACGACATTGTTGCCGCATGAACCATGCATGCATAAGATTAGGGGTGGGATATTTTGCCGTAAAATGGTACTTAGCACCATAGACCAGGGGCCAATTTCATAAAGGTGCTAAGCAAAAAAATTTGCTTAGCACAAAAAAGTCTTGCTCATTAAAAACAGGTTATCAGCCAAAATTGTACGTATTTTTCATGCTAAAGCAAAAAAACAGCTGATTATCATCCAGAACAATAAAGATCAGGTGAAAATTTGGTCTGTAACTTTGTTTTTGCCAAGGACAAATTGTCATGCTAAGCAAATTTCTGTGCTTAGCAGCTCTATGAAATTGGCCCCTGGAGGAAAAAAATTCCTCTAGGTCTATGAGTTGGTGCCGGTGGTAGCACCGTGGAGCTACCTCCATGGTGACTGGTACTGGTAGCACGTGGTGCTCGAAAATTTCTGCACAAATGTCACGTACGGTCAGCGCAACTTTATCTACCAGCGCCAGGACTAAGCTACACCCGTTGTTGACGAGACTTAAACCGGTATAAACAGCAGCGTAGTGGTTTGTAGGGCTCATCATGGCAGTTTATAGGGCTCAAAATGCTTGATGAATCAGAGCCGAAATAATTTTAAATTTGTCAAGAAAAGCCGCCACAGCAAAAAATGTAAAACAACTGGATAGTCTGTTACCCATTACATAACCACCGAGCATAGCCCGTTATATGGCCGGTGCTGACCTGGGAGCTAGACACAATTTCGGTAACATTTCCTCTCAAAGCTAAATCGCCCCAGTTGTGTTGAGAATCCAATCGACTCTCCGTTCTTCAGCGCGTGTTTATGAGACAGTAGTTTATTGGGCGAGATGTCAATAAGGTGACTGTGCGCACGTACAAAACATTGCGGTGACACACTACAGCAGCTGCGTAAACAAACAGCTTTGCTTTGTTTATGGTCCAAAAAATGAGACCATGGCAAACAGGAATGGAACTAATAACATGGAAGAGGATATGCAAGCAGATCTGACGTTTAAGATCTTGGTTTTGGGGGACAGCAGTGTCGGGAAAACATGTTTGTCCTGTCGATTTTGTGAAAATAATTTCGTCGGTGGTGGATCGTCGCGCGCTTCAGTTCCGACCGTAGGTAAGTAGCGACCTGGGGGCCGGGGGCCAATTTCATAAAACATGTAACTGTATTAATGTATAAAGGAAGATAAGAAGACTAGAGTGGCGTAAGTATACTGCCTCGGCTAGTAATATTGTGTAGGCTCACATATACCTTTGTTTCCCCGACTTTCAAAACACATTAACCATGTAGTTGTTTTTTAGATTATAAAACAAGCTAAGGAAAAAAATTAGGAAAACAAATAATAAGAGGCCCTAAAACTCAAAATACCATGTTAATATCAATTCCAACATAATACTAGGGAGGGGGGGGGGGGGGGGGGGGGGGGGGGGGGGGGGTGGGGAGGGGGGGGGGGGGGGGGGGGGGTCTACTCAGTCATTTTTGGGAAGCCCCCACCTTTACCATGTCAAGTAGGATTCAGTTAAATTCCCAGAATTGACCCTGGCTGGGATTCCCAAGATCCAAAGTTTAGGAATTTATCAGAGATAAGAATCCTGATCCCAAGTTATTATTAACCTTGGGGGTCTACATGTATATTGATTAAATCATGGAGGAATAAGATTGAATACAGAACAAAACTAGTAGTAGGGCCTACTTTAACTAAGTGAATAAAATCGTGGACAGTCGGTCAATCGTAGACCCTTTGTTTATGATGCCCTAACCCAATTGTCCCTCGTAAATGATTGCCAGTGTTTACTCAAAATATCCCCAACCACTGGACACTTATGCATTGAGTCAACTTTGTGCACAACAATAAAACTTCAATGTTTGTTTTTGAAAATTTGGGAAAGAATGTAGTATCCTGAATCTACTTTATTTCCTAACAAAATTGGAAATGTTTCTCAGTCCCAGATTCATGTCTGTTCAACATTTTTGCACTAATTTACCTTCATTGAGATAATATATCAAGTAAAAAAAACAGCATCTGTCTGCAACATTCTTTAAAAAATGGGTTCTATTATCACGACAAACAAATTACAAGAAAAACCTGCTACAAAGCAGTTCCCCATGTTTAAAATGTTTTAAATACATTTTTGAGTTGACCTGAAAAATTAAAAATAACAATTTTTTTGTCCACTTCCTTTTTTCCTTGGCCTCCTCTTTGAGGCGTTTGTTTGTTTGTTTGTTTGTTTGATATTACCAGTTTGTGCTGGGATTATTTTGATATTGACCAGGCACAGACGCCGGATTGTTTTTCACGAAACTTGATCCGAGATGGGTTTAGGCCGGCATTTTTGTGTAGCACACCCTGATATTTCCAGCCTTGCTCGCTGTGAGCCGATCACTGACAGATATTTCCGGCTTTGCTCGTGACATGTTTATTTGTCCTCCGACACGAATTGGTTAAAAACTTAAAATACCCATCAGTTGTTGGATCAAAATTTCTTTAATAAATTTTAACGATGAGCGAGCCATGAAAGTAGGCCTTGTTTGCTCAAATAATATCCATTATCTCTACAGGTCTTGATTTCAAGCAGCGTGTTGTCACACTTGACGGAACCAGAATACAACTTCAAGTATGGTAAGCCACACAATACAACAATCAGTACTTTTGGTTTGGTTTTGGTTTTGGTTTGGTTGTTACTAATGATATTAAGAAGCTGTACAAAACATACTAATTAGGCCCCTACTATACAATATACCAGTATTACACAGGCATCAGTTATGCATGGCTCAATATATTCAACAATGCTGGGTACAGCCTATTATATTAGACCTTGACACATTCTTTGGTATTTTCATTAGCCAAAATCCTCCAGAATTCCTTAAAAATCACCTGTTTGGATTTGGATGATTGGACCTCCATGATTGGAGATTGTTCTAAGGGTTTAAACGTAACTGCTTGAATTATCATGAATGGGTGGATTTGGGGGGTTGTATTTTATAGTAAAATATCGTTTAACTGAACTGTTCAAAGTTTTACAATCATCAGCATGGATGCCGAGGAAAGCAAGAAAAGGGGCGTTTGTTTTTAACCGGCGTCGGGCAGTGGTTCTTATGTTGTTTTTGTTATGTCGTTTTTTGTTTCATTTTTTTTTTCTAACACGTGTTCGCCTACAGGGATACCGCAGGGCAAGAGAGATACCGTACACTCACCACAGCGTATTACAGAGGTGCAATGGTAAATACATACAGTCTATTGAAAGGAATTATTCATTATTTATTCATTATTTATTCATTATTTATTCATTATTTATTCATGAGTTATTCATGAATTTACAGTATTTACATTGTACAGTATACAGTATTTGACGTGGTTGTCAGAAATTATATGGGCAATTCCATAAAATGTTACCTGCGTTCAACTACATTGTACATGTACACAGTACAAGGTAGATCGTTAAGTTGTACCTTGGTTTGGTCCATAATCGTTTGTTACCAATCATGCTTATTAGACGTCACATATTAGTTATGTATCACATTCACTTTCCCAACAGCAGTGTCTGTTATGTACAGTATGCCCGAATTTAAAGAACTGTCCATATTAGGAATTACGCTGATTACAACTGTGTTACATGTTTTTACAATTGACAAAATCTGAACATGTTTGTGTACTAGATTATAAAATTGATAAATACATTTTTAGAAATGGCATACACTTTTGTTTGCTTTCTACGTTGTATGTACACTTTGGTATTTTTTGTCCTTGTGTGAACTAAATTAATATTTTTTAATAATATTTTTGCAGGGAATTCTTCTGTTATTTGACATCACAAATGAGACAAGCTTCAACCATGTAACAAGCTGGTTGGAAAATATCTCCCAGGTGAGATATACTGTCTTTGTACGAAAAGTTGTTGTTTTTTATAGCAAAATACAGTTTTTCTTAACAAAAGACTACCAGCCAATTGTTTTTTGTATTTATAGTGTCAACACATTAAAAAGTAGGATACACCATTGGTGATTGCTTGAATGATCATGAATGGGTAAATATCGTTTAACCCACCTGTCCGAAGTTTTACAATCATGGATGCAAGAAAAACAGCGTTCGTTTTCAACCGACCATTTTGTGTGCATCGTTCTGTTGTACTACAATAGAGCCGGATTTTTAAAGCCTGTTTTCTCAGTTGTGTAATTTGAACTCCAAGGAAGTAATCAATATGCAAACATGTCATATCTCCAGAACGGGAGGTGCTATGGAGCTATATTATATACCAAATGAAAGCTTACAATATAGGCTTTCCATCCTCGTATATAACTCGATTTAACTTTTTTGCGACATAATAGTACCCATTTTTGTGGAGGGGGTCACATATTTGTTGTGCTTTTTTCTTGAACAGAACGCTTCACCGGATGTCTGCAGAGTGTTAGTCGGCAACAAGTGTGACGAGGAAGACCGAAGAAAAGTGCCAACTATGAGGGCCATCAATGTGAGAAATACTTGTAATCGTATATTTACCGGAAAAATTGCATGCAATTTCAATAAAAGAAAAACAGCCTATGAGATACATGTAGAGGTTGGTCACTATACCAATGCAACCCCCCCCCAAAAAAAAAATTAAAAATTATTATTACTAAGTTACCTCCAAAAACCTGCAATTGGAAACAAACAAACAAACAAACAAACACCTGTTGTTTTGTTGACAGCTTGCCAGTGCCTTTGACCTTCTGTTCTACGAAACCAGCGCTAAGATGTCGGTCAATGTTGAGCCTGCATTCATGGCTCTAGTCAAACAAATGCTGACCAAGCAACAGCACAGAGTAAGTGAATTAATATCTGGGGCCAATTTCATAGAGCTGCTAAGCACACAAATTTGCTTAGCACAAAAAAAGTCTTGCTCATTAAAAACAGGTTACCAGCCAAAATTCTACGTATTTTTCATGCTAAGCTAAAAAACCAGCTGATAATCAATCAAACACAATAAAGACCACGTGAAAATTTGGTCTGTAACCTTGTTTTTGCCAAGGACAAATTTTCATGCTAAGCACATTTTTGTGCTTAGCAGCTCTATGAAATTGACCCCTGGTAGTTAAGCTGGTACTTTGAAAGTACTCACTACAACCCTGTCACACGGATTGACTTGGGTAAAAAGATACAAGAACTATTTTTTGTTTTTGATTTTCCAGCATCTATTAACGCAAAACTTTAAATAGCTCAGCGTCACAACATTTACTATAGAAAATGAATCCATATAAACCCATCCATTTTCGAAAAATTACCGCAAAAGCAATTGATGTCTACTACCTTCTCTCTATAAATGAACTCTGACATTCTGTGTTTTGGTTTTTGTCCCCCACAGATAAATCATCTTCAGAGTACTGACAAAGTCATCCACGGTAACATGCTGGAGAAATTCAAAAAGAAAGAAGCGAAATGGTGTTATTGTTGAGTCTATTAGCGAGGTAGGGGGTCAGTCTATAAATGTGGGGTTGAACTTGTGACTTAAATCCTGTCCCTGTTACCTTGGTAAATGTAAGTATCATTAAGAAGAACTTCAAATAATTTGTTATTGTTGGATAGATACATGTAGTTTGCTATTCATAATTACAATTGACATAATGTCAATCACAAACATCCAATCATAGCATAGCGTCTGTTAAATATCATGTGATATTCTAAACTTGGGACCAAAAAAAATCAAAATAAGTACATTAATTGACAATCAGCATCAAGTAATACATGAACGCACGTCAAATTTAACGTAAACATTTGTCCCGATATCACGTTATCAACTGCTGATCTTGTTTAGCCAAGCCTGTCCACCGTTGATTATTTGTTATCTACGCAAGTGTTGAGTTTGGTTAGCCCAACATCAGCGATTCATCAGTATCATGATACCAAACAATGGCGTTAAATTGTCATGGAAATTGTCATATTTGGGTTCTGGAAAATCTTGGAAAAGTCATGGAATTTGGTTTTCAGATTTCTGTGGGAACCCTGTAATGTAAAACAAAAATGACCGGTAAAAATGCACTACACTATCGGTCGATTGTTATTGCATTATCGGTCCTAACATTATCGATAATGTAACAGAAATTGACCAAGAGTAGTCAAAGTTACTACACTAGCGGTCATTTGTTGTTACATTATCGGTCAGTGATACAGTATCGGTCAATTTGTGTGACATCGGTTGGTGATACATTATCCATTGGTTACAACATTATTTGTTGTAACAAATGCGTTTCGCATCCACATGCTGCACGTTTGTAAGGGATGGGGCTAATTACTCGCAAACAGTGATAGGTCATTTGAAAAAGAACTGCATTAAGAAGTGCATCAGAATTATCCAATCATAGATGTCCGTTGTAACGGGGACAGGAACAATAAAAAGTCCACCACACATTTATAAAACGGCCCGTCTACATTATCATTGTGGTGTGAAATGTGTGCTGGATGTAAGCCAAGAAGTTGTGGTCGTCGTCGTCTTTCCCTTTGTTCATGCCTTAGCTTACTACCTCAGACTTTGGTCGAACTTTTTGTTACATAGATTTGTCAAAAGTGTGCAAAATACAGTATTCATGCACGTGTCGAGCATGTATGTAAATTTTGCATGTGTGAAGAACTCGTATACATTTTTTCAATTTTTTCAATTTGTAGCTTTTTTTCATCTCAGATTTGAGAACTTGTTTTATAGTGTTAAACTCGATCTTCCCTAATCCCGATTTCTAGGTTAACCAGATGACGGATAAACACGTCATGAGGAAGGCCTTAAATATCTGTCAGCGACCGGCTCGCAGCGAGCAAGACGAGAAATATCAGGGTGTGCTACCCACAGATGTCGGCCTGCCAGCATGAACTGGTTAACCAGTTCGCGCCGGATGACGAATATAAACGCAAAAATTTCCCCAAATTCAAAACGGATGACGAATATATACGCCAAGTTCAAGTTCGGAAATGTATGTCAGCAGCGCGCAAGGCCGGAAATGCGTGGGTGTGCTACCCAGCACTATAGGCCTGAACACGCTTCGGATCGAGTTTCGTTAAAAATAATCCCGCCCGTCGGCTCGGCGATGTTAAAATAATCCCGGCGCGAACTGGTTAACACTGCACTCAGAATCTCTTTCTTCCTATTGTACACACAGATCTCTGTCTGCTAATCACTCATGTTGTAGAACTTTCCTGAACAGTATATTTAAACAAATGTATACTGCTTTTTTCAATTTAATTATTGAAAGGAATTCAGGCATTTTTTTAATTTTTTTAATTTTTATAATCAAATCCCGCTTAATGAACCATTGAATCAAAGTACAATTTATTCATATCGTGCAATATTAAAAGAAAACGCATCTTTTTGATTTAGATGAAAAACACCGATGTGGGCAGTAAGTTGTAAAAAACAATAATTCAGAGATCCTGATCTTGATATTTATTAGGGAAAATCAGTCAAACCTTTTGTGGAGTTCGTTACCACGATTTTCATGGTTTGCAAATACAATAACAAATACAAAAAGTATAAAATAAAAAATCAATAAACAAATTGAAACCATATCAATAACAGGTTTCCAATATCCCAATATGCGACTTTGTTCGTATTATTTTATTTCGCATAGGTACAGACAAATCACACGTCATAATGTGCCATTTCCTCGTGTTTGTGGTTGTCACGTCAAGTTGTATTCTAGATGTAATATAATGTAGTTCATGTAGTACACCACATCAAGAAATGTACATGGGTTAGAATAGTTCCATTTTTAAACATCACATTTTAGTTTATATGTTTTTATAAGTTTTTATTTGTCTTGTGCCGAATAGAAGATCTATTACCGAGCCAAAGAAAAGTTAAACATTTAAAATATTTATTAATCCTATATTACACAAAATAAATGTGTTATTATATCTTATCTGAAACTTGCAGTTTACACTAGGTTTTACTATAGCCTAATAATTAAGAAGATTGTTAAAAAAAGTCATAATTTTATCATATATATTAAAAAATGGATGTTGATATCAGTTTTAATCTTTAAACCATTGTAGGTTAATCGTAAGTGGAGTATCTTAAAAGAAAATGTGTGTGTTTCCCTTTGTGTGAATTAGGTCGTGTTTTTGTGGCACTCATTTTAGGATCCTAATTGTAACCTATTTTACGTTGTACTTTGTAATTCACGTATCATTATTAAACAGGAGTTTTGCACCATTTACTTTTGCTGTAATGTTCAAAAATGGGTAGATTACGGGGTTCATATACATGTATGTGACCTGTCATCACAAAATGAGCGTAAATTCGGCAAAATCAAAAATTGAGATATGGGTATTTCTAAATTCTGTGGAAACAGAGCTTTCCAATGGTATACAACACTTGGAGGTTTGATACTCAATATTTTTTTTATTTTTATTTTTTAGTCTGGAGTCTTAATACAAAGATTATGAGAAAACAGGCATTTCTTGCGAGAAATTGTGTGAAAGGCATAGAAAGGCATAGTCAAAATTGTATCAAAAACTAATTTTGTTTTTATTTGATTGTTGGGGATTTAGTCTTTAAAAAAACCATATAATCTCAAAATCGACCATCCCTTCAAATTTTGACTTTGACTGGCCGTACTGGGAAATCACTCCGTGCGACTTTACGCTCATTTTGTGATGACAGGTCACATATATGCGGACCGGTTTTGTGTTCATAGATGCTGGGGAAAAAACAAGGAGGAAAATGCTGTTCATGTCTGGTTTTTTGACTTCCTTCAGATGAAATAGGGCAATTTATAGATGCGAGGGGATTATCAGGTTAGGAAACCAGTCTACATGTAGTTGGCTTGCACCCATTCACGGATGTGTAATCATTTTGCAAAATGTGGACCACCGTAAGGTACTTCAAATAATAATTTATTAGTTTTGTTGTTAACATTTGCAAATAGTGTATACCATCTTTAAAGGTAGTATACACCATTGGTAATTTGTTGAATTATCAGGAATGGGTGGATTTGGGGGGTTGTATTTTATAGTAAATATCGTTTAACTGACCTGTCCGAATTTTTACATTCATGGATGCCGATAAAAGCATGAAAAACAGCGTTTGTTTTCCACCGGCGTCGAGCAGTTATTCTTATGTTATCTTTGTTTTTTCGCGCTCGCCGGACGGCGAGAATGAATTTTGGTTTATACAATTCAATTTTTTGGAACAATTACAGGATATCTAGGGCCCTTATTTTGCTGGATGCCTACAATCATTATTTACTTTTAAATAAGTAAGATATTTCTTAATAATTCGGTAGTAAATTTTTTTGATATCTGCAAATGGTGTATACTACCTTTAAGAATGACTTCAAATGATTTGTTTTTAATTTATTTTGTATTATATTGCTATTCATAATCACTCTCGAAAAACAACGGGCAAGAATCAATTCATTTTTGAAGTAAGATTTAGAGAGAAGACAACAATATTATTAACGGAACATCAAATGATGAAAACGTGCAATTGCTTGAATATTTTTTCTACATGTTCTTTCAACATTGATTTCATAAGTGATCACTCTTTATTTACAGATTAATACAGTTATTTAAAATAGTTTCTTAATGGAAATAAATTTAGGTTCATTCCTCAAAAACAAATATGTATGGTTTGTGTCGTCATTCATCATTATGGCTTCTGAAATCACAGGAAATGCATGCCCAATATCTTGCAGCTTATGTTGGCCAAAAAATTAGACTTTATTGGTAACATTAATTTATATATCAAATGTATAGATATTTACAAATCAAAAGAAGAAAAATTTCTAACAAAAATGAAGAAAAAAAAGCTGCAAGTTTTTGTTGTAAAATAAAAAAAAATTATCATGAAATTTTTTTGTGGAGACGTAATCATTTATAGATATTACCCTGTGGAGACCTTTCGACTCGCGTACCAAATTTAGAAACTCATTTTCTCCAGTCTTCGTTCATTCACTATAATCATGACTGAGAACAAACAATTTGTAGTTGGTATGTAACTGTAACATTGACATTTGTTCGAGGCAATTGAGGCAGTTATGCACACGTTACAATAAGGACACGGTTACACAAATCAATTTGTTTTAGCATTTTTATTTCATTCTTTTCACTTTACATTCTTGTTGATGTCTGCTGATGTTTCTCCGAATTGTGGAAGAGCAGTTTTTAGGAATGTTCCAGGCGATCTTTTATTTAATTCGTCGAGTTCATGAATAATGCATTTTATGATCCAGCCCGATAAAACTAGCACATGTGCATAAATCTCATATCGCGCACGGAGCCTGTGGAACAAAAATCACGTGGTTCTGTAAAATATGCGCACTCAGGTGCACCGAGTGTCATTTCGTGTTGACGGTGACAATATGTGACCATCCACGACGAAATGGCTGTAAAGTAGGTATCTTGACGTTTTGAGATATTTAGAGGAATAAAATCTACAAGAAAAAAGCTTTAAAATGATGTATTACAAGACATAGTTGGTATTCATGGGTAGCTACAACAAGTAACACTGAATATAAAAATTCTTAGTTTTTAATTGTTTTTTCACATATTTTAATGGTCCTTTTCTCAAAATAACCAACTGGCGACTTTACAGCCCTTTTGTCGTAGATGGTCACATATGTGTTCAACTTTTGTGAATTTGTGCCCTCGTGTCACAAATTTAATTTGCTTTTTGTGTCAACCATGTCAAGTTTTACGAACTAGCCTCGACTCTGGGAAAACCGGTGCAAGATTTTGTTTTTAAGAATTGAAGAAGGAGCGGATATCCGGAATGCCTGCGGACCGATTGCGATTTACTCGTCTTCTATTCTGTTTCGCTGTGACTTCCTCATGGCATAGGACACAGAGAGTGCGATAGTTATCCAACGAGCATAGACCGCCGCCTTCGTAAACAGCGACAATGTGATCCGCATGCCAAAACTGAAGGGACAACCAAAAAAAGCAGTAAAAATGATTGAGAAGTCAAGGTTGATAAAATACAAGACAAAAAACAAGACTACCCAAATTAAGATGGCCAGGATTATTAAAAATTAACCTAATCACTGCGACTTGGAAGCCTATCAATTTCAAACTAAAAATCCTTAACCTGTTTGCGCCGGGATTATTTTAGCATCACTGAGCCGAGGCGTGGGATTATTTTTAACGAAACTCGATCCGAGGCGGGTTCAGGCCGATGGTACTAGGAAGCACACTCACGCATTTCCGGCCTTGCTCGCTGCTGACAGACATTTCCGGCCTTGCTCGCTGCTGACAGACATTTGCGGCCTTGCTCGTGACGTGTTTATGCGTCATTCGTTTTGAATCTGGCGCAAACTGGTTAATATAACGTCTGACCTAGAAACGGTAGTTTTTGAGGAATCTTCGCTGCAACTCTAGTCAAAGTGTAAATTGGTTTGGTTTAACAAATTTGGTTTTTGACCTCGACCGTCTGTTCCATCACTTACCTGTCCGGAGGAAGGGTTACGAATGATCTCATTCAATCGCTGGGTTGACATCTTAGAAAAAGTGCTACGCTCCAACAAATCCTTCCTCTCACTCTTGGCTGCATCTCTGTAAAAAAAAAAATAATATAAAAATACGAATGAAAATGTTGAGAATCTTGCATTAGACTGAAATGGCACACTTCAAGAATCGCAGCAAATTGCCCAACACTTTTAAAAGTTTCATTGTCTGTGATTTGCGGACAAATGAGAGAGTAAACAATGACGACTATTTTACCAGCAACTTGTGATCGTAATGCCGCCTGTTATTGCACATTTACAATGTTTGAATGTGATAGTTTTTTTTAGAGTTGCCGCACGATTCCAAGGACATTCCCAAACATTTTTAAAATGGCAGGAGGTGGTGATTTAACGCCTGTTTCACAGACGAGCAAATCATGATGACTTTGGCGTGACCATCACATAAAGGTTACAATATTGCAGGCATGACCCAAATTTGATTGCAAACGGACTTGCGCCGGACTTGCGATTGCCTTGCGATGAAGTTGTAATTGACTTGTGATGACTTGCGACCCATATTAAGAACCTTAACTACAATAACGTCCAACGTACTTGATAATATTGCAGAGTTGCTGAGCTTCTAAACCACAAATCTGACAGACACCATGCTCTGCCTCCAATAACTGCTGGCGCACGTACTTGGTATTCCTCCATCGAAGCTTGGTATATAAAAAAAGATAAACAAAATTACTTTCATGATCTTGATACCCGACATAGGAGCAATCACTTTACTAGTCTTTCAAGTATTCTTACTTTTCCTACTTTTCCTATTATTGTTATTCTCCTTCTAGTTTTCCATTTTTTTCCCCTGTTTTTTTCCCTACTTTTTTCCCTACATTTTTGTTCCACACACTGTCATGTAAATCACACACAAAAATGAATAAAGGGCTTAGGTACATACATGAGTAACCAAACGTTTCATAAGAATGAAAGAACTATTGTATAGAAGTGTAACGATAGACTGATTCTAGGCAGTTTTCCAGGAGAATCCCGTGGAAGGCGGGCCACGAAAGATCCCCCAGACACACGGCACCCTGTCTGAATGGGTCCCGCAAGGCCGGCCGTTTCCCTTGCAGTTTAAAGGCCCGGGCCCCGCCGGTATTTTCACAGGTCCACATACCTCCGGGTGATGAGGGGACAAATGCACCAACCAAACTGTACTTCCCAGAGATTAGTTGAGGATGGAGCACAAGTGTTGAGAGTACAGAACGTCATGGCAAGTGGGGCTTAGTAAATGGGTGAGTATCGCCAAAAACTACTCCTGAAAGCCCACCAAACTCCTACTTTTACCCCGATTTAGTCCTCTGAAGTTTTTGTTTTTCTGTCTTCTGTTTTGGGTACGCTTGAGAGCCTGCTATATGACAAAATGATGATCATCGGATTCAAATCTGATCAATAATCTGATTGGTATCCCGACAAGTTTGTTGTTCAAGTCGTAGGACTGCACTAGAAAGTGAGAGGTTGTGGGTTCTAGTCCCACCCGAGTAAGCCCATCAATGTTTCCTGCAAGCCCTCACACAGTGTTTCTAGTTAACCAGTTCGCGCTGGAGGACGTATATAAATGCAAAGTTTTCCCCAGATTCAAAACGGATGACGCATAAACATGCCACGAGCAAGGCTGGAAATGTCTGTCAGCAGCGAGCAAGGCCGGAAATGCGTGGGTGTGCTTCCCGGCACTATCAGCCTGAACCCGCTTCGGATCGAGTTTCGTTAAAAATAATCCCGCGCGTCGGCTCAGGGATGTTAAAATAATCCTGGCGCGAACTGGTTAAGAGGCAAAAGCTAACACATTTCGTCACACATTCTGTCAACACACATTCCTCAGTCAAGTAAACGATAAGGAGCGAGGCTCTCACGTTGTGTTCGTCTTTACACTTCTCCGAGCAGTATCGCATATCCCACGCTGCACTCTGATGCGTCTCTGCTGCAGTGCTGGATGCAGTCGCCTTACTGCAGAACACACATAGAGGGCGCCCTTCACTATCAACAGCCTGGGCAAACGAATGCAAGAAAAAAGTATTAAAGATGTACTGTCCAAGCCGGCTTGTTTCTTTGTTTCTCTGTTTTTTCCCTTAAAAAAAATTGAAAGTTGTGTCTGTTATATTATTACAAAACGAAACTACTGGGGCAGATTCAACAAAAGGCTTTTATTTTGGGTTGACGTTAGATTGTTAGAAAAATAGTCAATGAATTCTTTTTTTTTGGGGGGGGGGGAGTTTGTTTGTTTGGGTTTTTGTGGGAAGGGGGCTCTAAAATAGCATGGACACCACCTCTCTCTTGAAACCAAACCTCAGATTTCTGGGTAAAATATCCCGACCATGTCATGTAAAGAATATAGCATTCTCTGTTTCAAATCCAAAATCATGAAGTTCAAATCCGAGATTTCTGATATAGTTTGAGCTCCAAGTCTTGAAAAAAGACAAAAAGCCAGGATTGTTTGTTTATACTAACCTGAAGGTAAGTTCCTCTCTCCACAGATGCTAAGTTATCATCAGACAAGGGTTTTGGTTTATGTTTTATAGTTGAAGAGTTTGAACCTTCAAAACAAGAGAAAATTGGTAAATAATCAGTAAAACATCATTGTAGTTATACTCCAGAGAATAGTTGTGACATATAATAAGAACCATTTTTAGTCCAGGATTCTTAACTACACTAATTCAAAGAAATGTCCACACAAGATATGTAACGTTTGACTGTGTGCTGATGGCGTGTGCAAAACCTTATATGTGAGCTTCGAATATTCGCATATTCGGTCAAGTGAATTTTCGAATAATCGAATACTAAATTATACGTGAATTAACAGCCCTACTTGTGGCAGGCTTGTGACTGGACGTGTGAATGGACTTTATAATTATGACATTGATAGATACTGACCTGCTTGAGAATCAGCAATGTGCGTGCTGGTGGTAGGTACGACATCACCAGCTTTCTCCTTGAGTTTGTATCCACTATGTCTTGTAGTCAGAGACAGTGTGCTGGTCTGGCATGGGGACACTTGTCCTACAGTGCCTGCAATAAAAAAAAATACAATTATTTTCAGTGCGTTCATTTTATTTTACAATCTACCGTATAACCAAGAAAGTCAAATTGCACTATTTCCCTTGGAGGACCTTTTTTCAGTGTTAATGCAGTGACATTTTGAGACCTTTTCTTTTTTGTCTCTCTGAAGAAGATCTGGTTAAGATCGAAATATTAGGCCCTCTTAACTTGTTTAATTTGTATATTTCAGGTCATTCGAGTCCCTGCAAGTCCTTTCACAAGTCCAGTCACACTCACATGTCCTTTCATAAAGCCAGTCGCAAGTAACTGGTTGAACAATGACAAAGGAATGCTTTTGTTAACAGTTCATCTGAACAGCTAGTGATTTGACTTGAGACTGAAGGACTTGAAATGGACGTGCAGGGACTTGAAATGGACGTGCAGGGACTTGCAGGGACTTGCAGGGACTTGCAGGGACTTGCAGGGACTTGCAGGGACTTGCAGGGACTTGCAGGGACTTGCAGGGACTTGCAGGGACTTGCAGGGACTTGCAGGGACTTGCAGGGACTTGCAGGGACTTGCAGGGACTTGCAGGGACTTGCAGGGACTTGCAGGGACTTGCAGGGACTTGCAGGGACTTGCAGGGACTTGCAGGGACTTGCAGGGACTTGCAGGGACTTGCAGGGACTTGCAGGGACTTGCAGGGACTTGCAGGGACTTGCAGGGACTTGCAGGGACTTGCAGGGACTTGCAGGGACTTGCAGGGACTTGCAGGGACTTGCAGGGACTCGTATACAACTCTGCCATTTTGGACCACAATGATTACCTTTGTTTGTGGAAGTCTGATCGCTGTGACGATGACGGATTCTCTTCTTGGTCGTTTGAGTAGTCGGCTTCACTTTGGATATCACCCTCAGACTTCCACCCATCGATTCTGCCTTCTGCCTCGCTGCTTCCGCAAGGTCCACCTACAAGTCCGATAGGTTCTAAAATTAAGCGCACATTGCAAAGACGTGGGGCCTATCTCATAAAACATGTAAGCACACAAATTTGCTTAGCACAAAAAAGTCTTGCTCAGTAAAAACAGGTTACCAGCCAAAACTCCATGTAACTCTAAGACTAATTAGCAGGGTTGTAGTCGAGTCCCTGCAAGTCCGTTCACAAGTCCTTTCGTGAAGCCAGTCACAAGTCCCTTCATAAAGGCAGTCACAAGTAACTGGATGAACAATGACAAAGGAATGCTTTTGTCAAAGCTGTTTTGAATAGCTTGTGATTTGAATTGGAACTGAAGAACTTGTGATGGACTTGCAGGGACTTGCAGGGACTTGCAGGGACTTGTGATGGACTCGACTACATCTCTGCTAATTAGGACCTTACCTTAGTGATATATCTCTTAGTGCACGGTTGGTAATGTTGTCCTTGTTTCATCGCTTCCAGCGCTGCCACAGGACTGTCAAACATCTCGCCCGTCTTCCTTAACTGTTTTCTCTTTACTTCGTTCAAACTGCAAAACCCCAAACAATTTAGAATTCATTCAAGATGAATTTTAATAAACTGTATCAGCCAAATACCAAATATTAAACAAACAAACTCTTCTGTGCCCACTATGGTCAGAATCAATTTTCAGTCAATCTTTAACCAGTTCGCGCCGGATGACGTATATAAATGCAAAGTTTTCCCCAAATTCAAAACGGATGACGCATAAACACGCCAAGTTCAACTTCGGAAATGTATGTCAGCAGCGAGCAAGGCCGGAAATGCGTGGGTGTGCTTCCCGGCACTATCGGCCTGAACACGCTTTGGATCGAGTTTTGTTAAAAATAATCCCGCCCCTCGGCTCGGTGATGTTAAAATAATCCCGGCGCGAACTGGTTAATCGCCACCCAGTCAACCTCTAACACGAAGTTTGGTTGGAATTTGCTAAGATAGGTACTGGACCACTAATTATATTTTACACTGGGTTAGACATACATGTACCTCCAACAGTTTGAGTGCACAGTTTGCCATAATGGTGTTGGAAAAGGCAAGGATGGGTATTGCTCCCAGTAAATTACACAATGGAGTTAGGGTAACAAATTCAAACATAAGAATAAATGGTAAAACCTGTTCCACTCTCGGAGGAAGCGCAGCGCAACGTGCATGTTGCGCTGATCACGAAGGACTTTGGGTAGTGACTCCAGGTCACGATGCTGCAGATCGATGGCTAGGAAGCTGCAATTGAGAGCAGTCCCATCCTGGGCATGGAATGACACAAACACGTACAAATAGAAAATACATAGACAATCCATTAAGGCTAGAAGCTTCCTGGGGAGTATAAAGAAGACCATGGGATGATCGGTAAAAATGTAAAGAATCATTGAAAAAAATATATATAAACGCCAACAAACGATGTTGCTTGTCAAAAGTCAAAAATATAGAAAATGACGATTGTTTAGCAATATACATTTTAACCTGTTCGCCCTGGAGGACGTATATACACGCAAAGTTTCCCCCAGATTTAAAACGGATGGTGCATAAACACATCACGAGCAAGGCCGGAAATGTCTGTCAGCAGCGAGCAAGGCCGGAAATGCGTGGATGTGCTTACCGGTACCATCGGCCTGAACCCGCCTCGGATCGAGTTTCGTTACAAATAATCTCGCGCCTCGGTTCGGTGATGTTAAAATAATCCCGGGGCGAACTGGTTAATGGCCCCAACATGGAATATTTGTGTACTGATTCACGGCGTTACATCAACAGGCTTGCAGTAGGAGGACAACTTCTCAATTTAATCAATCACTATATCCAGCAACTCTGTGTGTCCTACGAACCGCTAAAGCTGGGCAATCGCTCAGTGAGTCTCCATTTCCAACTTTTGACTAACCTGGTCATATAGATAGATCCTGTCTGTATGTCTACTTGGACAGTACAGGAAGGAGTTGTAGAGTACAGCTTCCTGCTCAGATTCTGTCTGACTCGAGTCATCAGCAGTAGGTGATTTCACTGGTAATGTGCTGTCTGCTTTCTCACACGTGCCAGATTGAATCAGCTCTGAAGCCTTCAGGAAACCGGGACTGAGTGCTTCTTGCGAAGATTGGTTGGACTTCTGCTTTGGTCTGGGGCTCAAACACACCTCGCATTGGTCATCATAATCGGCATTGAGGTACCCGCAGTAAGAATCGCTACACATCCACTGTTCCTCTGATGTGCTTGCTTCAGATGTAACGGCAGAATCACCGTTGATAGCTTCTAAGTGTTTTGCATGGTCCTGGCCATTCTTTGGTTTGGAACAATTAGTTCTGGTCTCAGATTCCAAGGAGCATTCGTCGCTCGTTCTCGTGACACTGGACAAGATGTCATCAGGCTCTCCAGGCAAGTCATACAAAGTTGTTGCCTCAGAATCAGAGCTCACGAAGTCGTTCTCATCAGTGTATGCCTGCTCCCGTGCTTGTGAAGTTTTTTCTACCGTACCAGCATTTTGCACCGGCTTCGTAACTTTCGCAGAACTGCTCCCAGTGCCGCCTGCGACAGATGGTGCAGATTTTGGCTGGGTCGTGGATGAAAACTGATCACTTTCTGATTTCTTTTCTTTTCTATCACTGCTGCCCTGTTCTAAACAGATATCTCTTTGTGGCAGCTTTGACGATCGGCATCTTGTCGTCTTTTTAGGTGTACTGCACATTTCACAGAAAGGCAAGTCGGTATGGTTCTCGAATGTACAAGCGCAACAACTCCACCTAGTAGAAAAGTTGCTAGGAGTGGTCGGGGTGTCTTTATTTCCCACCGCATTTTGCTCTCGCAGTTTCCTGGATGAACTAGGCGAGTAGAGTTCACTTTTTGGTCGGTCGCTCCTCTCTGCAGATGTGCTCTGCTCTTCCAACTTGGAATCAAAGTCAGGAAGTCTCTCTGACTGAGATTCTGAAAGAGCATTCTGTTTTTTGCGTCCAGAGCTTCGCCGATGCTTCTTGTTACTTTTCATCTCTGGCAAATTGTCAAAAAAAAGAGGAGGTATAACATCTGCTTCCTTTGAGGGGGCTGACTCGATGTTTTTTTCCTTGATGGTAGTTTTCTCTGACTTTCTAGTGGCAGGTGTCGAGGAAACTGTCGTATTGACAGGCTGGGTGTCATCGGAAAACAGCTCTTCAGGGCTTGGGTCAAAGGAGGGCTTGTGTTTCTTGACACCTTTGAAATCGTCGTCGTCATCGTCGATGCAAATGGCCTTCGTCTTGTGTGGATTAGGAGGTGTTTCTGCGGGTCTACTCGACGACGGATGTTTGCGTTTTCGTTTCTTGGTGCCATCGCTCCGACTGGGTGTGAAGAACGTGCGGATGTCATGACTCGTTTTCTGTGAAGTGCCAAATAAAAGCAACAGTACAGTCGACTTTTATTAAGACAAACTCAGTCGGACCTTTGCCAAATGTATCTTTTATCCAAATTTTGCTTAAACCCTAACCAGTTATGTAGGTCTTCAGACCTGGTCTGGAGACCTGGGTGGAATGAACTATATACGTGTATTTTAACAAACCTTGTCACCGAAGTAGAACCCGTCATCATCTTCCAGGTCTCGGTTGCTGGGCAACCAAGCCGCAGCGTGCTTGAGAAACTCTACCTCTTCGCTGCCTTTCTCCTCCATCCTCAAATGTTGGACCCTTCCATTCAGGGTACTGCTTAACACAATGACCTGAAATGCAACGACAAATTCAAGCACCTATAAACAATACAAGCTCAATTTCATCCCGAAAGCTGCAGGACAACAAAATTGATGTTTTAGAAACAGGACTAAGTGCCCTAAAATATCAGTCTTACCCATAACAGTACCCACGAAGGCCGGTAATGGGCAGTAGGTTATGAATACATATCTTGGAGTCGTGCGCTAGTCTACAGTATTACAAGTAGGGAAATCTAATTTAGTGCCCTCGCTTGGTAGCATATTGGCAATTAGTAAAAATTGCATGACTGTGCATTTGTAGTAGGCAAGAACTTAGTCGTACATTCTTTTATGAACCACCTTGTTAGATTTTTGTTCGATTTTAAAATGAAACGGGCAGCTATCGACTAAAAGAGACAAATTAATTGTCTGAATTTTAGACCTATGCAGTTAAATTGCTTTAAAAATATTTTCTAGCACTATTGCTGCCTCAACCGATAAAAAAGGCAAGCACAGTGGCATACGATCCCTATAATTGATATGGACTTCTTTTGTTTATTTGTTTTGGTTAATAATTCAACAAATATACCCACTAACAACTACACCCACCTTCTTCGATAATGCAAACCACAGCCATTCATCAATGGTCCCCCTGGCAACCAAATAATGCACATGGATAGCGTTGTGTTGGCCGATGCGATGGGCTCAATCCTCGCATTGTTCCAGGACGCCTGGAGTCCAGTGCAGCTCAGCAAACACGACCTGGGTCGCCGCAGTCAGGGTCAAGCCCTGAAAAACAAAGTCGGAGGTTGCGTCTGAAATTCATAAACACCCGACAGTTTAGCTATTCCAATTTGTCGAGAGCCAGACACGTAGGTTTACGACTTCAATTTTGCATAGAAGACCACTTTTTTGAAAATTTTACCAAAATTACTCATACATACATACATACATACATACATACATACACGGACAGAGGGACTTCGTACAGAAATAGTGATTTTCATTTTAAAAAATCTGAATTTCGTTCAGGCGAGACAAAACTTGTTTTTTCAGATTTCTGATTAGCCCAATCTGAGTTTGGCCCAATCATTACACATTACTCGAGGCTGTAACCACCAAACACTCGGTCACCTTCAAAGTGCAGGAGGCAGAGAGCCAAAATGATCTCAATACTTACTGTCCCAGCTGCCATGATGCTTAGCAGGGCAACCCTAGTGTTAGCGTCATTTTGAAATTGATTCACCAAATGCTGCAATAAAACACAAAATCGGTTGCAATGGATTTTGCTAGAGCTTCAAGGTAATGTACAAAATTGGCAAACATAAACAAACAAATCTATCAAATTATAGAAAAAACAATCTTTACTTGACTGCAAAATTTCTTAATTTTCTCCATCAGCCCACCATTGTAAGATGGTGTCGGGTTTGCACATCATCACTTACCATTCTTTCAATACTTGGTACGTCCCCATCAATCCTGATATATTTCATTGGCATCTTATGCTCCTTAGTGTAAGCAGTCACTGTCTGCGCCAAGGCAGTTAAGACCTCCTTGTGGTGTGCAAACACCAGAAACTTCATGCCCTGATTTTCCAGTAGCATCTTGATATACTCGCACACAGCGCCTATCTAAAATAATTAAAAAATAAAATAAAACAGAATAAATTGTCCAGGATGAATATAGTGGTGTTCACTATTACGTGACGCGCTTTAACGTTTCCCCTGACTTTCATCGTGCAGTGTGGCCAAACTTCATTTAGTGTAATACTAGTAGTTTTACCTTAATAATGTTTGCTGTTGAACCTTTGTGAACAATTTCAGTATAATGAAATTTAGTCTGAAATTCAAAAACAGTGAAATGATGCACAAATTTAAAGGTAGGATACACCATTGGTAATTGCTTGAATTATCATAAATGAGTAGATTTGGGGGTTTGTATTTTATATGAAAAAAATCGTTTAACTGACCAGTCCGAAGTTTTTTAATCGTGGATGCCTAGAAAAGCACGAAAAACAGCGTTTGTTTTCAACCGGCGTCGAATAGTTTATTCTTATGGTGTTTTTTTATAGAATTCAATTTTTCGGAATAGTTACAAGATATCTAGCACAATCATTTTGCTGGATGCCCAGAATCATTATTTACTTTCAAATGAGTAAGATATTTCTTAATAATTCGGTAGTAGATATTTTAGATATCTTCAAATGGTGTGTCCTACCTTTAAGTGTTTTGTAACATGGCGCACTTGAATAAATCTAAAAAAATCCTCATCATATGATTTGGGTATGGATTTATTTAAGTTTTTGAGCCGTGAAGCCATATCTCATCAACTGAACATGCTATTTCTCACAATTCTTTTTGTATTATCTAGGCCGGTTGGGTCACAGATATTTACCTTGGCTTTTCCCGTTAGGTTATACATCTGAGATGCAAGCTTCTTAACCTCAAAGCTTCTGTTGTTCAGTTCCTCACCGGGAGCTGCTGACTGCGGGTTCATCACTTTGTTCAATTCAGCCCAGCATTTCTCTAACTCCTAAATCAAAATATTTTAATATAAAACCATTAAACCTAACACTGCCAGATGCAGTACAGTGCATCAGATAAAAAAGTCTGGTGCACTTTGATGGATCCAGCTGTCAACACCAGTGTATAAACGACCACAGTCTAAGACTATGAGAGCTAATCCTCATTGAACAATGGCAGAGATGTATTCTGCTGCGTTGGGTGACCGCAGACTCTGAAGCAGTTTGACCTTGAGATTTCTGACCTGATGGATCTCGCAGCACTGGGCAGGGTTGTCAATGACAAATGATGCAGTTTGCTGCATGTGGCAGGGTACTCACAGAATTCTCCCGTAGGGATTAGGGTCGAAAAATGTTGTACAAATCTTCTCTCTACCTTTTTCTCTTCCGAGTCAGCCAACTCAAACGGAACTTTCTGTCTTCTTTTTGGAGGCAGCTCGGTCAGTACCTTTTTATAATTTAAAAAAGGAAAGAAAAGAAAAATCTATCTATGGGGTCAGGGCGAGATCACATAGCAACCGTTCTTCCCATGGGGGTGTACGTCGCTGGCGTTAGGCGCCGCGCTACATTCATTTAATAAAGTATACCAGTAGGATTGCTTTGTCTGTCTGCCGACTCTCTTCACTAGGAATAATCTTAGCGGGAACCAGACACTTTAAAGACGGGTTATTAAATAGTGTTGATATTGAGCCCCAACTCGCTGATTGGGTATTTGTGCATGGAGCCCATTGCCTTGGGCCATCGCAAATTTGTCCATTAAAGAAATTACAGTTGACTAACATGCAATGGCAGCCATTATGAGTATTTAGAAAATTGCTTGTTATTCTACACCTATATTTCTTCAAAGGACAAATTTGCGATGGCCCAATAGCAAAATATTTTTCTCATGACATACTTTGACTGTTTGCCAAATGCGCCGTATTCCTGGTCGCATGAGGGCGCTGTAAGACGCCATTTTCTGGGTACCCAATACCGTGAGCACAGCGCCCTCAACGTTCAAAAATACGGCCTATATTCCATGCTTGTATCATCAAAGGCACAATCTCATGACCTATCTGCCGTACTAGATTACTTTCTGTAATTGTTTGTTTCTTTCCATACACCAACCTGTTTTTTCTCCCTCCGTATCATGACTGATTGGACCAGTAGTTTGTGTAGCTCATCCAAATTTGAAGCTCCCCTGGAACAAAACATTAAACTATGAATAAGTCCAAGCAATGAATAAGTTCAAGCGAGAACTATAGTAGTTTGATTAACCATTCACAACCAACCCACAGAGTTTTATTTATTATCACAACACTGGTTAATACGTGTAAAGTATTTTGACCACTATTTTGACTACAGAACTTGTGCATGTTGCGGTCAACACAAAGGAGAAATTTACATCATTGAAGATAAAGAGTAGGGCATTTGTGCCGTTTCGGTGCATGAGGGTTTGCGTGCGTACGTACATTTGTATGTACGGCCTTGTCGCACCATCTGTAAATTGTAATTTTGAAAAAAAGGTAATTGTGGTAATTGTTAGCTCACAGACAGCAGCCGTGTGATATTACGCTCACAAACACTTGGAGTGTGCCATGCTTTTTGTTATTCATCGTTCTAGACCAATACAAATACAGTATCCACGACAGAGGTTTTTATTTCTTATTTTGTCTCTCAGATGAAATATTAATTGAATGGTCTGTCCACGGTCATACATCCTGGGTTTGTCGGTACAGCTCAGAAACGATTACTTACGATGTGTCCCACCTTCGCTGCCTTCCAAACTGTCGCCACTGAGCGTTGCAGTACCGTTTCGCGAACTCCGTCCAGCTACCCACAAGCCCCTTCTGCAAACTGTCAATCTGCGTAAACAGCTGCGATAGCACGACACCAAAACAATGACCTCATAATAATGACCTCATAACAACGACCTCATAACAACGACCTCATAACAACGACCTCATAACAACGACCTCATAACCACGACCTCATAACCACGACCTCATAACCACGACCTCATAACCACGACCTCATAACCACGACCTCATAACCACGACCTCATAACCACTGACCTCCTAACATTGACCTCCTAAAAATGACCTCGTAACAATGACCTCGTAACACTGACCTCGTAACACTGACCTCGTAACACTGACCTCGTAACACTGACCTCGTAACAATGACCTCGTAACAATGACCTCGTAACAATGACCTCATAACAATGGGATTTGAATTGATTTTGTAGCCTCAAGGTTTATTTCCACAGTATCGAAAGCAATAAATAATACAAATTTGTTATAAATGATACAACAATCTTCATATAGTATAGAAAGTGACTGTTATTTAAGATGCTGTAGACTAGAGAAGCGACGAGCATAAATCTTAACTTTACCTCGGCTGGTCTAGCAAGCGCCGGAGTACCAGTCAGCAGGATAACCCTCGTAGCTGAATGAAGCAAGGGAACCAGTAGCTTAGTCCGCGCCGCATTCTTGTTCTTCATATAATGAGACTCGTCAACGATCACAACACGAAAAGTCTGGTCTCTCAATGCTTGCATTAACGTCTTGCTGTCGTTACGGAGTAATCCATACCCAACTAAGGAGACCTTGCATCGTGGTATGTTCCTGTATTCAGTAAACAACAGTTGTAATTTACTGCAAAAATCACAATTCAAGTCTCTTTTTTGTGGGTTTTTTTTTCTTCGTTTTTTTTAAGTTGATATTTTGATGGATTTGTTTAGATTAGGTTTTTGTTTTGCCATTTGTTTAATTACCTTACATCCGTCCCTGATGTGATCAAGTTCATGTCAGTCGGCTGAAGGTCTGGTAACCACCTCTCTAATTCTTCAATCCATGGATAACGCATAGAGGATGGCACAACAATGAGCAAGGGCCACTCTGATTTGTAGCAGTAGGCTACACTGATTGCTTGGATGGTCTTACCTAGCCCCATCTACACGTACAAAATTAATCAGAGAATAGGAAAGTTAGCCCTTTTTTAAATTATGCAAGCAGAACACAAATTTTACAAAATTTACAAAAGTTGTATTTTGCAGCTTTCTGCATTGACACACCAATGTGGTAATAATAATGTGTGGACCTTTTAGTTTTACAAACAATTATGAACAGACAAGATTTAAATGTTGGGGTTTGAAAATCTTTTAGAAGTACCTCAGTAAAATTCATATCCCCACCAATTTGCGCTGGGATTATTTTAACATCACCGAGCCAAGGCGCGGGATTATTTTTAACGAAACTCGATCTGAGGCGGGTTTGGGCCGATGGTACCAAGAAAACACCCACGCATTTCTGGCCTTGCTCGCTGCTGACAGACATTTCTGGCCTTGCTCGTGGCGTGTTTATGCGTAATCCGTTTTGAATCTTGGGAATACTTTGCGTGTATACATACGTCCTCCGGCGCCAACTGGTTAAAATGAAAAAGCATTGTACTCACTTCATCTCCGAAGAGGCATCTGCAACAGGAAATACAAATAGAATTTGATTTAGTAAGCAATTCCCTACACAATAGAGCAAGCTCTATGTCTACACATCCATGTGGACATCAGCCAGATTAGATGGAAAGGGAGGGAGGGAGGGAGGAGGTGGAAAGGGGGAGGGGTGAAAAGGGGGGAGGGGTGAAAAAGGGGGAGGGGTGAAAAGGGGGGAGGGGAAGGGGGGAGAGGGAAGGGGCAGCCGGGTGTGGGGGGGGGGGGGGGGGGGGGGCAGCGTCAGGCCTACACCAACATTTAACATACGATTACGAACCTGCCATTTCTTTGTAGTGCAAACAGAACTCCCTCTTTTTGGAAGGGCAGCAAACTTTGTCGGAGATTGCTGGGTAAAAATCTCAGTCTAGCACTAGCAGCATCCATTGTTCGTTGGTCAGGAAGACGGTTATGCCTGTGTCTTTATGCATGTCATGTGCAGGGCGGCATTATTTAAGTTGTTATGGCATTGATGGAATGATGGTGGTAAACTAGTCTAAAATTGGCCGATTCCCCTCACTTACTCACTAGCCACTAGAAATCATGAAAATCATTCAGCCTCAAACTCAGCATGCAGGTTCGCTTACCATAGCTGCAGGATAAAAAAAAAAATTGAAAACATTTAATTTAATATTTCTGTAGTTATTCTGAAAGAGCACATCATTTGCTGCAAAATGAGCCAAAGATGACCTTTTTATGTTGCTGCTTTCCGGAGATATGACGATTTCAAGGGTTAGCGGCATGAGATGGCGAGGTGTATATAATGTGTATAGCATGATGTTATCATGCATGCAATAAATTACACATACATGTATACACACAGGTAAATGGGCAGGTGCATTTAAATACTTAGCTTATCCTTACCTTACATTCCAGAGGGTCATCTTTCTAATCAACGTCAACAGGGGTCGGCCGTTGGGTCGGCCGTTGGGTCGGGTCATGGGTCGGGTCATGGGTCAGGTCACGGGTCAGGTCACGGGTCAGGTCATGAGTGGGGTCACAGGTCAGGTCACAAATAGGGTCAGGGGTCGGGTCAAAGGTCAAGTTGCATAAAAAAAAGGGGGAAAATCATTTAAAACGTTTGAAAAGTACTCGTAAACCAATAAGAATACAGCTATAGTGCCTGTTATTTTTATTGGATGTACATGTACATGTATTAAAACTTCAATACCTTTAAACTAGCTTTAGGTCTCCACTTCGTAAATCTGCGACAATTTCAGAAAGCTCTAAATAAACAGCAATCTTGTTTGCTGACTGATCATTCTGTTGGTACTCGATGAGGAATTCCTCAGTGTCATCCATTCTGCTTTTGATTGTGCCATTCCACCAACACTCTCCTTTTTCATCTGTCCAAAGGTGCTGTATTTCCCTCCCTACCAGGCTGAATGGATTGCCTAGAGCTTGTTCAAGGGCGTTGTCAACTGGCTGTTGCGTTGCAGTTTGCATTAGTTGTACAAGATTTGACTTCAAAAGTGCAACGCTGTGAGGTTTCCTGTTGCTGGAAAATGCAAACAAGTCATTGGTAGCTTTTTGCTGCAGGATTTTTTTTCTGACGTTCAATTGCACTTTTAGAGCAAACAGTTGCTGTCCATTGGATCTGTTTTTTAGCTCACCATTCATTTGTTCCTCTGATTTCCAAATTCCTCCAAGTTTCGACAACTCATCAATTAGTGCCTCTCGTGTTTCCCGTGATGATTTCTCTTTATTTTCCATTTCCCGTCTTTTGTCCCTGAGTCCCTGCTGTCGTCGTTGTTCGATATCCCGTTGTCTGTTCTGGTCGCACTGCTTTGCAGACCTCGCTTTTTGCCTTGCTGCGTTCAACATGGCCTCTTTTGCGTTAGCTTTCTTGCTAAACCATCTTTCTGTTTTATTATTTGAGTACATAAGTTTTGATTCACTGTATGTCACATTTGCATTTGGTGCTCTTTTCAACTGGTGATCTAATTGACCAAACACCCTCTCTCCACTTATATTGTTTCCAATACAAGACTCGGCTTGTCTTCTCACTTCTGCAGTCGGTTCGCTGAACTTGCCTCCTGGAAGCTGTTCATGTAACTGACGTAAGCAGTCCTCCTGGATGCTTGCAAACAGTTTTTGCAACAATTCACTTGTCTGTGTGTCCAAGTTGGATTCTGTAGTAAGCTCTTGAAAAATCTCATCCTTTTTCATAGGCACACCAGGGAATACAGGTGGTGCTGTTCCATTCACAACTCTATGCGCATCCTTGCTAAACTCCTTGAGGGCCTCGACTGCTGCAGAGTAGTACTGATTCAGTTCCAATATTCCTACATCCTGTTCAACGAGGCGCATCCATGGACCAGTTAAGTACTTCCCAACTAAGCCAAGGGCTCTACACTCCACGATACAGTGCTCCATTTCCAAGTCATGTTTGACTGCCTTTAAGCACTCATTGCTTGGGGACCACACTTTATTCAGAAAGTCAAGTATGAGATGTCTTAGAAAGAAGCAGGCGCCACCATTCAAAAAGTAGACATGGAACCGATTCCCAATGATGGACTGAAGAGGGTTCTTGTGTACACCATTCATTTGTAGGTGAGCTTTTACTTCTGCTGGAAAACCAGCTCCATCTTTGAAGCAGAGGCGGCCAAGTGATTGCATTAAAGCATACGCATCACTGCTTCCCCTACTTTTAAAGCTCATTGCATCTGTTGGTGTGTTGTGATCTTTCTCCCAATTTTTGACAGTTTTTTCTGCAGATTTGGCGAAGGTGTCCAGGGGGTGCATACCGCAATAAAAATTATTCAAAGTGGCTTCATCACCAGCGGGTGTGATGCTCAGTTGCTCGGCAAGCTTCTTGTTGGCAGCTTTATTGACAATGTGCCTGTCCGTCATTGTGTTGGAAATGTTATCAAGAATTTGTTGCTTCAGTCCAGGTTTGTCACATGATGATTGTATGCATTCTAAGCTTGCGTTAATGGTCTCCACGTATGAAGTAGCATCACCACCTGCCATCTCCTTTATTCCAACTGTGTAGGTTGAAGATTTAGTTGAAATTTGGATTTCGCTGAAATGTCTACGTTTCTTGGTTGTGCCATCATATTTCACCGTTGTTTCAGCTGCTGATTGAAGCTCCTCTCCTAGTTGAAATTTACTGAGTTCCCTCATTTCAGGTATCATGCTCTTGCATGTGCTTTCATCGGGCAGCTTTCCAAGTTGTTTGCCAGACAGTTTTTCAACACAGAACTTGATAACTGGGGATATACTCTTAGCTGAAACCTGTCGACTAGCACAAAAGTAAACGCATTCTCTCACTGCTGAGTTGAAGGTTTTCCCATCGCGCATGGTTGATATTTTTTCGGATTGTTCCATTTGTTGTTCCTCCATCAGTTTAGCATTCTCTTGTTCCAGTGAAATAGCTCTACCTTGAGCTTGAAGTAGTGCATCTTTGAGACAAGAAGAAACAACTGCCTTGGAGTGAGATTGCTTTTTTTTGTTGCGATAAACGATGTTGCGCTTGTGGGTTTGAAGTTTCCGTAGTTTGTCTTGAAGATGGATGACTTTATCCTGAAGTATTTTTCTTTTAGTTTTGGCGAGCTTCTTTTCTTGCAGTTTTAATTTCATCTTCATTTTACTCAGCTGCACTTCTTTCCGTCTTATGGATTGTCGGTATTTCCGCTTCTGGTTTTTGAGATGTGCACATTCATCTTCAAGTCTTGCACTCTTCCTGTGTGCACCCTCTGCGTCTGCTTTCTGTTCATTGAACTCCCTGGCCAATTTGGTAACAGCTTCACCTAGCGCTTGACACTCACTGCACTCATATTTTCTTTTGAGTGATTGTTTAGGGGGCTGTTTTGGTTTGGAGTTTGTTGCAGATGATGCTGGCAGGGGAAATGGGCTGGCAAGAAAGTTTTCAAGTCTCTGTCCTTGTGTAGTCCTGTTCTTTTTCAATCGCTTGTAGACTGTTTTGATTCGGTGAAGGGCTGAGAATAAGTTGGCCTTGGATGGTTCAGTCCACATGTCATTGTCCTTGTACAGTTTTTTAATCCACTGGTAAATGTTTTCTTGTGTGCAACCCTTTTCTATGAGACTTAAAAGTTCAATTGCTGCTCCATTTGTAAGTCCACTTCGCAGTATGCAGGGGATGTCTTGGTTTTGAAGTTGCTGGAGTGTTATATCCGCTTCTCTACAGTAGTCGCCAATGTGGTTGTCAGGGCCACCAGATGTACTCTCTAAATAAAAGAATTGAAAAGTTAAAAAAAAGATGAAATATGTTTAAAGTTAACTTTAAAGCACTTTGAAGCGCTTTGACTTATTTCAATAACAAATAGAAGTTTTCCTATTAAATGGTGAACCTGGTACCAATACACCTGATAAAATGTATCATTTCACCGGCTTACAAGATTATAAAAATGAATGCTTCAGCATTTAAGTTAACCCAGAGCTAGCCTAGATCACGTTGTGTGTATGTATGTATGCGTTTGTATTGACCGGCAATCGTGGTCGTTGGACAAAAGAATTATGAGTCAAACAATGGGTCCACGATTGACACAACGTCCACGATCTTTTCTCGTGTACAAATCCTATGGCGATCATCCGAAAACGTTAGAGTATAAACAAAAGAGGGAAGACGGTCGGACAATGCCCCGTCCACGATTGCCGGTCTATACACGACTGTGTGCGAGTGTTTGTGTATACGACTAAATAAAAATTTGGGCAGCAGTTCCCCTACGGGTGGTGAGCCCGATACTAATAAACCTGATATAATATCCATGGCTTTGATAAGAACAAAACCATAATACTTTATACAAGTTTATGCCAGTGTAAAAATTAACAAAAAGTGGAATTATTGCCCAAGGAAAAAGAATCGCAATCATTATCACCCACCCAAAAATGCCTCTTATCTTAAAAAAGAAAAAGAAAGAAGCTCGTCAAAAAGAAAATGAGCAGAGATTCCCCTATGGGTGATGAGCCCGATAGTATTAAACTTGATAAAATATCCATGGCTTTGTTACAAGAACAAAACCATAATAGTTTATACAAGTTTATGCCAGTGTAAAATTTAAAAAAAGAAGTGGAGTTTAGGCCTAGATTTAAAAAAAAAATTAAAAAAAAATTCATCACACCAACCCACCAAAATTTACTTAAATACCTCTAAAAAAATGTTATTTATGTTAATAAATCAATGTAAATGTACTCACCCATTGTGGTATCCTAAACAAGGACTCCTTTTACTAGGAATTATCTCCAGAAAACTTGTCTGTTAGCTCTGAAGACCAACCATGCACCCCGTGAAAACAATCTGCACGCAACTACAATAATGCCCCACACAGCGCATGCCGCGCGTCTCTAGCAACCGCCGGATTCGCGACACGAAACACCCACAACAAGTCGACCGCGACGCGGTAAAAACTGCTTCCCGCGTTCGGCAAATATCGCACCAAATAACTCTTCTCAGTAATCGTTTATTTCTAAATGATTCACATGTTCAGATAAATGATCACCACCTTTATCAAATTAATCTAAAATTTCGATAAATTATCATACCTGACCACTTAAAATGATGCGACAAAAACTTTGAGCAGACGTTTCACAAAGTTGTCGACGTCAGATCCAGTTAAACATCCCACCATTTTGACTGTCGCCATTTCTATTTTAAGCACACCACAAAAAACTGAGTCACCGGTCACGTACTAGCTGTAAACGACTGTTTTATGTACAGAGTAAATACGTAAATGTTTAACACAACTACCGTAGGGTATTTCGCGTGGCCGATGAACAGCGCCCTCACGAGGTTCCCAACCTCACTACCTATGCCATAGGGCATCAATAATTCGCCAAAATTTGTTTTATTCCATAGTTGTGTCTGGTGTAATTTGTCTCTACATAAAGTCACCACATTCAGTCGGATCATGGACTCTGCTGGTACGGTGGAGGTCGTCAAGTGATCCCGATATACGCGTAAAGTACCCGTATTAAATCCCCACCCGACTTCAACGCCACCTTCTCTACTACGGTGCTCCGTAACGGCCATCCACTTCAAAAACAAATATATCACTGATGTACATGTATATTCTGTTTCATATATATATTTTGAAATGGGACAGACGACGATTGTCTATTGTTAATTAACTTTACGGATGGTGATTTGACTTGTAAAAACAATGAGCTTTGCTTTTGTGTAGTAAAAGGTAAGTATGTTTGTGAAAGCATGGAGAAATAAGACTTATTTCTCCATGGTGAAAGTGCCAACGTACAATGTAGGTGACCCCGCTTGCAAATTGACCTGTAATTTCCAAATCCATTTTGATGCCACCCTAGGACTTTCACAATTACTAGACGATGACGATTTGTAAATATCTTGAACTTTCTATGCATAGTTTTATCTACAAATCACGGGATGATTAGTGCGGTATTACGATTACCGCATACAAACGCACGTATAGCCAGTACAAGTACAGGCGCGTTGCTAGACGGGGTATGTTTGTGAAAATAGTTATGATGCCACCCTAAACTTTGGACAAATTGGAGGATAGAATCCACTAAAGATGCTACGTCAATCTCATCCAGTTTCCATGTGTAGTTTTCCCGCCAAAAGTCGAAAGCCCATAGCACCACATTCAAAATGTATTATTTGCAGCCACACATCAGCGCCAACTTTAATGTGGAGGACCCCGCCCCGCTTGCAAATTGACCTTTAATTTAAAAATCTATATACACGGATGCCACCCTGCACTGTAAAAAGGTTGGGTAAAAACTTTGAGCCAATAGTTAACTCAGCCTCTCAACAGATGGTTCACTGCAGTTTTTTTGTCATCCACTTCCTGCGTATAAGATAAAAGGCATTTTTACAAAGTAGTCATCACCGACCGTTCAAAACAACGCGTGTACCCGGCCCCTAGGCTGCGTGCATTTGTCGGTTATTGTGACACTGCGCTAATGTTAATCCCGTGATTTAACGATAAATTACAGGAAAACTATGCATAGAAAGTTCAAGATATTTACAAATCGTGATAATCTATTCATCATCTAGAAGTTGTAAAAGTCCCAGGGTGACATCAAAATGGATTTAGAAATCACAGGTCAATTTGCAAGCGGGGTGTGGCTCTGATGTGTCGCTGCACATACAGTAATATATTATCTTAATGTGGTGCTGGAGTTCCTCGACCTTTGGCGGTAAAACTACACATAGAAACTAGATGAGATTAACGTAGCATCTTCAGTGGATTCTACCCTCCAATGTGTCCAAGTTTAGGGTGGCATATCATAATCGCGGCTTAAAAATGAAAGGCATTTTGATGAACATACCCAGTTCATCCAGCGACTCACGTATAACATCTACACTATTGGCTGGGTGCGTTTGTAGGCGACGGTAATTGTGACATTGAACTAATTTTAATCCCCTTGATTTGACAATAAATTTGACGTCAGTTTGCACGTTAAATCACCGTCCGTAAAGGTAATTAACAATCGACAATCGTCGTCTGTCATGTCCCACTTCAAAATATAAATAGGAAACAGAATATACATGTAATATATTTTTTTCTTTACAGTGAATGTCCGTTACGGAGCACCGCAGTAGCGAAGGTGCGTTGGATGTGGCGCTAAATGTCGGGATTACTTAACGATTGAAATATAAATAAAATATAATTATGCGTAAGTTAATTATTTTGTCCCAAATTTGCGCTGCGTGCAGGCCGCGCACAGCATCGCACCGAACAACAGAGGGCGCTCACTACATCCAAAGGTGTGTTTTTTCTTCGAAAAGGAATTCTTAAAGAGGGCGCTATTTTCTCGTTTTTTAATTTTTCAGAACCTGCTTTGTCAACCTTTGCACCAGGGCTATTTTAGTTCGTCCGTTTTGTTAAGCACGGAGTACGAGGTGACCTCTAAACTACGCACGCACGCGACCGTCGCTAGCGCTTCGCCGAAGAAGCCGATTGTTTTCCAAAATTGATGTAGAAAATATACAATTATTTCATTATTTTGAAAAGATTTTCGTTGCAAGTAAAGCCGAGACAAGAGTTTGGCAATTATGGGGAAGGAAAAACCAGCAGATGTGGAGATGGTCGACACTACAGCGAAAATAAACGGAGAAAAAGAGACGGCGACGGAGGAAGCGCCATCGAAAAAAGAAACCGACTTGATTACCCTCGATGGTTGGTCTCGTAATTCATTTAAAGACTTATACACATCGTTAAACAATTTAAATTATGTTTTCCTGGTTATTTAGAGTTTACTCAAATTGCATGTATATTTTCGAGGTAAATTAATCTTTTGGTGTGTTATTTTTGCAAGATTTAAATTGTTCAATTTCGCTGACTCATACAAATGGTAGCCATTGCTCGATGTGCATTGTAATTGTCTACGGTTGACCGTGTAATTCCGACATGCATCCTTTTGGAATGTTTTGACCGAACATTAGTAACTAGCTGATTACTCGTTTATTTGGATATTTCATTGGGAAAGAATATTGCAACCTGACACCATTTATTTTCTTTATATGTTAGAAAAAAAGGCCTATCAAGTTATTCAAGTATCATAAAAACTAAGGTCAATCAGTGCAAAAATGTTAAAAGGATTCTTGGACTCGAAAACATTTCCAAATTTGTTTTGAAATACTTTTAAAATACTTTGGAAGTACACAATTGCTGAAGTTCAACAGGATACTACATTTTTCCCCAAATTAAATTGCACTGCGCAATTTTGCGCGAGGTAATTTTGTGTCCTTGATGTGATGGCAGTCAAAAAGATTTTACCTGTAGCAACAAATGAAACATGCTAGACTCCCATACAGTTATAACTTGTACATGTAAATCATTGCAGACTTTTCCATTTAGTTGGGACGGGGGTGATTTTTAAAATTGTTACAGAGGTGTTGACTTGGGTAACCAATCTAACCTTTTTTACCTACAGATCCCTGACCCTGTGTTTGTTTTCACCTCGCAGTCGCATTGACCCTAGCACATTTTTCAATTCGATTTTTTAGAACAATTACTGGATATCTAGCACAATCATTTTGCTTGATGCCTAGAATCATTATTTACTTTCAAATAAGTAAGTTATTCAATTTTTGCAAATGGTGTATCCTACCTTTAAATGCTTATTGGGCTTACTTCGCCCCATTTCCACTTCGCCCCGTGCCACTTCGCCCCATTGTCACTTCGCCCCATTGTCACTTCGCCCCATTGTCACTTCGCCCCATCGCCACTTCGCCCCATCGCCACTTCGCCCCATTCGCACTTCGCCCCATTGCCACTTCGCCCCATTGCGACTAACGTAGGATATCAGTGAATCTAATTGCCATAGCAAAAACATTTACAACTCTTTTTTGGTAAGGAGAATGATGGCGCTTTCCCATCCAGTGACATTTCTCTCTCTGTGACTTGTATGGCTTAATTAAGCACGAATCAGTCTAGGCCCGTTATGTCCGAAATAAATGGAGTGGGCGAACACGAAAGACTAGATGACCGTAGTTGGTATAAGATAAATCAAATGTGATTTTATTTGGGGTGCGAGGGGAGAATTGTAATCGCAAATTCTCTTGTGTTAGCAAAAGTTGTGATGAAATCCCCAGAATCTAAAGATTTTTAATGAAATTATTAAATTCTGAGCAAACAAATTGAGGGGTTCATATAATTATTATGTTCAATGTTCAGCAAAGTTGAGTTGCTATAGGCCCTATAAACACGTTCCCGATGTTTTGTAATTGGGCTAGCGGGATTCGTGAGGGAAAAACTTCCATACGCTACTCATTCATTCCTTAAATGACTTTAAAAGTACCACAAGTTGTAAATCTGATACAGAGACACTAATTTAGTACATGTAGTAAACAAAGTTAAAGTTACTCTTTAAAAAATACTTTGTGCAGGAGGTCTAGATCGAGGCGGCGCGGCCGCGTGTATAAAACTAATGTAAATGGTAGTTTGAGCACGGCCGATAGTAGTTTGGGCATGGTTTAGGGAGTTGTTTTTGGCTCATTTTCCCTTTTATTGGTTGTCGCCCTCCAATGATATCATAAATATTACATGTATCACCAATGAATCCGTATTTCATAGAAAGTAAAAACTTTTTAAAATTCATGCTGCCACCGACGCGGGCAGCATGGGGCGAAGTGGCGATGGGGCGAAGTGGCAATGGGGCGAAGTGACGATGGGGCGAAGTGGCGACGGGGCGGAGTGGCAAGGGGGCGAAGTGACGCGGGGCGAAGTGGCAAGGGGCGAAGTGGAAAAGGGGCGAAGTGACCGACAACCCTTATTGGTATGTGAGCTTGTAATATTGACGTCATGGTGTACATGCATCTCAATTTGTTGTTTTAACAGACTTCAAAGAGCATGTCAAGCACATTGAAAAGTCTGTGTCCTCCAAGGAGAAGAATTACATGTCAAGGGTCGTCAGGGCGTTGACCTCTTCCCGACGTAAACTCAACCATGAAGTCTTACGCAAACTTATCATGGGTTACTTCACTTCTTCCAGCGTCGCCAGAGAGAATCTTATCACATTTCTTGATGAGGTTTGTCTTCATACATTTCAGATGATGTGCGTTTATTGTTAGAAGATTATGCAAGATTGATGAAATGGTCACCCCTCTACTAAAATAAATTAAAAAAATTACAGGATTTTTTAGGAACAAGTTTGGGGATGGTTCCTAGCCAAAAGGGGCTGAGGTGTTAGGGTTAAGTTCATCATCAGTATTACATAAATTAACTTCCTAATTTCATTAACAAGAAAAGAGTATAAACAAGTCTGGTATTCCAAAACTGCACATATGCACATGCACATTTGACGATCTTCTTTCAAGATATACATTTCATTGTATGCGTGAAGCACAGCAGGTACCAGCAAATTTACTGAGATCATCGTGTTCTAAGGTAACATTTTTCAAAAAACGTTTGGACAGCAAAATTTTTTCAGGTGTCTTGTGTGATTAAACTTTTATTCAAACAAAAGTTGTCATCGTCTGTTTTGTTTGCACAAAATATATGCACAGATTACCAATTTGGTTACCACGTCCCTCATAGCCTTGTGTGCACTTTCACGTTTATCCTAAAAGACCAATCCTTAGATTTTGTTGTGGACATGCGCAGTTGGAATATCAAACTGGCGTATTCTCTAAAGATATTCTAAGCAAAACATTTTGTCACCTCTTGAAATTGTGCTTGGTTTACAGCCGATGGATACAACGGATAATAATATTATCTTTCGGCCGCGTAGCAGCAAGACGGCCAACGGTCAACTACTCCCTGAACTCGATGTGTATGTCCATCTTCTTCTGGTGGTGCATCTCCTCGATACTAAACGATATGATGAGGTATTTCAGACAAGACAGAATGTTATTCCATCTGTCCGACGATATTGTTATTTCATCTATCATCTCAATATTCTTACCATCGCACTTGTAAACATCGATTATTTGTATATTATACAACACCTGAAACAAATTATTATTAACTACAACACAACATGTTTTTCCATCCCAGGTTTTTCGGACCAAGTCGCAAAATCCAATGAATTGAGGGTGGGGGTGGGGGTGGGGGTGGGGGTGGGGGTTGGGGTTGGGGGGGGGGGGGGGAAGGGGGTGGGGGGGGGAGGGATTTTGGCGGATTTTGAACGGTTGGGGTTAAAAAAATATTTCTTATAACTCCTACTATTTATTATTTCATCGTTAGGCTGTGATGTGTTCAGATCTTCTCATGACAAAGATCGACAAACAGAACCGGCGCTCCTTAGATCAACTCTCCGCCAAGGCGTTTTTCTATCATTCCCGTGCATACGAGTTGACGGGCCAACTGGAAAAAGTCAGGAGGTGAGCGCAGATTGACTGAAAGATACTCATGATTGGAAATAAATTATGTGGTTGGCCGGTATTAAACGTACATTTAACCCTTTGCAAACAACTGGAAGTAGCTATAGCTGCGGTCTGCTAATCCATCCAAAATGCTGTGGACAGCTGTGCTATGCCGTAGAACATGGCCTGTGTGACAACTGCACACTCTGTCCATTGTGCAGTGCAGCTACTAGACAAAGGCTGCTGTGCAGGGAGAAGTGGGGCTTCGAGGGGTTAAAACCGGCTCATGGGCCTGGACATTGTTTATGACTCCCTTAATTATTTTCGCGTTTTGTTATGGTCTAGTTTCCTCCATGCCAAATTGCGGACATCGACCCTAAGACACAACAACGAAGCCCAGGCCACACTTCAGAACCTCCTCCTGCGGAATTATCTCCATTACAACCTCTACGACCAAGCTGACAAGCTGGTGGCCAAGTCCACGTTCCCCGAAGAGGCGTCCAACCATGAATGGGCCAGGTTTCTCTACTACCTAGGTGAGCGACTGGGGTGTCGGTAGTAGGGAAGAGAAACATACTTTGTTAATAATAGGTCTGTATATGGGTCATTCCACCAAGTAAAAACATGGTGTCCCGTCCTTGTTATGTCAAGAACCTGTTGTGAGGTAATTTTAGTAGTTCCTCGTATCACTACACAGTTTTTCTGTGCATACAACACAGTAAGGAACCACATATCAACAAAGGCTACCTTATTGTGTATCCTGTATTTCCATATTATAACCTAACCCTTTATGTCACAACCTAACCAATTATGCCATTCGTTATTGTTATTTTCTTCAGTATGACCTGTGTCAAGGGCCCAATTTCTTGGCTCTGCTTACCGTTAGCAAAAAATCCCTGCTTACTGTAGCAGAAAATTCCGTGCTTACGGTAAGCGTATTTCAGAATTTCAGGAATGTTGTCTTCTGCGCATGCGTACATCCTGTAACTAAGGATTCTGTGCTTACAGGGATAGCACAGAATTTGTCTGCTTTCGCGGTTAGCAAAAAATGGGGATTGTAAGCGCGGAATTCTGTGTTTAGCAGACCCAAGAAAGTGGGCCCAGTTCCAATCTCATTTTGCCTGCATGCCTCGCATATTTTGATTTGATGTTTCATTTGTGTCTCTGTCTGTAGGTCGTATCAAGGCTATTCAGTTGGAGTACTCGGAGGCCCATAAGAACCTGTTGCAAGCCTTACGCAAGGCCCCACAATACACTGCCATAGGCTTCAAACAGACGGTGAGTTGTGCTAGAGATTAAACGCATTCCGCGCATTTGCCATCCAGCAGAAATGTGGTGATTTTTGTAGTGTAGGGTCTTGTTTCCTATAAGGGAACAAAAGGTAATAGGTTATCGTAGTTGCCAAACTAGTTGGGGGACGTTACAAACCAACTGATATGCCATGTGTTTCATAATATGAAATTTGGGTCGGGGTGATGTAATTCCAATAGTGGCTTTTGGCCCTTGATCGACATGTATAAACACTGGATACTTGGTGGTGTCCCGAGAGATTACTGGGGGAAAAAAAAACTTGGTTGGGACTTGAACCCACAACCTGCTTTCTAGTGGTGTCTTACTACTCGATCACCGAGCTAGCCGGGGTCGGCTTGCTGGTTCGAATTTTAAATAGCAGCGGGTACCGCCAAGAAATGTTTCATAAGATGGAATTTCAATATTGGGTTTTTGCCCTTTACAGAGGTATGCCATGGATAAAGGGCGATTAAAATGACAAAATGCAACAAGAAAATAATGAAAGTTTAATGTAACTTGGATGAAGTGATCCTTGGGTCAGGGTTCATAACAACTCTACAATTTTTTGTCTTTTTCTAAAGACCTGAACTTCAATAAATTTTGTTTTCCCTCGTAAAATATGTTGCTTGTAGGTTCAGAAGCTAGCGATAACTGTACAGCTTTTACTGGGAGAGATTCCGGACAGGGCCCTCTTCCGACAGAAGGTTTACAAGAAGGCGCTAGCTCCTTACCTACTCCTAACGCAAGGTACAGTCCAAACCAAGACAGCCTAGCTAATCCTCGACACGATGCATCCCGCGAAATCGACTAGTGCGTTTCTGCCATACAGCCTCAATCCTTCGAAAAATCCTCCACTTTGTGCGGAGAGGACTTTGGAGGATTTGGGAGGTTTAGGGTTGAACAAGATTAAGAGTCAATAAAGAAAGTAAAAAATGGTAATGTCGACCTATAACGCAGAGGAAAACTTCCCAATCTGCATAGAGTGAGGGCAACTTTAGTTTGGGAAAACTCTATACATGTTCATTTTGATGATTTGTACACATAAGATCAAGTCTCTACAAGATAGTAAAAAAAGTAAAGCAATTATTTATTTTTTTGTTGGGGGGGATGGGTGTGTTGGTCATTTTTAATGATTTATACATTTTACAGGCCATCCTAGACTTTTTTTCATTATTCATGTGCAACAGCCGTAAGAACGGGAGACCTTCACCTCTTCAACCAGACCTTGAAGAACTTCACGTCCAAGTTTCAGTCGGACGGCACCTACACTCTGATCATCCGGCTGCACCATAACGTGATCAAGACGGGCGTCCGCATGATCAGTCTCTCCTACTCCCGCATCTCGCTGTCGGATGTGGGCCAGAAACTGCAACTGGAGAGCCCTGTGGATGCAGAGTTCATTGTCGCCAAGGTAACGGATGCATTCCTCTACTCTATACCAGCATCAATCTTTTTGCCATAAATCTCATGTTTACATGGTGTCAATTTGGGCCTAGAGGGTTAGGGTTAAAAGTAAGATACACCATTTGCAGATATCACAAATATTTACTACCAAATTATTAAGAAATATCTTACTCCTCTTACTCATATCTTACTCATCAAAACTTCGGACAGGTCAGTTAAACGATATTTACTATAAAATACAACCCCCCAAATCCACCCATTAATGATAATTCAAGCAATTACTAATGGTGTATCCCACCTTTAAAGTGTTCCTGTCAATTTTTCATTTTGCAAGATTTATAAAAGGGCTTTTACACAGCTCCTGCAACTTCCAACTCTATTTTAACAATTTTGTTCGGATGAAATATTCTATTCAACAACCAGGCTATACGAGATGGCGTGATAGAAGCTAGTATTGAACATGAGAAAGGCTACGTCCGGTCCAAAGAGACAGTGGATATCTACTCAACGAGGGAACCTATGGCCGCCTTCCATCAACGCATCAGCTTCTGTCTGGATATACACAACCAAGCCGTCAAGGTGGGTAGATTAACAAAATACATTCAACAGCAATTAAATTTGATCTATCAATTAAGTCTTTTAACTCTTCCTCTGTGAGACTTCTTTATGGCAAGTCAGTGATACAGTGGAACGCCGCTGTAACGAACTTCATGAGATCCACAGATTTTGTTCGGTATATCGGTCGTTCGGTTTAGCAATTTCCAGCAACCGATCCATCAGGTGCCCTTTTTAAACATAAAGCTCAGTAGTTTGACGTTCGAAAAAAAAAAAAAAAAAAAGGTTTGTTTTGAATACGAAGAACAATTTTTAACTCTTTTTTCCCCCTGAAATATTGAAAGCGAATATTGATCTATCTCTGTTGGCTTTTTGTCAGATTGCATTTGGTATTTATAGTCGAGTGTGAAGCAATTGTGTGTCCTATTCTTCGTTAGGCACACAAGATCAAATCATAATTTTGTTTTAAATTTGTTTGTATACAGGCAATGCGGTTTCCTCCCAAGTCGTACAACAAAGATTTGGAGACGGCTGAGGTAAATGTATAAATAATAATAATAATAATCTTATATAGCGCTTTCCTTCGTATCATCGCTTTATAATTATTTCGAACCTGTGAAGTAACGGTTTAAGCAACTTTTCGTATTTTTCTTTCCCAGGAACGTCGAGAAAGAGAACAGCAAGACTTGGAACTTGCCAAAGAAATGGCAGATGAAGACGAAGATGCCTTCTAGACAGGTCTTGATATCTACCCCCCCCCCCCTCCTACCCTAATCCAATATCCCCCCCTACCTCTCTCTCTCTATTGTAAAAAACCTAATAACACAGAGATGGCTAAACACAGGTGTTCTGTCATTGCCAAACTCTCAGACCAGTTTCACTCTGGCTCCCGAGTCGCAAGCCGAACTCAATTATTCTGGGTTTGTAAAGCCAACTTTACAAACTACGTAGTAACTTTTCAGATGATGAAAGGTTTTGAATGTCATTTGTTGGGAATTTTGAAAATGAAACCAAACTACATAGGAAAACAAAATATTTTTCAAATTGACGACGCTCACGAATTTGCAGTTTACTCCTTGAAGCAAAGCTCACTGTAAATACTTCTATCTTGCTGTATTAACTCACTGATATGGTAGTATTATAGTTTGGATCGTTTTGAACAAGCTGATAAGGAACTTTTGAGATAGAGATTTTGGGGAAGAGTTTCTCTAACGGGTACCCAGATACCCGTGTTTTTTTTGTAATCGGGTACTTGGTTTCCAAACTACCCGTACATGCACACCCCTAACATATGTGACCTTTTCCAACGAAACCCGGACAAAGTCGCACAATGTGTTTTATTACAATGTACATGTACTCGTGAAGTCATTTGTGGTTGATTTTACCAATTTGAAATTTTTGGTTTTCCTGAATCACAAACTATTACTCTACAATCTCCCCAAATTTGAACGTAATCCGTCACCCAGAAGGGTTTTTATTTGTTATTTTGTGAAACAATTGTGTATAGAAACAATACGCTTTTATGAACTTCAAAGCTGTTTATCTCATAATTAGGTTGTCAGGGTTTTATCACTAAATCCTTCCCCCGGAGGAGATAGGGTGGAGGTACATATGTAAATGATACGTCAATTTAAAGCTGATAACCTAGAGAATTGGGGAAAAAACAAAATCTAAAAAGCAAAAATTGTCAGCTTTGTCTGGGTTTCGTTGGAACTGGGGCCAATTTCATAGAGCTGCTAAGCACAACAATTTGCTTAGCATGACAATTTGTCCTTGGCAAAAACAAGGTTACAGACCAAATTTTTACCTGATCTTTATTGTTCTGGATTGATAATCAGCTGTTTTCTTGCTTAGCATGAAAAACATGTATAATTTTGGCTAGTAACCTGTATTTAAGGAGCAAGACTTTTTGTGCTAAGCAAATTTTTTTGCTTAGCAGCTCTATGAAATTGGGCCCTGGTCACATATGGTTTTCCACTGTTTTCCACTGTAGCATTCACTGAGCTAAAACTTCAACAGGTTTAGGTTTTAAACATTTATCTTTTGATTTTGAGTGGTATTAGTATTGGGAAACCACAAAAATGCATGCAATGCAAATGGCCCTGTATGCCTAAGCACTGGTACATGAGACGTTTGACATTTATAACAGTTGGGAGTGTGTACTTTATGTTCTACGTCAGTATGGTACCTCGTGCAAATAAATAAATGTACTCACAAAAAAATAAGCCTAATCATAGGAAGAATAACTCATCCTAACTTCTATGTGATCTATTGCAAATTGCAATAGTTACTCTTCCTTAGATTGACCTTGGCATTGGTGAAATTGACCCCTGACTTCATCTTTTCCAGTAATGGCACGTTTCCGCTATTTCAAAATTGACTCTGAAATTATTTAGTTATGGTATTTATACAGCTTTTCTCTAAACAAAATGGTGCAAGTGGAACACAGCATTTTGCTCATCAAATATTCAGCATTTGCTATTGATGTTTGTATGACGAGCTTCAAGATAACTAAATTAGCTTTCAAATGGCGTTTGATTTACTCTTGTTGCTTTTGTCTGTTTTATTAACCACTATTAAAAATCGTGTGTGCGCCACCAAATTTGTCGTCTTTCCGAGTGTGTAGATTTTTGAAAGCAATTTTCCTAACTTTATAATTAAAAAGATGCGTTCCACTTGCGCCATTTTTTAGGGACACGCTATACATGTCTTATACAAGAATACTTGTCGGTCAGTCTAATGGCCTGAAAGCTACATTTCAAATGGTCTTATTACCTTTCTCAATGCATCTTCTGTTAAGAGATACCTATAATATGTGGCCTGTACAGAAGTGTAAAAAGTCATACAATTAAATAATAAAAAAATGATTTCTTTTGTTGTACCGTCATGCAATTAGACACACTACATCCCAACTGTCAAACCAAATGCCATTTTGTCCAGAAATAAAAACTGGGCGTTTCTGGATATCTTGTTTGTATGAATGTATCTCTCTAATAACAAAATATTAAAAACTTCAAGAGTATTGTTGTTTGTAAAAAGAAGCGAGTTTGCCTCAAGTTTATTATCTCTGCCCATTCCCGATGATGAAGGTTTATATATTATTATAAATAGCAGTAATATGTATGGTTGCTACATTGAAAAGAATATACCCCTCTTATCCCTATACTTTATACACACTCGACACTATTGTAACCTAACCCATCCCCCCTTGAAACACAAAAGAGGGGGGGTTTTCTCTGCCACATTCGTGCTTCATATGGAAATGAATGTACATGTAGTATCTTACTGCCACATCTTTGATTTGTGTACATTGTCTATAGAAAGTACATTTTCTAACAAACGTCCCAGGTTCATGTCTGGTGTTTTCAACATTTTTGCAAATACTAATGCGTTGCAGGTTTATAGTAATTCACAACTTTCACAAAAATTTCTATATATGCACATGATGTCACATGTTTATACCGTTACCATGATTACCAATCACAAGATGGAATGCTTTGTCTGAGATCTAATAAACGATAAATACATCTTATTGTTTTATTTTGGCGGATGCATGCACTGTACACATGTCCATGCTACAGTATTTGATTAATATAATCTGTGCATCTGCAAGATCTATTCTATCAGTCATCTGAAATTTCATCGGAAATCCTCGGCGCTAAACATACCCTGTGCACAGAAAGAAAGAAAAAACAATCATGATAAATACGGCTTCTAAAAGAACAATGTTTTGTATTCATGTATATTTTCCTGTACAACTGTAAATATTCTGTATTTATGTATTTTGTGTTAATGTTGTATTTCTATATATTAATATTAATACTAGTTGTCCTTTTAAAAACATGACTTTTGATGCAATAATTTTTCAAAAACGTCATATCCCACATCACAGCAGTTAAAAATTGTATGTTAAAGATTGTATGTTTATTAGCAATTTTAGATTAGGGGTTGTATTTTTTTTTTAGATTTGTTTACTTTAGGAATCGCGATTCCCAGACTGAATATGAATCGCTTCAAAAATTGTTGGATTCGCCCAAGCCTAGCAGAATAAGGTGTTTCATGGTAATATGCGCCATCTTGTTCACAGGGCAAATTTACACGCGTTGCTGTGTGCGCCACTACACTACGATCAAAAACTTTTGCGCTTCCAAGTCATCATGCGTTCATTCTAAAATGTGCGCGCGTCTAGCAACGCGTGTTTAATTTGCCCCGTGAACAAGATGGCGCATATTACCGTTAAACACCTTATTTACCTTGGCCCTTCGCAGGATGGAGTCCTTGCTTGGATCGTAGGGGCTATCCTTGGATGGTATCTCTAGGACAGCAGGTATGGGGTCTGTGTGATTGTCCAGTAGGTGCCTGATCAGCTCAGCGTAGTTCTGATTGATAAGGATGATGGCAATGTCCGACCGCATCACAAAACTCTTGAAGCTTTCCTCGATTTCGTGAACGCTCGTGTCTTTAGGGTGGGAGCCAAAAGAGAATTTCAAATATTAATCCTCAGTCAAAAGAGCAACCCTGCTCGCTAACACAACAGAAGGAAAAGTTTTGTACATCATGATATTGGGTTGATGACTAGGCCAACTTAACCGACCCAAACAGACTCAACCTGTTGTTAATAATTACAATTAGCAGGGTTTTTAGACAAAATAACACAAGGTCATGGATAAACTTCATCCTAACCCCGGCCTTGGTAGTGGTACTACCTTTTTTTCTCAACCTAACCTCAATTTTGCAATCCACCACAACTCCTAACCTTTTTCGACAACTACAAAGTTGGGATGCCTCTTGTTGTTCAACTCTCCAATACCACCAAGAAGAAACCCTGTGCACGTATCCTGCAAAATGAAATGGAATTGGGTTCAACCATGGAGGAATAACAATTGATCAGTTGCACTTGCAGTTTTAACAAGAAAACAGTGTAGTTTCAACAATAACATTACATTTACACGACGTACAGTACTCGTCAAACACTACTCACTAGTTTTAACAATAACATTACATTTTACACTACCTCGTCACCGATTACGGCAATCAGTTTCCCCTTTCCTACGTGCGCCATTCTAGTACAGTCAGTGACAGTAGAGAAGACAACCAAATTTCAGACTATGACTTCGTCAAAAGGGTAATTTTACGACACTCTTCAAGTACAACAAGTTCGACCGAGGTGTGTACTGTACTACATGCATGTATTTGGGTACGTGTACGATTACGGGTACTGAACTCAGTTCCAACCCAACTCGGTCTCAGATCAACTCTGCCTCAATTCACTCTTAATAATTATATTTCCATTTTATTACCTACATATGGGACCGAGTTGACTTTAAATCGAGTTGACTTGAGACCGAGTTGATTCGAAACCCTGACTGAGTACATGCACTTGCACGTGCACGTCAGGTGACAAGTTTAATACTGCAGAACGTACAGTTGACTTTAATATGGGTGAGCCGGTTGGTGAGCTGAATAATTTACTGAATTTAATTTTGAGTGTGAACGAAATACATTTTACATTTAACATGTTTTGATGCCGATGTTATGCTCAGATATTATTTCTTAAATGCTTTATTGAATAATTTTGGCATTAAAAGTGTGAATGTTGTATTGTAAAATACTAAAACCCCTCCCAAAATAAATGGTTTTGTCAAAACTACATAGGCATCTTAATCTTACGTACATACACAGATGGCAATCAAACCAGACTGAATTTCCCTACATTATGACTGTACATATATATAAAATTGATAGGAACATTTATAGAGAGAGCTGCAGGTGATTGGTGTTGTTGTTCTATTGATAAGAAGTTTAGTTATAACCATTTAGCATGTTTATTCGTTTCCGCCTAGTATTTTGTGCATGAAATAACTGAACACAAAGACTAGGTTGGTTGGGGGAGGGGTTTGTTTGTTTGGGGGGTGGGGGTGGGGGTGGGGGGGGGGGGGGGGGGGGGGTGTGTTTTGTTTGTTTTTTTTGTTCGGGGTGTTGAGTTGTGGGGGGGGGGGGGGGGGGGGGGGGGGGCGTTGGTGTAGTTTGATGTGTTATTGCATGGTTATTGTAATACGTCCCAACTACAATTACGGATTTACGGTCATATATATCACGATCATAGCTGACAACATTCTTCTAATAGCAAGGTTTTATGCATACAAAATAAATTGGTAACCTTGGAGCAGAAAACTACGAATTTACCCGGCTGCTGAGGCCTAGTAATTGACTGCTAAGTTACCAAGCTTTTAATTTTTTTATTAATACCGGCCCAGGTATATAGGCATAACTTATTATATAGCAGTATCCATGCTTGCCTCTATTTGCTGCGTTTCGTCCTTTTTTCTCCATGGTTTCGTCATACCATGGCCTACAGTTACCTAGGGTTTCGCAACTGCTTGGTCCTAGTTAGGACCCCCCCCCCCCCCCCCCCCCCCCCACCCCCCACCCAAAAAATGTAGTTAGGGCTGACCGGTATAGTTAGGACATTATACCTTTAGTTAGGATGTAAACATTGCCATTATGAATTTTGTGTCATTTAAGCATTTTCTTGGGTGATTGTTGCATATTTCAGATTTGTCAGTCCAACCAGTACGCTAAGAAGCTAACTGATCTTATGAGGCAGTGCTCATTGCTGTGCTGTCAATGCAACGATGTCTTTCATCGAGGGATTTGGTGATGAAGTCATTGTACTCGCGGGTGTTCTCGTCTTGACAATAACCCTCCTAGTTGCCTGGCTGTCGACATCTGTCTCTGAACAGCTGGTAGTAAGGAACACATCCCCCAGCGATTCTCGCTCAGCCGGAGAGGAGTTGCACTCGGCTGCTGAGTCAACTGCAAGAACAGAGGAGGTTGCTGTACTCAATAGCCAAAGGAGCAGTGGTACGGAGAATACAAGGACAGAACGGGATGACTCAGTTTTGACAGGTACATCCTCTCTAGACAACTCTTATGGCACACAGAATGCAAGAAACCAAGTACTGGAAGTAGAGAACATTGACGCTGAATCACCTGGAAGTGAAGACAGAACTAGTCTTGAGGAAAATGACTTCGGAAGAACTGAACGGAGTACGGCGAGTAAAGAAAATGCAACAGTCCCCGAAACTTTGCCCCAAACTGTTGTCAGAAACAGATTCACTGGGGAAACGTGCATTTATCCGACGTCTACAGAAAATACCGACAGCCAAGCTAATCCGAGCAGTACTACATCCATACAAAGAGACAGCCAATCAGCGGAGGCGACGCAGACAGGCGCAGATGAAGATGCCCAATCAGAGCTGTTGTTGGAGCCGAGTGTTGGCAACCACACAGACTCTGACCAATCAAATGTAGAGGTGCAAAGCAATGGACGGGAGCAGCCTCCGGATGGCGCTGTCTGTATCCGTATCAAGTACCTGACGGACAGAGAGAGGGAAGTTTACGCAGACCCTACTGAGACCCTTGGTAGTTTCAGGCAGTTAGTATACCAAGGAAAATCCACTGCATTTGTTTAACCCATTGACGCCGGTATTCATTCCTCAGTCACTGGATTATACACATGACTGCATAAAAGCTTTTATCCAGCAGCTACACTGCACAATGGACCTGAGTGTGAAGCCGTCACACAGGCTGTGTTCTATGGCATAGTATAGCTGACAACAGCATTCCGGATGGAATAGCAGGTCACAGCCACAGCTGCTCCCCGGCGTCAAGGGGTTAAATGGACTTGCATCTTTAGGGTTCCATTTGAGACCTACATACATGTACATGTAAATGGTAGAATAAGCTATACCCAGTACGATATGAGACCGAGAGACTCTTCCCTTAGTCCCCTATACTTATACACTCTCTAGACTATTGTTACCTAATGCACCCCCCTAAGAACCTAAACAGAATTCTTAAAAAACCACAACATTCCGCAATTATAATGACCACCACAAAGGAGGGGGTTCCCTCTGTCTCATATCTTGCTTCATTATGGAATAAGAAACAGCTTTTTTGTGGCAGACCATTTACTCCAGATTCTAGTTTGTTTGTTACTTTGTGAATTGCATAACAGTACACAGATGAGCTGCGACTTTAATAGCACACAGAGAACAAAAATAGTTATGGCAAGAAAGCAGTATAACTTTAAAAAAAGTCAACCTTTCCCAATTTTGTTATGGTCGCAATTTCATGTTTCACTGTGAACAATGGGTTTAGTGCCAAGTAACAAAGGATTTGTATTATTATTAGTGAACCATTTGTTTTCTTTTGTGAGATGTTCATAGTGTTTATAGGTGTGTTTTTGTTTTTACTCAGACGAACATTTTCCGAAGAGATCAACTCTGGACAGACGGTTCGACTCATCTTCAATGGCCATCTCCTTCAAGACGACAACTCGTCCCTGGTCGACCTCAACGTGACCCAGAACTGCGTCATTCACTGTCTCCTTTCGCAGGGTGTTACGCCATCCAACGCAAGGCTGGATACTCAAGAGACGGACGTGGATCTGGGGCGCTTCATGATCCCGCTATTCATGTGCATCCTGGGCTTCGTTTGGTACCTGCGCTGGCAGTACAGATACATGTTCAATGCCACATCTACTCTGTCTCTAGTGGGAGTCACCACGCTGTTTGTCTTAGCTGTTCTTGCTAGCTGGCGGGGTTGAATAGACTGTATGTTTCACCTCTGTTAAACGGTTTCTTCCGGGAGTAGTTTGATATTGACCAGGCCCATGCGCGGGATTGTTTTTCCAAAATCGCGATCTGAGACGGATTCAGATCGGCATCTGTTGCACCCAGATACTTCCATCCTCGCTCGCTGCGTGTCGGTCGCTGACAGATATTTCTGGCCTTGGTCGTGATGTGTTTATCTGTCATCCGTTGTTAGAGTTACTTCACTTTACTTTAAAGTATTACTTTACTTTTTAATTCATCTGATTTGGCCAGTGCGCATTTTAAAGGTCTGATATAAAATATTATGCAACATTTGGGTTTGTTGTATTATCATCAATGGATGGATTTGGTGTTATATGTGCAATGTTGTTACCCTGACCTGTTTCACGGTTTGTATTCGTAGATGCTAGAAAAATCAAGAATAAAATGTTCAGTATTCTTGTAGTCTGGTTCCTGACCCTACTTTAGATGTAACGGAGCAATTGTCAGGTCAGGGTACTGGACAAGCTGGCTTGCATCCATTCACAGATGTAAAAGTGATTGCAAACAAAATGTGGACTAACTAAATTGGGTAAATTTGGGGAAATGTTTGAAAAGGTTGGTCCCCCCCCCCCCCCCCCCTCCCCCCCTTAACGACGGTCAGCTGAATATCGTTGATACAAACAAAAATTACTAGTCTTAAAAATGACAGCATTCCAGGTGCCATGTAGGTTTTAACATTACAATAATTATCTTCAATTGAATGATACTGAAATCATTTTGTCCAAAATAAGTTTTAAAAAATTGGTTTGAGGTCCAAGAGGTGGTAAACTTTTATCCAAGGCTCAATATATTTGCATCCGTCTCGAAACTACCTGGACCAAGTTTGGACGCATTTTTAATTTATATTTCTTTTGAAAGTATTTGTTGTTGTGTACTCTAGGTTCATTGTCACTTTTTGTTTTGTTATCATATGCAGTTTTGATTTAAAGGTAGGATACACCATTTGCAGATATCAAAAATGTTTACTGCTGAATTATTAAGAAATATCTTACTTATTTGAAAGTAAATGTTTTTAGGCATCCAGCAAAATGATTGCGCTAGATATCGTGTAATTCTAAACAATTATAATTTATAAAAAAACAACATAACTGCCCGACGCTGGTTGAAAATGAACGCCGTTTTTCTTGCTCTTTCCTCGACATCCATGATTATAAAACTTCGGACAGGTCAGTTAAACGATATTTACTACATGTATAATAAAATACAACACCCTCTAAATCCACCCATTCCTGACAATTCAAGCAAGTACCAATGGTGTATACTACCTTTAAAAAAATATATACAACTATTGTACTTTGTTTGATTTTGGATTCTGTATGATGTAAAGAATATTAACTAAAAAAATATTACTTGAATGTATATGTTTTTGTGTGCTATTTTAGAGTTTTAACCCCGAGAAATAGATTCTATTTCTATCAATACAAACAGTTATTGAAAAGGAACGCATCGGCCAACGTCGATTGCCTACTTGTTGAATTAATTACTTTACTGTTTTGTTTTAAATTGTTTGTACCCCCCCACTAGTTTTAAAGCTGAACACAGACAACAGCAAAATAAACACCTCTAAGAAACACAAAAATATGATAAATTGAGATTATGAAATTGAGTTTATGTTTTAATAGGCACAATGTGCTACATAGCGTATTACATAATCAAGCATATTATGCTACGAGTGTCACTACTTTGGTGCATTAATTACATGCAAGATGTACCACAATTATTTGACTGTTACTTCAATACATATATGCCACAAACAAATGTTTCAATAAAAAAAGGAAGAAAAATCAGTGGAAGAACATTTTGTCAATTTTTTTTACATCAGAATCGTTCCTACATTGACAAGGATTTATGCACAATCTGAAAGATGGACAATTATAGAAACATTTGTCAAGTAGCGATTCTAGAGGATGGTTTGGAGGTTGCAACCCTCCCTGTTCAGCCAGACTAGTGGTATAAAACTACCAAAACGAGCCCACAAATTGACTTAAAGTTTCTAAATTTGTTCTCAAATTGCATTAGAATACAGGCCGAAGCATTTAATACCCCTGGACCCCCATAGCAGGGCATGCCTTCAAGCAAGCCACCACAACCACCATGTTGCCCACACTTTCCTGAAAACCAGTAAACTAATATCCGCCTTGACAGCAGGCAAAGACGATTTTGCATAAACACTGCTGTACACAGACAACAAAATCTGAAAGATCCCTACATCAGGATAACATTTAAGCATAACAAACAGTTGGGCATTCTATTTTGAGCAATGACAGGTATCATTATGTGACATTTCTTTATTTAGGCTGATTTCCTGTGTTTTGGTTTAAATTTATCTCTATCTTTCTCACTTTCTGTGTATAGGAAATATTTGTTCCTCTCTTTTTCTCTGGTCTAGTTTCTTCTTTTGTTTCTTTGGTAGTTACTCATAAGATCACATGCCTTCAATGATAACAATGTATGAGGTTATTTGTTGGTCAGAACAGCAAAAGATCAGCCAAGTCAATCACTGAAAACTAAACAGTCCACTTTGATAAAAAAATAAAAAATAATAACTTCCTAATAACTGTTTCTGAGTACATATAAGTGCATGGTTTAAATGTATTTATCTTCCATGCTACAATCTTACACTACATAATAACAGATTAAAGTCATTGCATCTTACATCAGGGATGTAGTCGAGTCCATCACAAGTCCCTGTAAGTCCCTACAAGTCCATCACAAGTCCTCCAGTTCTAATTCAAATCACAAGCTATTTAAATCAGCTTTGACAAAAGCATTCCTTTGTCATTGTTCATCCAGTTACTTGTGACTGCCCTTATGAAAGGACTTGTGACTGGCTTCACAAAAGGACTTGTGAACGGACTTGCAGGGACTCGACTACAACCCTGTCTTACATCTGTAACACAATGTTCAGAAAATAATATCGATATAAGAAGCGAGTTAAACAAAAATTGGTACTTATGGGTAATTAAACATCCTCATTAAACAATCATTGTTGTTAATCTTTGTGAATTAGTGGTGTGCATCATATACACACAGTGCATTTTTCAAATTGTGAGTTTTAACATTTCCAGCCAAGGTGCAAACAAGAATAGCGACCGGGGGTCATCTAGCAAATGAACAAAAGAGGGCTCCATTTTAGCAGTGTTAATTACAGTGATGAGTCAGCGATGTAGGAAATATAATATAATATAATAATATAAGGTAGGAAACCATCTATGGATGTCTTGATGTTAAACGGGGCCAATTTCATAGAGCTGCATAAGCAGAAAAATTGCTTAAGCACAAAACATTCGTGCTTAGTAAAACCAGCTTACCAGCCACAACTCCATGTGATGTACAGTTGTATATTGTTTGTGATTGGTACTTAGCTGTTGTTACCTTAGCATAGCAATCGCATGGAATGTTGGCTCCTTACCTGATTTATTAAGCAAGAGTTTTTGTGCTTAAGCAAATTTGTGTGCTTAATTAAGCAGCTCTATGAAATTGGCCCCAGTACATGTACATCTGGAAGAACATGTGCACATACAGATTTTGAACTAATTGCTCTGTAGTCTGTATGTGTATGTGGTTAGTTAATTACCCCCCCCCCCCCCCCCCCCTCCAGACAGCCAGCCTGGCCCCGCCCCTACCCCCACAGAGACGGATTAAGTCTACAAGTACCAATTTCCCTTTGTAACGTTATTAGTCACAATAATGTATGTATGTATTTTACTTACCAGTAATAACAAAACAAAAGCAATAATATCTATGTACATGCTGCGGGAAACTAGTATTCGAACTACATTTTGTTTAAACATGCATTTTATTTTTAAAGTGATTGGTATGTTTCAGGAGACATTTGTCTGAAGCATAACAGTGAATCAAAGTAAAGCACTCTGTAAATAAAGAAACCCTTATTGCTATTGATATTCAAACAAGGCAATATTCGCAATTCATTTCTTCAACATGTAAGTACAGAAGCCATTATTATACATGTACCAAGAATTTGTAGCAAACTGACACATCTATCCTTTGTTTCTATCTACCGTATATCATGCAATCCTTCCACCTTCTTCTTAATATCCTTTAAATCACAATAAGGGGAAATATACACCAACATAAATGAAAGAAAATTGTCTTAGTAAACAGAGCACTCCATTAGTAAAGAAAGCATCGTACATTTCGTATCCCCTCTTCTTGCAATATGTGCATTCATAAACGCATTTATGCTACAAGCGTGGCTTAAATCAGTAGCCAATTCCATTTTTCATCAATCATCATTGATTGGTATAAATTGTTAAGAAAATACCATATTTTTTTCAGTATTTTATTCTAATAACAATGACATTTAAGAAAAAGTATTTAAAAAAATGAAGTTCATACACTAATGATGGAGCAATTGTTCGTTAACTTTACATGCAAAAAAACCCCCAAAAAACATGGCCATTCCAGAAATGATCGCCACTCCAACACGCCAACAAAAATATATATAGTAACAAGTGTTCTAATATATCCTGTCTGCTTTGTTCAATTTGACGTGCAGTTTTCATGCAAAAAGTGTGTCAGTATAACACACTTAAAGGAAAGGAAGCAACCATGGTCTACTTGTTGCACCCAAAATGACCACACATCCTGACAAGTTCTAAAAGTTCACAGTGTCTTCCTCTTAATATGTGACTGCAAATCCCATTTCCTCAAAGCGGAAACATTTGGATGATCCCGTTTTGTAGATTAATTTTATAGCATTAGAAAAGAAGCCATCTTTCAATACGCCAGTCCGGTATTATTCTAACTGCGAATGTGCTAATGAAGATTTGACTTTGTAAATGTTTCTTTTGAGATAAACATTTATTAATATGTGTGCAAAAGCCTAGCGGGTACCAGAACATTTACAGAAATTGTTTTTTTCTGAAGTAAAAAAACCAAAACCCATTTGGACAGCAAAGTGGTTTCAGGGGTCTAACTAATCAAACTTTTTTCAAACAAAGGTTTCCATTGTCTTTTTGATTGCCCGAAATATTATGCAGATTTTATTACCACTTCCCCAAAGCATTGTGTACATTTATCTGCCGCGTATTTCTCGAGAACAAAATGGTTGAATCTTGTTGTTCACATGGCTTATTCTGCTTCTATTCATTTTAGGAACAAAAACAAATGTATTACATGACAATTTTTCTAGAGGAATTAAAAATAATCTAGACAAATCACACAGTAGTCTTGATATCCATCTCTATCAAAAACTGACCACAAAAATGAAATCATGTCAAGCGTTTTCAACGAAGGCAAAAAAAAGGCCTTCCTGGTGTAAAAAAAGATGACTAATTCAAGCACACAGGCAAAAGCTCTACTTAAAACGATGATAGATTGACGATTCTGCAATGGAGACAGGAATTTTTGTAGGATTGGGTAGATTTCAACGGTTGGTTGGCAACGTTTTTGGTATAAAGAAAACAAAGGTTTTAGAAAATATGACAAAAACAAATTTAGGCTTACAAAAGCTCCATGAAATTGACACTGGCTCGCATGACACAACAGTTAACAACAGACCGATTCCGTTACGCCCCTCCCCTGTGGCGTGTGTCACCAATCACAGCTATGGGTGCAGTGGTTGGATCAGCCTAAAGGATCGGTCTATATAGATTCTAATGATGGCCGCAGCGTTGAAGCTAAGGTGGGTTTTAATCTACGTCTGGAGTGTACAAGGTGCGAGTGGTGGTGTACGTGTAGCAAGCGTTTCTAGCGTTTCTCGACGTAGTTAGAGGGCAGCATGCCATACTGCCCCGTCCTCTCTACTCGGCCTTCCATCCAGCCGTCGTCGATGATGGTCACATCAATGATCCTGTCACCTTCGTTGAAGGACACCTCGTCCTCATCAGCTGCTGCGTAGTCGTACAGAGCCATAAACTTTGGAGCCTGTCAATTGTAAATAAGTTAGTGATAATGTGATGAATTGTATGCAGGCATTTCTGTAAAGAGAGTATAAACAAGGATGGTTCTCAAACTACAGCAGCCGATTTCACGAAACTGTGCGTAACTTACGCCTTAACTGGATGTGGCGCAAGACTTACGCCACAACTTTAATGCGCAACTTACGCAATAAGTTATGGCATAAGTCCACTTACGTCATAAAGTATAGTTTCGTGAAATCGGCTGCAGGTCCTGCCTACTTTCATAATTACCCTATTTTACAACTTGACCAGAAATGACAGAAATGACAGAAATTTACATGTACATGTATAAATCTTTGTATACCCTTTTTAAATATCTGGATGGTTAGACAGAGGGTGACAGATCGTATAGGTTTCCCCTTTACGTGTGTTGTTTGTGTGTTCCATATTTGTAAGATTTTAATTGATCCTTTGCGAGCAGTGTAATTTCTTCATTTGAAGACTAATACAATTTTCTTATGTCTCTTATGTCTTTAATGTCTTAACCTCCGATGTGATCGTTAATATCACCATCAGATACAAGTTCCCATATTGCATCTATAATCAAAGTTGGATTAATGAGACAATTTTACAAACCAAGCCTCTTTTACAGCTTGACCTCTAATGACCTTTGACATCAGTACTTAATATGGTGTTCACGCAACTTGGGCAAGACACTTAACTACAACTTCCTCTCCTCACCCAGGAGTATAAATGGGTACCTGTGAGGCTATAGATGCCGTATGTGCACTAATATCGGCTCCTATAGAAAAGAGCACAGGTTAACAAACCACAACATTGAAACATGCCTCAAGGTATTAGTTATGTGAGGTTCAATATCTAGATGCGATGTTTTTACAACATGTACTTACAGAAGAGGTTTGGGGTTGTGGAACAGGGGCAGCTGGCTTTGGTTGAGGTGGATCGTAAGCGCCGGCCTGAACTAAAAACAACAAAATCAAATAGCAGAAAATATGATTCAATTCAGTTAAATATTAATAAAACAAGTGTACATACATGTGAGGATTGTTAAACTAGAATACCGTCAGAGTGCCACCTCAGCTGAAAAGAATTGGCAAAAGAGACAAATGCTCAAATTGAGACTGACCAAATTAACGTTGTCCATCTGAAACTTTGAAAAGGCACCGAACCTTGGTCCCTAATTTAAGATATGTTCCTTTTTCCAGAATTCCGTGATGCCCGATAATTCACCACAGGAATTTTTGATTTCAAGGGTGTAGATTCTATTTACGAATGTGTAAAATAATGCAAAACAACGGTGGGCGGAGATTAGCTGTAGGTTGGTGCCATTGGCAAACATATTTAGGCATTTTCTATTGGAGTGGGGGGGGGGGTGGATTCTGGGCAAAAGGAAGACAGGTTGTACCTTTTCCCAAAAATTTTGATCGGAAAAAAATAATCAATCGTTTTATTTATATATTAAAATAATAAATATGCTTGACTTTTGACAAGCAACATCGTTTGTTGGAATTTTTATACTTTTTTACCAAATTTTTGTTAGCATTGAGTTTAGTGTAAAATGGGCACCACGATTTGGAACATTTTTAGCGAGCTATGAACGCTATAAACTCAGGCAGGAGTAAAGAAAGCACATCAGAAACTGTTCCACATTAAACTTCAAAGAAGCATCGAAAGTCATTGTAGATGCCTGGCACATTCAATCCTGTAAAGTATTTGGATATCTGGTATCTGAAGATTTCAAAGAAACTGGGTTAGATCGGTTTGAAGACGTACTAGAAAGTACTTTGAAGTACTAGAAACATCCAAAAAGACAGCAGTTAGTTACATGTAGGTGCACTGCAGACTACCAAAACATTAAGTCTCTCAAACTACAATGTATACTTTTGTATGTACATGTACATGTAAGTATATGCAATGACTTGTTACGAGTAATGACTAATTAGTACACATCTTTTTATAATCGGGCAGATTAGTCTAAACATTGTTTAATTAAAGATATTTAGCTAGAGGGTCATCGTTTGAAAATTCGTTTTCAAACTTACGAACTATGTATTTCACACAGTTACACCAGCATATAGAACAACATTGGTTCTGGTGTCCCCCTTACACGAGGAACAGAAAAAATTGATTTATTGCCATAATTGTTTTCTCTAGATGTACATTTGCGCAACTTTTGATTTGATACACGTATATATATGAAGATATGTTTAAGCTGAAATGAAAATCATTAGTGTCCCCCCCCCTTTATACATTTTGCAATTTTAGAAAAAATGTTACAAGTTGAGTGCCTATTTTATGGAATCCTCCATACAGTCCACTGACTCATTTCAGTCAATACCACCAGTCAAGCGACGAATGACATCACAGTTCAATCTTCATCCAACACACAGACTAGCAGGGTATAGAGGAAATGTCTGGATTGGAATGGAAATGACTAACAGTTATAGAAACTACACGTAAAATGCCTGCCGGCAACCGTTAGTACAGATTCTAATGCTGTAGCATCCAGAGATTGAGAAACCCAGAGCCCATATGTTTGACTACTCAGAAACAGCTTCGCAGAATGACTAATTCGTGACAAAACTGGTGACTTTGTGACTTCAACTGGCTCCGATTACTCACTGATAATCGCTTGGTTGTTGACCTCTAGGGGTGTGCCGAGTACATCTATTGATGCTCCGTAATCAAACGTCGAAGTAGCCTTTTTTCAATCAGTGATTTTCGTTAATTACTCTATTTCAGGTTTTTACTCATAGGAATATCTTAGGAATAAGTGAGACCTACGGAAGTGAAGCCATCAATCTAATTGAACCCTTCCAGGTGATAAGTGGGGAGCAAAGAATTTGTTTTGCTGATTTATAATTATTGACATTTTTTACAATATGATCCACACGTTCATTTTCATGGCAATTATGCATACAAGACACACACAAAATTTCCTTTAAATAAATTGTTGCATCAATGATTATACGACAAGTTTTATTGGAAACCTTCCGTATTTGGAGTATATACCTGTATTTGTGTAATGTTAGTTTTGTTTTGTGCTTGATAGGATTTCAGAAGAGCTACTACATGTAGATAGTGATTAATTTCGCTTTTGGAAATCCTTCAGGTGTGTTTAATATCAATATTGTTTTTGTTTCATTTTTCCATTTTTTTTTATTGATTGTATTGCTAATTAAGCATGAAATTTTCTGCTAACAGATCCTTCGTCTTCTTCGTAAACGGTAAGCACGGCAAAAGACACGCTTAACCTAGCGGAAAAAACTCAGTGACATAACAATAGAATCTTCATGCACTCGCAAACGCGCACACAAAAATGTCAGGAAATAGCGCTTAAGGTTAGCAGATTTATCTGGTATGGTTAGCACAAATTTTCCGCTAACTGGTAAGCAGCGTTGACAAAATTGGGCCCAGGTCACAAAACCATGTCACACTATTAGATAGCCAATTTATGAAAAAACGGTCCATATACAGATATGTGTATAAAATATAGACGGAAAGGGCTAACCCTAATTTAAATACCCCAATGTAATTTATGAGACGTTGGATTTTAGGGATTAAATAAAAGATGCACAAAAATATTCGAGAATTTATGCCGTGTGGTTTATTTAAAAATCACACAACGGCATTTTAAAACTTATGCAAGTCCAACTTTTAAAACAAAACAAAATTGCACCATTCCAGAATACACAACGTGTACCTCAACCTATTCTCACCCATTTCCCAAATTGAACATAAACACTATCGAGACAAAATAATGCAAGTGCTGAATAATTCATGAGCATGTACCGGTAAATGATGAAATTCATGAATAATAATTAGGACATGGACAAAGGTACCATGGGATTGGAAGGCTAGAATTGGCCGCCATATTTAGCGGGCAGCAATTTGGCCTATTGATATGATATCATTCTTGGCATTCCTGCAATGATTCCCTTTAGCAATTGCAGGTTAACCGAGAGCTAGTCCCATCTTTCTCGCTTATAATCCTGTGTCAAGTCTTCCAAATTTTAATTGGGATTATAAAAAAGCAGGAAATGATAAGGCCGAACAACTGCCTAGGATAAGGGCCACTTTAGGGTGGACAAACTTTAAACTCCTCACATACATTTGGATGATTTTACACCCAAGATCAAGTTTTTGCCGCTCTACATGTATAAGAAAAAAAACCAAACAGAAATTAGTTTTATATAAAATATGCATTTTACACTCCAAACGAACCATCTTAAAATCCTCCCCCCCCCCCCCCCAGGGGAATAATTAACTACATTTTAGGTATGAAGACATCGATGAAAATTGTTTTAAAACAGTTTTAATCATTTCTATTAAAAAATCCTGATTTTTATTAAAAAAATCCTGATTTTTATTTAAAAAATCCTGATTTTTATAAACAAATCCTGATTTTTATGAAATTTAACCGCCAATTGGACCTACTTAGTAGACTCCTCATAAGTGGTTATTTACCCCCATTTTTAGGTATAAGCAATTTATTAATTGAAAATAGTTGTAAATGTTTTTACCATTTTCTTGCCAAAAAAGCCATTTATTTTGAATTGTTCGTTTAGAATGTTATTGATTTTAGAAAGTTAAAAAAATGGCCACTAAATCTAATATGATGGTCGTTTTTTCAAAAAATGTGTGTTGTTGGCTCTTGACCAATTTTTTCGGTGAAGCTTTCTTGCTGAATTACTCTGTCGGATTTCTTCATTATATTTCGGATCCTGTCAATGTACGTGGCGCCCCTTAAACAACCAAGTGAAACTGAATGCCATCACAGACAAGTCTTAGTCTGTTGATGCTATGAAATAGCAAAACTAAATTTGGAAAAGGTAACATTTTTTGTATACAACGGTAAAGTTTTAGTTTCATGCAAGTAATAGAAACTGGAAGTTGGGAACTACCGGTAAAATCCAGGCCCAAAAATAGTTCCAGGTGTTTTTCATATAAACTATTAAATCATAACACCAAATATTTTAATTTGTCAGGGTCGGGTCCAAAGGTGTGTTGAATTGACACGGAATGACCCTTTTGTGATATCAACTTCGATTCACGTTCACATGAAGCATGCTTGAACTGTCTTTTGGAGTACAAAGAAGAGGTTAATGGAAGAGTACAACATTTATTAGAGAACATTTATTATCTCACCGATCTTTTTTCGCCAACAAGTACATGTACATTGTACCTTGTAACTTTTTTCTTACTCTATTATTTTTATTCACCATTTTTATGAGGGTATTACCACAAGATTCAAGAAAAATGTCTCTAATTGGCAATAGACAAGCAATGTGTCATAATCTAAAAGTCGATATTCAACAAAAAATCTATGCACATTTTCCTAGGATTCTAGGGTGTTACATGTTTATATGCTGATTAATTATGCAGTAAACACATGTATACCTCTTAATTTCATGGGCAGTAAATTTTATATTTTATGGTCACAAACCTACAAGGTATCATTGTTGACATCTACACGTATAACTCGCCTCATATTGTCCTCAAAATAATAGTTTTCCCCTACACTTAATATATAGCTCATCAGTGATCGACATTGACATTCTCACATTTGACCTTTGACCTGTTGATCTCTGCATATTTTCAATGCTATACACCTTTGGTCACCATTCAAAGTACACGCAACATGTCTTTAAAGGCAGAATACACCATTTGCAGTATCAACAAAAATTGACTACCGAATTATTAAGAAATACTTTACTTATTTGAAAGTAAATAATGATTGTAGACATCCAGCAAAATGATTGCGCTAGATATTCTTTACTTAAATTATATTTAAAAAAAAACCTTTGTGGTTCGCCGGACGGCGATCGCAACAAAACTAAATAAACATAAGAACCACTGCCCGACACCGGTTTGAAAACAAACACCGTTTTTCTTGTTTTTCTCAGCATCCATGATTGTAAAACTTCGGACAGGTCAGGTAATCGATATTTACTATAAAATACAACCCTATCAAGGATTTTGTGTGCATTTTTTTTCCGTTGTGTTCCCTTTAATACATTTTTCAATAAAATGCAATAGCAGATTTCCTGTTTGAGGTTGAGAGGGGATGTTGCTCACGATATGGACCTGGGGCCAATTTCATGCAACTGTTTATACACTAATGTTCTTTTAAGCACAACAAAAATCCTTGCTTAGTAAAATCAGGGGCTAATTTCATAAAACATGTAAGCATAAGCACAAACATTTGCTTAGCACAAAAAAAGTCTTGCTTAGTAGAAACAGGCTACCAGCCAAAACTTCATGTGTTTTTCATGCCAAGCAAAAAATAGCTGAATATCAGTCACAAACAACATCACCTGAAAATTTGGTTTGTAACCCTATTTTTGCCAAGGACGAATGTTCATGCTAAGCAAATTTGTGTGCTTAGCAGCTTTATGAAACTGGCCCATGGCAAGCCCAATTTCCATGTAGTTGTAATAACAGCTAATTACCAATCACAAACAATACATGACACATCAAATTAAATTGTGACTGGTAAGATATAAGCAAGGTTTTTCTGTGCTTTAAAAGCATTTTTTGTATTCTTAACCAGTTCGCGCTAGGATTATTGTGATATTAACCGGACAAGCGGGATTGCTTTTTACGAACCTTGATCCGAGATGGGTTCAGGCCAGCATCTGCGGGTAGCACACCCTGATATTTCCAGCCTTGCTCACTGTTCCGGCCTTGCTTAAGACGTGTTTTACTGAACGAACATCTAGAAAATACGTGTACATAAAAATCTGTCTTCATTGTGTACTTCTATGGTTTTCGTGTGAGTTTAACCATTTAAACGAGATGAATTACTTGTTTGAAATGATTGTGCTTTCTGATTGAGTTTGGATGGACAAGTAATAGTGGTGCACCGTTGAATAGTGATTCCTACCTAAGCATAGGCTTAGTGCTCCAGAAGGTGAGAAAGATATTGTAATAAATTCACTAAAGCATGCACACAATCACGGACACCAATTACACAAATGAATTTCACTAAACACCACAAACTCAATACAGTACAGTGCAAGTCCAAAAGAAAAGTAATCTGGGACTATATTCATGAAACCTTACTATTCAAAAGCCTGTCTTTCTTCTGTGCAAACATTTTATTTATTTACGAAAGCAGAAAAAGTCTAGTTTCATTGTATTTAAATTGTAAATGACCATTGGTCGACAGCAGAATTTTGTATTAAATTTGATATACAAAACTTGTAATGTGTCAACATAGTGTGCAAATTACAATGTATTTGACATTGTATGTCGACTGTAAACATTCGTTTGTCTTCGTGTATTTGTAAAAATTGTTGGCTAAATACTAATTTGTCTTGCTTTCAGAAAGTGTTTTGAACCCCAAATTTTGATTCTGGGCCCCTCAAGTCTTCCCATAATTTTTTCTACAGATAACCCTAACTTCATTTTTTCCTCTAAAGCTCTTTTTTCAGAGACGACGAAACTACTACTAGATCTAAGCTGTAACAGAAAAAAAAGAAAAAAAAAAAAAAGTCCCCTAATTTATGAACTGACCCAATTATTCTCACTACCAAATCAGAAGGTCACATTTCAAACAAACTGCAAGAGCATGCAATACACGTACAAGTACATGTCGTACACATCACTAGCACGCACTGCATGTTTTAACATTGTATGAGCAACACTGTATTGATCCATAAATACCGCATATATATGTACAAAATGTACCTACCTGCTCCTCTCCACACAGAACCGAGTGCTGTGCCAAACGTAATTTAAAAAAAAAAATTGACAAAACAAAAGTTGCAAATTATTTGCTGTGAAATCAATGCAAAAGGAGAAAGAACCAAAATTCATACAACCCCAAACAAAACAAACTTGACTTTTCTCCATGAAAATACATGTACACTTCGCCAAACCACTATGGTATACAATATAGTTAGGTTCCATAAACATGGGTACGTTCGAACAAGTACAGTAAAAATTTACTTTTTAACCCTAACTCCCTCACCATTGTTATTGAACAATACAATTCCTCCAAAATCCTCCAACTTCCTTTGTTGTGTAGGGAGTTAGAGTTAATGAGTACGAATTCAAGCATATATTTTGATGAAAGCGAGTACAACAAAATGAGTACTCAATCCCCGGTGAGATTAGAATAAAATCTATTGAAAATTGATGAAATGATGCATATTTTTAAACACTAAAAATGTATTTCGCTGAGAATTTAAAAAGTCCCATTTCAGACAAAAGTCTAGCAAAAGAACTGCAACATTCAGATGGAAGTTTAGGGCTATTGAAAATGTGCTATCAACATAATCTAAAACTGTTTAGCTCAACAGAAACCAATGTATACACCATTCGCAAACATCGAAAATCAAAACTACTGAAGTAAACAAAAATACTTTACTGGACTTAACTTGAATAACAGTCTAAAGCATTACATTGTTTACAAATGTACCGGTACGTGGATGTATATTTGCAGTGTTTAGTTAGAACGTCATGGAACAAAATAGGCAAATGTTTATCTAAACTTGATTAGAAAAACACTGGAAATTATGACATGACAAACATACTTTCCTGTGTACCTAAGCCAAGATAAAAATGTGTCAAAGAAAACAATGCTTAGAAAACGTATACATCTACATGTATCATGTATATAGATGCACGAAAATGCCTGTTCATATTTTAGGTGCGTGAATGAACAGAACTTTTCCTTTTATTAACCAAACCTTTTATCCCAACAATTGAAATAAGCAGAAGGAAATGAGTACACTGTCTGTGCAAGATAACGTACACTGTACACACAATACGGTATACCGTAGCGTAAAAAAAAAGAGAAGAATGCTTTGAAATATTTGCAAAGAAACTATAATTTTTGCATTTGCTTTTTTTGTTTGGCTTGATTTATTAGCAAATATTAAACACTGCAAACTTTTTTTTCTATGGTCCCAGTAATTAAGCAGATTTTATGATAATAATTTTTAGAAAACAAAAGCCAAAGAGAAACCCACATGATAAAATGTACCTCGAGTCCCACAAAATTACAGTAAAGATTCCAAGAAGAGAAATTTGTTCTTTCTTAAGTAGTTTTCAAGTCTGCCGACAAACACAGGCTCCAATGAATCTGCATAGTCTGCATTGATCCTAGAGAACTAATTTGATTTGGCAAGATTTTTGTTAAAAGCAGAAAGACATTGTAAAGAAAAGCTAGTTCCCATTTGAGAAAGAAAAAAAATGACTTTTGAAATCACAAACAAATGTTTTTAAACAAGAGTACCACATGGAATGATTATGTACATTGTATGTATCTGTTATTTTTTTGTATAGAACTGAGCATCAGAAGAGAAAAATGTTGAAATGCGAAACAAAAATATGCTATTCGATTCGCGAGCAACTCTATAAGAGAACAGAAACAGAAAAAGCTAAACAGTTAGTAAAGTGAAGTATTAGTAATGAGAAATGGTTCCCGCTTTTTTGTTGGTTTGTTTGTTTGTTGGTTTGTTTGTTCTAACCTGTCTCCAATTCGCTTTCTGGGTTGTAGTCCACTGGTTCCATTTGGTCTGAAGAAGGAAATATACATTCAGAGACAATGCAGACTGTCGTTAATGCAACATGCAAAAATTGTGAGTGAGTGCAGGAATACTAGCCAATACTCACAAAAGTCACTGACAGATAAGGTGAGCGTTCAATATTTAGGACTCAAACTCATGATCACACGGGACACAACTTGAATGAGTGAGACTGGGTCTTATTGTCACTACGGCATTTGAAAAACAATCGGAAGTCAAGGAAACAATAGGAGCATTAAAAGCAGAATCCAAACGAAACTCAGAAAGCTGAGGACATGCAATGTTTCTTGTTTTGAATACCTGATAGTGGCGGGAAAAAAGCCATACAAAATTATCTGTGAGTAGCTAAAATTGACATCATGCAAAGCTTACTAAACTCAATTCCATAATTCCTATTCCAAAGTCAACAAAATCAGGAAATAACGTTTACAGTTCTTATAATGTATGTCTGGTGTAGGGCAAATTACCACTAATGTTCATTTCTATTCCTAGAAAAGAAAATATACCTGGTACTACACAACTGACCACTATAGTATTACAACATTTTATATGTTTATGAAATATATGTACCACAGTTAGTTGTACATACACTTATAAAAAGTATGGACATTGGTGCACAGTACATGTACGCTAACGGTCTAATACCAAATATATGAAATATATGAATGTGTCAACCAAGGAAGGAAATGCACAATTTATGAGTTTTGTCTTTTCACCCGGAACAGGAAATTACAAACCGGGTCCTGCAAAACCACAACAGTATCAGTGTTAGCGCGTGTACATTTATTGTACCATATAAGTACATGTACAGAGTATGTGCCCCATCAGTATGGGGAACATATTATATTATATTTCCAGAAAGATTTTATATTTCGTGAAAAGTGCTTTCGTTTATTTGTACCGTATGCATAATTCCCTCTGTAAAATTGTTGGGCGCTGTGGTCATAGCTTGGAGAAAAACCTACAGCTAGAGTTCATAAGTTGTGAGCAGGTGGACCCTAACCCTGCCAGACCCAGTACAGTGCATCTGTGGTGACTGCTCGACCTTGCTGCACTATGCATACAAGTCAATGTGACAAAGTATGCAATCCGATGTGTCTGGCAGGGTTTCTAGCCAAAATACCCTGGAGGGTTAGTGCTAAGGGGATACATTATGGACGATATTCTAACAGCAGAAAAAGGCGGCGAGTTCCAAAGTCTAGCATAAGTTGCTGTAAAGGGTTTGAATCCTGACGGAAACATACATGTAGTGCTTATGTTCTTAGCCTCTCTTCACCCAAGATTATAAATGGGTACCTGTGAAGGTAGAGAACAAATTGCGCTGATCTCGAGGCTGCGGCAGAAATGGTCTCGTTCCTGATAAACAGGAATAATAATTGTAAGCAAAATTCAATCAATCTCTGGCTGTGGTCAGATATACCGTAGGGTCGTATTGCGGCTGTCTACATGACATCGACTCTACCACGCAATTCAGCTTCTCAGCTCAGGAATTACCAAAGTTTCACTCTCCACTCAATTTTAGCCCAACACTCTCGCAACACTGCCAACTTAATGGGTGTTACGTCCGTTTTTCGAGGGGCACTACCAAACACTCGTAAAACCTCGTGAATTCTCGAACGACCAAGACTGCCAATTCGGTGCAAATTAAACTTGGCCGTGGACCTCATTTTTAAGCACATATGCTGCGCTCTGACCAGGTTATGTAACGGATCGCACATTGAAGTTACGTGTACATCTTAAACATAAAAGAACAAATCTCTGTATGTACCTGTATATATTTTCTTTTGTTCCAAATTTGTTTGTGCTGATTGGATGGGGTGTATTATACCAAACACGTTTTGTGACAAATTCACGTCATGGCATGTGCGAGCACACTATACACTTGTAAACGCAATGCGGCTTTATTTACATGCGCAATTATAAGTTATCAATCTGTAGCAAGTAGCCTTGCGGTGAGTCACCGCCGCATGTCGCATGTATCATGCATTCGTGCTCGAAATATTTCCATTTTCGCTACGAAAGCCATACAAAAATGGCCACAAAAAGTTATAAAAACTTCCCTTAATTAATGTCAAAAATATTTAGTCAATAACTCTTTAAAATAATGAAGATTTTAGGTCGTGCACACCACTATGAACAACGATAGCCACGACGGAACAGCGAACACTGTCTGTTTATCGCGCGGTAACCCCACGCCGGTCTTCCTCTCTCCCCCACGCCGGTCTTCCTCTCTCCCCCACGCCAACCTTCCCTTCCCCACGCCAACCTTTCACCCTCCCCCACACCAACCTTCCCCCCCTACGCCAACCTTCCCCCACCACCACGCCAACCTCTCCCCAAGCCAACCCCCCCCCCCCCACGCCAACGCCAACCTTCCCCCTTCTCCCACGCTAACCTCTCCCATCTCCCACGCCAACCTCCCCCCCCCCCCTAACGCCAACGTACTTCCTCCCTCTCCCACGCTAACCTTTTACTGAAGAAGATTTTGTTGTGCTAAGCAGCTTCATGAAATTGGCCCTACCGGTAGGATATCGATAATACTAATAGTATTATTAATAGTATTATTACTATTTTTATTAGGCGGAGTCCGGGTTCAGAAATCACATCATCTAATTAATTGTGTACTTACATTGAGGCTGTGCCTGAGGCTGTGTCGGAGGCTGTGGTGGAAGTGAAGTCGGGGCCTTGCTGGCATAGTTGATTTGGCTGGCGTTCATCTGATTCCGTTTTGATGTCTCCATGGCCGGTGTGTCGGCAACTTGGGAGAACTTGGACAGACTTTGCTGGTGATCCTTGTGGTACACCAACTATTTCCGTCAAGTAGTCAAAATTTAGTAAAAAAAATTATAAAAAGCTTAATAAGAATATTTCTACTGCATTGCATACATTGCACTTATTTCGTGATGCGTAATTTGTTTATTTATTTACTTGTGACATAATTTCAGAATTTCCACACAATTCCGAAGAACATTCCGAAGTCTTTTCAAAATGTCGGGTGGAGTTTATTCAACAGCTGTTTTATGACCAAACAAAATCATGCACAAGCAGACGTTGAAAATGCCATTGGTGTCCTTGTCCAAGAAGTTCAGAATATTTAAAACATTGCACATCTACGCCGAGTTTTGTGAGTTTTTGTATGTTTATTACACAGCCACACAACATATTTGTTGAACAAGTTAACAAAAAACGTACATCACTCTGATGAGCTGTCTGCTTAGCGAGACGTTTATTTTCTGGGGTGTCTGCAACTGCCGTAAACTTTGTAGTCGGGTAATGCCTGCAAAATGGGAACAAGTTAATCATTTTAGACAGTATACATACGTACAAGTACACTGTAGGGTACAAATAGAACCAAGATATACCGGTATATTTGTTATGAAATAATTATGAAATTACACATCTATTAACCTTAATTAACCCCTTGCTTTTACTATAAAGTGTCCTGAATCTGTCAAAATCCATCAAGTTTGTCATGCCAAAACTGCTGGTGTTCCGAGTCCATCAGAATCAACCAGTATACATTCTGGAGAAATCCTAAATCATCAACAATCCACCAGCAAAAGTACACGTATGATGGATTCTGACGTAATCAGGATGCCATGCTGGGATACAAATATTTTGCAGTGTTTCTCAACAGAGTCTTCAAAATCTATCACCTCAAAATTCATTTTGCAGTACTACACATTCCTGCAGTACTGCTGAGCTTAAGTTAAAACCTGAATCCATCAGATTTCACCATTTTGTTTCATATGGAGGTTTCCTGAATCCACTAAAACAGGGAATGAATTTTGATAGATTCAGGTACCGTACATGTATTTTGTATAATGTAAATTCTCATGTGTGACTGAGTGCTTTTCTCCATAACTTCCAACAGACCTTTTGCATTGCAGGTTACATGTACCACAGATCAGAGGGAGCCCTTTGTGGAATTAATTAGTATTATCGACTGCACAGCAGGTTTGCTCATGCAAGTCCCATAGATGCGTTGACGCCCTTCCAATATGCCATATAAAGTAATCAAGGTCTATTCCAGAATTGTCTTAATAATACCGTACATGTAAACCTCACATTAAATCCAGGGGTGACATATTCCTATTGCTCCTGCACGACAGTACAAGCCGGTAACAGTATGTTAGACAGAAACTCATCATCACCAGCACAATAACTCATTGTTACCAACACAATAACTCATCATTATCAATATCTCTTTATTAGAAATACAAAAACTCGCCATTTCCAAAGCTATGATATTGAACACAATTGATGTCCATTATATCAAGTAAACAAACAACACTACTGTATTACTGGGAAACCAAAAGGAACAGAATTTGTGTCAGAGAATGGATTCTAATCACACTGCGGCATTATGGGGTGCCTTCAATAAGCCACACTGTGCGCATATTACAACCTTGTTGGTGTGTCTGTCTGTCAGGCTGTCAGGCTTGTTTGTTTAGGACAATTGTTTGTTTGTTTGTCCGTTTGTTAGCAGGATAACAGAAAAAACAACTCAAGGAATTTTAATGAATCTTGGTTTGTAGATACATGTAGGAAATGGGTCAAGGATAATTTTATTAAATTTTCAGATTGATCTAGATCCAAATTAGCAATCTGAATCACCTTGTCCTTAAATGATTTTGTTTCACATTGAGAGATGGGATATTTTTGCGGTTGGAGCGGAGGCCTGCGCTACCTCTACCGAGTGCCCTTTTTTCTAGTTCCTTATGTGTACAAACCTATAGCATCTTAGCGCAAGCACAAGGCATCATCGGCAATGCGTTCAAATGTCTCTCCAAGTGGTCTTCCCAAACTCTCCCTTTCTTACCATTGAGGGGGTTACTTGTGTACCGAGCCAATACAGTTTTTCCCACAAAATCTATTTTAGACAACCACTTTATGTATAACAGTGATCACTACTCACGTGTTGCAGTACGGTAGTTTGTTGTAACCTTTGTACGTCTTCATTGTCAGTTTTAAGTTGCAGGTTTCACATGTGAAGCAGCCTTTGTGCCATATCTAGAATTGAACACAGAAAGTAGGCCTTATTCGTGTGTATAATGTATTGTCCCAAAAGAAAATGTTTCAAGTATGTCCCAGATTCATGTCTTTTAAACATTTTTGCACTGATTGATTGACTTTCATTGAGATGATATTTATATGAAGAAAAAAGCAGCGTCAGATTGCAACATTCTTGCCAGACATTTTTACAGACTCCACCATTTTTCATCGAATTTTTGGGAAAGGGCAGGTGCTGTTCACATTTGCTCACAAAGATTTATGTAAATAATCCATGTGTAACTGTAAAATGTGATAAGTGAGCATCCTATTGAACAGGAAAATAGTAACAAAAATTATACAGGAATTGACACGCGTCTCATCCGGCCCAATCGAATGTCATTGAAAAAAGCCAAGCATGGCATGCCATTGGTAACAACGCCATGTTTATTTATTCATTAATTATTTATACGTGGTACTTGTAGACTATTTAGTGGGATTCACTGTTCTCCCATATCATGGGGCCCAGTGCTGATTAGACAAACAATGTGAAGAAATAACAGTTTTAGAGGTGGGAAAAAAATCCCAGAACTCTTGAGAAAAACCCACGGAATCAAGCAGGGACTGAAAACACAATCCACGAATTGGCCCAGGCGGGGTTTGAACCCAGGTCATATAGCGGTGAAAGGCGAGGAAAGAACCGCTACGCCAACCTGACTCCACTTTATGGGTCTAGCTAGCGACCCCCATCATGCCCATGGATGAATGATGCACCCAAACTGCATGAAACTGTTTAAAATTACCAAAATTGGTGTTATTACTCATTGAGAGGATTATAATTTAGGTTGATAAAGTCATTTTTGAATGATAAATAACACCCTTGAGTTGAATCTAATTTGATCAAAACTTTAACTAGAGCATGTAGAGTCGAGAGGGGGCCCGTAAACTACACAATGTCAATGACAATCGCCAAATAATTGACACTCCCATTCCCAACATTTTGTACACGACTTTCCATTCCCATCCGATCTGTTGCATGTTGTAATGTTCTTCGAATTCTACACTGTCGTTTTACCTTGTCTAGACATGAAAGCTTTTCCACCGGATATACCGTCTTCTTGCATCTTGCACAGGGTGCATTCATGTTGCTGGTCAGCCCTTTGGCTAGCTCCTAAATCCAAAGAAAGTTGGAAAAAACGGGGCAAATTCCAAGTCAATAAAAAACTAAATCACTACCGATGGCGCAGAAACTGCAGCGTACAGTGGCCAGGAATTGCCAAATGCATTATGAAGTTGAACTTACAGACGTGATTATTGTTCGTGCCTTGCCTTTTAAAAAAGTATATAAATATTAAAAATACAAATTGTTGTCAATTAATAAGTTTTAAAATAAATAGCTAGTAAATAATGGGTTCTAGTGTTGATTGTACTGTTGCTAATCGTATTTTTTTTTGTATCACAGTAGCCTTTCGGGGCCACCATACAAGCGCCCTCTTGCAATTATCAAGTTTTTCAAACTTTGGCTTTATTTTGGATTTTGTCTTCATGTCTCTTTCCACTCTCTCATTTAACCATTGTATCTCTAAAACCAGATTAAAATAATAAAAGGTTTCGTCCGAGATTATAACATTGACTATTCTTAAAACAGAACAGCAACCAATGTTTTGCTGGAGTTCGTATAGTTGGGAAGTTAATTTGTGTGTAGCCAAACTGCAGACGAAAACCAGGTTTTACAAGTTCATGTTACTGGTACTCATGCTGTTTTCCCCTTGACTAAAATCTGTATGGGAACCAGCCGAAATCGTTCTGTGCAGGTGACCCCACCCTCAACTCATTTCACTTCCTGATTGGTTTAGGAACAGAAAAAATAAGGGGCGTGTAATGTGTTTGAATGACACGCCCATCTTTGCCTTGTAGAAAAAGGTTGCCCAACTTAATTAGGCCTTAACCCAAATTCTGAACACTTACCTTTATACGGCACATGTATAAGGGCGGGACGGGCGCCCCATCTTTCTGCCCCCTTCCATGATCATTAACTTTTATTAGGCCTACATGCACTTTATCCTATTAGCCCCACCCACTTTCACATTAATTAGGGCCGCACTCCTTTGTTAGCTCAATTCCTTTTAATCTAGGACACCCTCGGTCCTTTTGATCATCTTACAACATATCCCTCTTTCCTTCCTCCATGAGTAATCATGTAGTATAATTCTACCTCCGTGGAATTAATCCCGTTTGTTGGTCCTCCAACTCCACCCTTTAATCTAACCTTTATGTTTCTCCTCCCAACCCGGTTTAATTTATGTGTAAGTGTCATAATAGTTTCTTGAACCAAGGATGAAGAATTAGTGAAAACCAGACCTGAGATGTTGTTTTCCCCTCGTATTTTCCGCAACTATTTGTTGTGAGCAGTTGTCTTGCGATATTTCTAACATAAGTTTACTGAGAGCTGTATACTAAGTATTGTCCTGAGGGATTCTTTCGGAAACCCCAACTATTTTGGCTGGAACTTGAACCCACGACTTCATGCTGAATTACCATGACCACCGAGCTAGCTTGGGTCAATAAATTAGGAGTAGTATACGGTGGCGCTGTTTCTATTTACGGTGAGTTGAAGAGGTGAAACGCTAAACTGATGTCCATTAGTTTTGGCGAATTGCCTTTTCTTGTAAATCCCCCCTTTTAATTAGGCACTCATTCTTATGCGCACTGCGCCGTACGCGTATTAGTTACTGCATGGAGGAAGGAAAAAAGGTTTCCCTTCCTCATGGTTGGTCAAGATACCTGCTCATTGGGCCTACGAAACAAATACCATCTCATCAATCAGTAAAATAATGCTGCCGTTTTTGCGCAAAGCAGCAAGTAAAATCTAGGCGTGACGTATTCATGTTTGTACTTAAAACAACCATTATCTCCGCCCTCACAGGTACCCACTTTACCGCCCTGGCCTGGGACCGCTTTACGGTACCCACAGAACTTATGCGGATACCGTTTATAGTCTTTGAAAGCCACATAATTCGAGTATGGCGCCCTCTGTAAGGTCAGTGAGGACAGGTTTAACTTTTGAACGGTTATTATTATTATTATTATGATTATTATTTTCTGGTAATGAAACCAAGGATCCTTCAAAAGCGCTCAAGGCACTGTAGCTCGTAAGCCAGAAGAAACCCGTAGACAGAGGCTGTGTCAGCCAGGAACACCGGGGCAAACCCCTTCTCTTTAGCGAAGAGTGTTCTGGGTTCTTTTACGTGCATTATACAATTTTATAATGTTATAATGGGAAAGATATATACACACATTATAAATTATACAACACACGGGACCTACAACTTTACGTCCCATCCGAAGGACGAAGCAATAGTGGTTTAATTGCCCCCCCCCCCCCCCCCCCCCCCCCCCCCCCCCCCCCTCTCCAACGCGGAGATCTCGGGGAGCAGAAAAACTAGTTTTGAGACGGGGAATCGCGGATGAAAAATGATACCAAAAGCATTGACATTTAAGGGCCCGTCTATTTACCACATGCTACTGGACAGTGATGACAGATCTCAGAATCCCGACCGCCCATTCAGTAGTTTTTCTGGTGGCTGGAGACTGGGTTCTGAAAATAAGCCGTTCCAGTGTTTTTTTAACCACTTTGTAGAAAGGGAAAAACTAAGGAAAAATATTGGTTGTGAGGCACGTCTATTCTACTTCCCAGTTGCTTTGCTCTCCTTAATTTGTCCCGTTATAAATCCCAAAATATAAAGCGTTCTCATTGATATTCTCGTTTACAGAATTATGGGGGCAGTTCTCTAATTTACCCTATAGATTTAATGTTTTCGGCTACCCCAAACCTATTCTCAAGTTCTCTAGAGCCCAAAGATCATTTTGCGACCGATTCCTACAGATCAAAAATTGAGTATAACTCGAAAAATATATTAAGTTCGTGGGAACCCTGTGGAAAACCTATTCATTTAATAAAACATGCCAGTGTGGACTCTGGAGACCTTTTCACTCCCAGCCTCTATGCGCACATACAATGTATACGCCTCCAATTGTTCCTCTTTTGTTTGTACTTTTCGGAAGGCCCCCCGTACTAGGTTTTGTACACGAATCGGAATCGGGGAACTTTTCGAAATAGGACCCAATTATTGTCCTCTAGTAATGACACTACGTACGGTATTTAAATCAAAAACAACCTCATGCACACAAATTTGTATTCCACACAAACTACAATACACAGACACCACCAATTTGTTTCCATATAAATGCATATAAATTACTAATAAAAAACGCCATGTATATAAACTAACACATCAAAAGTACAAAGATTAAAATGTTACTGAACAACCACACAGCTGTTCCCAGAAATGTACTCAGAAAATAAACACTGATGAAAATTAACCTGCATGGTATATAATATATTACAAAATATATCAACTAAAAAGAAACTGTGCCAGTTCTTAAATATTCATCCGCCACGCGCGATGTCGCCATTGGACATAATTTATAACCTTTATTACACAATACACATGTAACTGCCCTTACGTTTAATTGACTTATTTTAAATTCATCGATTGAATGAATTGCAGTAAAAAAGACTTGTCGTTTTTACAATAATAAATAATTGTTTTCCTATACTTTTTTCGGAATAATGTAGTTATGGTGTATGCATCAGACAGTAACAGCGTAATGTGGCCATAGACTTTTTTGCACTCAATATCTAATCTGGCACCCAGGTCTATTTACGTATTGGGCATACAAATGTGGTCGGAGAAACAGACTGTTTCAATTTTGTACAGGATTTTGGGATTTTGTGGCGATGGAAATATGAACCGTCCGTGAAAATGTCGATGTTTATGTTATTCCTCCATGGTTCCTTCATGGTTTAATGGAATCTTCACGTCCACATGAGACAAAGATAACTGAAGTGAACAGAAGGCAACGTTGAAGCAAATCCACTCAAAAGTTGTGATGTACTATGAGGAATGGAGATAAAGGTGAATATTTCGACAATGTACCGTTGTGCATGCTGAGTGACACTGACACGTTCCTAGTCCGAGTGAATAATTACAGGTCAACTCGTACGCGATAAACTCGCACGCGGGACAACTCGTACGATATGCGAACCAACTCGTACACGGGCAAACTCGTACACAGGCAAACAGATCAAGAGATCTGCTCCATACGTCCAGCGCGTTGGTGGCTAGTATTATTGACTGACAATAATAATAATAATAATAATTTTATTTATTTTGCGCAGACACCATATTAATTAAATGAATGCGCAGTTAAGACCTACAAAATTTTAAATCTTACAAATATACATGTAAATAATCTTATTCACATAATTAAATGAAAATGAAAAATATTATAAATTATTTAAAAAAGTTATGTCAAACGATGTACAAAATTTTAACCAAGAATAAGATGTAAAATTAACATCAATAGGAAAATCTTACACGAATGCCTTTGTAAAAAGAAAAAGTCTTGAGAAGTTAAAAACCGAAATAGACTGAACAGACTTTGAATCTCATACAACGTGCACATTGTTACATTTAATGGAATTAAAATTGTTGACAAAAATGGCTAAAGGAAAGGTTAATGCCAAAAAGGTTAATGCAAAATATTGTACAGTCAGATTCGCATTGGATGCCTCAGTTAATTGATCATACGAGTCGGACCACATACGAGACCGCGTACGGGTTGGCTCACATACGAGTTGGTTGGTGTACAAGTTGTCCTGCATACGAGTAGACCAATTTGCGTACGAGTTGTCTGGGTTTACTGTACATGTACACGTACATCGTACACGCTGCCCAGATTTCGGACACATTATTTTGGTCGGCCGATTTTATTTTATTTTTCCTTCCCAGGCTAGTTTTATCTCTAGATCTAATAACTGATAATTTTACTCAATTTATTTCTGTTATTCAGGTGAGAAGTACATGTATGATGTAGCCTTCCTTCACGGATACATTTAAAATGGCTTATGTGAGTTCATTGCTGTTTTCTGCTCTGATATTTGGTAAGTTAGTTTGTTTTCTATTGATAAAAATATACATTAACCCTAACTCCCTACACAACAAAGGAAGTTGGAGGATTTTGAAGGAATTCTATTGTTTAATAACAATGGTGAGGGAGTTAGGGTTAAGAAGAATGTCAAGTGCGAGTTCAACTATAGTCCTGCAGCGTAATTTATCTGCTTGTCTTTATACATGTATACTCAATGTGTACTTGGGTTTGTAGTCCCTACCTTATTCCGTGGGTTTTTCCCCCAGTATATTCTTCTGGGGTTTTCCTCCCACCTCTAAAACTGTACCTTCTTCTCACTTGGTCCGGCTAATTCACAACGTTCACAGGGATTCAGTATCATCAATCAACAATTTCAACAGTCGGTGTCTCCCCTGCTTTAATGAGAATGATAACTACTTTATTTATAACATCAGCTCAACTTAACTATGTTCTGGATCTTAATACCTTAGGTCGTTAGATCGTTTTGTTAGCTGAAAGATGGTTTTAGACCGGTACATATAAAACTCAGTTTCACTAGGGTTTGTCTTCAACTTACGCAAGTAAAACTGCCCAATAACCCTTGTGATAGCACGCTTCATATGCAAATCCATACTTACATATACATATAGGTCAAAGATGTAAAGTATCTAAGGTCGCATGCAAATAAGCAGATATTATGCAAAATACATGAAATGTAAACAAGGAACAAAGGTTAAAATGGCAAAGGGCAAAATTGGCATACATACTGTACAAGAAAATCTTGGAAACTACAGACAAGATTTGACAGTTTTCAATCTTTTCTTTGCAGGGCTGCTCCTGTCCCAAGCATCAGGCTACACCTGTGCATACAAGGACGAGAAAGTCAGCGATGCTGTTAGGAGGGAGGAAGACCAGGTTGCGGGCATTGTGCTGCCAGACAACCGGAGCATCTTGTGCGAGGGGCGGGTGGATTCCTGTTTTTCCTTGTGGTACAGCAGGCCAGGCAATGATGAGATCATTGTGTCCAAGCAAGGTGAGTCTCCTGTCTGGCAGTCCAATATGCTTGGGTGATTTCAAGTGAGAATTGATTAGAATCGATTCCAAACTCAATTTTTTGACAATATTTACTTTATGGTTCAAACTAAAACGGCGTCGGGCAGTTGTTCTTCTTGTTGTTCCTATTTTTTCGCGATCGCCGGTGAATTAAAAAAATAATAATAATCTTGTCGAACAATTACAGGATATCTAGCGCAATCATTTTGCTGGATGCTTAGAATAATTTTACTTTCAAATAAGTAGGATATTTCTTAATAATTTGGTAGCAAAAAAAATTGATATCTGCAAGTGGTGTATCATATCTTTAACCCTAACCCTCCCAAATCCTTCTAAATCCTCTTGTACAAAATGAAGGATTTAGAAGGATTGAGGTTATTAGGACATTGCAGTGGAGGAGGATCCAGAAGGATTGAGGGCAGATGGGGTTTTGCTATGGGAGGGATTGAGAAGGATTGAGAAGGATTGAGGTTATCGGGCTGTTTTTGACACAAGAGGAAAGAGAAGGATTGAGGTTGTATGCAGCTTGCCCAAAATAGGATCCAGAAGGATCTAGGTTATGTGGGAGGGGGCTTGCATTTGTGTACATTGTAATGGCATGGGGAATGCATGCTTCTGACTTGGTTATTTTTAGGGCTTGCATTTTTGTGCATGGCAAATGTGTGTACTGGAAGGTAAGTGTATACTGCAAGGTCAGTGGGTCAGTGCTGAAAGGGTCCCTGGACAATGTATGTTTATGTATCATCAATAGGAAACACATGTGCATACAATGGAATTTCTGTGGCCCTTGTCCTGGTATGAAAAGGTCATTGTACTGGGCACTTCCATTTGTTTGAGGGTAATTTGTTGGATAAGTAATCAGTTTACACAGACCCCCCAAAACATCCCCCAGCTGAGCAGGCAGGAGGATCTAGAAGGATTCAGCGCAATAGCCATACTAGCAGAATTGAGAAGGATTTAGAAGGATCCAGGTTCCTTGAGCTTTTAACTCTTTACTACAGAAGGATATAGGAGGATTGAGGTTATGTCTTAGCCAAACGAGCCGGGAGGGTTAGGGTTAAACCCACCTCTTTCCAATTTTTAATTTTTTTATAGGGTTAATTTAGGTTTATTTATCAAATGTTAGCAGCATCCAACCAGCCATTTTCGTGCTACCCCACCCCACCCCACCCCACCACACCCCACCCCACCACACCCCACCCCACCACACCCCACCCCACCCCACCACACCACACCCCACCCCACCCCACCCCACCTCACCTCACCTCACCCCACCTCACCCCACCTCACCCCACCTCACCCCACCTCACCCCACCTCACCCCACCTCACCCCACCTCACCCCACCTCACCCCACCTCACCCCACCTCACCCCACCTCACCCCACCTCACCCCACCTCACCCCACCTCACCCCACCTCACCCCACCTCACCCCACCTCACCCCAAATGTGTATTTAGCCAATGTTTTCTTTACTACATGAAGACTAAATTCCCAGGCCCGCAGTACATACATACATAAACTGGTACATATTTTATGTATTGTATCCATGTTGCTCGTGGCGTGTTTATCAGTCATTCGTTTTGATTAACGGAAAAAGTATTAGTTTTGTGTATTCATATGCCCATATTTTTTTTGGCCCCAAAAAGTATTGATTTTACCCCACATGCACTTGTAAAGGTAGACCTGAATTGTGGCCAAAAAAGCCCTGTAATTAACCCAAGGATTTCAGATGAAATCCCATCCTACCGCCTAAAGTAAAATGTTCATTTAAGTCTCTATAGTTTTGAAGACGGGAGAATAGTCTAGCCCTCTAAGGCATGGTCAATAGTAGCAGTTGGAGTTCAACCGTACCGTATAGATCATATAGGGCTCGTTTTCCTCGCACAGATCTGGATTGTGATCCGTGATCTTGGCCGCTGGTTCGCTTCATCAATTAGGTGGGATTTTATTGTAAAACAACGGCCGGATCACTGATCAAAATCCAGTTTTGTGTGAAACACTTGGATCCTATTAAACATCCATGTGTGACCACATCATACTACATACATGTACATGTACGATGCATCATGGGGGTGAAAAGCCACATTTCACACTTGAAATGTTCACCCCTGTGCCACCACCAAGATTATTCATACCCGGGGCGATTTCCATCTGGCTCAGGACCAGGGTTGAAAATTTTGTCCCCGGAGCAAGACACTTTCCACGGGGCAAGCATCATATCAGAAGGTTGGGGAAAAAAAAGACTCTTAAGTTTGATGTAATTACGACAATTGGCAGAATTCATCTGAATATACGATACAATGTGCACTTTTTGTGTGGTCTTTCGACCGAGGCAAATCCAACTATACCTCGACTACGAATATAATTTCATCTTTACGTACACAAATGCATGCGCAGTGATATTGCCTTAGAACGCCGGAACTAGGAAATTCATGCTTAAGCTTCCACTGTGAGGAAACTGTATTGCTTTGTACTATACAATGCAACAAAATAAAACATTAACCCTAACCCTAACTGAAAACTTAGGTAAGAAACGATTTGGCCAATCCCCGGGGCAAACACGCCCGGGGGCGAGATAAACGCAGTTTGCACGAAACAAGCCTGAAACAGTACGGGGTTGAACTCGAGGGTGAAAAATAACAAGGTTACCCTAGGGTGGCCATGGGGCGAGTGCGCCCTGGGGATGGATGTTCTAGTGAGAAAAGGCCTATAGGCAGTTCCATTTCACTGTCGATACAAAATTGAAGATTTTGTTTTCTCTGTTGGAGCACATGTAAATGCTTGTTTTCATTTGATTGGGTTTAATCGGTTTGAACATTGACGGTCTTGATTTATGTAATTCTGGTACCTGAGAAGAAACTGCAACACTTTTGTCGGCATTAAGAATCCATTTGTATTGTCTGGCATTTAAACCATACAGTATATCACATGTACAGGAAGGTATAATTTGTCTTATATTTCAACCTTAAGTTGGATTCAGTCTTGAACCACAGTTAATTGTCAGTACCCATCCTAATAGATTCTAACAAAACATGCACTTAGATTAGGATGGGCTGTTGAGCTTTGAGACCCTTCACTGTCCCGAGTGTAGCAGAAGTCAGAGCTGATGTACATGAGCATTCCGGTAGTGTGGCCGATACAGACATTCCTGACTCATCAATACTCCTTCATTATAATCATTATAATAACTGACTGTGTTCCTGTGACCGATTGGGGCTTTGTTGTTTGACCGTTGGGGGATATGTACAAATGTATGTATATTGGATTGCTCATCATATGACTAGTACCCAGAACCCACACGATACATTACATACACGTACATGTACTTTAGTAACGGTACTATATTTTCTGAAGAAAATATATTGTCACAGCATGCACAAGTACATGTATGCATGGATAATGTTCACAGAATGCTGTGTACATGTACATGTATGTACAGTGTGTGCGGTACAATGTACTGTACATGTGTACCATACATACTGTCATTCTGTGCACATAGGATCATGTGCTACACAATATGCTCTCATCATGCATGTACCAGTCAGTATCCTACATTTGTAGCTCTATGGTTTTATCATATTTAACCCATACCCCCTAATGGTTCCCCAGGACTTGCCTACTAAATCCAACAGAGTCCAACTGTGACTCGTGACTTTACTGCTCAATCTAACACAGTCCAACCATGGAGGTCCAACTCACAAAGTTGTTGGGTACCTGAACATATATTAAATGACTTGCCTGCTAAATCCAACAGGATCCAACTTTGTCTTATTTTTGTGTTTGCTGTTGGCTCCAACAGAATCCAGCTTGGCGTTATTTACTCAGTAACTCAATAGTTTGCGATTCTGATTGTGTTCCGGAGTATATCAATTGACTTGCCTGGTAAATTCAACACGTTCCAACAAAAAATGACAACTGGGTGGATCCTCTTGGAATCAGCAGGATAAATGGGTTGAAAAAATGTGTACTTCATGTTAATTAATTAATCACACATGTTTATGAACTACACCCCCCCCCCCCCCCCCCCCCCCCCCAGAAGCACTGATGTATGTACAAAACATGTAATTTACATGGATGCATTAACATGTACATGGTACAGCCTGCCCTAAAGGTTGCATATACATGTATTGTACATGTATTGTACATGTATTGTACATGTACATGTACAAGTACATGTACATGTACTGGTATGTACATTTTGTATGTAATCAATTTACAGCATGCCATCAAATCAATATACAGCATGTCTTGAACATGGAGCTATAAATCTCCATGTCTTGAACAAAGGTTTTTAAATCTTTGTCATTAAAAAACCCTTGCCATTGTACCAGTGCAGTAAACACTGTGTATAATGCACGCTGTGTACATATCAATATTCCCCCTCTGGCATTTGGCCCAGTGGTTAAACCAGGTTTCAGCATCTGCTGCACACAGTTCATGTATGTTAATCCATCTTAATCTAGTTTGAGCCCCATCAAAGGGTTCGGGCAACCCTGGATTGACATGTTTTGTAGAGGTAAAAATATACTGGTAATAAAAAGTTCACGGGACCACAAACATTAAACATTGTAAAAGCAGACCTGGGCCCAATTTCATAAAATATGTAAGCACTCAAACATCCTTAGCACAAAAAAGTATTGCTTAGTAAAAACAGCTTACCAGCCAATACCCCATAGTGTGCTTTTTGTTGCCTTGGCTGAATGGTGACATACTTGTAAATGGCAAAGTACTTGTTTAGTGTGTTGAGCCGCAGTCGCATTGGACTTATTTTGGTAAAACCTACGGAGACTGTTGTCAACTTTAACCAAATTAAATCCAATGCGGACAGAGGGTAACTTTGTCAAATTGTCCATTTTATTGCCCAAGCTTCTAGCGGAGGATTTAACACCGTGAACTTTGACAATCACGTACGGTAACTTTTGACAATATTAAGTCCAATGCGAACGCGGCTTAAGACAGTAAACAAACAAAACCACATTATTTACAGTGAAATCTCCAGATAAGTCAAATTGCAAGGAACGAAAAACATTTGTTGAGAGTTTCGAGTTATATGCAAAGTTCAAATTTGTCAAAGATCACATACAAATTATTGTACATGTACAATAACTGTACATGAAGAATGGCTTTGAACACGTTGGTGTTTCACTGTAACTCGCTATCCAAAACCAGTTATTTGGCTCACTCTCCTTCTGTTAATATTGATTTTAATGATGTATTTTTTCAATCACAAATCATCATTTCGCTTAGGTTATATATTTTTCTTACCTAGTAAAAGGTAACTTTGTGTTAAGTTCTGGCTAATGACCATCTATAAGAGAGTGATTACACCCCATATTGACAGCGTTATTAGCAATTTGAGATAAAGGTTATTTTTTTGGGGGGCGGTTGTTTTCGAATGGAATTGCGATATCCCGACGGAATCAAAATCTATTCCTAAACTGCTCGGTTTGCCCAAGCCTAGTGCCAATTTCATTGAATGTTGTACATTGTGTCTGATCTCCAAACCTAGGTTGCTGGTCGTTTAAATCTGACGAGCACAACTGCAACCAGGAGGAGTGCAACTCGTCAGCTCCACCCATCGACTCCATGCAGCAAGCCCACAACGTCACCAGTCAGTTCTGCTGCTGTAAAGGGGACTACTGTAATGCCAATGTGAGCAGTAGCTACGTGCCTCATCCACCGACGGAACCCCTCCCATTTGGACCCAAAGGTAGGCTTGAGATACAGAATGTCGCGGATGGACTCTGTCATGTCTGTGCACGGGCAGTGCATGTACATGTAGATGGGTATCTTTATAAACTACTTTTGAATTGTGAGACTTTCTCTGGCAAAATGAGACAGAACTGGGCTGAAGATGAAATGAGGGTTTCAAGCAATAAACAGTTCAAGTCTTGATTATGACATTGACAAATGACATTGGCCAGGCCCAGGTGGGGATTGTTTTTTCACAAACCTCCCTCTGAGACAGGTTCACGCTAGCATATGTGGGTAACCTACTCTGATATTTCCGCCCTTACCCGCTGCGAGCCGGTCGCTGACACTTCGCGTGTGTACAAACACTGTACACGTCCTCCTAGTTTTGCACATGTGATAAGGAAAAAAGCAAATTGGTTTTCCTTAAAAACGCATTTATTTAACTACTTTTTTTTTTTTTTTTTAATATCAGACATAGTGACATCACCACCCGAGATTGACGAGAGTTGGACGACTATCATCATTGTCATGGTTTGTATTCTCTGCCTCTGCGTTTCCGTCCCTGTCCTCTTCCTCGTCTTTCGTATGTACCGCCTGCGCAGCCTGAAATCCATGATGGACCCCTTGGGCATGCTGGAAGCCGTCCCGCCGGAACCCAGCGTGGACCTGGACCAGCTCAAGGTCATGAACCTTGTCGGGCAAGGGCGGTACTGCAATGTCTACCGCGGGGCGCTGGAGGACGGCGAGGTGGCCGTTAAGATCTTCGCCGGCGCCTCGCGGCAGTGCTACCTCAACGAGGTGGAGATGTACAACCTGGCCCACATCGAGCACCCCAACGTACTGAAGTTCCTGGGCAGCTCTGAGCGAATGGGCCAGGATAACTGGCCTGAGTATCTGCTGGTGGCGGAGTACATGGCGCACGGTTCTCTGATGAACTACCTGAGGGAACACACCTACGATTGGCTGGGGATGTGTCGGCTTGGTCAGACAGCTGCTGCCGGCTTGGCTCATCTGCATCAAGCGGTGGATAAAGGAGGTGAGATTTCAGACGTGTAGGAATGAAAGAGTACAACAACATGCATAGATCTACATGTTTCGATTTCAAAATGTTATGTTAATATTGTGTATTATACTACCTTTATAGGTTTTTTAAAATACAAAGTCTTAAGATGCTATTTTGCCTTCTTGCACTGGCGCAGTGATATGATACAAATACAAAAAATTAATTTTGTTTTCTCTAAAAATATGCAGGTTCTTCAAGGCCGGCTATCGTCCATCGGGACATCAACAGCCGAAACGTTCTGGTCAAGTCAAACCTGACCTGCGTCATCGGGGACTTTGGCTTTGCCATGAAAGTCTTTGGATCGTCTGTGGTCCGAGAGGGAGATGAGGACAACAGCACCATTACTGATGTAAGTAGTTGTTTGACCATAGGTTGCGTTTGAATACACTGACGTTATAAGTGCAGGGCCTATTCAAAATGTGCCTGTTCGGAACCTTAATGGACCTGCAAATGTGGCCCTGTAGAGTGCAGCGCCTGATAAAAATGTGCGGCAGTGCGTTGCGTTCTATATCGCATTGTTTTTTGCGGGTATGCAATGTACATAGGCTTCCGGTAGGGCTGGGGTTTTTGTGGCAGCTTTTTTGAGGTCTGCTTATCTGAACAACTTCAGACTTGGCACTGCACATTATCAGGCCCTGAGCAATATACCCGCCGATTTTCAACTTTTAGAGATAATCAAAATACAGACGGACACAGAGATTCCTGAAATAGACCGTGTTACGATAAGTCTCGAGCACAAAGTTCACAATTAAACTTTTGTTTTGTTTTCTATAATACTTTGTTTTTACAAAGATCTGAACCATACAAAAGCCAATAATATAAATGATAAATTCTAACAAAATTTTTGAAGAAACGCAGAGAAACAAAAAGTTTGCCCTGAGCGCACAAGTTGCAAGGTGCAGATATATTATCTTGCCATAGATGACTTTGATGACTTTATTGTGATACAAACTCATGATAAACAACCGATCGGACTTTAGAGGCAAAAACATATGAGAATCATAGAAATAGAAAGGGACGCTCTAAAGGAAACATTATGGAGTTTTAGATTGCTTCATGAACAAAGGAGAACAATTGAAGGGAAGTAGGGTCAGACATTTGTTACCCTGTGAATTGGCTCATGTACTGGTAAGGTTGTGTGCCCCATCAGCTTGAAACAGTCCCATGTGGTTACAAAGTCAGGGTCTGTATTATTCTGAACGAAGCAAGCTCGTACACATGAATGTTTTTTATTGAGAGAAAAAAAGAAGTTTTCCCATAAGACACTACATGCTGACTGTCTCGGATGTCTGGCAATGTCTCATGTGTATGTACATGTACAGTACATGTAGATGTACAGTACATGTACATGTACAGGTACATGTACTGTACTTTAGCAAATCAGTAACAATAAAATGCCATTATATTATCTGTGCTTCTATATTGTTTTGTCTAATTGTTAATAATTTCATGAGCCTACCGGTATAAAGTAGGTAATATTAAGGTATGAGACATTTATAAGCAGGCTATCTAAATATAACAGAACAAAATATATATAATTTTACATGTAAAATGACACCAAAAATGGTGTTCAATTTACACATGAAACCGATTTCACTAAACATGACGCAATGGTGCAAGCCCCCTTGCAGCACAATTTATTGCGTTAGCTGCGCCACTTCTGCGCCACTTCAAACCTTGTGTGAAATTATGTACATGTACCCAACTTCTCAGAATGACCTAGATATGGTGTGATCATATGGTGATGTACCAGTATCTTCTAAAATTTATTGCACAATAAAAATGTGAACAAAAAACACTCAGTTTTTTTCAAGCATAAGATCGCAACGCAAACACAAACACCACTTTTCTTTTCTGCCCATTCCAAAGCTGTAAGAGAATAACATAATTTTTTTGAGAGATCCTTTCACATGGTGTTACCGCAAATCTTTCTAAATCTGTCTTTTTTGGTTGAATCTCAATCTGCTGACATTGCATGTAGGTTGGCACGGTGCGCTACATGGCACCAGAGGTCTTAGACGGAGCCGTCAATCTACGTGACTGTGAGTCGGCTCTCAAGCAGGTGGACATCTATGCTCTGGGTCTGGTCCTGTGGGAGATAGGCACAAGATGCAGCGAGTTATATCCAGGTACTCATGCTAACCTTCCCCCACCCCACCCCCACCCCCACCCCGACCCCACCCCACCCCCACCCCGACCCCACCCCACCCCACCCCAACTAGATAAACAATGACAAAGGAATGCTTTTGTCAAAGGTCATTTGAATAGCTAGTGACTTGACTTGAGACTGAAGGACTTGTGATGGACTTGCAAGGACTCAAAGACAACTCTGGTCCCCCAAAACCAAATAGTAACTTCCGTCGTCCCTCTTCGTAACAGATTAACATAACCCCCTTTATTACAAAAAAAATCATATTACAAAACTTATAATATGGCACCCCCCAAAAAATAAAAACCCACCCAAACAAAAAAAAACACCCAAACAAACACCAGAACTTCTCTTTGTATACATTTTTTTCGACGGAAATCCAAAAGAATTTGACTTGACAAGTCGCTTTCCAAACTGAGTCTGTGTTTGTAAAGTCTGTCTAGTAAATACAGGAAATTCATGGGAGTCCAATTATCCAACTTCAACCACAGGGCATCAGTTGTTGTTGGTGTCCGGTAGAGGTCGTGTTGATGACCTTTTCTGGACGGAAACTATTATTAGGAATTGACACATTATAGGGCAGTTAATTTTCGAATAATTTTGGATTTGATTATTTGTAAAATGCACTGACCGAATATTCAAATATCCGTGCACACACCAACTGCATTTGCAAACGTGCCAGTTGAAACTTTAATACAGCGATAGATATTACGGGCCTGTAATTACTTTTTTGAATGAGACATCAAAAGTCTAAATCTTAATTTTTGTTGACAGTGTTATGAGTAATTTCTCAAGAGAGGTCAAATTGACCATTTTGACCTATAGAAATTACCCTGCGGAAACATATTCAGCCCTTGTGTTCATGTCTCCACAGGGTACGGTATATCAGATCATGTACACACAGCCGTACATACCGTGTGTACTTGTGGGGAAGACCTTTGTTACCCTTTTGTTCTCCATTGATCCTATACAAATCTCAAACTCCATTACCCTGTGGGGAAAATAGATTTCTAAAGATTTTCGCTGTAGGGAAGATAGACCCTATTATTCTATTGTTTGCTACTGTTGGCTACGTGTACAAGTACACGTAGTCATCAATTCATTATTTTCAGTACATGTATGTCATACACCTGTACATTGACCCTTTAACAGCCAGTTCAGAATTTCAGAAATATAATTTGTTTGCTGTGACAATGTGTAAAAGTACATGTATGTCAATAATCTTAGATTCACACCTGATTATACATAACCCCCAAGGATGGTGTTGTTATCCTCCGCCCCCCCCCCCCCCCCCCCCCCCCCCAAGGTTGGCTGATTGACAATTTCCCATAAGAGGGAAGTATAATAAAACCACACAGCCAGCAAGGAATTAAGTAAAGCATGGTTACAGACTTGTGAAGTGCATTTGATCAGAACAGGATATCTTGAGTCAAACGATTGATGTACAAACAAATGCACTTATGAAGGTCTCACCCTAAAAAAAGTGCGAAGACATTTTGCAAAGAAACTACATGTAGCTGCAATACATTGCAATGTGCAATGGGAAATTTCTTTTTGCACTCTATCAATTTCCGGGGAATTCATTTCTGTTTCCCAAAATGTGAAAACATTTTTACATCTTTTTACACAGGCAGGAAAATTTCCTTGCGAAATGGGAAAAAAGAATGTGAATGAGAAATGATTTTTTTTTAACATTTCCCATTCCTATTCAGATTGTTAACTTTTAATTGTAACTGTACATGTGTATACATGCATACTTGTACGTGTTAACGTTTGGGTTCAAGTTGTGGCAATCATGGATAGAATAAATCCTGATGCTTCTTCAGCAGTTGTGTACAAAGTCGAGAACATTCCCCTTGGATCGTTTTGCAGTTTCCCCCGTAAAATAACAGTATTTAATGTTCAAATTCCTGTTAATTTTTTTTAATCTGGTGTTATGTAAGTTTTAGAATGGACAGTGCCCCCCATTGTCATCTGGTGTCCAGCCCCCTTCCCACCCCTTCCTTGAATAATTTTTTTTGTCTGTAGTAAAAGCACACCTGTACATATCGCACTTTAAAGCCTACCCATACACAATTGGTTTAGGTGCACATGTATAATGCATTCTGATAGCACAGTTGGATTGAAGGTTGTGGGATAAAAACCTTGACGTTCCTTTTCTTAAATCCGATATTTTTTCTATTTGCAGCTTTGGAGAATATTTTTTTAAGAGAAAATTCAGAAAAAGTCCGAGGTTCACCCTTTCTTTTCTTTTTCTAATTTGTGGCTCTGGAGGGTTTAAAAAAAATTGAAGTAAAGTCTAAAATCTCATAGCGTACACCCCATTCGGATGTCGTTTGGGAACAAAATATGCCCCCCCTCCCCCAAGCAAAATATTAAGACAGATATCAAGTGATGACAGAGAATATCTTATCACAAGAGGAAGCAACCATTTAACGTAAGATAATAATTACATCTTCTTCAAACAGAAACCGCATAAATGGAAGAAAGATATTAGACCAGCAGGTGTAGTCATATATTGCTTGCACAATTTGCGTGTGTTTACGCCAAGTTTGGGGCAGTGTGAGTCACTCAATGACTAACGTCCGGATATGATGCTAAGCTGTGTCAGAGGACCAAATGCCCCCAAATGATATACATGTACATAAATCAAACGAATACCTGCACGTGGTGGTATCGTAGTATACATACATTGTACCGGTACATGACTCTACGAACTAGAAAATCCAAGTATTTAAAGATAGTATACACCATTTGCAAACATCAAAAAGTAAAAATACTGAATTATTATAAAAATATCCTACTTGACTGTACATGTAAGTGAATAACAGTCTCAAGCATCCTGTGAAATCACAGCATATGATGTGCTGTGGTTTTCAAGAAAAGTAAAAATGTTGTATTGATCGTTGGAAAAATCTGACTAATTTCGTACACTGTCTTCAATTTATTACAATTAGTTATTCCATATTTTTAGTGCAATACTGCTAGCTAACTAGTCTGGTTTTCTGACCTGATAACTCCCCGGATATCTTGCTCCCTTTTGTCTAAAGGAAGTCAAGGATCCAGACTACAAAACATCATTACATTTCTTGGTTTTTCCAGCATCTATGAACACAAAACCTTAAAAATAAGTCAGCGTCGCAATATTTACTATAAATCTGAAAAATACGGCAAAAACCAATGGATATAAAGTGCTTGGGCCAAAATAAAACGCTTGCTTCTGATTACATTCCTTTGAAAAAATAGGGTTGATCACTTGATCAGTCACAAAAATCTGGGTTTTTTTGCCAAAATATGTTTGTGCTGATTGGATAGAGTCCAGCCAGCATACATGTAATTTCCTATGTGTATTTTTGGTCACAAAAGTTTTTTAAACTGGCCCTGAAAATATACCTTTCATAAAAACTTGTGCATAATCAGTGTGTGTGTCTGCACTGTGTAGCGGGCAATGAACCACCTCAATGCCTTGTTGATTGTATCGGTTGAAGAAAAAAAAAAGGTAGTTTCCATTTGGAAATGGCAATTATATGTAGGCAAGTTGTATTTTGCAATGACATTCAGCATGTGTTTTACATTTCGAGACGCGATTTGTTCCATATCTGCAGAGCCTGAGACAAACACATGGAGAAAAAGTGGTCCATGATTAATAAGCCGAGTCAGTTTTAAGTGCGAAAAAACAAAAACTTGATCATAAAAGTATACAGTTTATTTTGTCTTCTTCTTTCGTATGATGATTGATGAGCAGCCTAATGTGTATAGATTAATGATCAGTGTTTGAAAAAACCTAAGTTTAGTGAGTTTCTTTTTCTGGTTTGTTTCTTGCAGGTGGCGATGTTCCTCCTTACAAACTGCCCTTTGCCGACCTCTGCCTACACCCGACGTTTGAGGACATGCAGGTCCACGTGTCCAGAGGCAGAAAACGACCCGCCTTTCCTGACGCGTGGAAAGAGAATAACCAGGTATGACCAATCAATCAATCAATCAATCTGAATTGGCATCAGTGTCATCAGGATTTTATTTGTCACCAACACACCAACACAAAGCGTTGAATACTGAACATCATCAACTCGACGCAAATTCCATCTTATTAAACATTTGGTTGCGGTACTACCCACTGCTTTTCAGATTCGAACCAGTCAGCTGACCCTGGCTCGGTGGTCGGGTGGTAGGTCATCTGCACTAGAAAGCAGGAGGTCGTGGGTTGGGTCCCACTCGAGTGACACCGAGTACATGTACATGTATACAGTGTTAAAAAATTTAAAAAAGAAATTGGTGAAAGTTTAAAATCACTTTACAATTTACATCACTGATGAAACCACTAAACAACTTATTATTTAACTTATTGAAATTGCCAAAAGTTTTTGTCCATTAGTAGTTTTGGGTTGTTCTTATTAAATTGCAATTTACATGCAACACTGTTTTGTGTACTTGAAACTGTAACTTGGGGTGTCATGCTACACTAAATGGTTTTTATTTACTGAAATTGTTTAACTACCCCCAGTTTGATTTTGGTAAGAGCCACAGAACAGGTTCAAGAAGCTAATGTGATGAGTTTTGTGTTGTGGTTTGTCCACTTTAGGCACTACGTTCACTGAAAGAGACCATAGAAGATTGCTGGGATCACGACTCTGAGGCACGCTTGACTGCTCTGTGTGTTGAGGAACGCGTCATTGAACTGATGGTGTTATGGGATAAACACCATACCGTCAGCCCTACTATCAACCCAACCTCTGAGGGAATGACGTCAGCCACACTGACCCACACACGAAGTCATCCAGACCATGGTCCAGGAACTACCACCACCACCACCGCCACAGTGGATATGACTGCAGTGACCTCCCATCACGGTCAGTTGCAGCCCAACCCTCATGCTGACCAAGCCATGACAGGGGAGGGGCCAGAGGGCAGGTTTGGGATGCGCTGTGCTCCAACAGGCCCCGTCATTGAGAAGAATGAGCGGCAGAGGCTTCTGTCGCCAGACACCATCAGCACCAGCCTCTCTGCACAGTCCGATCTCAATCTGATCGATCTGTCCACCATAGCACCCAACGTTGACCCTAAAAACCTGCACTACTCTGACGAGAACATTGAGAGGTTTACCTCCGACCTCAAGTACGGGCGCCCGTACAGCACCACTACTGAGAGCTCTGAAGGGTACGGATATAGCGATCCGAACACCTCCCCAAGCCAACCTCTTGTCATGCATGAGATGAGACCAAGTCTTGCCGGAGACCAGATGACTGACAATCTTGGAGTCTGGAGCAAACGACACAATCACCACCGACCGACCAGCCTGCCGGTCTGGGGCCAGATGACCATTAATGAAGCCAGAGCATGCACCCATCCCCACCACCCTTTGGCTGACATGGGAGGCGAGACTCGACCGAGCAAGCCTGACGTCAACAAACAACGGCAACAAGCCAGGGCTGCCGAACAAGTTCACATCACCAGCCCTAAACAGAATGTCCTTCCTAAAGAAATGGACGCATCCGTATCTGGCAACTCCTCTAGTAACGGATCCTGCAGCAGCGGATCCTGCAGCAGCCTCCATTCTACCTTATCCGAGGGGTCAGCAAACAGCTGCGAGTCAGATCCCAGCCACCGACCCAACACGCTCTCGCTGCCAACAAACAGCCATGGCTCCAAGAAAACGCTGGTGGCAGTTTACATCCCGGATTCAGGCCCGACCACTAAAGTCCAGACCGGCATTGCCAAAATGGACAGTGTTAATACCCAGTGTCACCCAGTCAAAGTGGCAACTAATGGTACCCACTGTAAGAACAAAGCTTGGGAACCCAAAGTGACCTCCAGAGCCAGGGTGCAACCCTCTGAGACGATCCCATCCAACATCAGGCCATTGTCCTGGTCAGTTGGAGACAAATCAAATGAAGAGTTGGACTCTGGTAGTCTCCTGAATGGGAACTCCAAATCTAAAGACTGTGGCATGAGTGTAGACTCTAAGAAGACCAAGCGGAAAGTCACGCCCTACAGAATAGGAGGCTCCAAGAAACTCTCTGTTTACAACGGGAAGAGTCAGGGCAGTGTGTCGTCTGAAGAATCTCTCCAGAGTCTCTCCAGCTCTCCAGAATCTGGCCAGGCCAGCGACTCATCAGAGAGTAGTGCTAACAACAATTCCGGAGACCAGTGTAACGGTACTGCGTTGTTAACACAGAACGGCCACGCCGTGCAGCCTGGTAAACACATCTCAAACAGCCATGCTGTTCCTACTTCGGATAATACCTTCCAGCTGGGTGGGGACAACCTGCAGTGGGGCATGCCAGGGAAGACGGGAATGGAGAACGGATCCAGAGCTAACTACCAGGTCTCCTGCGTTTGAGTCAAATCTCTGGAGTGATGTCAGCATTTAAACCGTGGCGATCTCCGAGGTCCGAAAGATCCCTTTATGTAAGTGGCTGTGAATTTCTTTTTGGAAATGTAAACTTGACAAGCATTTGCACAACGCAAGCCAGTATCGTCTAGGTTTAATATTCCCTGGTTAAGATGTTTCCTCACTCCCAGAAAAAAAACCTAGAGCTACATTGTATGATAGTCGTGTCCTAGAGGAGCCATGTTGATTTTAACAGTTAAAAGGATGGTCCCTATTCCTTTGGGTGTGGCGTTCCAAGAAAATAAATTATAAAATTGCAACAAGCATTAACAAGATGTGTGAACTTTCGAATGAAATATTGAACAAAATCGTCCCACGCTTAGTTATTAATCGTTGAAATTCAGCTTTTGAATTCTGAGAGGGAGATGCTCCTAATTTAACTGGAGATTCACAACACACTGCCATCACAACCAGGTCCTAAATTCTGTCATCAACACGAACCAAATTTACACGCGTACCACATTCAAACTCTGTGTGTGAGAGTTTGTATAGTGTTTTGTTTTCAAGCAATCATTGTCTCTAATTGCCAACAAAACTAAACTTATTCATTCAAGGACCATCGTATTCTTTGAAAAGAAAGAGAGAAAAAAAGAGTGAAAACTTGACTTGAAAAATGACGGGAATGCTAACTTAAAAAGTTTATCCAAAGGCTGAGTCGTTCATGCATTAATTACCACAATATGTTTTTACTCAGAATTTAAAACACAGGTGACTTTTAAAAATATAAATAATAATAGTCAAATTATCCCCCCTACAGAAAAAGCACTGTGGGAACACTAAATGAAGGCTTTAAAATGTACTTCAAATAAGAATCAGTCGTGGCTCTATAGTTTGTATAAGATCATCCTCCTTCATTTCACTGGCATAGAAATCTTTGCATTTCCTCCCCGAGGGAACACTTTTAGATTCATGAACGATTGGATGTGCAGTTTATGTTTAGATACCTTTCTTAAAGGAAGGATGGTGGTAACCGTGACAACGAGACTGCAAATGTATATATTTACTTTAATGTTAGCATTCTGTATATTATTATCTCCATATGACATGTGATATTTACAGAAAGGTTTTGAATTTCACCTTTTGTGCATAATTTTGTTGTCAAATTGAGACTACATTGTAATAATCTTTTCTGATTTATACATAATTACATGTACACGTGTACATGTATGTATAATGCTGCATTATTTTGTTTCAAATAATTATCTGTTTAAGCTGGGATTTAGTGTTACATTGTAACTGATACATGTACATGAATGCACCTCTGTAAGGTGTTTGAAAACTTTCCAAAATATATACAATGTACATTTTACTTTAAAATTTACATTTGACAGTAGTATGCTATTGATTTTGTATATTAACTTACTGGATAGTAATTGTTGTAAATACGTGTTGTAGTGCCAATAGTATTACCATGTACATTATAAGCGATGTCATTGAATTATGTAAATTCTTAGGGTCATTATGTGAAGTGTGTATTCACAAGAATAAAGTTATTCATTTACATGTATCTGAGGAGGGACAAGAAAATTTAAATTGACAACGATTAAGGAAAGGTTGATTTAATGTTTTGAAACGTCTGGGTGGGATAGTAAACAAGAAGAAGCATGCACTGCCCAGAGTGCATACAATTATATTCAACTGATTCGAGAAGGCTATTCAGTTTTATGCATCTGGTCTACACAAAAGTCCAGGTTTAGCCCATTCATTTGCATTACAGGGACAATCCTATACAAGAGCACTGCCCGACTCACGAGTGACAGTAAACAAGTTCAGTCGGTGAGCCAGAAGGCCTTTTTCTCATTGCCATGTCATCTGCCTGTGTAGCTTTCTACACACGTAAACGTACAGTATACTGGGGTAAAATCAAACCTGCGTATGGGTCGGTGAGAAATGACATTCACAATCCCCCAAGTGAGTCCACTCGAACTCGAACAGTCCACTCGAACATTAGCCATGAGCCAACACAACCAGGAGTTCCTTCTGACGTCATAACTTTGACCGGATACAAATATTGTGACCGAAAGTTGTTTGTCACACACGTTAAGCCTAACATTACAAGCAACTTGGGTAGCAGACAACACAATCAACAGACGATTCTCTTTTCAGTATTTGCTTTGCTTTAATAGGATACTTTTTAAATACAACTTGACAACTGAAAAACAACGAATCTTTTTCCGAAACGTTTTGCACATGCTAGGTAAAATCGGAATACGGTTAAGACGAGCTCATTTTCGACCCTATTGAGTGGACATGTTTTATCTACTCATTCAAACGAGCATGAATGCAGTAGGAATGGTTGCTTAAAATCTTGGTTGTTCGACCCGAGTCTAACATGGACATTTTAGACAGTATACATTTTGAACATTATACAATTTGAACTTTAGTTTAGGAGTGAAACGACAGATTTGTGCAATGGTTGTATAATTTGTATCATAGCCATTTACAGTGTACATTATATCAACCCATTTGTGTGTATTCATAGGAAATGTACAGCGATTGGTTTATTCATGTAGCCATGGTCTAATTGAATTGATGTAAAAAAGAATCAATACTTGGAAAAAATAATTGTCACCTTGCAATCAAACAAGATCTGGTACCTAGACTGTATCTCTGCTTTTGAAGTGAAGCGAGTATACATGGAGAAGCACTGACCAATATGTTGGAGTGCTTCAAAATCTTTACTTGAAATGAATGGTACATTATATTTTTATGTACCGGTAAATTAAAAGTGGCTTGGTTGTACCTTCCCGGCCAAATCCTACAAAATCCTCCAGATTTCCTGGTGGGTTTTGCGGACCTAAGAGGGTTTGTGTTAAACTAAATACTGCACCATCGTACACAACTAAAGTATGCACACCAATATCTGTTAATATTTAATAGTTGCGGTACACTGCACGATTGTTAAACCAACAATTATGTAACTGCTTATTGTAAACAAAAATACACTTGTCACTGTCAGTTGAGTACCCTCCCTTTTTAATTGGTCAGCTACATGTAACTGCATAAATTTATAAAGCATTATTGTTAACGGTATTCCATTATTCAATGTGTATTTGTAAGACTAGCTTTTTTCCTAATAACCTGTGTATGTCGCAGTTTCTGTAAGGCTGACAATTCCCTATACATATTCCTTCTTTTTTCTGCATTTATGCATGTGCCGTAATAGGCCGTTTTTAGATGAGGAATGTTTGACCACGTTTTTAAACACTGCTCAGCTGCTCAAAAACAGTAGAGTAAACTCGACATTGATAATTTACATGTAGGAAAGGGTTAAATGTACATGGGCGCATATAGTGAGCCCGAAGGCGTGAAAACTGTTTTGTTGGAACGAAAAATATGAGATAGGCCCCCCTTTTCATGTTTTTTAATACGGGAAAAGGGGCAAATTGATTACTTTTCACGTTTTTTGTCCCAGCATTGTTTTTACGTCTAACCCGAGAGACACTATAATCATGCGTGAATAGCTATCACTGTGAGACCTCACAGTGATAGCTATTCACGCATGATTATAGTGTCTCTCGGGTTAGACACAATACATGTACATCTGCGATTCTTCACGCAGAAGTCATCTGAAGCATTTTCAACATAGACGAACATTTTCAAGATTCATACCACATACAGTGGAATGCCGCTACAACGAATATCACGGGATCCACAGATTTTGTTTGGTATATCGGTCGTTCGGTATAGCGATTTCCAGCAACCGATCCATCAGGTGCCCTTTTTAACATACAGCCACCGGTGGTTTGATGTTCGGGAATTATAAACAATCTAATAGCGTTTGATATACCCAGTGGATTTCTAAGAATTTTTTTTAAATATTTTTAACAACAATATTTGTTATTTTATTTATTTATTTATTAAAAACTAACCTGTTTGGGGGTGGGGTGTTTGCAGGTCATGTGAACTATTTTCTAGAAGTCAAATATTCATATTCAAACTCTGTGTAAAAGACTAAAATACAGACGGTTTATAAGAGTATAATTTGCCAGACCTATTTGATTTTTTTACGACGCTTTATGCAATAAATAATAATTTTTGGTACCTTTTAAACTTTTTTATAAACTCTGTAAAATTGTCTTAAACATTTAAATTTAATCATTTTTTGTTTTAATGTCCGGTGTGTAGGATTTTTGTTCTTCTTTTAAAAGTTCAGCATTTTGAAACCATTGATTTAAATTGAAATATCTCTTTGCGTTTATTATAGATATTCCCCAACAGAAAAATAATCAAAATTTTCATGCGTTAAAATTTTGTTTAACCAGTTCGCGCCGGGATTATTTTAACGTCGCCGAGCCGACGGGCGGGATTATTTTTAACGAAACTCGATCCGAAGCGTGTTCAGGCTGATAGTGCCGGGAAGCACACCCACGCATTTCCGGCCTTGCGCGCTGCTGACATACATTTCCGAACTTGAACTTGGCGTGTTTATGCGTCATCCGTTTTGAATTTGGGGGAATGTTTGCGTTTATATACGTCATCCGGCGCGAACTGGTTAAGCCCTGAAACAAAACAAAAAACATTTTTTTTTACTATAAAAAAGTAAAATGTATTCAAGGTGCATTGTAAGACGAAGATCTTATACGTGTGGTTTGTTTTTTTATCGCGCAGTCGACAACTTGTTAAAGAAAAAGCAGTGACGCGTCTTTAAGATTGGATAGTATTTTTCAAGTCTATTATAAAATGCTAGTTATTGACTTTGCATTGCCACATATAAATTTTGATCCACATAATTTCGCAACAAACCTTGCTTGGTATTTTTTTTATTGGGAGTTTTGTCAGATTGCCAAAAATAAGACTTATCTCTGTCAACATCATTGTAGATTTTTTTTTTTCATGTTTCAGGTCCCACACCTTGTTTCCTTTAAATTTTCGCTGTAAATCTATTTAAACGAAATGCCCTGATAATTATGTGAACTTGTATAGATGTACATGTACAATAATGTAGCTTAGAGTGAACTTAATCCCGTATGTTGTCAAGTTCAGAAGCGTACAGAATGTGGTATTTGCGAGTAGTCAATAAAATATTAGCCTTTCTCCACAATAGTTTTACCTTTCTTTTTGTCATTATTTAGAATGGTTTTCCACTTAAAAGGTAATAGATGAACTAGCGTTATCATCTATAATTGTCTGGCTATAGTCGAACACCTTGATTACCAAAGTGAATAACTGTGACAAACTTTATTATTTAATATATATTTAATATTAAGGTATTTTGGGACAAATTGGTACTGTGGCGAACTTTTGATGTGATATGCAAAATTATCATAAGTCATGGTTGTCTATAGAGTTGTCTGCCATCTTTTTTTTTTTTTTTTTTTTTTTTTGGGGGGGGGGGGGGGGAGGACAAATTGACACTGGCTGTCAGGGTTTGCAATTTGGAAGTTTATTAAAATCATTGATGTCTAGCGTTTCACACACAAAACTGTTTATAAAACGTACGAATTAACCAGCAGCAATTCAAACTTAAATACAAACAAAAAGGTTATAGACTAAGCCGCAGATAACATGGTTACACATTCAGCTTAAACAAAATATAAAACATTCAAAAGCAGTATTCTTAAAGTAATAATTTTCAAATCGTTGATTGAAGAAAAGTGTTCTTAGAAAGTCCGCAAGATCGTCTATGTACATCCATATGAGTTGGGCTGCTGAGCTAAGTTTATTTAGTGTTCGTAGTACACAAAAATGAAATAATGATAAACGACGATGATACAACAATATGCTGTCATGCTTCGAATAACACCGGTAAGGAGGACCTTTTGCACTATACAGATGTTTGCTAAATCCTCCCAATATACAATTGACTCATAACTTTAAAAATAAAATACAAACAAAAACGTTGATAATAGTATCCAATCATCAAATGACCACTAATTTAAGGCCGTTTGCTTCCTAGCGGACCTTGAGACATCGGTCGGACCTTGGCCTTTCTTCCTCCCACCGTAGAGGGCGGTGTACTAGTCAAGGGGTCCTGTTTTGTTGGTACTTTGACAGATTCTGTGGTAACTGGAATTTGGGGTGTTCTCTTAGCACCGTCGTCTCCTGACGAAACCTTGAGAAAAAGAGAGTCACAGGAGAGATGCGTGTAAATTTACAAAACCAAAATACGGCAAACGTGAAGGCATAGTGAGCCTGGTTGTTATTTGTAAATACATGTACTCACTATTTTATTGGCATTTTGGTCGCCAAGGCCCTTGTGTATATCAAATGTGGATGGACCAGCAATGGTTGGTTTCGTAGATTTCTGAAAATTGAAATGTAAAAGTAATGAATCAATAATCACACGAATATTAATAATCCTGGAAAATCTTTGTGGCACAGTTAACAAAAAAATATTGATATTATTCTACCATGATGGTTCGTATCACAGCTCAAACTGTTGTGCTCCATTTTAATTAGTATGATCAGAGTGAAAGGATCCATCTTTAATTTTCTTTGTACCGGGAGCGAGTTGATGATTTGTCCGGGCAAATTTTGGACGACAAAAGCCACCACTGAACACTGTGCGCTGAGCTTGTTGGTCACATATTGTTCCTAGAAGTGGAAGAGTTTTATATAATGAGTCTACCGGCCACAGTATAATCAGCGGCCTCAACCAGTTTGCGCCGGGATTATTTTGACATTGACCGGGCCCAGGAATAGGATTGTTTTTCACGAACCTCGATCCGAGATGGGTTCAGGCTAACAATTGTGGGTAGCACACCCTGATATTTCCAGGCTTGCTGCGAGCTGGTCGCTGACAGATGTTTCCGGCCTTGCTCGTGATGTAATTATTCGTCATCCGTTTAGAATTCCGGAATTTTTTACTTCGTGTATACGCAGCATCAGACGCGAACTGGTAAAAGAGATGGAATTTCTCAGGTTTTGTTTCTACCTAGGGGCAGATAAAGAACATTTATTAATTGTTGAACTCACCATTCCTATCTCGTCTTCCACACTGGCATCGCATCCCATTTCAAACTCCAGCTCGGAAATATTGGCTATAGGTGCCATGCGACCATTCTACAAAAAAACCAAAAAAACCCAAAACATTAATGTCTCCTGTACATGCCTAGGTAAACCAAGGATCCCTCAAAAGCGCCTCGGCACTGTAGCTCGTAAGCCTGAAGAAACCTGTAGAGAGAAGACAATGAGAAGAATGTACAACTTTAGAGGTGGGAAGAAAACACCCAGAATAAATATCCTGGGAAAAACCCACGGAGTCAGGCAAGGACTGAAAACCCAATCCACATATTGGCCCAGGCGGGGTTTGAACCTGGGTCACAGTGGTGGAAGGCGAGGAAAGATCCGCTACGCCAACCTGACTTGAGTGTTGAACACAAAAATGTGTACCTTCATTTTGTATTTTCCTTTTCGTGACGTGCTAGACGAGCTACCAGTTGACCAGCTGTCCATGTCTCCTTCGTCCCCAGGACACCACACTCCAGTTTCCACGTCAGCACCGGCGAGGAACGCGTCAGAGATCTTCCTAGGTGCCGCGACGCCTGGAATAGCGTCTAGGCTCTGTAAGGTGAAGCTCCTGTGTCTAGATTTCCAGTTCTTGCACACGATGGTCATTGAGATGGTTAAGATGACCAAGAGAAACACTGATGCAAGTAGGACGATTACAACAATTAATAACATTTGGTTGATTGGAGGTCTCTTCGTTGGACGTGCAACTGAAAATATAAATGAAAACCAAATGAAATAATCATAAACCCTTTTGGAACAAAATATCAAGATCTAATTTCAATTATGTCAGAAATGCTCTGTGAGCCGATGATAAGCTTTTGACCTACCGTCAGGTTTAATTAAATGTTCTTAAGAAAATACAATGTAAATGAAGTTCACACCATTAATGGCAGCAGCGACTTAAATATAATATCCAGACAATTTTAAACGTCTCTGGAATGAGCAGGAGTGATGTTGCCCCAAACGGCAACACTGTTGAGCGCTGTCGACTCGTGGTCATGAGCATTGAATCCATGTTCTGCATGGAGTTCCAATCTAGCCTGGGGAGCATGTGCCTTAGGGAAAGCCCCAATGATTGCTTCTCCCCACCCAGGAGTAAACTGATCGGTACAAGGGAGGGAAGAGATGGGTTTTTGTGAGTTTTTTTGCTGATTTGTGCCAAATTGGCAGCGTAGATCTGTATACTCTTCAGGGAGCTCAGTGACATAGTATTTGGAATGTTTTAATGGCCCAGTGAGCAGGGGTAATAATAATGTAGCACCTTGAGCACAATACTGGTGGTTACGTTTGCTTTATAAATATACATTATTATTGTTATCATTGACTGATGTACACATAATGCTTACCAATACGTTATTGTATTGTTCAGCAAAAACAAAAACAGTTTCTTGATATCAACCTTTGTCCCTTTTTTTCTAGCCCCACCCTCCGGCCTCTGATTGGTCAATCACTATCATACCTGATTCGCAGTATCTTCCTGGAATGACGCCTTGGTCTAGGTCCCTATATCCCTCACTGCAGACACAAGTGAAACTTGTCGGCTGATCGAGACAGGTAGCATGCTCGGAGCAATCATGGAGGTCCTGTACACACTCGTCAAGAGCTTCGGACAAATATAATATGGCAAAACATTAGCGATGAGACAAAGTAACAATGAATCCTAACTTGAATTAGTCTTATAGTTGCTTAACCAGTTCGCGCAGAATGACGTATATAAAGTTTTCCCCAGATTCAAAACGGATGACGCATAAACACGCCACTAGCAAGGCCGGAAATGTCTGTCAGCAGCGAGCAAGGCCGGAAATGCGTGGGTGTGCTTCCCGGTACTGGCGGCCTGAACCCACCTCGGAACAAGTTTAGTTAAAAATAAACTGGTTAAATAAATCAATTCTGGACAGTAGTTGTGGTTACAAGATTTATCAAGTATCTCAATAACATATTCAAATAGTTCAACGCTTCCGCGGTACTATCAAACGTGTTCAAAACCACGAATAAATCCCCTTAAAACCAAAACAATATACATGTACCTCCACTTTGAAATTGCTCATAAATGCGGCCAAACGATATTTGGGCAGAAAGCAAGCTTCACTTACGAGTCACACGAATAGAATCCATTGCCACAACCAATCGGCCATATCTCAGTAATGTTCCATTTTTCACGGCTCTAGATAGTATAACTTGCAGGTTAGACTGGTTTAGCGATGACGCCCTGTCCGTTATGATTTGGAACTCGGCGACAATACTACCAGACCGGAATCGAATAACTTCACAACCTCGGTACGATGCCTCTGTTCTGGAGTCTCGCTGAAATACTAAATCAATCTGCAGAACAGAAAAAAAGAACAGAAAAAAAGAAGAAGAGAGTTCGACTGAGAAGATTGGCGTGACATGAGATCCCGACGTTGTGCTTTGTATGGTTTGTCTAACGGCAAAACAGCAAGTGCGGATACTTCAAATGTTCAATGATCAATACAATATATGTGCAACTACAATGTGTCAAAGCAATACAAAACTGTTCATCATGGGCTTTTTGGCTCTTATACTAGTAAGGGTTAAAAAGGGGCAATTATAAAGTGTTACCATATTCTGAACAAGTGCAGAGAGCTCCAGAAAAGTTGCACTGGTTGGATCTTCTAAATCCGGGGTGTAAGAGGCAGACATTGCGTTGTTTTCGCTAATAAATGCATCTATTTTCATTCTTCCGTAGAATGAGATACCCTCTGCAAAAAGAATGTTTCAATTAAAATCAAAACACAACTTTCTGATATAAAGTGAAACGTCAAACTGAATATCACCAGCTTTGGTAGGATTTATAAGTTAAAAGATGTTTGTTTACGTTTGGCATATATTTTTACTTTCAATTTTAGAAATACACTATGTAAATGTCAGTGTGTTTTTTCGTGAAAGATTAAAGACATTTAATTTGGTACAAAATTAACAAGTATACAATTTATGCTACTTAAAAAACAGATAGTTTTGCTCATGTTTCTTTTTACAAAAGTAGATCATGTAGACTTTGGAATATAATTAATTTACCTATGCAGGTATCTGCCTTGTCTCTGAAGTACCCTTGTCTGCAATCACATCGACGCGAGTTCTTTGTATCCACACAGATCTCTGTGATTTGGTCACAATCGTCAAGGTGTAGCCGACATTCATTGACTACATACACACAAAACCCAGATATTTCAAACAAACTAAACGCAACAGGTCACTTGCAATAATATCTTGTCCTTCAGGAAACTGTAAAAGACATTTAAGGTGATCTCAAAATCTTATGTATTCTGGCAAATATAAAACATTTACCTGTTTTGTCAGTCCTAATGTCCTCTGTACTGGTCAATGAAGTTGCAGTTCCCTCGGCAAGTAAAGTGTTCGGCGTTAAGCTGGCGCTGGTGGAAGGTTCAACTGTTGATCTTGATGTATCTTCAACAGACTTGATGGTCGTTTCTTGAGCTGTATCAGAGACACTTGACAACGGTACCGTAGAAGGTTCGAAGGAGGAAGTTGATCCAGTTGAAGAAGTTGACTCCAAGAAGGCCGTACTCGGATCGTGTTTGGGTGAAGTTGATGCTGCAGGCACGACAGTTGTCAAAGTAGCAGTCAGTTTAGCCGTAGTAGACTTTGTCGATTCGGTAAAAGGAGATGTTGAGGCCAATAGTAAGGAGGTTGACAATGTTGATTCATGGAAGGGAGTTCCGGATTCTGGGAAAGGAGTAGTCCATTTGGGTGTGGGAGAAGTCATCAATCCAGGAAAGGGAGTAATAGATTCAGGCATTTCACTTGATTCGGCAAAAGATGTTGTGGATTCCACTGAAGGAGAAGAAGTTGTTTCAAACAAGGTAATCTTGGATTCCACCCAAGAAGATTTAGTCATTTCGGGCGAAGAAGAAGTTGCTGGTTCAGTCAAGGAAGTTGTTGATACACCTGAGGAGGATGTAGATCCTAACGAAGAAAATATCGTCGATTTCGGAGTTGTAGATGTTTGTGACAGCGTTGGTGAAGTTGTGGCAGATTTAGATGAAGCTGTTTTAAGCATGTGAGAAGACGTTGTTTCTAGGCGTGAAGAAGATGTTGCTTCTAGCTTGGGGGAAGACATCTCTGGTATGTGAGAAGTTGTTGTTTCCAGGTTTGGAGAAGTTGTAGCTTTTAGTATGGAAGAAGTTGTTTTTAGTATGGGAGAGGAGGTTGTCTCCGGTATGGAAGTGGGTGTAATTTTCCGTATGGTAGAGGTTGTTTCAGGCAGGGGAGAAGTTCTTGTTTCTAGAAGGGAAGAAGTGGTTGTCTCCAGGATGGGAGAAGTTGTAGTTTTTAGCGTGGAAGAAGTTGTAGTTTTTAGCCTGGGAGAAGTTTTGGTTTCAAACATGGGAGAGGTTGTGATTTTTAGTAGGGGAGAGGTTGCTATTTTTAGTATGGGGGAGGTTGTTTCAGGCAAGGGAAAAGTTTTTGTTTCTAGAAGGGAAGAAGTGGTTGTCTTCAGGATGGGAGAAGTTGTAGTTGTTAGCGTTGGAGAAGTTGTAGTTTTGAGCATGGGAGAAGTTTTTGTTTCCAGCATGGGAAAGGTTGTGATTTTTAGTATGGGAGAGGTTGCTATTTTAAGTATGGGGGAGGTTGTTTCAGGCACGGGAGAAGTTTTTGTTTCTAGAAGGGGAGAAGTGGTTGTCTCCAGGATATGAGAAGTTGTAGTTTTTAGCGTGGGAGAAGTTGTAGTTTGTAGCATGGGAGAGTACGTTTTGGTTTCCAGCATGGGAGAGGTTTTTAGTATGGGAGAGGTTGTTTCAGGCATGGGAAAGGTTTTTGTTTCTAGAAGGGGAGAAGCGGTTGTTTCCAGGATGGGAAAAGTTGTAGTTTTCAGGTTTGATGCAGTTGATGTTTTAAGTATGGTAGAAGTTTCCGGAATGGTAGAAGCTGTGGTTGCCAATATGGAAGATTTGATTGTTTCCATCATTGTAGTTTTTAGCGTGGGAGAAGTTGTGATTTTTAGTATGGGAGAGGTTGTTTCACGCATAGGAGAAGTTCCTGTTTCTAGCATGGGAGAAGTTGTAGTTTTTAGCGTGGGAGAAGTTGTAGTTTTTAGCACGGACAAAGTTGTAGATTTTAGCGTGGGAGAAGTTGTAGTTTTTATCGTGGGAGAAGTTGTAGTTTTTATCGTGGGAGAAGTTGTGATTTTAAGTATGGGAGAGGTTGTTTCACGCATAGGAGAAGTTCTTGTTTCTAGCGTGGGAGAAGTTGTAGTTTTTAGCGTGGGAGAAGTTGTAGTTTTTAGCGTGGGAGAAGTTGTAGATTTTAGCGTGGGAGAAGTTGTTTTACGCATAGGAGAAGTTCTTGTTTCTAGCATGGAAGAAGTTGTAGTTTTTAGCATGGGAGAAGTTGTAGTTTTTAGCGTGGGGGAATTTGTAGTTTTTAGCGTGGGAGAAGTTGTGATTTTCAGTATGGGAGAAGTTGTTTCACGCATAGTAGAAGTTCTTGTTTCTGGCATTGAAGAAGTTGTAGTTTTCAGAATGGGAACATTTTTGGTTTCCAACATGGGGGATGTTGTGATTTTTAGTATTGGAGAGGCAATTGTTTCACGCACGGGAAAGGAATAAGTGGCACTCTTCAGTTTGGGAGAAGTGGTTGTTTCCAGGATGGGAGAAGATGTAGTTTTTAGAATGGGAGAAGTTTTGGTTTCCAGTATGGAAGAAGTTTTGGTTTCCAGTATGGGAGAAGTTTCATTTTTTAGAATGGGAAATGTTGTAGATTTTAGCGTTGGAAAAGTTGTAGTTTTTAGTGCGGGAGAAGTTGTGATTTTAAGTATGGGAGAGGTTGTTTCACGCATAGGAGAAGTTCTTGTTTCTAGCGTGGGAGAAGTTCTTGTTTCTAGCGTGGGAGAAGCTGTAGTTTTTAGCACGGAAAAAGTTGTAGATTTTAGCGTGGGAGAAGTTGTGATTTTTAGTATGGGAGAGGTTGTTTCACGCATAGGAGAAGTTCTTGTTTCTAGAAAGGAAGAAGTGGCAGACCTCAGTTTGGGAGAAGTGGTTGTTTCCAGGATGGGAGAAGTTTTGGTTTCCAGTATGGGAGAAGTTTTGGTTTCCAGCATGGGAGAAGTTTTGGTTTCCAGCATGGGAGATGTTGTGATTTTCAGTATTTGAGAGGTTGTTTCACGCATGGGAGAAGTTCTTGTTTCAAAGATGGGAATTGTTTTTGTTTCCAGAGTGGGAAAAAATGTTGTTAACAGGTTTAGAGATGTTGTGGTTTTAAGTATGGGAGAAGTTGTTTCTCGGACGGAAGAAGTGGTTGTTTTCAGGATGGGAGAAGTTGTAGTTTTTAGCATGGGATAAGTTTTGGTTTCCAGCATGGGAGAGGTTCTTGTTTCTAGGATGGGAGAAGTTTTTGTTTCAAAATTGGGAGAAGTTGTTGTTTCCAGGTTTTGAGAAGTTGTTGTTTTTAGGTTTGAAGCAGTTGTGGTTTTAAGTATGGGAGAAGTTGTTTCCAGGATGGGAGAAACTGTTGTTGCCAACATGGAAGATGTTATTGTTGCCATCATGGGATACGTGTACTTTTTTGTTTCCGGCATGACAGAGGTTGTAGTTTCCACCATGTGCAAAGTTGATGTTGTTTGCACTATGGGAGAGGTTGTTGTTTCCAGCATGGAAGAAGCCGTTGTTTTCAGCATGGTAGTAGTTTCCGGAGTGAACGAAGGTATGGTTTGCAGAAGGCGAGAAGTTGTTTTCACTATGGGAGAAGCAGAAGATACAGAGGCAGAAGATATTTTTTTCGCCTCTTCGGTGGTAAATATTGGTGTGTGTTTGGCTGCTTTTGTGGATGCCGTCACCATGGATGTTGTTTTAGCAAGAGCGGGGTTGACAGAAACCGATAAAGGCAACGTAGGGATTCCGGATGATGCAAACGAACCTCGAGAGGGTGCCGAGTCAGGATTGGGTTGGTCAGAAGTTAAAGTCTTAATCACTGCATTCCACCTAGACGTCATTAGTGACACTTCAACCGAAGTTCTGGCAGGAACACTCGATGTGGCCGATTCAATGAGAACAGATTGTGTTGTCGACTTGTTCGTTTCGGGTAATTTAGTTGTAGGAGCGATCTCCGTGTTTTCCATCTCGTTAGTTTGCAGGGGTTGGTTGTCTTTCGCAGTTGCACGGGAACTTGAAGACATCACATGCCCTGGTGGTGTCTGATTGTCCCCTGGTCTACCTGGAGTAGACTTCGTCGATTTCGTTGCTATCGCTGTACGATCACGAGTGGGACTTGTTAGCAATTCCGACACTGATGTATCCCCACTCATTTCTGCTTCTGTCACATTACCTCTCAGCTCGCTGGCTGGGGTTTGTGTCGGACGCGTACCCCGACCAGCTTGTGTCGAGCGAGTAAGTTTTAGTGTGGAAATACTATCTGTATTTACTGATGCTGGGATCGGCATGTTTGTGGGTGGTTCGTTGGTCCTAGAGGTTGTCCGCTTCTTATTAGCATGATGTGTCGAATGTGGTGAAATGTTAGGAGACACGGTCACATTGGTTTTGTCTTGGTGTGGGATCTTGGAGGATAAGGGTGTATATTGCAATGCATCTGTCGAAATCAAAAATGAACCGGATGATGACAGATGTTTAGACTTGATGGATTGTTCTGAAGATCCGGTTGACGTTTGAGAATAAACTGCGGTTGATGTTGAATGCGGCAATTTGATCGGCAGATTTTTCCCCGGGGTAGGTTTTCTGTTGAACGTCGTTGTTACGTTATCTTGATGAATCTGAGTCTGTGTTAAAAGTTTGGTGACGCCATGGTCAGGTTGGTGTGGAGAAGTCTGGACGCGGTCTGATGGGGTGCTATTAAAATTATCCAATGTGAATTTTCTTGAAGACAAACCCCCCTGGGTTTTGGGTGAAGTAACGAGACCAGTCTGTAAATGTAAGTTTGTTAACGCCTCATGCCAAGGCGAATACCCAGAGGATGAAACTGCTTCGCGGTGAACTGCAGTTGACCTTTTAAGGAATGACTTATCTGACGTAAAGATATCATCATTTACTGCTTCAGAGCCAGAGGCGAACGATGCCGCAGTTTCCTTGAAAGCTGTGTTTGTTGTTACAGTGTGGTCAGACTCTGGGACTAGTATGAAATTCTCACTTGCGGTTTCCCCGAAAATAGTCTCTTCAGTTTTGCTACTCGAAGATGTGAACGATTTATCAGTCGGGATGCCTGGAGTGGCTGGCGATTCATCAGCTGTCATCTTCGTCTTGTGTTTATCTGTGATGTGTTGGGTCTTCGGTTTGTCAGAATGTTGCTTTGATTCATGACGTTTGTGGTTGGAATCTGTCGCTATTTTAGTAGGCTTCTCAGTGATTGAGGTTGGTTGATCTTTATCTGATCCACGGATCGTCTTCATGGGGACCTTCTCAATCAACGACTCGGGTGATGTGGAAAGTTCCGAATAAGTCAACTTAGATTCTTGGTTTGTGTTTGGAATGGGTGTGGTCATCTTCGACGGCGTGGATGGATGGAATCTTCCATTCAGATGAAATGCGGCGACACGTTTCTCACGTGCCATCGAATGAGATGTTTTCACAGATGTCAAATCACCACCTCTTGTCTTCCAAGATTTGGCCGACTGTACATCGGGGTTTGTAGTTTTTTGCTCAGAACTCCTAGACTGGATTTGACCTGTAATCATTGGCGGAGAAGTGGTCCTCATTGTGGATATTTCCTTGAAGCTTGGAGACGAGCCTTGTGAATCCCTTCCAGTGCTATTAAATGTGATCTCAATGCTCACACCTTCTGCTTGGGTCTTGCATGCTGCCACCACAATAACTGCGTACAAAACCGCTAAGATCTCGACCACTCTAAATCGTGACAATAGGCCCAACTGCCTCCTCAGTTTAAAAGATGAAGTGCGCATGCACCAAAGTTCTCCATCCCACAACGGAGTAACCGGGATTCCTTCTGGCCCGTTTTCTTGGTGAGAAAGACGCAGTGGTGATCTTGTAAAGTCTTAAATGAAAAAAGAAGAAGAACGGTTCAAGTAATTTTTACCATTCTGTCATTATTAACTCGTTTTAATATAATCCACTGTGTTACTGTGTTCTATTTCGCCTTTTGCCTTCAGCGGCGAATTCAGCGGCGTTTCTAGCGGGGCAATTAAGGGAGGGGGGTTTCCATTTGAAGCGTCAACAAACTGAATACAAAACAACAGTATTTTAAAAACGGATTTTAAGAAGTTGTTTTTCTCTCTGACACAAAATGCTGAATACGCCACTGTTGAAATTTCAGTACAATTTTGGCTCATGATCAGGTCAAAAATGTAAAGAGGTGAAACTCCCTGTATGGGCACCGTAATAGCTAGAAGAGAATACAAAAAAAACTCATGATGTTCAGCGTAACCATTCAGCCTTTACTCAAAAATCGGTTAATTATCCGGGAGAAACGACCTGTACCCTTTTCTCATTTTCCCCCCTACATGTTTCTTTATGCTTACGAGCTACAGTGCCTAGGGCGCTTTTTGAGGGATCATGTGTTGCATTACCAGGGGCCAATTTCACGGAGCTGCTAAGCAAAAAAATGTGCTTAGCAAAAAAAAGTCTTGCTGATTAACAACAAGTTATCAGCCAAAATTCAACGTGTTTTTCATGCTAAGCAAAAAAAAAGCTGATTATCAATCAAAAACAATAAAGATAACGTGAAAATTTGGTCTGTAACCTTGTTTTTTCCAGGGACAAATTTTCATGCTAAGCAAATTGTTGTGCTTAGCAGCTCCATGAAATTGGCCCCTGTACCTTTTTCTAATTTCTTTTCTACATGTTTCTTCATGCTTACGAGCTACAGTGCCTAGGGCGCTTTTGAGGGATCCTCGGTTTCATTACCAGTAAGAACTAATAATAGGGGACCTAATGATACAATATCTATAATAAGCAAACGGTAATCTTGAACGTTCAGCACGAGGATGTTTACTGGGCCACCGTGCAACCATGAAGGAAGTTCATCAAACAGTGACGGAGGGCGTTCCTTGTTGTACACGTGTGATTTATTATCTGACACTTAACACGACCATAATGTTTGTTTTTGGATGATGAATGAACGAGGTAGGCGTTAACATATCGGTATATCTGTATATAGAAAGTTGCTGAATCATTTATGCATGGTTGTGTACAGTGCTAGTTTGCAAGGCTGGGGGTGTTGACTGTTTTCATAACTCTCATGCTATTTCGTTTAAGGGTCGTCAAATTCTTCCAAATAGGCACTTGGAGAGACAAATTAGCGTAAGTTTTTAGGTAATAAGGAGACAGTGGCACTTAGGGAGACATTTCAGTGTCTTCCTAAGTGTCTAGCTACCCTAAAAAACAATATTTGGGAGTTATTTTTGTCCTAGAACGACATATTTTGGTCTAAATGGCATAAATCTCGAAGATCTTAGAGAAAAGGGTTAAGGTAAACAAGTTAGGACTGTTTTAAGTTTGTGTACATCTCTATGGGATTGTCTCCCCAAGTGCCTATTTGGAGGTATATAAATGACCACTCTTGTTATGTCTAGTCTGTAGACTTGTCCCTTTTCTTCAGCAGCTGCACTGCACAATAGACCTGAGCGTGAAGCTGTGACATAAGCCGCTACGGCGTAGAACACAGCTGATAAAAACATTCCAGACGGATTAACGGGCCACGGCTATAGGCGCTCCACGGCGGCGAGGGGTTTGTACTCATGACGTCACATGCACTTGTTTACATGTGCAAATTGTCATGGGACTACGGGACTAGACTACGAAACCATCTCCCGTCCCCCATGAGAAAGCGCATGCGCAAGTGTGATGTCATCAGTACAGATGCATCGTCCTCGTAGAGTGATAACATTGGAATAGTCTTAATATGCTAAGGGCGCCAGAACGGACAGGGAAGGATAAAATATATTTATAGAATGACTCTTTTTTAGAGTAACAGCATTATGACAGAGACAGGTATTTTAGTATTAGACATTACAATACCCACATTTCTAATGACATCTTGAACTCAGATCGTTTCTTTCACGAGGTACCGTATTTTAAACAAATTACTTTGCCAAGTTCTCCTTGTGACACGATCATTAAATGCGCTAGGTACAAGCCGCGTGAATACAAGGACAAAACATTATAATAAGGGGGTCACACATTAAAACAAAAATTACAGAGCATTTTGCTTGCGTAAATTATCGTCTTTGTCCAGGAATTAACCCGAGTTGTTTGTTTCCGTAAAGGTAAAAAGTCAACCATTTTGGAATAAACAGACGATTGATTTATAGCCGTTTGTTGATCTCGCGCCCGGCGTCATTTTTTTCTGTTTGTTATTCCGAATTGTTTTGACATTTGACAGTTGTACAAATTCATCATATTTTGTTATTTCAGTAGGACCTATTTACGCAAGTGGCGATCGTGTAATGTGAGGAGGGGGGGGGGGGACCTGCTTCTAGGTTTTCCAAACAGATAAATATTTACATAGGCTTAAACAAATATATTAAAGTTTGTCAGAGCGGCTGAAAATAAAGCGATATACGCTGATCTAACAGATCAATGGTCTTTTACTATCGTCACGAACTACTCATATTTTTAAATCACTATTTAATTATTTGATATTACAATTGTATAATTTTCGAGTTGAGTTGACATTTTGTCCTTTTTTGAAAAAATATAATTAACTTGGGATACAGATTATATCATTGAATTATAAATAATTATTATTTACCCCTGTTTATTTCTGAAGTGTGTTTAAAGAATAATAATAATAAAAGGCTTTGTTTTATTTATCGATTAGTCTATAATGTTGCAATTTAATTTGTAGCTGAAACAACCTTCGAGCTTCGAATGCGCATTTATTTTGTGAACATCCGTACATGCGCGTATCTTCGGAGTTTTATTACATTATTTATTTAGTTTTCTTCTAGAAATCGCCTATCACAAGGCCTTAAAGGTGTGGGCCATAGAAGAAAGAAGAAAGAAAAATGGATTTCGTTGTAATAAAGATATGACCATATCTATATTACTTAGAAACATTGTACCTCACAATATAGCGACTATATCTATATAGGCCTACACGTCCCGCTGGGTCGCAAGAAATAAATCCATCATTCTTTCAACCTATTATTGCACCAGTGATATTTAGATATATGCACTATTATGTACCATTAGCTACTTCGACGGTCCCCTCTGTTATTTACGATTGTAAACCATGGTGATGTCAGGGGTAACACAATGACTTCAAACTCCTTGTTCGAATTTCATCGCGGGAGAACCAGTTGAACGCACTTTTGGGGCGCGCATGAGAGCAGGGGCCAATAAGCCATTTGCGCGTGACCCCGAGTTAAATTTGAATAATATCTGGTACACTGACTTGCTCACATAGCTTGGCACAGTTTAACTTTAAATTCTCCAGACCAAAGACGCTGTTGCTATATCACGTGATTCGTGGCAAGCCTTACGCGTCATACGCTAGCAACCCCCAGCTCTGGAATGGTTTGGTGTCTTTTTGCCTTTCTCACCTATTGTAAACAATGTATTGGTGCTGAGCGTCTCTTACGTAACTATGCAAAAGCTTGCCCCGAATCACGTGATATAGCAACAGTGTCTTTGGTCTGGAGAATTTAAAGTTAAACTGTGCCAAGCTGTGTGAACAAGTCAGTGTACCAGATATTATTTAAATTTAACTCGGGGTCACGCGCAAATGGCTTATTACATAGAGCTGCTAAGCACAACAATTTGCTTAGCATGAACATTTGTACTTGGCAAACAAAAAACAAGGTTACAGACCAACATTTCACGTGGTCTTTATTGTTTTTGATTAATAATCGGCTGTTTTTTTGCTTAGCATGAAAAACACGTAGAATTTTGGCTGGTAATTGTTGTGCTTAGCAGCTCTATGAAATTGGCCCCAGGCTCTCAGGCGCGCGGTGCATGGGCTCTCAGGTGCGCACAACGGTGTACGCGTGTACATGTACTATGAGTACATATGCATTGCGGGCTATAGGCTATGTACATGTACACGTGTGGTGTTATGGCAAACGATGATCCCACGTTGCAGATACAGCGCAGCCTTGGATTCAAGGCTAGGGTAGGATTGATTTTTAATATACATGTACCGGTAATTGAAAGAGCGTTCAATTCCTGCAAAATAAACTTCAAGACGCCATTATTAAATTGGAATTAAATAGCTGGCAAATTTGATTTTATATCACTTTTAAAGAAAATTCCTCACTTATTCTGTATAAATGGCAAAACAGACGGCGCCAATGGCACTACGACTGTAATGGGTTTTAGCACGTAACATCAATTTTACAAATCTGATTCACCTTTATTATACCAAAATAACACCGGATTTGAACACCAATCTCATACCAGAAATTCGCTGTGATGAGTTTCACACGTTGCCGTGTCTCCAAGCCAATCTATAATAATTGGCAAAACCCTATATGTAGCAAATTTAATTCCAAGCAAGTGTCGCCAGCACAGAAGGCAACAAACACCGCATATAATACAATTAACCTTGGGGCGATTTTTAGTACTCTCTATAAATGGTAAACGAGTGATTAGTAGTTCCCTCTAGAAAAAGAGTGAATCTCCTAAAAAACACTCAAAAAAGAGTGAAATTGAGTAAAAACAACTCCAAAAGATAATGGAAAATCACTCCAAAAGAGTGAACTTTTACCATATAAAGTAATATGGAGTACAACTCGAAAATGGGCTGTTCTTCAACAATTTGTATGGCTCCTCGAAGGAATGAAATTTTACTCTTTTGAGTGGTTTTCACTCTTTTTTGGAGTTGCTTTCACTCTGCAAAACTCAATTTCACTCTTTTTGAAGTGTTTCGTTTTATATATTCACTCTTTTAAAGAGTGAGCTAAAAGTACTAGAGCTTGTCACTCTTTTATATTTTATAGATACTGTTTCATACGTGACCACGTCAACATATTAGACATGGGGCCAATTTCATAGAGCTGCTTAAGTTAGGAGCCAAATTTCTATGTGATCGTTATGCTAAAGCTAGCAACAGATCAATACCAATCACACAAATAATATACATCACATGGAGTTGTGGCTGGTACGCTGGGTTCCTTTCTCTATGGTTTTACTCATTTTTTATCGTTTTACTAAGCAAGAATGTTTTGTGCTTAAGCAATTGGTATGCTTACGTAGCTCTATGAAATTGGCCCTAGTGCATGCAGTGTTGCAACAACTAGAGCCACATTCAGCGGTCGACGACCCTGAGAATAACCAACTGCATTATTTTGACCCACTTTTCATTGTGCTTGATTATTGCTTGGATACCCAGACTTAAGTCACCTTATGGGACTTAATGTCATGAGGATTAGTGACGTATCATTTTCTGTGGAACCGTGTTCCGTGGGGGGCATAATGTCTGGTCAGTCAACTTCATAGCTGAAATGCTTCAAACATGCACCGAGACACGTTGAAGGTATACGTTGAAATCCCCCCCCCCCCCCCCCCTTTGTATAACGTTCCATTAATTTGTTTTTTCCGAGTCAGTACCCCGTTTGGGATTCTCAATAATACTAGCACGGGTATATGCATCATTTGCAAATAGATCAAGTAGAATTCAAACTCGAACGGAGAATGTTTCGAGCGGTTTTCGACGAACTGAATCCTTAACATTCATTTACAAAAACCTCTGTCTTTTTTTCAAAATTCTCTCTTTTTCAAATAAGAAGATGTAATTTCGTCGACTTTTGGATAAACCACTGTTTCAAACATTCCAATCGCACTCACCACGTACCCACCAGCGTGGTAAGTAGGTCGGTCAGACCATGAAGCTAGCTCCATGGTCTGACGGGCTTAACGCGCTGTGCTCCCTGCCAAATCACGCGTCCCTAAATCCCGCCCGACTCCGTAAAAACGCAAACGCAAACAAACAAATCCCCGCAACAGGTGGCAAGGGTTTTTACTAAGTTTTTCGAAACTTGGAAATGAGAGCCTTGAACCGGTAGAAAATCGGGTTCAGCCTTGGATCTAGTATTACATTTTGGCAGTAGTTTTCGTTTTGACTGGATAAGATGAATGATACCTTGTCATGTGGGACTGTCTGGAACAAACCCAGGCTGCGGATCTGACTCCCTAGGGCGTGTGCAAAATCATATTGATTCGAGGATTTGGAAGGGTTGCATTAACAAAATGTGAAATGTGAAATCACGGCACCAGATGTGATGTGGTTTGGTTTTCATTAAGAAAAGTAGAATTTTGTATTAATTTTGTATCAATGCCGACTGGCAATCGTTGTGAGAAAAACCCTATTATTTCCAGACCACGCTCTCAATTTATTGATACAATTTATTCATTCCACATTTATTTGAAATGCAGTTACATATCCGTACGTAAATGGGTGCATGCCAACTAGTCTGGTTCCCTAACTGATAATTCCCTGACGTCTGTAAATTACTGTTTCGAAGAAAGTAGACCACAAGAACAGCATTTGTTCTTGTTTTTTGTCAGCACCTATGAACACACAACTTTAAACAGATCAGCGTCACAATATTTACTATAAAATATAATTTTTTTACAATTATTACTTTCAACGTTGGAATATTTAAAGTTACTCTTTTGACATGCCAATGTAGTTCGTACTTTGAAAATGATGTGGTGCACGTTTTGTGGATTCGAACCTAACCGCCACAATTTGCGAGAGCAATGATTGAGACTTTTGAGAGGTCAATTCGTCAAACTTAAGATAATTTATCGTAGTTCTTAAAATTATAAGAAAAAACTCGGGGAACGCGCGGATAACTTTTTCAAATGAATAAATTCCCCCTCCCTCTTTATATTGTTAACTGTTTTATTATGACTATTAAATAGTAGACTTGCTAAGAGTCTCCCACAATTTCGTCGTTTGAAATAACTTGCATGAAAATGGTGTTAAAGAACTTAGACTTCTTTGAATGGAACAATTTTGATTTTCGACGAACCCCAAGAGTACACACCTCGCCAACTGATACATCTCTGGTAAATGATCCCAAACTACCGTCTTGCCCCTGGACACGTTTGGGTTCAATGAGAGAGTAAACTCCTCCGCGGACCCAATCAAGACGCTGTTTATAATTGCTTGCTGCGTTTCGGCATAGTTTACGTTGGACGCATGCCATGGTAACCGTTCTTCCGACACCTGTCTATAGGCGAACTCAGTCACAGTTTATCTTATCCTAAAAGTTACTTACAAGCACCTGCCGTGAAAGTTAAAAGGTCATAATCTTCTGGGGCCAATTTCATAGAGCTGCTAAGCACAAAAATTTGCTTAGCATGACAATTTGTCCTTGGCAAAAACAAGGTTACAGACCAAATTTTCACGTGGTCTTTATTGTTTTGGATTGATAATCAGTTAGTTTTTGGTTAGCATGAAAAACACGTAGAATTTTGGCTGGTAACCTGTTTTTGAGCAAGACTTTTTTTGTGCTAAGCAAATTTTTGTGCTTAGCAGCTCTATGAAATTGGCCCCAGGGCTTCCAACAGCGGTTTGATGAGGTTGCCCAGGTCGAACTAAAAAAACAACTCAACAATCTTTATCGTTCATGTAAACTAATTGACCGAGCAACCGATCGAGAAATTTCTCTGTTTTGAAACAGTATTTTGTGTACCAAGCAAAATGTCTTCCCAGATTTGTAAAAATGTTTGATTTAGTTAGTTAAAATAAAAAACTAAAAAACCCAAACGAATTAAACAAACAAACACAAATTGTCAACTAATACCCCGTTACTGTACTGTATTAAAAAAAAAAAAAAATCTCCGAGAAAGAGGAGAAATTAGAAACCAGTTTTGGAAGAAGGATTTTCCACGAGACATACGCTATAGTTCGTGAATTGCCATTACGACCGAGGATTCCCTATTGTGTTTTCCTTTATTCCTTTATTGAAACCTAACCCCATTGCTTTACGCTTATCTTGCCGATCGAGGACAAAGAAACCGTCCTTCGAGGATCTTTTGTTCCCTTTGTTTTCTTTTGTTTTTCGATCCTCGATCGCAAAAGGAAACAAGCACCATTCTTCAAGCACAAAGATCATTTCAAAAATGTGTCTTGTATTTTTAAGGAATACAGTTTAGGTTTAATCTCTATTTAAATTGGTCGAGACTCGAGAGGGGAAACCGATCGCACGAAAATGGGATTACTGAAAGTCGCCATAGTGACCTCCCCACTATATGCCAACCTACTGATTTTGTGTTTAGTATTTCAAACTTTTCTCCACCTGACGCAAGATTTGCGTTGTCATAACAATTAAGTGGTTCACCGACAGGGCACGCATAGACTAAACATCAATGAATGATAAACGAACGTGTCAAAAGCGGATCTAATCTGCTGTTAGTAACGTGGCGAAATCCGAGTTGCTCTCGACGATTTATGTATATGCTGGGTGCATAAATACATTCGATCACTTGCTGTGATCGACACACCAAGGACATATTTTGATCGACAGGCCGACGGAATTAAGGCAATTCTCATTCGATGTGTCAAGTTTACAGCGGTCTGGAACAACTTCCGTCTTTCGGTAATTCAAACTTCAAATAGCGTCATTCTTAATTGACTGGAGTTGTGGTGTCTGGAATTCAGCTTTACTAAGACACAAATTGGGACGAATGACGCTAGTTTTCAATTTTATCGTTCTTATTTAATTGTTTCTGGACAGAATATACCATATTATCTTAGTATTGGTAATTATTAAAATAGCCGAGGGAAAACAAACGCTAATATAATCGTGTTCACTTCTCGTTGAAATTGTTTCTGGTTTTTGTAGTCGATTCCTTTTTAAATAAGTAAACCCACGGCACAATGAATGAAATATTTGAGTACATGATATACTTCCGATTGGAGTTTAACTTCAATCGGATCATTTCTTGTGAAAGCCCGGCACGTTGTGGAATATTGAAATATCAACTTCCTAATGACAAAACACAAGGTACAGCAAACGAAATAAATCGTGGTACCCCTTTCACATAAATAAAATAACATGAAATTTCAAAACAACATTAACATACATCTCAATCCCAAAACAAAACAAATCATGTAAAACATATCATTTCGAGACGAACACAAAATGAGAGGTACGTGTATTCATAAAAAATATTGTCAATACAACATATTATGCAGTAAACGAGTGGTATCATTTTAAAAACAACAACGAGATAACATACCAGCCATGGTGGAAGATGGCACTGTCTTGGAATTCACAGAATCGAAAAAGCAAAACAAATAATTAGTAGAGAGGCATTCACCCTAGAGGCCGTCTACTACGGAGCAAAGAGACCCGACTGACTTCCAGTGGAGAGACCGTCTGCTCAGCTTCTTTTCTTTTCCTTCTGTTTGGGTTGGAATGGGGAGCCATAGCACAGCGACTTATCTGCTTCTTCTTGTATCACTTCAATGCGTTTTGATTGGCTGCCGGTGGGGGTATGGAAAGCCCCGTGCGACAAAACATAGCGACGTGGTGTGTACATGTACAATCCGGAAGCAACATGTACAGTACATGCGTCCCGTATCGGAGGCTTTACCCCCCCCCCCCCCTCCCCAAACTTTTGTCTAGCACCCCCCCCCCCCCCCCCCCCGCCTCCCCCCCGCCTCCCCCCCAAAAAAACAAAAAATTGCAATAAAAAGTACATTATGAAAAATACGTATACTGGATCTGCGAAAGTTAGAAGTTGGCGTCACGTGCGAAGGGTCTAGCCCCCCCCCCCCCCTAAAATATTGGCTCCAGAACCGCGTCTGGTCCGACGCATACCAACTGTTGGTGGTGAAAGATGGTGGTATAGTAATTAATTTATTTTTAACAAAAAAATGAAGCAATTTATTTTAATGATAATTCTGTGCATTTAAGGATCATTCCGCTGAAATCAAAACGCCAGCTCCCAATAAGCCCCATATTTAAAATATTCTGGGTTATTACATGTATTACGGTCGGTACATGCAGTTTAATTTACAACGGAATCTCATCTTTTGACTTAGCATTTTCTCAACCAGTACATTTGCAGCATCGAAAACGAATCACTGAATACGCATTTTTGTCACCATGCGTGCCATAGCCTTATCCAAGTTGATGTGTTCTACATGTTTATCTTTATACTTCCTATTCTTGTGTAACGTATCCCCAAGCAGTGATCCCGGTCATAAATCACAAATCACATGTGGTCGTCCCACGTCAACGAGTTCCCCGAGTTTAATGACTCGAACCGTGCTCGAACGTGCACGTGACCTAGGAGTACACGGAACATGACTGTTGTTGCAGTGGTCCTGGGGGTAAAATAAACAGCGGAATTCACACAAAAAGAAAATGAAAATGGCCATAAAAAACACACACTTTTTTACTTTTTTTCGCGGTACCGGGAGTCGGATTTATAACAACGATTAACCATGACTAGCATAAGCCAGGCTGGTAATGGATTAGAGCGTACAATTAAGTGACAAAAAACATTAAATCAGCAAAAGATGAGCGGTAAACAACACCAAAGTAAAGATTTGATGTCTGGCAAAATGGCGGCAATTTTGTCGGACCTGTGAGTGGTCATGTTTAAGGGGCGTGGCTTACTGGATCGATGTACCGTGGGTATGATTATACAGCTGAGCCTTGTTTTCGCCCCCACAAAAACGGTAGCATTCTCTATCACTATTTCTGACTTTGGGTGATATTTTATACCAAAAGGGAGGCAACATTTTCAAACAATACGCTGTGGGGTTGTTAGTACAACTAGCGAGAAACTAGTTAAATATCATTGTACTACCGTAGTTTTCGGTCACTTTCAAAACAAAACACACTATCTTGGATTGGTACAATAATAATTATAAGTCGAAGCGCATTTTGAAAGGTTTTGTAAGGATCTTTGTCAAGTATTTGTTTCTACTTTGACATGTTTGGACGGTTTGTGGAAATAATAACGGAAGCTGCAAATCGAAGATAATATTTGTTATCATACCGACAATAAGAATATTGTACCATGAAAAGTGTTTACCATTCAAATAATATTTTATCCAATCACAAATTCAGCATACGCGCTAAAATCACGTGTTTAGATCAAAGGTAAAACCTATTAAATTTAGTAATTATAATATTGGGTCCGAGTTGGGGATGTTTATTAGGTCCGAGTCATAAATATATATTAAATTAAATACAGGGTGTCTCTAAAACAAAGTATACCCATTTTCAAATTCATATTATTGCAAAACTACTGAATATTTTAGAAAAAGACAAATGCCTGTGGAAAGGATAGAAAAGATGTATTTTCTGTACCATATATAGGTCATACCATAGTCATACCATGTGCAAACCGGTGATATATTAACCGTTATACGCATTCCTTCGGGGGGCAAGCGAACAGCAACCGGTCTCATGTTATCCTGCGGGGAGGAAGTCGCCACCTGTAGGGTAGGTACGTGATGGCGCGCCCGTCCTTTATTATTGGAGCTCGGTGTTTTCGCACCTGGTTCGCTTTGCCCGTGGTGGCTTTATACTACTAGCTCCATAATGGTAACATCATGGAGGTCGTCCGTCTCAACTTCTCAAGGCAAAACAAAGTGAACGTGTCCGAATGTTTTGTCCCAAAACAATTCTGTACATATACCACATGGGTCCTGAAGTGTAATGTCATGCCGACGTTTAACTGCCGGGAGACTTTTGTATTGGGGGAAACAGTGTTAACACTAACTGTAAATCTAGACACATTCACCCCCCCCCCCCCCCGCCACCCCAGCTGTTTTGTTTTGCTTAGCATAAAAAAACCATGGAGTTTTGGCTGGTAAACCTGTTTTGACTGAGCAAGATTTTGTTGTGCTCAGCAATTAACATTAATGTTTGTGCTAAGCAGCTCCATCCGGCGTGCGTGCAAGTGTTGCAAATCTACGATAGGTACTAATCGTAGAGCAAGGAACGGACCGACTATATAAAGGAAAACATTAACTGCATATAAACAACTTGCAAAAGTTGGCTGTGTCCCAAGCGAAGACCCGCGGTAAAGATAATAATTCCTATAGCCTGGCACTTTTCTCTTGTGACCTCAACCAGCTGAGGAAGCTATAGACCCTGTGCCCTCTGTTTACATCTATATTCAAATGTGCCCGGCAATATGCGCACGCATCGTGTTTTACATAAATGTGGTTAAGCGGTGACATAAGAGGTCACATAATCATGTGAAACCAATGAAAATGAATGTTTGGGTTGATTTTGTGAGAAACGCTCATCGAAACACAACCTGAAACTTGATAATGCTCATCCGTGGGTCCTGAGCAATAAACCCCTGTTTTGCAAGTTTGAACAGTGGTCCATTCTTGAATTACTGTTATAAACGAACAAACACAGAGAGCTCTCCAATTATAGTAGAGGATGTGTGAATCGACACAGTGACGAAAAACGCAAATATCACATGTACCTGGTATTTTTACCATGGTTCTCTATGCTGGTACCTATATGAACTTTGATCTAATCTGATCTTATCATGGACAGCTTGTTATAATTATCACAGCTTGCAGTATCACAGTCAGCAAACAGAAATATAAAACATATGGCCCTAGATATCACTGCGGGATAACAGTCCATGATATAACCTATGGTCTTGGTTAGAACGGTTAGAAGACTACACACGACACCCAGGGACCACATTATGCGTGAATTAAAGCTCACTGTATAGCTAGACAGTAAACTGTCCTAGGAAACTATCACTAGAACGGTGGAGGCTTAAACTCGATTGACACAGGAATTTGGGAAAGGACGTTATATAGAAAGGTAAGAATCATTGTGATGAAATGTGAGAGCTTGCGACAACTTGTAAGTTTTAGTGGCCAATGAATATGCAAGTGACAGATAGTCACATAGATAGATAGATCAGGCGCGCACATACGTGATTGAGGTATAAAATAAATTCACCACGCGCTCTCTATTAATTACTGCCATGGAGGTAGGAAACCACTGGTGTTTTGCAGTGCTGGAACAGCACCCAAAATACATCGTGTTAAATAACGCCTGTAAATTGGGGGGGGGGGGGGGGGGGGTGTATTTATTTTTTAAGTAACCAGATTTGTAAGTAAATTATGTGCAAAGGTTTGATTACTGCAAAACACACCGACTGGTGATTTCAGCAAATTAAGGTTCAACTTCACCGAAAAATAAAGAAATACGATAGACTCGGAATTGTTTGAAAACTTCGTATTTTAATCGAAACTATAGCCCTCGGCCGGAGAGACGCTGTCCACGCCGGGTTTTTTGGCCAAGTATTTTAATGATGTTAAATAAAACGTACTGGTGCTAGTTTTTGGCAAATTATTCTACAAAATCACCACAAATTGGTGGCCTAACTCCATTACGTAGGCAGAACACCTGACTGGACGAAATTGATTGGATTGTGTAAACAGTTTCACAGTTTATATACACGATACACAGCACTCCGGGAATCGTTTCTGACAGCTGAATTGTTGTTGGTTATTCTAATAATGTTTTACTAGTTTTATGCTAATTTCAGATAAAGGCCATCTGGATTGCAAAGTACAACAGCAACTACATTGAAAATACTTAACTCGATTGTGAAGTGGGGACTGGGCCTGAAAAACAGTTTTCAGGTGAAAAAATAATTGATTTATCACAGATGACATTGGTCTAGAGTAAATAAAAATCCCACAAAATCAACATTTCCACTTTTTACGTTAAAGGTAGTATACACCATTGGTAATTTTTTTATTTATCAGGAATGGATTGATTTGGGGGGTTGTATTTCATAGTAAATATCGTTTAACTGACCTGTCCGAAGTTTTACAATCATGGTTGCTGAGAAACGCAAGAAAAACGACGTTCGTTTTTAACCCGAGTCTGGCAGTTTTTCTTATGTTGTTTTTGTTTTTTTCGCGATCGCCGTCCGGCGAGAATAAATTTTGGTTTATACAATTCATTTTTTTGGAACAATTACAGGATATCTATGGCCCTCATTTTGCTGGATGCCTAGAATCATTATTTACTTTCAAATAAGTAAGATATTTCTTAATAATTTGATAGTAAATTTGTTCGATATCTGCAAATGGTGTATCCTACCTTTAAGCCTACTTTTCTAGGGGAAGAATGCATAGATTCAAAACAAAGACCGATAAAATGTTTTGGAATTACTCAAAGATAAAATCGTTCCTGAAAACAAAATTGATAAATTCAAATGACAAATTGAAGTTATTTCATTGGATTCTGACTGTACAGAGCAACAGGTGATATAAACAAGAGCAACTTCAGGCAGAGAGTCACATGGCGGCGGCCGACTCACAAATGGATGGCCCTACCATGACCGACCGTGCAAGTACCGCTGATGAAGACGTCGAGTTTGAAGACCCGGAGCTTGCCAAGAAGAAAGAGTCCAAGCTGAAGAGAGAACGATGCCAGAAGTGGGTGCTATTAATCATTGCCACGTCTATGGTGCTGACTACTATCACTCTGATACTTTACTTTGGCATCAATAACAAAGGCCCCGCCCTGCCCGAGGGTGGGGATGAAAGCGAACTAAACTGTACAACGCCCAGACTCCCGTGATTGCTTCAAGACACGAACAGCTTTGTTTACTTCGTCGGCATCACGATTTGAGCCTCCTCTTGCATGACAGACTACAATACATTGGTCCATTTTCACTGCGGAGAAACCAAATTCCATCACACGAGACAAATTAATCCGTGTACAAATGGAGAATAAACCGAGGATCTCGCAGTTGGACTTTGTAATCAAATATTTTAAGGCTATCGTATATCTGTCACCACTAGTCCTCTTTTGACAACAGAATTTAAGAAACTATATGCTAAACAATTGTTTTAAATGACTAATTACTAAAAATGTTCTTATGTTTTGTTTCTACATCTCTCTGAGAGACCTTTACTCATTAAGCATATTATCCCAGCGTGTGTAAAGTCATTAAAATTGAAGGATTCCGAAAAGGATTCTTGTCTTTTACAATTGTTAAACAGAAAGCTAAATTGGTCATTGCATAAAAGTAAGAAAGGGTATCATTTCACACTAAATTTGGAAGATTAGTGTACTTATGAATTTTTTTAATTTGTATCATCCATTATTTTATTTTTTTAATATATAAAATGCTGTTACTACTATTTATCTTAGTCATTTTATAAATGTGGCAACGGCTAAGAAGAATCAGGTTAAGTGCATTCCAGTTTTTGTGAAGTATGCCAAAAAGAGTAGTTCCGTATTCCAACAGTCATCTACAAAGCGCTTCACATACATTTTGTATTATCCATGTTTATTAGACCACGAGGCCAGTTTGAAGCAGGTCGTGATCAGTCCTGGTTAGAAAGAGCCAATTGTAGTCAAGTGTCTTACCCAAGGACACAAGCACCATGCTCCTGTCAGGATTCAAAACCACGTACTACAGCACACGGGTCGACCACAATAACTATTTCACCACGGCGCTTCATAATTTGGTTACAGAACAATACAGAAATAAGTGGCTTAATGTTTCACAAATCACTCTGCCCTTTCTCAAACTTTACCAGGTACGATATTGACTAACAAGATTCTATGAACTATAATCTGTAGTAAAACAACATTAATTTTGCCACATGTAACTGTAGACCATTTAGTGACTCGAAAATCAATTATTAACTTATACCCAGGGGGCAAAGGTGGTTCAACAGACATGGAATGCTATAAAAAGTTGTGCACCAGAAAGATACTTTTCCATTTATTAATAAACAGAAGAAAGAGTTTAATAAATACGGGTAAGAGCCCTTTTTATCCAACAAAAGTGTCTAAAAATTAAATGCTCTTGGAGTGGCGGCACTCTTGTGGCACTCTGCCGGCACCCCAGCGGCACTCTGCCGGCACCCCAGCGGCATTCTGCCGGCACCCTGGCGGCATTCTGCCGGCGGCACTCTTTCCCGGCACCCCGACGGCACTCTTTCCCGGCACCCCGACGGCACTCTTTCCCGGCACCCCGGCGGCATTCTTTCCCGGCACCCTGGTGGCACTCTGCCGGCACCCCGGCGGCACTCTGCCGGCACCCCGGCGGCACCCTGGCGGCACTCTGCCGGCACACTGGCGGCACACTGGCGGCACTCTGCCGGCACCCCGGCGTCCTACCGGCGGCACCGTCACCCCGGCGGCACTCTGCCGGCACCTCGCAGCACCCAAACGGCACTCCGGTAGCCCCCCGGTAGCCAGCATTTCTAGCCGGCGAAGAAGCTTCAAGCATCCGGATAGCCATACACGCCTTTTCTAAAGGCTAATGGTAATACAGATCTTTTCTTTTTTTCCCATTTAAAAAAACCCACCTTTTAATAGCAGGGCCAGGATACTGCAGTGAAGTTCACTGCCAATTCGGCTCAATGTGGGCTAACATTAAATCCAAACATCCTGAGTTCCTTGTAGGCCCACTCTGTCTTTTTTTCTGGGTCCGCCATGGATGTCAAGTCAAGCAAGCTTACTAGAGCAGTAGCCGCCAATAGTCTTCACGCACAAGTAGCTCTCACTCAAGTCACAACAAATTGGCAGTTGGGTGGGACTTGAAGACACCGTCGCTGTTTGTCTGGGCAGTCTTTTCAGCATAAAGTTAACCAAGTAACCTCAACACCAGACCACATTAGTTCAATTCATGTGTCTCCTCCCCTGGTCAAGTTCCCTCGAGTGGTCGGAAAAGCACACAGCCCACACCCGGTATGGTGGTATTACATGCACCACCAGTCGACCCGTCTGCTCGTGATGTCATGAAGCAGCATCTGGAGGTACGAAGGGGTTAGGTTTGGCCGTCTCCTTTCTCAGTTCATAAAGTTGTCCTATCTGCTCCTGGCTGAGGCTATCCAGTCGTTCCTTCGGCATGTCCAGTCCCACATGCGCATTGCCAGTTTCAGCATGCTGGAGCTGATCTCTGAGAACAGAGGCATAATTCTGCAAGACAATACACCAAAATGATTTAGGAAATAGGGTGCATTTGTTTTAAAACCCGACTATCCAATAGAGGGCACTCTTCACCTACTTCCAATATTTCTTCTTTTTGAAGGCAATATACAACATTTATTGTTATTATTATGAAATACCTTACTTGCTCGTCAGTAAATAATACTCTGGAGCAATTATAGAATGCAGGGCCCACTCACAACTCTCAACTTTATTTACCCTAGGACATAGAATGGACTGACCCTAACCCTCACCCTGTATACCCCAATACCCATAGAATACAGGGCCACTCCATTCTATGTCATAGGGTAAATAAAGTCAAGAGTTGTGAGTGGGCCCTGCATTCTATAGTTAAGCCAACAATACTCTCAAGCATCCTGTGAAATTGTGACAACTAGCTTGCTGTCATTTTCAAGAAAAGTGGCTTTTTAGCTTCCGTGTTTTTATTTCAATTTCTAACAATGGTTGGCCAATCACTGTCAGGAAAAAACAACAACGCTATTGTCTACATGTAAGTACTGACCTGCCATTCATCCATGAACTTTTGAATCTCCTCCTTTTTCACCATCTTGTGACGACGAAACTCTGCCTTCACATACTCATCTCCGACGACTTTCATGTCCAACGGTAACCTCCGATGGAGGAGGAGAATTTGCTTGTATAAAGAGCGGACGGTCAAAACAGGACTGGCTGCCATTATGACAGAGCTAGGAGGACTCTGATGAACGAGGTTCACATAGATCTGTGTGCTGTTTCACTGGACTGTAAAGACCTCCAAAAGAGAAAAGCTGCAGACAATTGTTCAATGAAAATTACAATTTAACCAAATTTACAGAAACTAAAAAAAAGAAAAAAGAAATAAATACCACGGCACTACCACTTTTGAAAGCCCCAAAATTAATGTTGGAAGTCTTGAAGTTGAAGCCTGATGATTGTTATTTAGACAATTTATACAAAGAAAGTGCTTTGCTAGTGCCAGAAAAAACCACTATTCACTAGTGAGTAGTGTGTAGATCAGAATAGACCCAATAATTGGGTCGTTTTCACTCCTTGGATTTTGTCTATCGTTCTACTAGTGGGACAAAATCCAAATTTCGAAAAAAGAGTGAAAACGCCCCCTTGCCCTTGGTAGTTGGTTGGGTCATGGAGGAATAAGAAGGAATGGTTGGGTCTAACTCTAATCTAACTTCTAAGTCAGTGTAGAATACCTTTTTTGGGTTTCTACAAAATGCTTTTATTTTCACTAGATAATCATTCCATGCAGTACTGACCTTGTGAATGTTGCAAAACTTGGGAATTCTGTATCTTTAAACTGTCTAGATATCCTGTAATTTCCAACGAAATGTTCGTACTTCCCCCCCCAAAAGTAAATGCGAGAATAAATAACGAGCAAGATGCGCAAAATCGTATAGCGCTAGCGCCACCAACCGCCCCAAAAGATTAATGATGCGTCCAAAGCGGCCGTTAGTGGCGCTATGCCATTGAAGTTTTGTCTACATTTTTCAGCTAAACAATCGTAGGCACTTCGTCTTTAAATAACTTAAATGTTGACGAGAACATTCTTATTCACGCAAGCAAAAATAGCAGTAAGTGCATTTGCCTAAATCGCGATTTCGCCGGCCGTATTTCGGGTTTACTGGTCTGCAACATAAAACCCGGCTGGTTCCACGGCTCGAATTTGACTGCATTGCCGCTAGTGTGATAACTGTGTAAATGCGCCGGGAACTATACAAACGGAGCTAGAGAAGTAATTAATACAAACAAATTGCAAACGTCTGCAAATCACTTACAGATAAATCGTGAATATGGGATAATCTGCTCTGAATGTCATTGCAAAATAATGCAACGTGCGTTGACAAAACACCTTTGCGAGGCGGATGGATATAAAGATTATAAAAGTAAATTGGCCGCACCCACCACAACTTACCCGACAAAAGTAAAGTTACTGTTATTTGAGACCTTTATTAATTTGAACTGAAGAAGGAGACACTTATCAGATAGATCGTGTTGAAAAATATCTGAAAATGGCTAAACCTCAAATAATATAGGTTTTCCGGGCCAATTTCGGAAAATGAGCAACCAATTTAACCACTGTCATTCCATTTCGCGCGAAACTGAATGCTGCTGGAAATATCATTCGATTTCATTTTATGACTAGGCAAAAGTACTAGGCAAAGAGGTCACCCTCTTCAGTTAAGACAACATCACCGCGGAATCCATTCCTACCAGTACTCATTCTTCCCTAGCGTCATATGCCTGTGGAACACACCCCGATGACTCCGTCGTGTCAGCTCCGTCTTTGGAATCTTTCCGGAGCAGACAGAGTCCTAATTTATCTTCGTTAATCTAGAAGAGGATCGTTTTTACTTGCACTTCAGCAACTCTAGTATCTAGCACCTTTGTTTGTTGTCTGGTTGTGTTCCCACAGGGCACCTTTTGCACTACACACAGTACGACTATATCAGGAGTTAATCTTCTACAAGAGGGATGTACTTAACCGGAATAATTTTTTTGTCCCGTATTTCATGTATTTCTGATTAAAGTTTATCCAGGATAGTGGGGCAGACCGGAGACATTAGGGAATTGTGCTTTTTATGGTGCAAGCATGTACTTTGGTACGCAGTCGAGAGTAAATGTAAGGGGAGCCTTAAGGCTTTATACATTTCAGTGTACATTTCATTCAAGGTGAAGAACTTTGTCGGACCCTTAATTTCAAAAGTGCCACAATACCAAAATTAGAAGAAAAGTCGCAGATAAATATTGCTCAGGATAAAAACATCCTAAAGATCCAAAGATTAATGCTATTATATCATTAAAGTGCTGGTAACTTGTGGTGAAACATATAGAAATAGAAATCTAAATAAATCCGCTTCCAAAGAAAAAAGAAATGGACAAACGTTCTACCTTGAATGAATACAATAATGAACAAAGATAATCTGACCTCATTACAAAAACAATAAACTGTGACAAAACACCACTTTTTATAATTGCTACTTTTATTAACACATGACTGTAGATGTAAAGTTGTCAGAAATAGCAATAACAGTTGCTTGAGAAAAACAGTAAAATATAAAGAAAAGAGTGTTTCATAATTCACATAAATAGTTTTTTTAGTGAACAAATTATAGAATTTTTTTATTTTTTTAATAAAATATTTGTAACAAAACTTTGTAACAAAAATGTATTAACCGCTTCGCTGTTCATAATTACAGTGTCACTCAACAAAATACTTTCAAGATTAATAATTACATGTACTACTATTTCATGTTGCAACAGTTAGTGCATTTCTAATACCGCCCACCATTATTAGGGTATTCTAAGGAGAATCATTTTGGCTAATTTCATTTATTCCATTTTAATTCCATATTTACAAACTCAGGACTTTCAGAAACTTTTGACAAGTATTAAGATTAGTAAATAGAAGGGAAAAAAAACTCAGAAAGTACAAAAATACAAAGTTACAAAACTACAAGAGGCTGAAAACACCATAATTATTTCTTTGTATCCTCGGCAAGAATTAAAAAGTATTCTGTTCAACGCACAAACACTCACTAGTCAACCCCTCCCCCCCCGAAAAAAACCGAGCAGATTTACCTATAAACAGATGAAAAAGTCTGTGTAGTCATTGCAAATCTTAATATATACACCTCACACCCAAGTTTACCTTAACCATAAAGTCTGTTTAACCAGTTCGTGTTGGAGAACATGTATACATGCACATTTTTTTCCAGAATTCAAAACAGATGACGGATAACGACAGGTCATGAGCAAGGCCGAAAATATCAGGGTGTGCTACCCACAGATGCACATGAAATTGTCGGGATGGAATAACTGCTTGTCACAATGAGCTCAGTTAATTATTATGGTTAGACTTTTTGAGCACACTTTATTTTTTCCCCACTGCCTGGCTGCCATATTTGTCTGTTGCTTTTGAACAACGCATGCGTGTGACGATTTCCACCAGTGATTCTGCTCCACGAGCAGGGTCTGTGATGAATGACTCTGATGAGCCCCAAGTATGACATCAAAGCTAATTGACAGAATTGTTGTCAAGTACTTTTCCGAGTAACATCTTAACTATCAGATATTTAAATGTTTTGGAATGGATATAAACTGTATAATGCAGACACTGGACACTGTTATACTTTGCTAAACTAAAGCCGCGTCCGAATCTCTTGTCTATGGCTATTGTCCAGGCCGTTGCCCTCTACAACTTTTCATGAGCAGGCTGACAATAGAGGTAACCGTAGCTCTGGAAGCCGGTTTCGGACACGGCCTAACACTGTTCCTCTGAGGTGGGTACTTGTACACAGAGTCCATTAACAAGGGTGCTATATAAAACTATACACCTACTGGGGCCAATTTCATAGAGTTGCTAAGCTCAACAAAGTTGCTTAGCATGACAATTTGTACTTGGCAAAAACAAGGTTACAGACCAAATATATACCTGATCTTTATTGTTCTGGATTGATAATCGGCTGTTTTCTTGCTTAGCATGAAAAACATGTATAATTTTGGCTAGTAACCTGTTTTTAATAAGCAAGACTTTTTGTGCTAAGCAAATGTTTTTGCTTAGCAGCTCTATGAAATTGGGCCCTGGACACTCCCCAGCTACTGTTCATTTGTCCATTACGCCTCGCCGTCCCCGTAGAGTGGGTTCTCAAACACGCAGGTGTTATTGCCGAGTGCGAAGGGAGATGTAGGATCACTCAGTCTGTACAAATCAAACCATAAGTGATCAACATTAAATACAGGCAAATACAGTTCTTAAGTTTTGGGAAAATATTGCAAAATACAAATCTGAAGCTATCAGGAGCAAAAACTAACAGAGATTTTACAAATAACAGGCTTTCGTGAATACCTATGACAGTTTAGCCATTCTGATTGGTCGAGAGCCTGTCACGTGGTAGGTATTAAACGGATGATAAAGACATGGCTGACCGGTCTTAAACACTTTTCAGTGTCACATGAAATTTGGACGCCAATGACATCAGGGGCCAATTTCACGGAGCTGCTAAGCACAAAAATTTGCTTAGCACAAAAAAGTCTTGCTCATTAAAAATCAGCCAAAATTCTATGTGTTTTTTATGCTAAGCAAAAAAACAGCTGATTATCAATCAAAAACAATGAAGATCATGTGAAAATTTGGTCTGTAACCTTGTTTTTACCAAGGACAAATTTTCATGCTAAGCTTAGCAGCTACGTGAAATTGGCCCCTGGTCGCTTTAGCCTTTTATTGGCATGGACAATACCACAAACGAGTGCGTGTTTCAAAAGGAGTAAAACAAAAAAAAGAGGGAAACCATGCAAACATTGTCAAAGGCTAACAACCAACCCTATCCCAAATGAAACCACCATTTCACAAAGTTCCCCTCAAGATGCCACACTTACTTCTTGGATTTGTCGTTGGTCTTGAGTAGATTCTTGTCCTCGTTTGTACAATCACTGCTGATTGATAATATTCTGCTCTTGGACGTCATCATATCAGTCTCAGACAACTTGGAAATTTCTGCTTTAAGTTAAAAAAGAAAAAAAAAAAACACCAAAAAAACTTAAGTGGACCATTGGACTTCATCCGGTGCCCTTCACTAATAGGCATGAATCATTTGATGAAGTTGGGACAAATTTCTTGAAGTTGGCTACATTTCTATTATTTTGTTTACATCTATCGACTACGTTTTTGAGATTAATTCCCAATATTTGTCTTGGATCGGTCAAATTGTTTACCATTTAAACAACAGTTTCGCGGGAAATTTGACATTTCATGACAAATTTAGTACTCTATTCTTTTTGTCATGTTGCAAATTTATTGTACAAATCGTCTCTGCACACTACCAACTAACCAAAAAATAAAAACCATACATATTTTTATAAGGTTATTGTAGATAAATTACGAGGGATACAAGCCTCCTTATAGGAGTCTCCTGATGAAGGAAAGAGCATAATGTTCCAAATGTCGAGTTAAAGGTAGGACCATTGGTAATTGCTTGAATTATCATGAATGGGTAAATGTTGGGGGTTGTTTTTTATAGTAAATATCGTTTAACCAGTTCGCGCCGGAGGACGTATAATCACGCAAGGTTTTCCCCAGATTCAAATCGGATGACGCATAAACATGTTTTTTGTTTTAATCTTTGGAGGCGAAGCTATCAGAGCGCCATCGTTCGTAACTTCGTATATACAAGTGTCTGCAAATTAAAACACGACTCTAACCCAATTCTGCAGTCGGATCGGTGAGTTAGTCATGCATACGCACTGTGGACCTCCGAACAATATAGGTCCACACGATGCGGGAAGAGGTTACGGTTTGTGGACTTGCCCAGGTCCACAATCCGTTTTTCAGTTTCCGAAAAAGAGCGCTAGAGGAAAAACGGGTTAGGGTTATATATAGAAAAGATACAAGGGACAGCTGAGAGGCCCATAATCCAAATTTGAGGGTAAATTTGTTTTGGGGAAGCGAGAAAAATGAGTATTTAGTCAAAGTTTTTTAACTACACGAAGACAAAGGAATGTCCACAGTACGTATGTAAGGTAAAGCTGTATGTGTGTGTGTTTGTGATCTTACCTAATTGTTTCTGGCGACGTTTTCGCCTGACAAGGCACACTATGATCACTATGGAAACCAGCAGGCCAGCAAGGGCACACGACGTGTAAATGATGATGCTGTTACGATTATCTGTAATATAGTGAGAAGGCAAGATGATGAAGTTAAATCTACAAAAAGTGTGCGGTCAAATGTGCTGAAGTGAAAAAAATTTTGTCGGACAAAATGACGATTTTTCGGACCATGCAATGTGATTGGTCCATTTTGTTTAAAGGGGTGTGGCATACTGGATTAGTCCATTATCACAAGGATATCTCATAGTTATAAATCGATATGCACGGAACAAGAGGTGGGTGTCATCAATTATTGCTTTTAAAAAAATTGGGAAAACTCTTACTGTATGGGTGGTTATTGTCGCCAATTTCGCCCAAGGTAAGATTATCACTCGGATCGAGGAAAGGCTTCTGGGTGGGCATTTCTGGAAAAAAGACAAAATAAAACAATTAAATTTTGCCCATCTTCATGCAGAATTGTGGAACTCTAATAATTCTGTCAAGTAACAAAGCTGGGGCTATATTTATAAAAACCATACTAAGCCTTGTTGGTTACTAAAAATGGCTGTAGTTGCTTACTAAACCTAGTTGGCAACTAATTGGCATTTATGAAACATTAGTCGTTAGTTACAAGTTGATCCAGATTAACTCTAAGTCACTAGTTAGCAACTATATCATTGTATCACTGACCACCAATGTGACAACATGGCTAGAAGAATCATAGAATTGGTAGAACATTCAATCGTGTTCAAATAAGGTGCCAGGTTTATTCATTGTACTTGTAGAATATAACAATAGAATGTCAAGTGGTTGAGACAGGATGCACGTTTATAAGAGCGTACATATAGTAACCTAAAAATGTACTAAAATGAAAAAGTTTCTATTGGTCTTTTTATAAAACTTATGGACTATTATCAGTTCTAAGTGTTTAATTTGACACGAAATATGAGCCGAATGCTTGTTTTGATACTGTGTGTAACCTTACTGAATTGACATTTGGATCCTGCATATCCTGCTTTGCATTGGCATTCCCCATCGCTCTGGTTGCACACGGCGCCGTTGTAACACACACAGGTGTGCTCGCAGGTCAGGCCCCACCGATCCCCGAGGCAGTCCGCCCTCGCTGGGCAGCTTCCGTTCCTTGCGTCGCAGACTCCGCCGGGACAAAGACACCTGGACGCGCAGCCCGGGCCGTAAAAACCTCTCGCGCAGGGACTCTCGCAGAAGACGCCACTCCAACCGGCCGGGCACGTGCAGGTTCCGTTAAAGGAATCGCACACCGCGCCGTTCTTGCAAAGGCACTCCTGCTGACAGTTGTTGCCGTAGTTGCCGGCGTTGCAGGGTACCGAGCAACTGGCGTCCTGCCAGCCGGCATTGCAGGAGCAGCGACCGGTGACGTGGTGGCAGGAACCGTGGAGGCAAATGCAGGTATATTGACACTCGACACCGTAGAATCCAGGCGGACATGGCTGGTTGCAAGACCAGCCTGTCCAACCATCGGTACAGCTGCAATGGCCTGTAGAAATAAATCAGAGAAATTGGTACTTACTGCGTCCGTTGCTCAGCCTGGGCTTCCCTATTAATGTACATCCCGCGCATGCCATTCCTGTAAGGTACATCAGGAATCAACCAGTTGCCAACCAACAGTCTGAAATCAAAGATCCTTGAAGTTACACCTACCCATCACATGATCACACGTGCTGTTGTTCTCGCACTCACACCTCATCAGGCACTGGTCTCCGTAGCTACCTTGTCGACACGGCGATGAGCACGCGTCATCTTCCCATCCCGTGGTACAAAGACATGCTCCCGTGGTGTGATCGCACTCGGCGCCGTTCAGACAATCGCAGTCCAGGTTGCAGTCGTAGCCATGTTTGCCTTCGGGACACGGCTGCTCGCAATACAGACCCATCCAGCCTGGTAGACAGGTGCACGCACCGCTGATGTGATGGCACTGTGCGCCGTTCATGCAGAGGCAGGGCTCCAGACAATACTGACCATACATACCTTAAACGACAAAGTGTTCTCAAATTATCACAAGACAAGGCAAGCTGGGACTTATTTCATGAAACTACTAAGCACAACAAAAATCTCAAAATGAAAGTTCTTTCGTGGCAAAAATAGGTTTCCAAAGCTGGTCTTTGCTTATTTTAGCATAAAAAGTACATTTACATGGAGTTTTGGCTGGTAACCTGTTTTTACTGAGCAAGACTTTTTTGTCCTAAGCAAATGTTTGAATCCGATTGAAAAAAAAAAAAAAGAGTACCCCAAAATTTTAATCTGGACTGGTTACAATTGGATTCGATTCAGAATCTGACTCATGAGCGGAAGTAAAGAATGTAACCTTGATGTCTACGAAAGCAGTAAGGGTCTACATGTATGTACCTTCCCAGCAAGTCTGGTTGCATGTCGCCCCCATCCAGCCTGGCCTACAGTCGCACCCTCCAGTCACATGATCGCAGGAAGCGTTGTTCTGGCACGCACACGGCAGGGCGCACTGCGGTCCGTAGAGGCCGTCTTGGCAGGCCGTGTCGCAGAGTTGCCCGACCCATCCGTCATGGCACCAGCATTCCCCAGTTTGCGGAACGCAGTGCGACGCGTGGAGACACCGACATTGATCAAGACAATCCTGGCCGTAAGTCCCCTCTGTGTGAAAGTGGCGACAAAGTAGTGGACGTCCAAATCGAAAATTACAATCGGAAGTTCTCATCCAGCTCACAATAATGCCGACAATGTGTCGCATAAAATGATCTCAATCACTGGGTTAACTCAGGATTGTTAGCAGGATTTGGTGAATGCGGTTACATTCAGAGACCATAGAGCGAATAGAAATATGTTGCAGTTGTTTTCCTAAACTGTGTCACAAAAAAATAGAAGGCATAATTTTTGTTTATATGTTGGTTTCGAATATTCAGTTTTCAAAAAACAAAACAGTACAATTAAAACCAAATATTAAAAAATTGTGTTTAAAATCCCACCACTTTGACAAAGTTTAACATTTTGCCTGAAAAATGTTGCTTACATATACATGTAATGAATCATTTTAATTCAATAAACAATAAACGGCATTTTTTGGGTGGTACACACTCGACCACTAGCTAAGCGGTGCCCGTTCAAATGGTGCCTGTTGGGAACAGGCGGATTACAGTGATCGAAGCACTTTGGCAAGTTTAATATTGCGAGTGAAAAGAATAGCGCCCTCAATTGATAAATAACCTATCTTTGTTTGGAACTGTATACTGCTGGACGGGCTATCACTAATTAGTCATTTTGGCCATTTAATCGCCCCTAATTATAATTTTTTTAAAACCCTTACCTTCGCACAGATACTGACAGATTTCTCCCTGGTACCCCGCCAGACACGTACAGCCGCCGTCCACTGGGTCACATCCCACGTGATTGACGCACATGCAGGTCAAGTCACATGACAAGCCGTACGTCCCCTCATTGCAGGTATCGTTGCATTTGTCACCCTCCCATCCCGGCCGGCAGAGGCAGTCCCCAGTGACGTGATGACACGTCGCGTCATTCAGACACTCGCACGTGTACCTGCAGTCCGCGCCGTAAGTACCTTCGTCGCACGGTGCGCTGCAGTTGTTACCCTGCCATCCATCGGAGCACGTGCAGTGGCCATCCACCTTATCGCACGTCGCGTCATTCAAGCACGTACACTCCTCCACGCAGTAGTTTCCATAGTAACCCAAAGGGCAATCGGACCCGCAGTACGTACCGTAAAAACCAGCCCGACAATAGCACCGACCCCCGTACGGATCGCAGGATGCGTTGTTATGGCAACCACACTGTGATGCGCAACCAATACCATAGTAACCCTCGGAACATGACGTGTTGCAAGTGGCGCCAATCCAACCAGCCGGGCAGTCACATGCCCCGGTGACGTGATGACAGACACCCTCATGTAGACACTGACAGACAGAGTGACAGTTCTCCCCATACAACCCCTGGTGACATCGATACTGACATGAATCGCCTTGCCAGCCTGGGGTACATGAGCAGAATCCAGTCTCTGGATGACACGCGGCATCGTTCTGACATGTGCATTGGTAACGACAGTCAACACCAAAACGGCCATCTGTAGATAATATAAGTCCTTTGTTTTTCCAGGATTTCTATCGTTAAACACAGAAACCTAGCTATTGAAGGGAATACCTGGGGCCAATTTGACGGAGCTGCTAAGCACACAAATTTGCTTAGCATGAAAATTTGTCCTTGATAAAAACAAGGTTACAGACCAAATTTTCACGTGATCATTATTGTTTTTGATTGATAATCAGCTGTTTTTTTTGCTTAGCATGAAAAACACGTAGAATTTTGGCTGATAACTTGTTTTAATAAGCAAGACTTTTTTGTGCTAAGCAAATTTTTGTGCTTAGCAGCTCCGTTAAATTGGCCCCTGAAAGCGCCCAAATGGGCTACAAAACGTTTCAATTAAGTTGATTGAAAACAGCATTTAAAAGTAGAATATAAGAATCCAAACAACCATCCTCTAAAAACTGAAAATGCTTGTTTTATTCTTGTGTAAAACCAGTTTCGAGGTCAACTTGTTAAACCCCTGAAACTCGAGCTGTTTGGGTATAGTTTTGATTCTAGCCATAAAGGGTTCGCCTTTTGCAGACATATTTGTGCATTGGTGCTGTGTGTAATTTATGTGACACACACAACGTGTATTGTACACTGAATACAAAATGACAGTAAACAAACGTATGTATTCGTATTGACTTAGGCTGGTGCCATTTAAAAGAGATCTCTACCTGAGCAGCGAGTCTGGCACCACGCATCCGTCCATCCAGCGGTGCAGGAGCAGGAGCCATTGATGGGGTTACACAGTGCACCATTCATGCAGCGACAAGTCAGGGAACAAGACTCGCCATACGAACCTGTGAAATGTTGATGCAGTTAACGTGGATTGGTTTAGGTTGATTCTTTTCAATACAAAATTCTGGTTATCAAACCCAAGGATTCCCGAGTAAGAAAGTGATTGAATACTACAAAATGGAGAAATGTTTTCCCAATTTTTCTCATACAAAAAAAAAAAGAGTAAAATTGGTGTATGCTTTTTTAATAATATTAACTACTCTATTTCTGTAATCTGTTTGCCAAAAAAAAAAAAAAAAAAAAAAATTGTTTTACATTTGGATATGCCTGATTTGTTAAACATTTGTAATTTTGTTAATTTGATTTGTAATTTGCAATTTAACGCAGTTCAGTCAGAGTGGGCAGGATTCGAACCCAAGACAAAGCAGTTGACGGAAGAGTAATGCCAACATTACCGATATTTCCGCAAGATATTCCACACGTTTATTCCAACAATCAAAAACGACACTAAATCATAAACTCACTGGAATTGCACGGCGACTCGCAATATTCCCCCTGCCAGCCGGGACGACATGAGCACGCCCCGGTCACGTGATCGCAGGCCGCGCCGTTCTCGCACCGACACTCCCAACCGCACCGCCAGCCGTAAGTCTGGCTCTCGCACATGACGTCGCAGTGGGTACCCTGCCAGCCGGCAGTGCAGTTGCAGTATCCAGTGATGTGATGGCAGAGGGCGCTGTTCTGACAAGTGCAGGTGAGCTGGCAGTGGGGGCCATACGTGCCGGTAAGGCAGGGATCCGAACACAGCAATCCTCTCCAACCTAATAGCAACCAAACGACAAAGACCGGCCCAGGGGGCAATTTCATAGAGCTGCTAAGCACAAAAATGTGCTTAGCATGAAAATTTGTCCTTGGCAAAAACAACGTTACAGACCAAATTTTCACGTGATCTTTATTGTTTTCGATTGATAATCAGCTGGTTTTTGGCTTAGCATGAAGAACCCGTAGAATTTTGGCTGGTAACCTGTTTTTAATGAGCAGGACTTTATTGTGCTAAGTACACTTTGGTGCTTAGCAGCTGTATAAAATTGGCCCCTGTTTTTAATGATCAAGACTTTTTTGTGCTAAGCAAATTTGTGTGCTTAGCAGCTCTATGAAATTGGCCTATGCTGTCAATGAATCTTTCAAATTTGGAGCATTTGTCGGTTGAAGTGGCGAAAATTTTTAAAATATAAAGAAAGGTGCTTGACAAACAACCTGATGAAATTGTTTGCACTGTGTATGCTGCATAATCCGTAAAAGATGATATTCTCAAATTTTGATTTTAATTCAAAATTTTCCGAGTCGCGTATTATTCGGTATTATTCTCACCAGGTTGGCAGTTGCACTCCCCGCTCACACGGTCGCAATACGCTCCGTTTTGACAAGCGCAGGGATGTCGGCAACCGTTGCCGTACAAACCCTGCCGGCAGGGATCTTGGCAGCGGTCGCCCAGCCATCCAGGGGTGCATGAGCAGCTACCGTTGATAGGTTGGCAAAAAGCGTCGTTCAGGCAGTCGCATTGCGACAGACAGCCTAAGCCGTAGGCATTACCTACACAACAATTGGGTAACGTTCAAAAAATGTACTGTACATGTGTGTGTATACATGCGTATGTATTGACCGCCAATCGTGGTCGTCAGACAAAAGAATTGGGTACGTCCACGATTGACAAAACGTCCACGATTCCAAATCGTGTACAAATCCTATGGAGGTCATCCAAAATCGTATAAACAAAAGAAGGGAAGACGGTCGGACAATTTCCGTCCACGATTGGCGGTGTTTACCAACCTACATGATTCAACATTTGATACCCTGTGGAGACATATGGCCAATTTTATAAAACATGCAAGCACAAAAATGTGCTTAACATAAAACCTCTTCCTTGAAAAAAACCAATGTTACAAATCAAATATTTAGGTGATGTTTATCGTTTGTGACTGATATTCAGCTAGTTTTTGCTTAGCATGTACAAAAATGGTGTTTTGGCTAGTAACCTGTTTTTACTGAGCAAAACTATTTTTGCGCTAAGCAAATTTTTGTGCTTTACATGTTTTATAAAATTGGCCACTGAGCACAATGAGGACAATGGGAGTCAAAAGGTCTCCACTGGGTATATTTCTAAAGATGAATATGTTTCCACAGGGTTTCACGAAATACATTTTTCAAGTTTTAGTGAGCTCTGGTGTGTTATGGTTTTATGTAGTCGACACATATTAAAGATTTTATATAAATAAATCAGAAAAATCTAAGAAGATTAACCCCTTTTTTTTCCTTTTTAAAAATTGTTCACTACTGTGGCCTGTGCCCAGTTTTGTCTAATTTTGCCAGAACGCCTCACATTCTGGTAAAACCATCGAATGCTTCTGTTTATTTGTATTAGATCAGATTTTCTTCTATTTTTATTGGGAAGGGGTGGGGGGGTTGTCGATGTTATAGTCGGGCTGATTGGTGTAAAATAGAATTGTTTATTGATGATAAAAGCATGACATTTTTCATCAACTGAACTATTAAGTCACGTCTTCTAGTACCTGGGCGGGGACACATTTCCTGACAGAAGTCACCAATGTATCCAGGAAGACAGGAGCACCGCCCGGTCACATGCTCACACAGTCCTGCGTTCTGGCACCCACACTCCTGTCGACACTGGTTGCCGTAGAAACCATCCTCGCAAGGGGTGTCGCAGACGGGGCCGATCCAGCCATCGGTACAGGCGCAGTTACCGGTCACGTGATCACAGGTGGCATTGTTCTGACAAAGGCAGGTCGCTTGGCAGCTATCTCCGTGGAAACCTAGATTTGAATAAAAAGGCAAAAATTATTTTAAATATTTCAAGGAATTTTTCTTCCCAAATTGTCCATCAAGTTTACAGAGCTAGAAGAGTTGATAAGAACAATTCTACCTTCTTGACACGTTTGGTGGCAGTAGACTCCAGTATACCCTGCAGGGCAATAGCATGTGCCGTTAATGTGGTCGCACGTCGCTCCGTTCTCACATAAACAAATCTGGTTACAACGATTGCCGTATAAACCTAGAAAAACAAAAACAACAAAAACACATATAATCCTTGGCTTGACAAAGAATAAACTTTTTTTTTTAACTGGTGCATCATGCTAATGAACTGCTGGCAATAAAAAAATTGCATCAGTTTCGGCTAAATAAAAACTGTTTCTCACCATTATTCAAACAGGCCTTTTGAATATTTGAATATTTGAAATTGAATATTTGCATATTTGGTATATTCTTTGATGGGTCTACTTTTTGAGTTTTTGTTTTAGCTGTTTTTATGTTTTCATGTTCTCCTGGGGTAGATATACGTCCATACAAGGAATAATAATAATAATAATGTTACCAAATAAATTACCAAAGTTTTAAAGCGCTTAACAATATTTGCCCCGGTCATTGGGCCCATGAAACATTCCAAATACCATCTCAGCTCCCTGGGGAGTATACAGCTCGATGCTGCCATTTCGGCGCAAAGCAGCTAAATCAACCACAATAACCATCTCTGCCCTCACAGGTACCCTTACTCCTGGGTGGAGAGAAGCAATGAGTGACAAAGTGCCTTGCCCAAGGGCACACGCACCATAGTCCCAGGCCGGACTCAAATTCAATGCTCCAGACCACGAGGCCACGGCACTACACAGTTACCAGTTAAGTCAACAGTTACCTATAGAGCACTGGTCTTCGCAGAGTGATCCGGTCCACCCCGCACTACAGTGACAGGCTCCGGTCACATGGTGTGTGATGGCGCCATTCTGACAGCCGGCCAATAAGACGCAATTGTTGCCATAGTAACCTGGGTCACATGTCCTCTCGCAGTGGTCGCCCTGCCAACCGGCTTGACATGTGCATTCACCTACAACCGATAACAAAACTCACAATTTTCAAATTCCTATCAAATACTTTATTTGATTTATATCAAATTGTTAATTGAATACAAATACAACAGAGAAGGCTCAAAACATGACATTGGTGGTTCCTTTGGGGGAAAATTACTTTTGGTCAACAATTATTTTTGGTCTAACATTTGTCATTACCATCGGCAGGGTGACAGAGCCCTCGGTTTTGGCACATGCACTGATGTCGACACCGGTATCCATAGTAACCCTCGTCGCACGTTTCGTTGCACAGCTCCCCCTGCCATCCCTGCGTGCAGTTGCACGCGCCGTCCACGTGATGGCAGCTGGCTCCGTTGAGGCACAGGCACAGCCGCGAGCACGCGTCCCCGTACTGGCCCCGCGGGCAAGTCGTATTGCAGACGTCGTCCATCCAGCCTGGTGCGCACGCGCAGGAGCCAGTGACGTGGTCGCACAGTGCACCGTTCATGCATCTGCATGGCTCGCGGCAGTCTTGTCCGTAGTACCCACCCCGGCAGGCCGACTCGCAGACCAGGCCGTGGTAACCAGGGTTGCAGGTACATAGACCGGAGACGGGGTCACAACGGGCACCGTTCCGACAGAGGCAGGTGAGCCCACAATCTTGGCCGTAGTGACCTTGGTAAGAGAAAAATAAAAAATTAAAAGAACATAAATTTTTCAATTCAATTTTCACAATTGTTTGGAGAACTTTGTCAAGTGGTTGCGGTTAGCCATTCACAGAGATACGAGGATTGGTTAGTGACCCCATAACTTCATCTAGGTCACACAACTAGAACTCATTATGCATTTGGTTTCTGTACCCGCTGCTAACTAGATTCAAACCAGCCAGCCGACCTCGGCTAGCTCGGTGGTTGGACGTCTGCACTAGAAAGTAGGAGGCTGTGGGTTCGAGTCACACCCGACTTTTTGATTTGTTAAAAAAAAAAGAATTGGGACAACACTGAAGACATAGTGTAAAAAAACATTGATGGGCTAAAATATGATATTGAATTTACATTTACTGACACAAATTCCGGTAATTAAACCTTTGAATCAGTTTAAAAAGCCAGCCGACCCCAGCTAGCTCGGTGATCGAGTGGTATTAAAGACGTCTGCACTAAAAAGCAGAAGGTCATGGGTTCGAATCCCAAACGAGTCGAGACAACACCGAGTATACAGTGTACATGTAAATACACGTCAGTGAAAAGCAAAAACATTTCTGGCTAGACATACCTTGCATACATTCAGTCTCGCACGATTCACCGATCCAACCAGGCTGGCAGAGGCAGGAACCAGACACCGGGTCACAGACTGCACCATTTCGGCAGGTACACGCGGTCAGGCAACCCATGCCAAACATACCGCTTGGGCACGGGGTGTTGCAGTCGGGTCCCAGCCAGCCTGGACCACAGGTGCAGCTACCGTTACGATGGTTGCACAGTGCGTCGTTCCGACAGGTGCAATCTAGGCTGCAGTTGGGACCGTATTCTAGTGACAGAAAAATAAGCATTTGTAAAGCATTGGGACAGAACTGGGCAGAGGTCGAAATACAGGGGTATTTGTGACCCACCACCCCAAAACCAGGCTAAAGTCAAAATTTTTCATATGAGAGATTTTTATACCATTGGATTGCTAGCGTTTTAAGCTTTAAAATGATACATCACATGCACCAGTACCGCTATGGAATGAAAATTAACGACGCTTCAAAAAGTGACATTTTGTTGCCGTTCGCGGCAACAAGTTTGCTCAATTTGAGTAATAGCAACGACAATATAAATCAGGAGAAGGCCGATATTATCACTTTCGGGGATTTTTTAAAAGGTTTAAACATGAACAGCCTATAAATTAGAGTTTTAACTAACGATTTATGAAGAAAAAAACAACCGACCGGCAACACATTTTTGTGTGTACAATGCCATATCTCGAAATGGCATTTGCCAACTTCCGCCTGGTTTTGGCCTGGTGGGTCACATTTATGAATAGGAACAAAAATGTGGTTGGCCGATATTAAACCCAACATCTAGGGACGTAATTTGGGTTACAGTACACAGTATTATAAAATACTACTCAGTTCTTATAGGCCAGTGTATTAAGAGTACTGCATACTGCAGTTTACTCAAGTAGTATGTGATAGTATTGAGTGACTTAAACAAGAATTGAAGATTGTCAATGCCTTCACCTTCAGCTCGTGCATTGATGCATCCATGCCCACATTTTTATTTCCTTAGTATCAATGATACTTGAATAAATAAATTCTGGGTACGTTTCACAAAATGACTTATGAATACGGCTCATGCAAAGCTTTCTGCAGACGAGGGCTGTGTCAAAATGAATTGGTTATGGCTAGCACTCACACACACGTCTATGAGAAGTAGCCTCAGCCACTTCCACAGGCACACATATGCAAGCCAATACTTCAGACCCGTCCTGACATATACATGTACATACTTCCATGGATGCACTGCTGTTCGCACAGTTCGCCGATGTAGCCATCTGTGCAGAGACAAGCCCCTGTGATGTGATGGCACTGGGCTCCGTTGTAGCAGAAACACTGGGCGGAGCATCCCTGGCCGTACCAACCGTCACTGCATGGCGACTCACAGTGGACCCCTGCAGAAAAACCAACAGAAATACCAGTCTGAATAATTTGCTGAATAAGCTAGTGAGGTATTCCAACAGCGCATGTGCATACAAGATTTAACCATTGTTGATTTTGAAAATACATTTTATCATATCCGTGCAAAAGCACAGCAAGTACCATCAAATTTAAAGAGTCTGTCGTGTTCTGAAGTAACATAGATATACCAATGCAGGAATTCCAAAGATATTCAATCAAAATCCTTTTTTTGCGATTTTGAGGTCAATATGTATAATTAATAAATACCTTACAGAGTTGATAGCTTCCGATTGGTCGAGACCTGATCACGTGGGGTGTTAAAAATGATATAAGAACCGGCTTACAAAAATTAACAGCAGCCATCCCCCAACGTGGTCCATTATCCAAGAGACCAGCTCCCCAAACCGTTATTCCCTAAATATTGCATACGTAACATTCTATCAATATAGCACAGAAATGTCTAACATACCATCTTAAGGTCTTAGAAAAAAATTCACTTTTCTGCATTAAAATCAGTTCAATTTTTTTTTTTTGATCCTACCTTGCCAACCACTGGTACAGTTACACTCTCCCGTCACGTGGTCGCACATCGCCTCGTGTTGACATTGGCACACTGCCAAGCACTGGTTGCCATAGAAACCTAACGGACAGGACTGGTTGCAGGTTGTTCCGATCCAGCCGTCAGTGCAGCTGCAAGAGCCCGTCACGTGGTGACAAGCAGCGTCGTTCAAGCAAACGCAAGCCGAGGCACAATTCGTTCCAAAAGTTCCAGCTTTCAAGAAGAGAAACTACACATTATTGTGAAATCTTTCAGTGTTTGGAAATGATTAGCCCTAACATCCTAGGTATTACTTTGGGCTAAAGAACCGACTACAACAGAATACTACTTTTTGTTGTGTGTATTGACAGCAGTATAGATATTGACTACTACAAAATACTACTTGTACACATGCTTGTATGTAATAGTGGTAATACAGGTCAGCAATTACTGGCTACTACCATTTGTGACCCACTCTGTGAAAATGAGTCAGATGTCGCTTAGCGCGCTTACCAGATTTGGGTGGTTGAACGCGGAGAGGGGGGGGTTTTCGTAAGAAAATTTGATATTCCTATTTTATGATTTTCACCTTGGTTAGGATCTATATTTTCAATTTCTACATTAAAACATGCTGAATTAACACAGTGGGAAGGTTGCTTAGGGTTTGTATTGCATACATCTCGTGAAGGGAAATAATTTTTTTAATGCATGTTTTCTCATGAATGGGGTTTTAAGATTTCGCAAAATCTTCAAAATTGGCTGCTGTATTCTCAAATGTTGTTGCTTTCCCTCAAGGTACGGCAAGTTTGTAATTTTATTTCTTTCGTGTAACTGAACCAGAACTGAGACCAACTCACCACTGCACAGATCCTGGCAGAAATTCCCCTCGTAGCCCGGAGCACACTCGCACTTCCCCGTCACATGATGACAGGTGGCGCCGTTCTGGCACTGGCAGGCGAACACGCAGGCTAGGCCGTACGAGCCTAGATCGCACCGATGCTCACACCGCTCTGACGTCCATCCCGCGCTGCATGTGCAGGCCCCGGTCACGTGATCGCAGCTTGCCCCGTTCGAACACTCGCACGGCTCCAGGCACTGCGCGCCGTAGCGGCCCGCGTCGCAAGTCACGTCACAGGCAGTTCCCTTCCAGCCCGGGTGGCAGGCACACGATCCGTTGACGTGGTTACAGATGCCGTTATCGCAATCGCAACTACTCTGGCAGCCGACCCCGTAGTAACCATCTACAAAATGGACAAACATAAACAACAACATATTCATATAGATCATGAGATGATAGCTACAAATGTTCCAAATTATCGTGCCTATTCCGCACCACACACAATGTCAACTAAAATTGGGTAAAGATACAAACAACAACAAACAATGTTGCTTGTCAAAAGTCATGCATATTTATTGTTTAAATTATAAAAGAGACGATCGTTTCGCAAACTTGTACATTTTTAAAAAAAGGTACAACCCGTCGTCTTTTGACTCGGTATCCACCAATAAAATCCATCAAATTCTGTAGACAAAGAAACGTTTGAAGCATATTTCAACAATGATCTCTAATGAAAACATAACCTGAAACAACAAAAATCTGTTTAAATTTTAATTCACAGAAATTTTAATTTTGATAAATAAAGTGGGAAAAAAAATTACCATTTTGTGTGCATAGTTTTCTACAACAGAGCCAGCTATTTCAAAGCCTGTTTTGTTCTAGTCTGTTGTGCAACTCCAAGGAAGTAATCAATATGCAAACATGTCACATCTTCAGAGCTATGGAGCTCTATTATATACCGAATGAAAGCTTACGTCATGGGCTTTCCAACCCAGTATATTACTCCATTTCAATTTTTTGCGACATAATACCTTTATTTTTGTGCAGTGGGTCATGAATTACATCTGTCAAGGATAATTTACACCTCTCCGATGCCAAAATGTGCAAACACAGCATATACTTACGTGGGCACCGTTGGCCACACTGGGTACCAGTGTACCCATTCATGCAGTCACAGCGTCCAATCACAGGATCGCAATGAGCACCGTTCAGACAACCACAGGTGTAAGTGCAGGCCAGGCCATATTGTCCCTCGGGGCACACATCGCCACAGTGCTCCCCTAGAAAACCTGAAGGGTACACAGCAAAGTATTACCTCACGTTTGAAATAATTAGTCTTGACCCAAGACGTCAGTGATCCACAGTAATTGTTGTGGATATATTGATTCTTGTAGCATGCCCTCGCAAAACTGTTTACATCGGAACATATTTTCCCACATATTATATATTTCTGGTTATGAAACCAAGAAACCCTCAAAAGTGCCTAAGGCACTGTAGCTCGCAAGCCTGAAGAAACCTATAGAGAGAAGACAATGAGAAGAAGGTACAGTTTTAGAGATAGGAGGAAAACCCAATCCACATATTGGCCCAGGCCGGATTTGAACCCGGGTCATAGTGGTGAAAGGCAAGAAAATAACCGCTACGCCAACCTGACTCCCCACTCACTATCCCATTCAGGAGTGGCATGGGTGGCAAGTGTGTGAAGCACTCGTCTCTCACTAATGTGGCCCGGGCTCGATTCCGTAAAGGTCGACAAAGGTTCAAATTTTGTATTCGTAAAAATTAAAGTTGCCAAACTTTTATTGATTTATTTAACATAATTATACTAAAACTTTAAAACACGTGTAGTGGACTATCAAAGAATACAAATAATTACGAAAAAAATCTGAAAATTGACAACAAAAATAACCTATTGAATTATTTTTAATTTTTCTCCGATTTGGATTGTGTCCAGTTCCGTCTCATTTTGCCAGAACATTTTTTTCATTTCGAACCAATTGTTCAAGCATTGTTTTAAGTGAAAACCCATAGATGTACCTGCAGTGCAGTAGCAGTCCCCAGTCACATGATTACACACTGCGTTGTTCAAGCACTGACACACCCTGCTACAGTTGGGACCATACATGCCGGGACCGCACGGGGTATCACAGACATCGTCCACCCATCCCGGGGTGCAGGTACAATTGCCTGTTGGGCGAGATCGTAAGGGAAACAAATAATGAAACGAGAACAAATTCAAGATATTTATAGAGGTTGATATTGAAAAGACTAGGGCTGCACATTTTTGTCTAATTGAGTATTCTATTTAAAATTTGAAACTGCACTCAACCAAATATTGGAATATTTATATTGATTGGCTTAGATTAGAATGGGAAAATCCAGATTTTACCGAACGATAATATTCCTCCCATTTCATAAACTTAAAGCCACTCAGTTTTGAAAAGAGGCTCTAGAAGGAAAATGGTTTGTGAACACTTTCTCCCAATCTCAAATATTGTTGGAAAGAATCTTCATGGTGTAAGTAAAATTAATATTTTGGAAAAAATTTGGTCGAGAATTCTTAACCCCTTGATGCCGGGGTCCGCTAATCCGTTCCGAATGCAATTATCAGGGGCCAATTTCACAGAGCTGCTAAGCACAACAATTTGCTTAGCATGAAAATTTGTCCTTGGGGAAAAACAAGGTTACAGACCAAATTTTCCCGTGATCTTTATTGTTTTTGATTGATAATCAGCTGGTTTTTTGCTTAGCATGACAAACACGTATACTTTGTCTGAAAACTTGTTTTTAAAGAGCAAGACTTTTTTTGTGCTAAGCAAATTTTTGTGCTTGGGAGCTCCGTGAAATTGGCCCCAGCTGTGCAACGCCGTAGAATACAGCCTGTGTGACAGCTGCACGCTCAGTCCATTGTGCAATGTAGCTACTGGACAAAGGCAGCCGTGTAGTCATTGGTATAACCGGTACAGTGAGGAATTATACTGACGTCGAGGGACTCGCTGTTCGTGATGGCGAGTGTGAAAGGCCAGGGAAAAAGGGAGGTAATAAGCCAATGCTTCCCCTGAAAAAAAATACATGTTTATTGTGAACAATTGCATGCACAATACAGTTCAGTCCATAACTTCCTTGACAAATCTTACAGTGAGAAGGAAGAACTAACCATTGACTGGGTCGCAGGTGGCGTTGTTCTGGCATAGACACGGGAGCAGACAGTTCACTCCATGGGTTTCCTGACAGGGCTCAGCGCAGGTGTTTCCCTGCCAACCCGCAGCACACCAGCAATCACCTTGACAAGAAAAATAGAAGGAACATTCGTATTCTTATTCATTCAAATGAACCGCAAGGAAAACTGACCACAGCTAGGTGCAGTTAATACTATTTTGAAAATTGAACAAGGAAATTGACTTGAGGGGGGGCTTGAACCAGCGACCTCCGGATTGCCGTTCCGGTGCTCTAGCAACTGAGATGTCCAGACATGTGTTGGCAGTCTACAAATTAGTTACTATCTTTGTTTGGGGGCACTAGTCAAAAGCCGCTTCAGTTGATTTTTGTTAATAATATTTACTGCACGTAGTCGAATTTCCTTGGAGGTTCATTTGAAATGTTGTATACATTGACAAAAGTTGTATTCATTTGGAGTGATATCCGTTTGCTATTTCCCAGGTCATTGTAACATTGCTATAAATGTTGCTAGTATAGTGAACTTTGGGCGTGATCTTAGTAAGCGAGATGTAGAAGTTATACATTAACCCTAACCCTAACCCTCCAGGGTATTTTGGCTAGAAACCCTGCCAGACGCAACAGATTGCATACTTTGTCACATTGACTTGTGTGCAGAGTCCAGATAGGTCAAGCAGTCACCACAGATGCACTGTGCTGGATCTGGCAGGGTTAGGGTTAAAAAAAAACTTTACCTAAAACCTTAACATACATATACACCGGTACAGAAATACGGTCATACAGAATTTAAGACTGACAAATGTGACCTGTCACCACAATACGAGAGAAAAGTCAGAAAAATTGAAAATTGAGATATTGGTATTTTCAAATTCTTGAGAAAGAGAGCTTTCCAATGGTACATAACACTTGGGGTTTTGCGATAACTACATTTTACGATAATGAAAAAAAAAGGTTTTCGATCATCTGAACGCACCCCAAAAATGAGAAAATCTAGAGGAGGCTTTCCAAATTACGCAAAATCTCAAAATTGACCACCCCTTCATATTTTGACTGTGGATGGCCATATCTCCAAATCACATCGTGCGAATTTACTCTCATATTGTGGTGACAGGTCAGAAATGAGCTCAAATATTTGTTTAGGCGACACCAACAAAATCATACCAGTCTCTTTGTCGCATCGGGCTCCGTTTTGGCACTGACAGGCATTTGCGCATCCGTCGCCGAAGAAACCGTCCTGGCATTCGTTCTCACAGTGTATTCCCTCCCAGCCCGGCAGACAACTACAATTCCCCGTCACGTGATGACAAGATGCTTCATTCTGGCACTGACAGATGCCACTGCAGCCTGACATGAATAACAAACAATTATCCAATCATAACGTCTGTGGAACATCACATGATATTCAAAATCTAGTACAAACAAAAACAAATTCCAAATATGCGCATATAAATAGGTGTCCCCTGTTTGTTGAAATGCGAACGCACGTAAAAATTTAATGCAAACGTTTGACCGACATGTTATCACATTTTCATCCACTGATTTGGTTGGGAACACATTGGGCAACCCATCTACCACAGTTGGTCTATCACAGTTGGTCTAAGTTGCGAGATTCCTTTTTCTCGTAAACATGGTCAAGTTATGTCAGAAAGGAGCCTGCAATTCAGATGGGCATTTAATATAAAGAGTGACTAGAAAATGCCAAAAGTGATTTTTTTTCCAGTGCCGTGGGTGTTGTATTTATGAAAGTCTGCCTGTACACGTGTCGTGAGAAAAGTTATCAGAATTCTAAGACAACTCTGGCATCCTGCTGGAGAGTGTGTGCCCATGTACAATGCAATTTTGCACCTAATGTTTTTATATCACATTTCAGGCATCACATCCACGTGCTGCACATGTGAAAAGTTGTCTAATGCCGTGTTCCAATTGGACTTTTTCTTCCGCAGCGCGCGCTTGCGACATTCCTTCGTCTAATTCTACCGCGTGTTTCCACTTGAACTTTTACATCGTGACGTAACATTTTATTCTCCGTGCAAGTCTGGCAGAATGTCACACATTGTGAGCACTGTCAAGTCACATTTGACCTCGAGACAAAGCAGTTTACGCGTGGCCGCGGTACTTCTACAGGACGAGGCTGTTCCCATTGAACTTTCATTGGACTTAAAGGTAGGATACACCAGATATCGAAAATATTTACTACCGAATTATTATCTTACTCATTTGAAAGTAAATAATGATTCTAGGCATCCAGCAAAATGATTGCGCTAGATATCCTGTAATTATTCCCAAAAATATAATTTTATAAAGAAAAATTCGCGATCGCCATCTGGCGATCGCAAAAAAACAAAGATAACATAAGAATAACTGCCCAACGCCGGTTGAAAACAAACGCCGTTTTGTGTTTTTCTCGGCATCAATGATTGTAAAACTTCAGACACGTCAGTTAAACGATATTTACTATGAAATACAACCCTCAAATATACCCATTAATGATAATTCAAGCAATTACCAATGGTGTATCCTACCTTTAAAAAGAAAGGAGACCTCTATCAGTAACCTACTTTTCAATACACGGGACATTTTTTTTAAATAGTTCAAATTTGTATAGTGTAATTTCCTTCTTGGTAAAAACCATGCATTCAGGTACCTGCACCATAGCTCCCAGTTGAACACCTGCCATCGCACAGCGTCCCCGTCCAACCATCATGACATGTGCACAATCCAGTACGAGGATCACATTGACTCGTGTCGCGACTACATTGACACTCCGAAGAGCAACCGTCGCCGTAGTTACCCTCCTGGCAAGACTGGTCGCAGATTTCCCCCACCCACCCCGGCGGGCAGTCACATGACCCAGTCACATGGTGGCACTCTCCGTTGTTCTGACACAGGCACGCGGATGCGCAGTTCTGGCCGTAGTGCCCCGTGCTGCATCTTTGTTCGCAGCGGGACCCTTTATAGCCAGGAGAGCAGGTACAGGTATTGGGAGAATAACAGCCTCCTTGGCCAGATATGCAGGTGGGATCACAAATGGCTGTCAAGACAAATAAAATCACGATTTCTTTACGCCACTAAAACTTATCAGAGGTTTTTTAAACAAGGGAAACCGTCTCCAGCTTTGGAAGTATCAGATAAAATCATTTTCCATGTTGTAAAACATGGTATAGATAAAGCGGCATGATACAGACACTGGACACTAAATACTTTGCTAAAGAAAATAATAACTTTGGAAAATCAGAATTTTGAATGAATTAAGCTTTTAAAACAAAAGCTTTCAGTACTCGAGCTCGACCAAGTACTTTCCAAGTACTTTCTAAGTGCTTCTGTTCCAAAACTTTGATTAAAAAGTATCTTTAGTTTATGCATCCAAAGTCCCAAAAAACTTTTTTTCTAACACCGACATTATTTACATTAACCCTAACCACCCTGGGATAGCCCCAAAAGCCAATTAGGCCTATACCTGCCATCAGTGCTAAGCTAAATATTACCTTCCTGTAATTTATTTTGTAAATACACAACAAACACCTTTCTTCGCCTGCCCGATGTGACAGACTGGCCCATTCGCGACAATGGAGGGCGTTGGAAATGTTTCACAGGTAGAGCTGGGTGGGAACATTTTTTTAGGGGGGGGGGGGGGGGGGGTGGTGTAACGTTTCGCTCATCATCGGGCCGCCTTGTACTAGTACAGACCGATTTTTGTATTGTGTTTTGATCAGTCCTAAATCATAATCATTACTCACCATATAGAAAAACAATTAAAGCTAACGCAAGATATCAAACACACTTATCAGACCGCCTAGTTGGCCGATTTTTGGATGGTGTTTTGATCAGTCCTAAATCATAATCTTTCAGCTAATAATACTCACCATATAGAAAAACAATCAAAGCTAACGTAATATACCAAACACACCAACTGGGTGACTAGGTGATCGTTTTTTCCCCAACATTTCCTTTTCAGTTTGGGCTACTGTTTATCTAAAATCTAGAATGTTTCTCCCATCATCGTCACTATGAATATTGTTTAAATATTAATGAAGAAAGAAATACTATGGTAAGTCCCCCCCCCCCCCCAAAAAAAAAAAAACCAAAAAAAAACCAAAAAAAAAAAAAAAACCAAAAAAAAAACACGCAGCAGCACCAACCACCCCCTAAAAAATTAGGCCAACAGACGCGCAACTGCATGGTAATATTGTCCTTTACAATTTATGATGAACTGACGTTGACACCGGCGTAAATTCCCTGCCTAATTGATTAACCAAACTGTCTTGTGTACTCCGTCCGGGTAGAGGAAACGGAGCCGTGAAATCAACACAGAAAATGACCGCGTCGAGAAGCTTAATTACCCTGCTGATCGGAAAAGGAAACTATGAAATGAAGAGATAAAGCTCTTCTTTTTCCTGGAGAATTGGAGTTTTGCCGACACGGTGACGCCTCAGAGTAACGAAATTACTTTGTGGGAAATACCCGCCTGAGAAATCATTACGGCACCAACACAAATACACAATGCATAGATCTAAAAACCTATAGCCCCAAGCGCACAAACAAAAAACTACGTTTACTTTTAGGACAAAAAGCAAAGGCACCAACGCCTTTTCCTCAAGTGCAAACCTTTTCTTGGCAAACAGCACTCGAAATTTAATGGGTTACGAATACATTTAGTCTTGTAATGTATCGTCTGTGGAAACGTGTGTAAAACTCAGTACCAAACGCGATCAAGGTTACATTTTGTGGAGGATTATTTTTATGAAAAGTATCGGATACGATTTCAGAAGATGATCACACTACTCAACACCACGGTGACGCAGAGGGCTGTTGAAACAACCCTTGCGAATCTCGAGAACAAAGAACAAGTCCATCTGGTAAACAAACAAGAAGAAAACAACAATATTACTGACTGTTACGACAGATCGTACTATACATGCGGTATGGAGATTATACAATTCAATCCCTAACGATGTTTATATATACAAAAACAAATGACGAACAGAGCATACTGTTCGAAACGTTGAGTTCCCTTCGGTTCCTTTCAGAACCACACATCTCACTAAAGAGTATTACCGTGGTGTTATACCGCAAACTACTTATCTTATTGCCTTTTCGCCATGCAAACCCTCAAATCTCAATCTTGCACACATTAGGTTAACGTGAAACACGTTGCCGTCTTGCGGTGAAAAGAAACGCCGAACAAGGTGACAAGAACGTTAACGCAGACGTACAATAAAACCACTCCGTCGTCGCATGAACTGCTGGTTGAACCTAATTAAGAAAGTTCATTATCTTGTCTCTATACAGGACGGTTAAACACCAACTTTGAGCTATAAATTGTTCTTTCCCCCAATTTCATGTAATTTGCGAATCAATTCACCAAAACGGATCTATCGCGGTTGGATTTTTCTTTTTATCAACGGAAAATAATGTGTTCTAACCTTCATTTTTTAATTACTTTGAGTTTCAGTGCAGGACAGATTTGGTTTAATACTTTAACATATTAAATAAACATGATAAGGCATTACACTGTAGATTGCAAATGTGAAATTTGCAATATCTTATTTTTTTCCTTGCGATTCTGAAGAAACATCAATTCTGCAGTACCTCGAGACTTTGATATTCTAGCATCGTCACGATGACCGACACTTACCGTCAAGACAATTATCACCGGATCTTATCCACCGATAACCCCGCCAGCCAGCACAGCATACTATTCGATTCCGCCTTTCAACTCGATACCGCCGTTGGTAGGTAGTGGTGTAAACCCACCTTAAAGTGTAAAACAAAATGTATCATATATACAATCTCGCGCACAAAGGTCCCGATTGAATTGTCGGGCAAATTATGACGGAAATTATGACGTTTACGTGTGGTGATACAGTATCGGTCAATTTGTGTTACATTATCGGTTAGTGATGCATTATATCGGTTAGTGATATCAATTAACTCATCACAAAAAATATCGAGACACTTTAAAATGATGCAATAAATAACGGCCCGAAAGGTTATGGGTTAATCGAAGCAAATAACCCAGTGCATAATTTTGTTCTGCGTATTTTGACACCTCGATTGTTGAGATACAATGTTGCGGAGCGGAGTTATTGTCATTTCAATGGTCGTAGATCCATTTTCAAAAGTCACAATTATCCATAAGCAGGTTTGTATTGATCATGTTGATGCCCGCCTTTTATACCCAGCACGATATGTGGCAGAGGGGTACCCCCATATTATCCCTATACTTTATATGCACTCAACACTATTGTAACCTAACCCATCCCCCCTTGAAACCTAAAAGGAATTCCCGAGATTCCGGGAACACAAACAATGGTCAACACAAAAGAGGGGGGGTTTTCTCTGCCACATATCGTGCTTCACTTATGCCGCCTTTTCTTTTGAAAAAGGCATATGTCGAGATTATCTTATTGGCTGATCATTTAACATCAACATGATCAATACAAATGTATTATCCACTTGTTACTACATAATGACTAGTCTTGTTATTATTTTTACAGTCAAACACCTTTATATAAAACATGATCCTTGGGACTTTATAAATTACCTTGTTATAACAGGTACCTTGTATTATCAACAATAATAGAAAACAAAGAAAAGCAAAGACTCGGGAACCTTTTTACTTGTAAAAAGTAGGATGTTGTATTAGAAGTGCTCTTATTATCAGAGTTCAACTGTATTAACTTGGTACGCAGCCGTACCGATAAAAAATATGGGGTAACCATGAGAACTTACCGGTATTTGCTACATCTTCCCCAGCCAAAAGCGCCGCAACCAACAGTGTACTTTTGTTTCTGCCCCGATTGTACTGCGCCGGCGTAAGATACGGTATAACTATATAAAAAAAAATAAAAAAAAATACACTTATAAATTAATCTAAACAACAATTGATGATTTAGTGAAGTATGCAATTTTCTCATCAATTTTAACATTTTGTTTGATCAATAAAAACTAGTCGATCGACATTCCTAGCTTTTTGTGTACAAAAAAACCCGGAGCAAATTCAATAGGCCTATATACGTTAGCATTTGAAAGCTACGAACTGCAAATCTAAAATGGGGAATTAGAATAGGCCTAAACCCAAAGTACAAACCTTTCTGAACGTGTACACGTGTTGGAATCACGCGAGGTTAAACCCCAACTCGCGCCCGGAGCGATGCAGAAAAGTACGGCAATGGTGAAGCTCCGCATCTCGGTCAAAATAATAACCGACTTCTTGTCTGCTTGTTTGAGAATTCCTCTCAAATCAACTCCACCAAAAACGTTTTACTGGAGGAAGATAGCGGTGAAAGCTTCGCAGACAGCCGCTTTTAAGACTTTTTCCCACTCCAAATCGTTTATTCTGGAGACAATAAATATATTGTCGTTTGATTCAAAATATCAAGCATGGGTTTGGTCCAAAGTCACGCTCTCAGAACTAACAATGCACGTGTAGATCGTTATGAGAAGGTTTCAGTAAACATAAACGGGTTCAACACCACACAAATAAATTTTGATTCATTTTTGCAAAGTATCCTCAATAAATACCCCAATTTGTTTCCTGTTTGCAATTCCATTTCCTTCGCCTCGCCCATCTAATACCACATCACTCCACTTTTAAACTCGTTTATTTACAATAATTTTTAAGCAGCCCCTGCGCTTCCGGTGACCTGTGACCCACGACATCACTAGCTCTAAAAAACTGTCGGTGTAAAAATCCCACTATTGAGCAACTCTTCGAGTGGAAATTCCGGTTTAGCGTGAATATCAAACGCCATTAAAATATACGGACTCGTTGCGCATACATAAGTGAAGAGAATTAGCAGCGTGCACCGATCACGTGCGGGGCCGAATAAACTAGAAAGGAGGTTGAATTTCCTATTTGAGAATTTCTCAGTTTCTGCCGGTATATCACGTACGGATTTTTTTTAAAAGCTTCAATTGGCATGGACGATACACATAAAACGAATCTATAAAAGAGGGTATAAAACGGCAGATAAGTGGTGTGACAGTGATTTCTTGATGAGAACAGTTACCGAACTCCAGGGATGTAGTCGAGTCCATCACAAGTCCCTGCAAGTCCCTGCAAGTCCCTGCAAGTCCCTGCAAGTCCCTGCAAGTCCCTGCAAGTCCCTGCAAGTCCCTGTAAGTCCCTGCAAGTCCCTGCAAGTCCCTGCAAGTCCATCACAAGTCCTTCAGTTCCAATTCAAATCACAAGCTATTCAAATCAGCTTTGATAAAGGCATTCCTTTGTCATTGTTCATCTAGTTACTTGTGACTGCTTTAAGAAGGGACTTGTGACTGCTTTAAGAAGGGACTTGTGACTGGCTTCACGAAAGGACTTGTGAAAGGACTTGCAGGGACTCGACTACAACCCTGCCGAACTCTGGCACTGTCACTGTCACCCCCATAGACCGCAAATTCAGTGCTCCAGTCCACAACATTATATAATTTTGTTTCCTGAAAACTAAGCGCAAGACGAATACAAGCAAAATGTGCTCGTTCTTAACTATAGCAAAATGCATGAGTATAGGCCTAGTTATACTAAAACACACAATTAACATTCTTTTGTTTCACTCCAAAGACAAAGTTTTAACTTAGCGCATCATCTTATGCTCATTTAACTCAACTTGAAATTAAAATAACAAGGGGTCTACGACTTACGTCTGTTGGTGGGAACACGTGGTTTTCATTCAGCCGAGTGAGGGCGGGAGTTGTTGCGAACAGAGAAGACGGGAACGTACGGCCACGACGCGCGACGCGTGCGAGACGAACATCATGGAGCAAGTTCGGGCGCGAACTATAGTTAACCATTAGTCAGTCTCTGCTTTACCAATGCGCATGCTCAAATGCAGTTCGCTCGAACGGCTCTAGTCGAACTATTGTTGAAAAGATGGCAACCGCTTTGTTTACATTTGCGACATGAATGAAATGGGTTTTGCCACTATTCTTCCACGCATATAAGTAGGATAAGCCATAACGTTAGTCATGTTGGTCCTAAAACAAGACAAAAATTACATTAGGCCCGCCAGATTTTCACTTAACGTTACTGCCTTTCCCTCCGTCCGACTACTGACACGGTCACTGGTTCTCTCCATGTTTTCCTATGAAAAGAGGCTACTGTCAACCAGCGGCAACCGTGCTCCAGGGTCTGGTTCCAAATAGTCGACTAGATAGTCCAACCATTCTGCGTTCGAGCGATGTTAGTCGAACTATGGTTAACTATAGTTCGCGCCCGAACTTGCTCATGGTAAAAAATGCAGCCACAATACTTTCGACATTGGTGTATGACGTTGGGTATTAAACGCACGTCAGTGCAAAACTTAAGTTCGGAACAAGAGAATCATCCCTGGTGCGATTTTGATTACAAGCTCAATGCACTGGCGCAAATAAACTTACAAAAGACCGGGAAAACCTGTTTTCAAATATTTAGCACAAACAACATACATCGGATGTTGCCAAGCGAAAGTTGTGGTGCGAAGTTGTAGTTGAACCATGGAAGAATAAGAAGGAATTTGAACCATTGAAATATCTTAATGGTATATAGAGCCAAGAAGTTGAAGATATGTGAAACTAAATTGAACAAACACGTCTATAGCTTTGTGCTACGATGGAGTCAGCTTTTTTATATTAGGCTGTTTGCTCCTCACATAACCGTTCCAACTACGACTATACAGAAACACAGTTTGTTAATAAAAAACAAACAAATAATATAATAATAATAAAGCATTTATAATGCGCCATCTATCTAGAGAAAACCTATTCCGAGGCGCAACATAAAACACAAACGTGACATAAAAGAAAAAATAATGAACCAAAATAAAATGCAACAATAAATAAAACAGAGGCAATTCAAGATCAATAATGTGACCCTACAAGATCAAAGAGGATATCACAGTACCAACACACACTGCCCAGCTGCACATGGCCAACAAGCAAAGAGAGGAGAAGACCAGAATTAGCAGTTACAAACAAACAGATAGACCCGATTAGTTTTCTAGAATACCCATTTAAACTACTTGATTAAACAAATACTTCTAATTGTGTTAACACTTCACGTCTTCTGGATAATAATTGTAAAAAATGATTTAAAAATTGTGCACATTGTTATACCCTACAAAATTATGTACAAATGTTTGGAGCTCACAACTTTCAGCTCGTCCCGCCTAGTTACACTAGCAATAACATTGCTTCCGGTTTGATTGCAATAAAACAGCTTGCCCTACATCCGATTCCAATTGATTTACAACCACACTTCCACAAACAAGAACCGTGTATTGGTCTCCACAATGTCAAACGATTTTAAATTGGTTGGACCAACCGTTTTATGTCTCAATCTAAAATGTAAGGCTTTCTGGACTTACGCAGGAGACAGTCGTCAGTTGATGTCTGGTACTCCCATCCCGCGCAACATTCGACGACTGTTTCATTTATCAGCTTGGACTGTTGTCGATAACCGGTAGTATATACGGTGCTAAATCAAAATTTAAAGTAAACAGGAAACATTCTGCAATAATTCTTGGAGAACCACTCATTAAAAAGATTATTATAAGCAACGAAATTTGATTTGCAAATGTTTATTCACCGAAAGTACACATTTGAAATATAAGTTAGGCCGCCCTCTTCCGTGCATGCACAAGAGTGTTAAATTATTGAACAATCAACTCACCGATACTTTGTACGACATTTTCGTCCTTTCTTATTACAGCGCTGGAAGGGTTGCCGTTTACTCTCAGCAAATGTTTCATTGTACATCACCTCCAATCTGGAAACAATAGAGTATACAGTCATATAACCTGCTGTAACTCGCAAACAAAATTGCTTTAAAGGTTGTGCGGTTAATTATTATTTATTTGGATCTTACTTATTCTTAGTTTTTAAGGTTAAAGGACCTCAACCTCCGGGAACGGCCCAACCCGACTACCCAAACAATAGTACCGTACACAATTATTAGGATCATTTCGGGAAACCAAAAGCAGTCTTGACAGATCGAACGAAGCAACACTGAGATACCACAGAGAAGAATAATCCAAAATAAGGGCCTGATCTTTTCAACATACTTTTGAGGAGACAACATTAAGCGTAGATTAACCATTCAGGAACTCCAGTTTTCTTACATTTGGGGCATAATCCTCGCCCTCACTTCCCCCCCCCCCCATGTGATCCGACATTTGTGACCCAGCACGAGTAAATGAGACACTTTGAGGCAAAAATGTAAATTGAGATTTTGATTTCATCATTTAAAGCTAAACAAGCTTTAAATGATGAAATCAAAATCTCAATTTTCATTTTTGCCTCAAAGTGTCTCATTTACTCGTGCTGGGTCACATTAATGCTATATAGGTGTTCTCGATCAAATTCGTTTTTTAATGTATTCAAGCTATTTTTGTCATTGTGCCATTTTTGGTACCAAATTCGTTTACAGATTTTAGTGCTGTTTCAGTGCATGAGTGGTTAACTTGGATGGTTATTTTGATTAGTAAAATCGCATGACGCAAGACTATTTTTGCGTTACAGGAAACATGATGATTCGGAGCAGCATTCAACAATAATTCGCACGAAACCGAATGACTCGGTGAATAAACTGGACACTTTAGGCCTGTTTGACTGAGAAAATATACATGTATTATAATGTTACACGAAGGTTAACCGACTCTAGGCCTATGCACCTGTGAATAATGTTGAGAGAAGCAACGAATTAACCACTACACAGTACTTACATTTCCAGGCCCGAACATGCATTGTCATCAGACGAGGTTAAACCCCAATTCGGTGTTACTGTTAGAAGAAAACAGCAGGAGACGACGGCAAGGAGTCTTTGAAACATGGCCGCCTAGCACCATACAGCAATCGGCGAAAAGGTTATTGTAAATTCGACAGAAACAAAGTTGAGCGTGCAGATTAGTACAACTGCATATCACAAGTCACACGAAAAGGTCTAAGATAAACTCAAGCAATGGACTTGATCAAAGGCGCCTGCATGTGCAAACAAAACAACAACACCCTAGTCTGTTCACATAGAATGCATAAACAATATATGGCAGATGGCTTTTAAACTTGAAACCGATCGAAAGCTCCGATAATTATTGTTGGCTAATGTTCAGAAAAGCCGCAATAAAAAAGGCCATTAAGAGTTGTATGTTTGTAACACGACATCCTGAAGTTGTTTACAAGACTCGATCGATGTGTCCTGTTATGCAGATAAACCCACGGCATTATAGCTAATAAATATTAGAATTATTTCAAACAAAACAAGAAGACATTTACAAAATGTCTACCTTAGAAAATTCGTAAACTTATAGTAAAACCATTTTAGGCAAGACATTTTCAAAAACACTGACGACGCGTAGTGATACGTCTACGAGTTATCAGGCCGTCGTTTTTTCAAAGTTATACGGCTGTTGTATGAAACCAGGCGTGACCTATTTTCGTGTGTAGGCGTAAAATGTCTTTCCGGTACAAACTGCGGCACAAGTCCCATTTATTTTGCAAACAGAAACATCTTTTGTTTCAGACAAACAGATGTACTGTGAGCATGGTGTTTCGCGCAAACCACCAAACGGTGCTTCATTGGTGCGCCCTCTATTTTAGCACCCTGTGCAGATTCCCATCAGTAAGTAGCCCATCAAGCACAACTATCCTACTGTCTAGTATAGTGCAGACGTCTTAACACACGACCACCAAGCTTAGTAGCTGAGGTCGAATGGCCGGTTCAAATATGAATAGCAGCGGCTATCGCAACCAAACTATGGATTTTGCTTCGGGTGGTGTAAATTAAAAAGTGGGTTTTGTTCTTAGTTCTCTTGACTACTAAGCATACATACTAAGTATAGAAAGGGGCCAATACATCATTTGCAAACAGCATCCAAAAACAAAACTACTGAATTATTATGAAATACCTCACTTGACTGTAAGTGTGTGTACGGACTAAGTAACAGTCTCAAGCATCCTGTGAAATCAGGGCAATTTTCAAGAAAAGTGCAATTTTGTACCGATTTCCAACGCGGTTGCCGGACGGAAACTGTTTTCAAACACTGCTCCTATTAAATTTATTATGCATGTAGTCCACATTTTATTTGCAACACGGTTACACATTGGTGAATGGGTTAAAGCCACTGGTTTGCTATCCTAATAATTCCCTGACGTCTATAAATTGCTGTTTCGTCTGAAGAAAGTCAAGGAGCCAGACTACATGAACATGTTTGTCTTGTTTTTTCCAGCATATATGAAAACAAAACTTTAAAACAGTTCAGCGTCACAATATTTACTATAAAATATTGAACTCATTCGTTTTTAAAATCAAATAATGTACAATTAAGGCTCTGCATATTGTCATTTTTTCTACCGCTACAAAATAGTTCCTACATCGTCTAATTAATCTCCTATAGTTGCAATGCAGCCGAGTCCGACATTGTGTAATGACGAACGAAGTACTCGCAATGCATAGATGCCCTAACGGTTCACAAAAAACAATTATTCAAAAGTTTTCGAATAGAAAATTGTGCGTCAGTGTTATCCTGCATGCAACACAAAAATGGCATTCGTAGTTGGGCATTAAAAACAGAGACTTACGAAGTAAACAATCGTCACTTCCTTGTGAAGCCCAACCCTCGCAGCATCGTGCTACTGTTCGATTTGCTGTGCGATAGTTCCTCGTGTACCCAGTGTAATATGTCGTTCTATAAAAGAAGAAAAGAAAAAGGACACGTCACAAGGAGAAAATAAAAGACTTAGAAAAATTCATTGTCACCATCGAGTAGCTGTGTTTGATCAAATTAATGGGTTGTCTGTCCATTGAGGTTGGCCCCCGGACAAAAATGTCGTTATCGGTTTAACCCAACCGACAAAAAATGAAATCAAAATTGTGCGGAGTGATATGTGGCGCCACCCGCGGTGAATACTCGCATAAATTGTTATGCAGTTTCACCAATGCACCCGGGGGCCGGGGCAATTTCATAAAACATGCAAGCACAAACATTTGCTTAGCATGAAAATTCTTCCCTGGAAAAAACACAATGTTACAAATCAAATATTATAGGTGACGTTTATCGTTTGTGACTGATATTCAGCTGTTTTTTGCTTAGCATAAAACAAAATGTTGTTTTGGCTAGTAACCTGTTTTTACTGAGCAAAACTATTTTTGTGCTAAGCAAAATTGTGTGCTTGAATGTTTTATTAAATTGGCCAGTTCGTAGGTGACTGCGTACGTACACCCGCATATACCATTTGCGATCATCGGCTAAACGCGCAGTAGCGCGTTAACTTCCGGTTTCAATGATTATGTTCCACTCCATGAAAAGTGGGCTTGGTTTAGGTTGAAATGCCAATACGAACCGGATAGTCAAACGGCCTTAATTTTCCTTGAAACAGAGCTAATTCATTCCAAGTATAGTCACGGCTATAATCATCTGTCAGGTAACACGTTATATTTTTAATTTACTGAAGGAAATTGAAAAAGGTCAAGAACTTTGAACTTTGGAATTGTTGCGTGTAGAAGGATTTATTATGTCAACCTGGAGTTAGAAAACTACCCCCATGGTCAGTCAACCCATGGTCAACCTTTGTCATCCTCGTTTCAGGGAGAATATTACCTCACCCACATAGCTAGCCTCACCCATAGAGTATAAAAAGGACCTCACCCAATCTTGGACATTTCATGACTCTGCTAACCACAACATTCCGCGCTGATGATCTTGTAAACAAGGATCCTATAGTAATTAGGGGTGTACGCGTGCGCATAAGCCAACATGTGACTAGACTTGATGACAAGTCGTTAGATAGTCGGGTTTAATCCGTGTATTTCAGTCGAAGTTTATCGGCACGGCTGGTTTAAGACTAGTAACGTGCCTATTACCGACTTGGCACCAAGTCTAACATGTGACCGGCCCAGCACGAGTAAATGAGACGCTTTGAGGCAAAAATGAAAATTGAGATTTTGATTTCATCATTTAAAGCTTGTTTAGCTTTAAATGATGAAATCAAAATCTTAATTTTCATTTTTGCCTCACTTGTCTCATTTACTCGTGCTGGGCCGGTCACATATATTGCTAACCTGTGAATAAGCAACATATTCTCGACGGAGGATTTAGAAAACCAGAGAAGTGATACCGCGTCACATCACACCATAAGTGTCGAATTTTCTGCTACAGCATTAAAGCAGGAATTTGTCGCTAATGATAATAAGCAGAACCATGAAATTGGACCCAGATGGTGCGACCAGCCTACTTTCAAGGCTGAAAGCTACTTTATAGCGTCCTAAAGCATTATCGGTTCGTTCTGTAAACAAACTACACAAATACGACTTATACCACGCCTTAGACTTATATAGTGATCCTAGAAAACTATAGGCTTTTTGTTTAATTTTACACAATGACTCAAAGCCTAGAATACAACTCTATAATCTACATTCACGTAACTATTTTAAAATAACTTAAAGGAAACAACGAGGAAGCAGGCACACGAGTATATGCTTTTTTATTTTTTTTACATTATACGATTATTTCCTTAAAAGGATTATATTTCACGAAATTAGCATGAGCAAGTCTGCATAATTTTTGTTGTTATTAATACAGGGCTAGTCTCTCAGAAACTAATCAATGCGAAACCCAGTTTTTATCGCCCCCAAAAGGCCACACTTCGCTTCAACCTACAAATTCCCAAAACATAACTCGATCAATCAAGCTTCAATAACATAACTGATAAATTAAGCAGAAATGACTATCATTGTACGTGTACAATTGTGTGTCAAAATATATACCAAATGTCGGTGACAGGGCTATATTGGTTCAATTTTTTATAATTATTAGAGGTTGCTAGAATCGGAAATTAGAAAGGCAACAGTCTGATATGATTACTGAATGTTTTGTTATTTATCATCAACGGTCCGAGCTAAAACAAAGTAATTTCTTGCGGGAGAGAAATATTAGTTACACCAAGCTGAAGACCTTTAAATTGCATTGACTCGTTTAAGGTGGCGTTGTCGTTTATTTGAACCATGGAGCTATGAAGAGCATAGCTCCATGTTTGAACCGAACGTTGATCTGTAGCCTATACATGTACGTGTTAATAAGGTGTCGACAGCCTAGTTTTCGTTTTCAAGGTTGCTGCTCCCTGCATACTGGAAAAATATATGAGCTTCATACAAGAAGAGACAAATTCTTAGTTTGTGTCTCACAATCAAACGGAGTCGTTTGCTCCAAAATGAGAATTGTTTAGCGAACTAAGATTCGTAAAACCTTTTTCAATTGCAGCAGGATTTTCCCTCAAATGTTGTCCCATTGTAACATCTTGAATATCAAGATACCTCGATTTGGGTCAGTAGTTTTAGCTCTTAGACCCTATTTTGTAAAGCACATTCGGGGTCATTTTTCACTGAGAAACCGCACATGGCACAGTTTAGTTAATTTTCGGTGCGATATACCCAGCACGATATATGGCAGAGGGGTACCCCCCCCCTCTTATTCCTATACTTTATACGCACTCAACACTATTGTTACCTAACCTATCCCCCCTTGAAACCTAAAAGGAATTCCTGAGATTCCGGGAACACAATGATCAACCCAAAAGAGGGGGGGTTTTCTCTGCCACATATCGTGCTTCATATGCGGTGCGAAAGGACCACTGACTCTTCACAAAATAGGGTCTGGAGCCATCTTGATATTTCTAGAAAGATTCTCCGTCCATTGTTATAGGTAGTTTGGACCGCATATGCTTCTGGTTTTTTTTGAGGGCCATTATGTAACAGTATAGCGCTTGACTGAAATACTTACATATATCGTGTGCAGCTTGACCAGCCTAAGAAACCGCATGAAGTTTGGCGGGACGTTTGTCTGCTCAAAGCGCTGGTGCCGGAGTAACTTTCACTGTACCTAAACCCAAAGAAAAACAGGCGTCAATTTAACTTTAAATATCAAAATTAATAAATTATTGATCATAAGTATGTACATGTATGTATTGTGCGAGTTCGTGAATTGAATTCAGCGATCTTATCATTATTTGTAGTGTTATGTTCTTATGACTATTTTTCAGGGTTGTAGTCGAGTCCCTGCAAGTCCGTTCATAAGTCCTTTCGTGAAGCCAGTCACAAGTCCCTTCATAAATGCAGTCACAAGTAACTGGATGAACAATGACAAAGGAATGCTTTTGTTAAAGCTCATTTGAATAGCTTGTGATTTGAATTGGAACTGAAGAACTTGTGATGGACTTGCAGGGACTTGCAAGGACTTGTGATGGACTCTACTACATCTCTGACTATTTTATTTAATACAAAGCTAAGAACAAGCGTATAGAAAGAGACACACTAACACAAAAGATCGTGATGAACGTAGATAGAGCTGCATCAGTTCGTTTAGTTTTATCGCCCTCTTGTCACGGCAGTGCTCGTTGTCTGTATTATAATTTCGTTTGTAAATGGTTCTATGATTAAATCATAATTTGCACACCAAACTTTAGATGAGTTACGCTCGCTTCTTGCACGGCCCATTGAGAAAGGAACTTGTTGACCCCAGAACTGGCCGTTATTCCAGAGCAGCAATGTTCACTCTCAAATCAACAAGTAAATTTTCAACCCGCTAATTGAAACTCCGACCAATCTAACTTTGTTTACGCAACCTAACACACTATAGGACCATTATATTTGATACGATTACAGGATATGTACGCGACTCGGAAAAAGTCGCGCATTAAACCACCTTTGTTGTGTTATAATTTCATCAGTATAATACATTTCAACATTTTATACCAGAAGTAAATTGCCGATATTGTATCAGATGAAACAACAACACAAAATAGTAATTTTATAGGCGATTTTTCTTCGAGCCACACAGGCACAAGTATCCCGTACGCGTATCAAAACCAATGGTCCCGAATATCTAAAACAAAAGCTAGAAAAAAAAGGGGAAGCATCTTAGTCTTACGTTTCCGAGTGTGCACAGGTGTTTTCGTCGTCAAGGGTCAGGAGACACCAACTGGGAGACACGAAGCAGAAGATGGAGGCGAAAAAACCAAAGACGATTCTCAATCCTAACATGATGGCAACTGAACTAGATTTTTCCCTTCAAACTAACCGCGAATTAGCCATCAAGAGATCGAAGCAGAAGCCTACGGTGTATGGTCCGACCATTCCTTTCTCTATGGTCCGACCATGGTCCCACACGCCACGTGTAAACCACCCGCGCAAGTATAATACGACGCCCGTGTCCGCAATGAAGTTCCGGTGTGATATGAAATCCAAACTCATGTGAAAATCGGACTCCTTTCCCTGCTATTGGTCAAATCCTCTCACGTGACCGTTCATTAACTCCACTTAAGCCTGCGCAATACTATATCAATGAGTCCGGATTACAGTCTGAAATCCATGCCACACCGGCATGGTATCACTGTCAACACGTGACCGGTGACTGACTATATACGTCCAATTACCTTGTTGTGCACAAGTACGTACAAGTCACGCCACGGGCCAAAATATCGAATAACATCGCTGTCCTCGATTTTGTTTTGGCTATTATACCCAGCACGACATGTGGCAGAGGGGTACCCCCCTCTTATCCCTATACTTTATACGCACTCAACACTATTGTAACCTAACCCATCCCCCATTGAAACCTAAAAGAAATTCCTGAGATTCCGGGAACACAATTATGGTCAACACAAAAGAGGGGGGGGGGGGGGGGGGGTGTTTCTCTGCCACATATCGTGCTTCATTATGTTGGCTATAATATTTTTATAATGTAATGATCGAGTTTTGAAACTTTGACAATGGGATTTATTCACGAGTCGGCCATATTATCATTATCGTTAAGAGCTGGGTTTTCTGTTCCGCAGAGCGTGAGTTCGAGTCCCGGTCCCGGTGTCGACACGTGTGTCCTTAAGCAAGGCAATTAAACCACTATTGCTTCGTCCTTCGGATGGGACGTAAAGTTGTAGGTCTCCTGTGTTGTATAATTTATAATGTGTGTATATATCTTTCCCATTATTACATTAGAAAATTGTATAATGCACGTAAAAGAACCCAGAACACTTATCGCTAAATTAAGAGAAGGGGTTTGCCCCGGTGTTCCTGGCTGACACAGCTGACACGGCGGGTTTCTTCTGGCTTACGAGCTACAGTGCCTTGAGCGCTTTTGAAGGATCCTTGGTTTCATTACCAGAAAATAATAATAATAATAAATTAAAAGTTAGGTAAAATCGTCATTTTTTTGAACTTGCAGCTAAACACGGCAGCGGTGCCGCGTTGCAGCATACGGGCGAATTTGTGATTAAAAATGAAGTCAAGCGTGAATGACAATAGATATGGATTTTCTTAGGGGGGGGGGGGGGAATGAGGTAGACCTATTGGAAACTGTCTTGTAAACCTAGGTATACATACTACGAGAAGATAATTAGTAATTAGAAACGAGCAGTTAGCAAACCTAAATGTCATTGACATTATCCATCATAGTACCGCATATCGTTAACTTAATCCAATGAACTCCGTCTAATATCTACACACTACCAGATTCATTAAAAGCTGCTGTTTATACACAAAATTCCATGCACATTCAGGTCCACACATCCATCCACAATTACTTCCGCGTCAGTTTATTGGGCTTTATTTTCCCTTCGTACAAAATCCACCAAAACCACAAAGTAAAAACGGAAAAGAAAACAAAAATAAAAAACCCGGAGGATTCGAACCCACAACCTTTAAACAAACGAGGCTAGTACATTATCCATCAGAGTACCGCATATCGTTAACTTAATCCAATGAACTCCGTCTGATATCTACACACTACCAGAGTCATAAAAAGCTGCCGTATATACAAAAAATTCAATGCACATTTAGGTCCATAAATTCATCCACAATTACTTCCGCGTCAGTTTATTGAGCTTTATTTGTCCTTCGTACAAAATCCACCAAAACCACAAAGTAGAAACGGAAAAGAACAAAAAAAGTAAAGAAAAAAACATACGGAGGATTCGAACCCACAACCTTTGGACAAGGAGGCTGGTACATTACCCATCAGAGTACCGCATATCGTTAACTTAATCCAATGAACTCCGTCTGATATCTACACACTACCAGAGTCATGAAAAGCTGCCAATTGTAAAACTATTTACAACGGATTTACAGTACTACAACGTATGCAACAAGATTTAACAACCGAACACAAAACTTCATACACATTTAGGTCCATAAATTCATCCACATTTACTTTCGCGTCAGTTTATTGTGCTTTATTTTCCCTTCGTACAAAATCCACCAAAACCACAAAGTAGAAATGGAAAAAAAAAAAGTAAAGAAAAAAAAAATACGGAGGATTCGAACCCACAACCCTTGGACTAGGAGCCTGGTACTTTATCCATCAGAGTACCGCATATCGTTAACTTAATCCAATGAACTCCGTCTGATATCTACACACTACCAGAGTCATGAAAAGCTGCCGTATATACAAAAAATTCAATGCACATTTAGGTCCATAAATTCATCCACATTTACTTTCGCGTCAGTTTATTGTGCTTTATTTTCCCTTCGTACAAAATCCATCAAAACCACAAAGCAGAAAATAAAATAAATTAAAAATAAAAAAATAAAAAACCCGGAGGATTCGAACCCACAACCTTTAAACAACGAGGCTAGTACATTATCCATCAGAGTACCGCATATCGTTAACTTAATCCAATGAACTCCGTCTGATATCTACACACTACCAGAGTCATAAAAAGCTGCCGTATATACAAAAAATTCAATGCACATTTAGGTCTATAAATTCATCCACAATTACTTCCGCGTCAGTTTATTGAGCTTTATTTGTCCTTCGTACAAAATCCACCAAAACCACAAAGTAGAAACGGAAAAGAACAAAAAAAGTAAAGAAAAAAACATACGGAGGATTCGAACCCACAACCTTTGGACAAGGAGGCTGGTACATTACCCATCAGAGTACCGCATATCGTTAACTTAATCCAATGAACTCCGTCTGATATCTACACACTACCAGAGTCATGAAAAGCTGCCAATTGTAAAACTATTTACAACGGATTTACAGTACTACAACGTATGCAACAAGATTTAACAACCGAATACAAAACTTCATACACATTTAGGTCCATAAATTCATCCACATTTACTTTCGCGTCAGTTTATTGTGCTTTATTTTCCCTTCGTACAAAATCCACCAAAACCACAAAGTAGAAATGGAAAAAAAAAAAAAAGTAAAGAAAAAAAACATACGGAGGATTCGAACCCACAACCCTTGGACTAGGAGCCTGGTACATTATCCATCAGAGTACCGCATATCGTTAACTCAATCCAATGAACTCCGTCTGATATCTACACACTACCAGAGTTATGAAAAGCTGCCGTATATACAAAAAATTCAATGCACATTTAGGTCCATAAATTCATCCACAATTACTTCCGCGTCAGTTTATTGGGCTTTATTTTCCCTTCGTACAAAATCCACCAAAACCACAAAGTAGAAACGAAAAAAAAAAGTAAATTACAAAACTTACAGAGGATTCGAACCCACAACCTTTGGACAAGGAGGCTGGTACATTATCCATCAGAGTACCGCATATCGTTAACTTAATCCAAGGAACTCCGTCTAATATCTACACACTACCTGAGTCATGAAAAGCTGCCGTATACACAAAACTCCATACACATTTAGCTCTATAAATTCATCCACATTTACTGCCGCGTCAGTTTATTGGGCTTTACTTTTTATTTTTCCTTCGTACAAAATCCACCAAAACCACAAAGTAGAAATGTTGTGGTATCTCAGGAATTTTTGGTATGTGCGTTAGTTAACAATAGTCTAGACTCTAGATAGTATAATTTATAAACTCGGGGGGGGGGGGGGGGGAGTGGGGGGGGGGGGGGGGAGTGGGGGGGGGGGGGGGGGGGGTCGGTCTGTCCCATATCTTGCTGGGTTACACAAACCTAAGGTTTTTAGAAGGGGGAGGCCGTGAGTTAGGTAACAATAGTCTAGACTCTAGAGAGAATAGGGGGGGGGGGGGGGGTCCGTCTGTCACATATCTTGCTGGGTTACAGAAACCTAGCCTAGTGAGTTACGGCCTACATAAAACTGGTGTTCAGACAGCGGCATAACTGTGGTTCAAAGTGTAGTGACACTTAAGAATGACACTAAATGCGTTTTTAACAATGAATCCATCTAGAATGAGCATCTAGAATCCAAACGAGCCGTGGCCCTTTAGGGCCCCGGACCACACGTCGTAATTGTGTAACAAATCGAATACAAATCACACTAATAGTAGTCCCTAATAATCTTTATTCAACAACTGTAAAATGTATAGAATAAAGGCCATTCAAAAAATTGGTGTTCCGAGCTTTAAGTTAAATACCACTTTATATTAACATAAATTTGAAAAAGAAACCACTTTTCGTGAACGAAATTTACGAATTCGATTTTAAGTTCAGGATCTTTGTGAATTGACAATCTGTTTCTATATCAATTTTCATTTATAATGTGGTTAAGTTATCTAAATAAATTCTCAATTCGAATAATTAACTCTATAGCCTGTCAATAGGTGGCGCTAAACGGCTTACCGATTCGGCAGTCGTTCGAAGCTGGGTCGGCTCGCCACCCTTGGCAGCAAACGTACACGCGTCGACTTGCAGCTCGGGTCCTGATCGAGTATACTGTGTAGTATACTGTACTGAAAGAGGTAGAAAACGTAATATTGTCATTATCCAAATCGATGAAAAGTAGAAACATAACAGACAAACAACGCCTGATGAAGCAACCATGTTTTAAATATACTTACCGCGGTATATGGTGAAACTCCGTGTATGCAGCCGTGCCTTGGGTTACATAGCTCTCAGTGAAACTGCAAGACGAGTAAAAAAGGAAACTATAATTTTATACTGAAGAAACTAAAGTCAGGTTCACACATTCCCGAATTACTGCCACAAATACCCAGTTATATCCGAATAAACATTATTCGATGGCAACGGAATAAACTCGCTGTTTGTAAGAATAACCAAAGGTAGGATACATCATTGGTAACTGCTTGATTTATCAGGAATAAGTGGATTTGGGAAGTTATATTTTGTAGTAAAAATCGTTTAACTGACCTGTCCGAAGTTTTACAATCATGGATGCCGAGAAGAATGACCCATGTGTTTGATCAACAGGGTTACATAAAAAGTCATGAATTGAATTCTTGTGCATTATTGAAAAACACCGTTGCCAAATGCAACCGATATAATTATGGCCGTTTCCAAACCCCAGCTTCGTCTCCGTTTTGGCTTCGTTAATGCAGTTTGGCAATGCATGATGGAGCCGGGACGGAGCCTAAACTGGGTTAAAAAAAACCGGCCCATATCTCCTCTTCTAGGCCTAAAATTATTAACCGGGCGCCTAGGTAAAATCTGCTTTCTAGTACTAGTAGCAGAAAAACAGAAAATGGAAAGTCGAAAAAACAAAACGTCGGAGCAGACTGTCCACTTTTTGTCGGCAGTCAGAGGAGAAAAAGTCCAATCTGCTTTTTAGGCAGATGAAGAGGAAAGAAAACCAGAAGAGTCAATTTTTACCAGAATGTATTCTTCTAATTTCATCAGAAAGGCAGAAAAGATGGAGAAAATAGAACCTTTAAAAACCTTTTATTAATCTGTTTAATCAGATGTCAAGTTTTCGTCCTCCACTGATATTCTCAGGTGACTAAAAGAGGTTGACTTTTCCTCGTGAGCCAAATGATTGAACCTATCGTGGAAACTTAGTGATTCTATAGCCATAGGCCTACGCAGAGTTATAATGGAGTCATTCATTCACAAGTCAACTCGCAACTAACTTTCCAAGTCAGTTCTGAAATGTCAAGAGGAACAAAAACAAAGATATGCTTTTGTCAAAGTTCATTTAAATAGCTTGTGAGTTGACTAAAGACTGAATGACTTGTGACTGACTCGATAACAACTCTAACTACGGACCCCCTTTCTACCCGCAATGCACTGCGACAATCACTCGTAACACTCGTAACACCATAACTAAACAAACCATTTATTATTAGTTTAAAAAAAGGACTGCGTCAATTAATAATTTTGAGTGAGTTAACTTACTAGACGTCGATGCTGCAGACGTGGTCTCCGTACTGGTTGAGGGACTGCGCCGATGTAACAAACACCAAGCCAGTCAGTAGGACCATGGCAATCACCGCGACCGGCCCGCCTGTCGCGTGCGGGGGAGCTCCCCGAAGAAACCTCGCCATCGCGCGCTCGCTCAAACCTCGGCGGCCAGAGTCAACTCGAAATTTAAAGGATGTCTGAATGTTAATTTACAAGCTGTATCTTGCTTAATATACTATTCGGGCCGTTGTAATATGAGAGACAGGAATCATGCGGTTATTTTGTAGCTGCAAGGACACGGTGCCATCATTTTCAGGTCACACAAAGTGTCCTCGACGGACTAAGGACTCAATTTAAAGGTGAAACGTCTTCAAATTAGCAACCCGAAATTTATTAAATTTTGATTTCCTTAACACACGCCGCGCTCTTCTTATATTGCGGCTCTAAAAGCTTCGTATTTGGGCCCCGGACCACACGTCGTAATTGTGTAACAAATCGAATAAAAATCACACTTATTGTAGTCCCTAATAATCTTTATTCAACAATTGTAAAATGTATAAAATAAAAGCCATCCAAAAACCTGGCGTTCCGAGCTTTAAGTTAAATACCACTTTATATTAACATAAATTTGAAAAAGAAATCACCTTTCGTGAACGATTTTATGTTCAGGATCTTCGTGAATTGACAATCTGTATCTATGTAAATTTTCATTTATAATGTGGTTAAGTAATCTAAATAAATTCTCAATTCGAAAGATTCACTCTAGCTTGTCAATAGGTGGCGCTAAACGGCTTACCGATTCGGCAGTCGTTCGAAGCTGGGTCGGCTCGCCACCCTTGGCAGCAAACGTACACGCGTCGACTTGCAGCTCGGGTCCTGGTCGAGTATACTGTGTAGTATACTGTACTGAAAGAGGTAGAAAACATAATTGTCATCATCCAAATCGATGAAAAGTATAAACATAACAGACAAACAACGCCTGATGAAGCAACCATGTTTTGAATATACTTACTAACTGGCAGTGTCAGACCACCCCCATCCCCCCTCAGAAGATGTCCACGCCGTGTCTTCAACCGTATCTTGGACAACATAGCTCTCAGTGAAACTGTAAGACGAGTTAAAAGGGAAACTGTAGTTGTATATTGAAGAAACTATAAAGTCAGGTTCACACATTTCCGAATTATTGCCACGAATACCCAGATCTATCCCGAATACAAATTATTTGTCGTTGATGCAGTTTGGCAATGCACGATGGGGCAGTAATCACTCGTAACATTAGTACATAATGATAATTATGTTCGTGCTTATAATGTTCGGTTATTATTAGTTTAAAAAAAGTACTGCGTCAATTAATAGTTTTGAGTGAGTTAACTTACTAGACGTCGCTGCTGCAGACGTGGGCTCCGTACTGGTTGAGGGACTGCGCCGATGTAACAAACACCAAGCCAGTCAGTAGGACCAGGGCAATCACCGCGACCGGCCCGCCTGTCGCAGGCGGGAGAGCTCCCCGGAGAAACCTCGCCATCGCGCGCTCGCTCAAACCTCGGCGGCCGGAGTCAACTCGAAATTTAAAGAACGTCTTAATGTTAATTTGCAAGCTGTGTCTTGCTTAATATACTATTCGGGCCGTCGTAACATGAGAGACAGGTATCTTGCGATTATTTTGTAGCTGCACAGACACTGTGCCATAATTTTCAGGTCACACAAGGTGACCTCGATTTTGACTAAGGACTTAATTTGAAGGTGAAACGTCTTCAAATTTGCAACCTGAAATTTAATCAATTTTGATTTCCTTATCGCACGTCGCGTTCTTCTTATATTGCGGCTCTAAAAGCTTCGTATTTGGGGAGTCATGTTTCGAATATTACCTCGTTCAGTGTTATTAATGTTCAGCCACAACGCCTATGCACCAGGATACACTTTTTTTTCAGGACAAAACATAACCTCGATTCTGATGATGGTCTAAGTTTGAAGGTTAAGCATTGCAGCATAATTCATTGTAACATTATCATCACGAACAACAATTGGTTTGATTTCAAGGTTATCCTTTCCAGTTCGAGACAGAAGCACTAAGATACACCACCAGATACTCAATGTATCTATAGTCGACAAGTGTTTTTACCAATTGTAATAATATAGTTTGACTTCTAAAACGGCTCGTGAAAACAGCAACGAAACTTTCCTGGTACCTGTAGTTTCGCAAACGGCGGCTCTATATAAGAACCTATATAGCGTTGTTCTTCTTCTTTTTGTTGTTCTTTGCCAAATTCGACATCCGGGTACTTCTCGGTAAGCACTTAAAGAAATCAACCAAAATGACAACCAAAGCCGCACGACGATGCCACGTAACCAAAGCCACACGACGGTGTCGTTTTGGCTGTAGTCGAACAGTGCATTCCGAACATTATGAAATGAACATACTAGAGAGAATTTCTGCGGTGTTGTTGTGCATTTGAACTAGACCAATACACAACGACTCGGCTCCTGCACGAATTCCTGCTTGTTTTAGAAGCAGCGAAAAATACCCAGCTGTATATGACTGTTTCATAGAAGCCCTCATCCCCTCTTTAAATAAACTGGATCAAGTTTCAAACAAATTCATATCCACTTTACTTCTGACCATTGGGAAGGTCACTAGGCGTCACATTTTAAACATTAGGGTTTCGATAAAATTACTAAATAAAACATATACTTTACAGATAGGCCATCAGCCTGGGGGATTGGTCGGTAGCAAAATAATGAGAGGAATAATGCCCGTGGTGATTTTCGGCAAGGTATGCACCAATGTATTTATGATAGCATTGCAGCGGCGGCAGCTTTTTGGGTGTTGACACCATTTTGTCAAAGGCCGCTAAAATGCTTGTTAACCACAATTAAAATGGTAACAAGCATGGCAGCCATTTTCTAAAGTGACACCATCCAAAAAAGCTGCAACCACCCACGCTGAAATGCTATCACACATTGTTCAACTCTAGGTGTGCATACATTGCACAACATCGCTGAGCATTACTCATTTGATACCGTTGAACCAATTTTTAGACTAAGGCTGATGGTCTAAGAGAGATATCAGCCAGTGACAAAAAACAAGTTCTTGTAGACGTATAATACAGAAACGAGTAGGTCTTGCGGGCCTCTAGACCTACTTTCAATGTAGTTGCTATAATTATGAGAACAATTAACTAAAAACAAAACAAAAACTATACACTAGTAGTAGTAGACCTACACAACTATCTTAGCATACACCTTATTCCTACACAACTATCTTAGCATACACCTTGTAGGTTCTCTGTAACCCAAAGAGAAAGTTGAATCAATATATTATTCCAAATTAAGAGCAACTTACGGTTATCGCAGTGATCGTCATGCTCTGTGTAAACCCAACCCTCACAGCACTCAAGGCTGTGTAAAGTGACTAGGCGAAAACTGGTTGCGTACTGCACACGATACACCGCCCTGTGTGCGAGGATGGAAAAAATGCACGATTTAAAGCAATCTTTGTGTAGGATCGTATTTGCGTTTTTCGCGTGAAACCTAAATAATTAATATACTTGGATTAAAGATCGTATAAAAACTCCGGCGTCAAATTGACCCAGAATTTGCATCTAAATATGCACAGTCCTCTACAAGATCAAATATGAAACTTGTTTGGGTCAAAATAACATAGAAAATGTATATTTTGACCCAGAAAAGTGCCATTTTGACCCAACAATTGCTATGTTCAACCCCAAAATTGCCATGTTCGACCCGGAACAGAACTGTGCAGATATGGAAGCAGTTCCGGTCTAAAGTGATTTAGGAGCTTTTATGGTGCGGTACTAAACATGCAGTGAAACATTCCGTCTGGATTGCTGGCATTAATAACACCGAAAATAACGCAATGCTGAGCAATCAGATGTTAGGCAATCAGATTATATTTGTGTAATTGTTATTAATTATTATTCATTTTTGCAGTGTTGGGCTTTCGATAATTTTCCAACCTGTGGCAAAAGGTATATAGCGAGTCCATACCGGGCCGCCATTTTGTCTCACCTGATTTTTTCGCATTGCCACCAATAGCACGTGGTCGTGTGCCACGGCTGTTTCACACGTTAATAAAGTGCGCCCTCTGTCGTCAAAACTTTCCCGCGGCGTATATGACGTCATTGTGTTTATGCACGCGCGTTGTTTACGCGATAACCTTTGACCAAATACACAGCCATTCATAAAAACACCTATTGCAGGATCTTACAGGCATGTCATACATATTCATTGGGGTCACCATCATAAATAATAATTTATCTGACCCCACAAAGAATTTTCTAGACTGGTGCACTCCGTGAACTCCCCTTTGTGCTGATTCAATTGCGTGATCACATGGCTTTTAGAGGCGCGATAAAATTAACGGCTGTCGGAGAGACGGTTATTTTTATAAATGAAAATGTATTACAAAGTCCTTCAAATTCTCAGTGAGGACACTTCAGATGTTGCTTTCTACAATAACACCAGTGGTAAGTGCAGGACATTTTGATTTGGTTGAGGACAAGTTGGGGTGAAAATGAGCAAGAAATTCCGTTGCTCGCGTGTACGTTTGCCCCCAAATCATAAACACGCACACCGTGTATGTACGTAACATGTACATGTGTTTGGGGCGAGATTGCACCGCGCGCGGTACGTGCACACAACGGTTATAATTTAAAGGTCCAAACGCATGGCGTTCGTACTGCTGGGTATTACTACTGGGCCTAAAATACGTTGTTGCATGGACATGGTTCATCTATAAAATTCATTTCGTGGTCTGTAAACGTTAGGCCTATTCTGTATTCAGCACGAAAGATCAATAACATTAAAAATAACATGTTAAACTTTCAAGAATACACATTGGCCATTGCATTTAAAATTGTTAAAATGTTACTGTTACTAGTAAAAACTAAAATGAAATGGGTCAACTTGTGTACGAGTTTATCTAGTCTACGAGTACGACTAGGAGTACGGGAATAGGGACATCATGTATGTAGTTAACTTTTATCATAAATACCCGAGTTTAACTACCATACTAGTTTTGAGAATTGAGATCATCTTATAAATTTTATGAGATGATCTCAATTCTCAAATCGTAAACAAATAAAAAAACTGTAGGCCTAAGGCTAAGCCTTGTACTTTTGTACAGTACAGGCCAAATGTACGACATTGTAAAAACAACAACAATTGCAAGTGAGAAAGGAATTGTTTATACATTGTACAATAAATGTACATGTATATTTTTTTTATTTATGATGTCATGGTTGCAACACATAACTTATTAACTTAACTCATAAGCAAGAAGTAAAGAATTGTCATCCTGGTCATGCTACCTTAAACTGCGGAAGCGTATTAAATACACTTGCAGAGTACAGATACATGTACATGATGAAAAAAGTACATTTGCATAGTCATGACTTGCATGTAAAAGGGCTCAAGCAAGATAATGGCTTTATATTTTGTTTGCCGAATTATATTAATTTCCTCATTTGGTTCCAACCCAGGTGGCAGTCTTGCATCATGGCTAAAGCACCATCAGCAGTTGAAGTTGTGTGGTGGTTGGTCTGTGACGAACTGGATGGCAGACACTGGTTTTCATCGTCCTGCTGGATTTCGGGAGCTACTTTGCTGATATTTTGCCGGAAAGCTGCTATTGCAACAGTTCGTTGTCTCTTGTATGAGGTGGAGATATTTTTACTTGACTTTGATGGCTTAGTCACCTTTTGAATATGAGCAGGCTGGGAGAAAAATGATGCATTAAAAAAACAATTGGTTTTTTTAAACGACACAGACCTGATCCTTCCTCGATCACTCTAAATGTCATGTGTTTTGAAATTTTAAAATGGAATGAACTCGACTAAAGTCTAAAGTAAACAGAAGGAAAAAAAGTGAAATGAAATAATATTCATAAAATAAAATATTAATGAAATTTAATATTTACGAAATAAAATGGTATGCGATATTGTGTTACCTTATACAGTATCTTGAAATCATGTTAATTTATGTGTAAGGTAATGCCCATGTGTGTACTTACTCGACCTCCAGTTCGTATGGGTGTGGCCATTCCTGGCTGGGCATTTTGAAGCTTGAGCCACACCCACTTGTCAGTGGCCTCTTCGATTTCAGTGGGAATCGGTTTGCCAGATTCGTGCGTTTGAGCCAGACGTTTGAGTAAACGGGCCGCATTGGTTGGGTTTAGAATTTCAGGCTGCTCTTTCATTGGGCTTACTGGCCATTGTGATGAAGAGGCAACGGATGAGTGTTTAGCGAACTTAACTTGACAGTCGTGATGCAGTAATCGTTGAACTTTGCCAATATCGTTACACCTGGTACAGATTACATTCAGGTTTTCCAGCTGAAACCTGAGAACCCTGGGACTTTCAGTTACATCTTGAAATCTGATTTTTTGATTGCATATGGGGCAGTTTATTACTTCATTTGTTGCATACCTGTAACACAGTGTCAAACATCTTGCACAGTAATTGTGTTTGTACACAAGGTTGTCCAATGATGCAAAGGCAAATTCCACATGTGATGTCAAATTCGACGGGGTATTCAATTTCAAAAGTGTCCGTTTTCACAGTTACATGCTGGAAGATGTTTCCTTCAATCAGTGAAAAGGGGAGAGGAGGAGAGGGGCTGCGACTTTGTGAAGCTTTTGGTCTGCCACGCTTAGGTTTGCACTGTACATGTGATCCTGCTGAAATTTGTTCATTGTACAAATCACAGACGAAACAGTGGCCAGTTCTTGTATGCTTTGGCCAAGTTCTTTGAATAGGCTGCGTTCTACTCAAAGTGCTCAGAGTGTAACACCTCGTATCACTTCTACAGTGCCTTAATTTTCTGCAGCACTTTTCGCACAAATTTGATGGATGCTGATCCACACTGTCCTCCCAGGTACTTATTTCATAGATGCTAAACAACTCCTTTCTGTACTCACGCACTAATGATATTTTACTCCTGCTTCCACGAAGAGTAATTTTAATTCTGTTCGCACAAACTCTGCAGATCTTTCCGAGTGCGTCTTGGTGGAATTTAAAACTCATGACACTGATAAAACTTTGAATCATCCATGTACTTTATATAACGCTTACTAAAACTTAAGAATAACCCTCTTGAGAGAGAGAACAAAAATTTCGCCTAGTGTGGTTTTTGGGAGCAACCGGTGAGACAACTCGACCGCGCGACACGCAATACCGCACACTACACGCTGTACACAGTCGAGTTGTCCCACATTGCGTTGTTTTGTATTGCCCGCCGTTTCCGATTGTATCGCTGGTATCCGCCAACGAGCGCGCTAACTTAATGCGTCGATGGGAGCCAACACGGGACGACGTGTGAACGTCCGCGCGAATTTGGATTTGCGGGGTTCCGGGGCACATTTAACAAGGCTAAACAAACTATTTAACAAAATGTCCCACATTTTTATATATTATAAACGTATAGTAAATGTCATTAACTTTACTGGTATGAATTTATACCGAAGGATTGAACTTTGTTTTGTTTTTACGAGTCATTTTCAAGAGCCGATAATTATTTAACGAACGTTACGACCGATGCAATAATGCATCCAAACGTCCTCAAAATCTGTTCTGTGTAAATATTATGCATATGCACGAGTGAAAAGTCTGTTCATTGTTAAGCTTTTATAATTTAAACTGTTTTTTAAAGTCCTTGTTACGTTTTTTATCAATTTTTACATTGTAATTAGGCTTCCCTGGGCGCCGCCATCTTTGATTGGATTTTAAAAAACTATTGAGGGCGCTGCAGCGAGCGCTCTTTACTTTATTAGCACACATCCTATGCGCGCGGATATGCCGTGGTGCGTCTCGTATTGGGCCATTTGACGACTGACAATATAGGTCTCATTAAACCTGCAATAGGTGATAAAGTAATAAATGCAATAGGTGATAAATGTGATAAATGGCGTCGTAAAATTATCATCATCGTAATTTGGAGACCACAGGAAGGGTAGTGATTGAAGTATTCAGTATTGATTTGATGGGCAAAACAGATTCATAGTAGTAGCGCACTGCGCAATAGTAGCTACACATGTACAACAGTGGTTTGTTCAATATGGCCTAATTTTTCAAAATTTACTAATAAAATCATGGAACGGTAAACAATTCTCGTAAAAAGTGCTTAACATTAATGGAAATATTTTGTTTATACCAGATTTTACAGTGAACATGTAACAATGGATTTAGTGCAAATGAACAATGGATTTTCATTGTTAATGCGCCGTGTTTCTTTTGTTAGATGTTCATAATATGTGGATACACACATTGTCAGTAAATATTTTAAAGCACATAACCTAGTATTAAACACCTGAGACAGTTTAGCCATTCCAATTGGCCGAGAGCCCGTCATGTGGGCGGTTTAAAACGGCCAATAAAACACCAGTTTTCAACACGATAGACGCGGATAGTGATCCTCATCTTCGACTCGAACAATTATCACTTCAACCGGTAAGACAGCCAGCACATTCAAACTACGAGGTAAAAACTTATGGGCAATTTATGGGCAACAGAAATGCATAATATTCATGTTTTTCATATGATGATGCAAATGAAGTTATACTCACTGAACTGTTGCATTGCAGACGTTTTCTTGGTTCAAAGTTAGCGCTTCCGTTTTCCGAGAAAACCACAAAATCGCACACGCCGCGAGAGTCGAGCGAAACATTCTGCCGTCGGCGATCCGAAAGACAAATCCAATCGAACAAGTACACAAATTCAAAGATATCCCACAAATGAAAATATCCTTTATGGCTATACGTTGTTAGTCCACGAGGCTAGCTCCTTTAGAATTAATGAAAGACGAATAGTTTGTGTGAAGGCATGCAGTTTATACTGGCAACCCTCACGTCAACCTCAGGAAATAACAGGGATGAAGAGCAGAAATTGGAGTAGTCCAGAACATCCTTTTGTCATCGAGTAGCACGCGGGAGTTCTCGCGTTTCAGGTGACCATTGTTGTGCACCAAGTCCAACTTCCTTTTTTTAAAGGAACAGCAGCGGTCAATTTCACGAAACTTTACGCAATGTGTTTGAAATAAATGAATTGCTATTTTATTTGCGACAGTTTTTGTTAAATTTTTTTTTCTTCCAAAAATAAGAAAAAATGTCAAACAAATGCAAATGCAAACAAAATATAACGGAATGCCACACATGGACTGTGTAACCAGCATTGATATGGGCATGGTTTATCACTTTTCCACTGGCATGTAAAAGAAAACAAAGAACGCTTTTATTAAACCAATGTAGTCATAATCATTTACCATTAAATGGAGTGACCTAAATTTGAAATGGCTAAAATAATGCTTCACGCGCTTGTGCCTAAGCTTGCACGCCATTGAGATCTATTGTTACGTCACCGATTTAAGCAACTTTTGCTTCTGTTGTTAAATATGTGTTTCCTGTGCTAACTGTTAACAGACTCTTTGAAATGACAGAGGCTGTGTTACATCAGCTTTTAATCAGTGCTGTTTCACTGGGCCAGGTCTGTGTTGTAATTTATCTTCACATATCACAAGTCGACATTAGGGACACCACCAAGGTCACCAGGGAATGAGAAGGTGTACGTGTGAGAAGACTGATGAATACCCCCCCCCCCCAAACAATTTGCAACAGAACGGCAGTTACATGATTGAAACGAAATTGCATCGCTGATAATTGCAAACAAAAAGACACATATATCTAAGACTATAGGCCTAGTATACTGCTGCTTTTTAAAATACAACATCCGGAAATTCACGTAGGCCCGTGGCGTGTATAAGTCCATTATTTAGCCATGGCGTTTTGAAAAGTGCGTGCACAGGGGCCAATTTCATAGAGCTGCTAAGCACAAAATTTTGCTTAGCATGACACTTTGTCCTTGGCAAAAACAAGGTTACAGACCAAACTTTCACCTGATTTTTATTATTCAAGATTGATAATCAGCTGTTTTTTTTGCTTAGCATGAAAAACACGTATAATTTTGGCCGATAGGCCTAACCTGTTTTTAATGAGCAATACTTTTGTGTGCTAAGCAAATTTGTTTGCTTAGCAGCTCTATGAAATTGGCCCCAGGTATAGCGGGTCAGCGGGTCTGCCAAACTAGTTTTTTTTGGTTGAAATAGTTGCCAAACGGTGACATTTGTTTGTCGGCTTGTACATAAGGAGGTGAGGTGGGGATCAAAGATGGGGCGGGGCGCTCATCACTGTAATAAGATACGCTTGCCTCCCATACCCGATGATTTACGACACACGTTTGAAGAGAGTACTTGAGGAATCTTGCTCTATATGGTTAAAGGTCGAATTGAACTATTTTACATTTTTTGGGGGAAAGTCCCTCAACTTGTCGGGGGTAGATCGCAAAACCCGACGGCTATAAATATATACGGTTTCCTTGGTTACAGCGGTGTTTTTTTAATATGTAATGATATCCGACGCTCTTTGTGTCATATGTCATTGTTATGTGGCATATTAACACGGTGTAACCTGGGCAACGTCAAATAAATAATAAACTGACACCTCAATTTCAGACTACCGGCTCACCAGGGTGCTTCCTCGAGACGCTGTGCATGTGTTGCGCCAGTGTAAGCTCTTCAAATAGAGCAATAGACCTTCCTGGCGTTAATTTGTAAATGGCGCATTTTTAGCCAACTAGTACGAGATGGCAAATATTATTTGATTGTTGAAAATACAAAATGATCATCAAAGTTTTAGGACAGAAATACTTGGGAAGTACTCGGAAAGTATATACCGGTATACTCGGCCGAGTACTAAGCTTAATTCATTCAAGATTCCGATTGTCCAAAGTTTGTAATGTCTTTAGCAAAGTATTTACTGTCCAGTGTCTGTATTATGCAGCTTTATCAAAACCAAACTGTCTTAATAACTGGTAGTTAAGCTAGTGCTCAGAAAGTACTCGACTACATTTTGGACACTGTCCGTCGATTATGCCCCACAGTTCATTCACCGGGGGTTGTGCATGCTTCTGTCGGTCATCCAGAAATTGTTATTAATTTTCAGGGGGAAATCGGTTCGAAAGGCGTTGAGTTGAACCGCTGTAGCTTCACTCATATCCAATTTCAGATCCTGGACAAACAAGTTTTGAAAACAATGTCCACGTGTCGCTTCACTAAGCCTTTTATTAATAACTTGTTGATTGATAAACCTATTGAGGCCAACGCAAACAAATTGACCAATAACTGTGACAAATAACGCTTCAGGATAGTCAGGGTGACACGGTTCACAACAACGCGCCAACAAGGAAACTATGTTCAAACCTCGCGTGCTTGCCAACAATTCTCTCTTTTCACCACATCCGGCAAGAGTATAGAGCAATATTATCTAGCGAGCGCACACCGCCTGCGTCCTCTGCCTGGATTCCCCCTTTGGGTAAACCGATGACAAAAGGGTTACACAATCCTGGCATATTTGGTATATAGATTCAATGTGTGCCATGAATATTGTTTTATTATGAAACTAATACCTATTTTCACGAACGGTTTGCAGATGTTTGTCAAGGAAGTTTGATATATTTGTATACAATTGAAAGGGTTGTTTGCAAAGAAAATCCAACAAGTTGTATTATCATAGTGTCATACAAACAAAGACACCCCTATTAAAAAAAATACATCGAAGATCTGATTAGAATTGTGTAAAACACCTGTTAGTCCAAAATTGCCAAAGTGAATAACCCTATTTACGGTAATTTATTTGCAAGTCTTAAAAAAAGTCCCGTCAGAAACGATGAATCAAAAGCCACCTTTGTAATCATTTACGCCAAGTTTCCATGGTTTCCAGTCTTTCAAAGTTAGGACTTGGGAAATATTGAACCGTCGAGTGATGTTTCCACGGCAGGAATTAAACCACTTTGATTTCCCGATTCGTTTGGCCCCAGACATCCCTCTATTACCCTGGAGAAAAGGCAATACCCTACAAAAATAAGACGGCTGCATTTTGGGATATTTGACTACGACAGATCCATGTTTGCGCCACTCGAAAAACCTATTGTACAAGTCATCGGATTGGTCGACTTTTATAATGTAATTTGCGAGTTCTTTGACGCTCTTAAAGTCACTGACGTGGATGTAGGAGTGAGGTGGAGCGAGTCTTTCAAAGTCCTCCTTCGGGGCACCGTAAACTACGGGCACGACGCCGTTTAGCAGACAGGAAACCCAGAACTTCTCCGTGATGTAATCGCGACATTCGGAGTTTTCCAGGGCGAGGTAGAACTTGTAAGTGCCAATCAGGTTGACGCATTTGGTGGACAGGCGCGGCAGGCAGGTGAGCTGGCCACACTTCCCGTAGGTATCGAGAGGCAGGTGGCGCCCTAGCTCTTGAATGAACTCCATCCGGGGCCAAAATACTTCCTTGGCGCAGTTGCTTCCCATCCATGCAATCAAACCCGTCTTACCCTCCGCATGATGGCTAGCCTTCCTCTCAAAGGCATTCTCGAATGCTCCTGGTTTGTAATAAGCATAAGGAACGCTGACATCAGCGGTTGGGAGGTACGTCAAATCTACGTGGTACTTCAAATCGCCTACCTTCGGGATCCATTTATGTAATCGGAGAGGCGATTCCATGCTGTACAATACGGCAGTCTGTGTTGGGGGAATCCGAGTCGAATACTTCATGAGTTTGTTCACGCTCTTCAAAAGAGTAAAAGGCGACATGCCGAAGATCACCGCATCTGCACCGCTGAAACCTTTCACATATTTTGTGATGACCAACTTTATGGTGGTGCTGTGTTCTGGACAGAATACACTACACGGACGCGTGGAGTTATCCAAAGGGTCAAGAAAACACCGGCGCATCTCGTCCAGTTCCGACCATCTGGCGATGACCTGCATTTCGGCCAGGATGGCGAAGTGTTTGCTAGGGGCCGCTACAGCGTGCGAATTCCACGTATTGTTCTCTTTAGGCCCAGTGTAAGCACCGATACAACTGCCCTGCGCATTCAGTCCTTTTCTTGCAACGGACCAGACTCGAAGTTTAAGATGTTGAAGCTTATCCGTAGACAATATATTCAACAGAACTAATGCAATCAGTGATCCCATTACCGAGACGATGAAGCATTTTACGCCAAAACGAGGAGTCTGTGGGTAAATTAGTTTAAAGGGTAAGCCTTCGTATAGGGAAACATAAATATATTAAAAGGAAAAGTGAGTGTATTTGGAACCAGAAATGCTCATTTAATTTTAATGTGTACAAAAACTGCGATTTTGGAAGGGAAGGTAAAACAAAACAAAATGTCTTGGAATAGGCCTACGGAATCATGAAAGTATTCTTACAATAATTAGTAAATATAGTTTTTCCAAGCTATACAAAAAATCATTCAAATTCAACAACATTTAGTTTTGTCCGAGAAGAAAATTAACACTCTTTTCCCAAACCAATTTAGTCATACATGTATCATTTAATTTCAACATCTGGTCGCCCATTTTAAACATCGGGTCGAGAATATTCGTCATGAAATTCGTCTATAAGCTGTTGTTGAAAGGCAGCATTCGGCGATCGAATACGTCTTATATCAATCTATTTGCTTATAATACACAAGTAAACCACAATTTACTTACGTTAAATACATTTTATGTGCTTGAGTCAATAACCAAATGACTAAATTGATTTGGTAAAAGGTGTGACATTTTTTTCTCGGACGAAAAAAATGTGAGAATTGGTGAATTTAAATGAAAAACGTTTTAAAATTGCCAGGAAATAATAAGATAATAATTATTCCTTCGTCCAAATTAACCCCTTTTATATCTTAGAAATCGAATGAATACTTACAATAACCCCAATGTATAATCTCCGAAGACTCATGTTTTTATTTGGACCTTCTATTTGATGGACTACCTGCCAAAGAAAGTATCAATTCGGGATGTTAGTGTTAACAATGTTTAAACAAAAATCCACCTAGAAGACAAGTGGTGTGCCATGTTAACATTTAATCCCGAAATAGATCTCTATTTCAAATTAAGGCCGCATCCGAATCTCTTGTCTGTGGCTATTGTCTTGGTGTTCGCCCATTACAAATACGCGTGAGCAGGCTGACAATAGACGTAGCCGTAGCTCTAGAAGCCCGTTTCGGACACGGCCTAAGATATCTCTATCTCAAAATAGAGATATTTGCAGCATAAGAAATATAAACATATATCTATTTGAAATAAAGATATCCCTATTTGAAATAGAGAAAACTCTATTAGAAATGGGGATATCTCTATTAGAAATGGAGATATCTCTATTATCATTGAAATATCTCAATTTTAAATAGTTATGTCTATTTTGCAATAAATATATCTTTATAAAAGAGACAATGCTATGATTGAGAGTCCCAAAACTTATTTATGGAAAACCTGCAAAACAAGAAAATAAACTGGCTGTTGTAACAATCCAACAGCGATCGATTCATTCAATAGGCCAAAGGAAACATGTCTCCCATTTGTATAGGCTTCAAAATTAAACCACGTGACTCCATTCTCAGGTGCAAATTATTATAGAAAAGTATAATTTAACAAATCGTATTGAGACCTCAAACTTTGCTGATGAAATGAGGACATTTTCTTTTGTCTCCTTAAAATATTGTAAATGTTGTCAGGTAAAGAGTGAATAAAGTTAGTCTGAATTTATTTTGAATATTTGTTTAGCACTCAAAGTATTAGTCTGCCTGTGGCACTTTGTATGACTTACTTTATGTTCCCTATACACTCGCCTTTGATGTTTTAACATTATTTTTACGGAGCTTTTCCCACGGCTGCAAAGTACTTGAACTTATATACGACGTTTGTTATTATTGTTTTATTATAAACTCACCTTTCCGCTATTACGCAGGTTTGCTGCACTCATGTTTGAAAAACCCGACGAATGTTTCTCCCATGTTCATGTTAATACAGCTTTTAACTATCCTTCATTTACAACAATTTTGTGAGCTAGCATCGGCTGTACTCTGCCAGTTCACACATGCATAAAGCAAGTAATTACTGGCTAGGCCAATACGTGACCGCCAGACTAACCGGCCTAACCTGTACACTACTTGCAAGTTGCTCGGAAACAGCCTCGCCATCTCGGCACAAACAAACATTGTACAGGCGTTTTGACAAACGCGGCATTTACTTTAACTCTTTCTGTATACAACGTTATTATTGCTGCCTGACCTTTAAACAAAATCACGACCAAGTGCATATGAACGCGTGGGCAGTTGGGCATGTTTACTCTTTGGAATACCATAGCTAAAAATATCATCACAAATGACATTGATGGGTATCTGTGAACGAAGAAATTGGCAAGGCGGGATTTGAACCAGCGACCTCCGGAATACCGGACCGGCGCTCTACCAACTGAGCTAACTTGCCTTGTGTTGGGCAGTTTCCCAAATTGTCATTATCCGTTGTTCAACCGCATAGCTCTCAATAATGTTTCTGTTTGGCCTAAGTTGTAAATTAACAAGACATAGGCCTAATCATAATAATAATCTCTACATAATTAAAGTGAGCGCTGCAGAATTTTTTTTTTTACACATTTACATGAAAGAATCATGTTATTTACACTAGATGAAAACAATTGTAGGTCTACATGTATAGTATGTAGGGATTTATTTCTAACATTTTATGATCGCCAATTATCCTACTTCACAATTAAATCCTGTGGTTAAATAATTTTATCTCCCTGTTTTCATTTTGGCATTTATCTATCTGGTGCCCCCAACGGCCGCGCCCCTCCTACTTTTTAACAATTAGCCTGGTGCCATTCTTATCATATTTCGTACGTTGAAATGCCTTGACAAGTCTGGGAGTTTCATAGTACTCCAAACAACATGGCGGCGATTTCACCGATTTCGAGTGTGTTTCGCTCGGGTCTTTTCAGCAACAAAGTTGCTATTGTGACTGGTGGTGGCTCTGGGATTGGAAAGGCCATAAGTCAAGAGCTTCTTTTTCTAGGTAAGATCTAGAGCTGATCAGTTGTTTACAAATACGAGGAGTGTGCATGCCTCACTTGGGCAGTGTCCGTCACGGCATGACGAATTTCGTCTGGTTCGGCTCGATTAGTAATGTTACTTCGTGTTCACGAGATGGGAATCAGACCAAACGCAATTTCGAACTTTATTTTCCTTAAAAAATCCAGTTCATTTCATTTAATTTATTCTTGCTTATCATGGGTTAAATCGGACCAGTAGGCCTTCATTGTACTTTAGTGTTTTTCACTGATCATCTTTAGGCAGGCAGTATCCGGAAAACCTTAATTTTAAGTTATTGATTGTTATTCCTTCCGCTTCAAATGTTTACATCATCATTCTGAAAGTGAAAGAGCTTGAAAAAGGGAAAAACAATCATTTTTCTGGATGCAGAATCATTATTTACTTTCAAATATTAAGTAAGATATTTCTTAATAATTCGGTAGTAAACATTTTGTTGATTGTTGATTTTGTTGATTTTACAAAACAGGATGCAAAGTTGTGATTGCCTCGAGAAATCTGGAGAAGCTTCAGAAGGCAGCCCAGGAGATGAAACTACAGATACCCAAGAAATCCACAGCTGACATTAGAGAAGTCAAGTGTAACATTCGAAATGAGGCTGAGGTACATGTACATGATGGTAGCTATGGGTAGGCATACACCAAGTTATAGGGATACTTTCTAGTGTTTGAAAAAAATCGGACTGAGTTGTGGGGACCCTTTTCTCGTCCCCATAACATTTTGGGTCTCCAGTAATGGTGCTATCTTACTTTTCAAAAGAAAGTCTGAAGCCGATTAATCACTCAAAGTCTAAGAAAAGTACTCACACGGGGGCGCTGTCTGCCTCTTATATCCCAGGTCAAATCACTCATGGATACGACGCTACAACACTACGGGAAGATTGATTATCTGGTCAACAATGGCGGCGGTCAGTTCCCTAGCCTGCTGGCCGACATTAGACTGAAAGGATGGAACGCTGTCATTGAAACCAACTTGACCGGCACATTCCTTTGCTGCAAAGAAGGTGATCCAATACAAACATAGGCTTAACTATAGAATGCAGGGAACACTGACAACTCTCGGTTTTATTTACCCTTTGACATAGAATGGAGTGGCCCTGTATTCTATAGGTACGTATTGGGGTATACAGGGTTAGGGTCAGTCCATTCTATGTCCAAGGGTAAATATAGTCGAGAGTTGTCCAATTTTTCTGGCCTTGCTCGAGACGTGTTCAATTCCGTCATTCGTTTTGAATTCCGGAAATGGTACAGACATACCCCAACGTGAACTGGTTAAATAAAGAAGGAACAAGGACACTTTACATTTGAGTGCCAAAGAAGTATATCCCATTCCCCCCCCCCCCCCCCCAACAGAAAGGGCTATCCTTTCAAGAAATAAAAACAAAATGTTCAAAAAGCGTCATTTTGTTAATTTTGGTTTTGCTCCCATATCCAACGAAGCAAATTAAAGTTTGATTAATTTTGTTTTTTGGGGGGCAGCTTACCAGAAATGGATGGCTGAAAACGGTGGAGTCATTGTCAACATCCTTGTAGACATGTGGAAAGGATACCCTGTTATGGGGTAAGTTGTCATTAATCCACTAACCCCATAGGCCTTTTTGCTAGGATGCAACTTCAATCTCGGAAAAATTATCCAACTGCCTCTATGTAAAAAAGTTATTAAGAAATATGTCGCTATATATATATCCCGTGTCGATGTACTACGGAGCTTTCAAATTTGGCCCTCTATTGACTTTAATCCTTACACTGCCAGATGTAGCACAGTGCATCAGGTAAAAAAAAAGGTCAGGTGCACTTTGATGCATTCTGCTGGCAACACCAGTGCATAAACACCACAGTCTAAGACTATGGAGAGCTAATCCCCAATGAACAATGACAGAGATGGATTCTGCTGCGTTGGGTGACCGCAGACTCTAAAGCAGTTGGACCTTGGGATTTCTGACCAGGGGGGAATTTTATGGAGCTGCTAAGAACACAAATTTGGGTATCTGTTTATTGTTTGTGATTGATATTCAGCTGTTTTTTTTTGCTTAGCATGAAAAACACAGGTAAATTTGTCCGGTAACCTGTTTTTACTCACCAAGATCTGTTTTGTGCTAAGCAAATTTGTTTGCTTTGGCCCCAGATAGATCTCGTTGCACTGGGCAAGGTTGTCACTTTGACAAGGATGCAAATTGCTGCGTGTGGCAGGGTACTCACAGAAGCTTTAAGCTCATTTTGTTGTGAGAGGTCACATATATTGGCTCCGGCAGGATTCGAACCTGGGTCACATCAGTGGAAGGCGCTACACCAGCCCGACTCCAGATTTACGCATGGCAAAGCGTAAACAACACACGATTCAGCCAAAGACCTTGACACAATTCATCCTCCAAGATCAGCTGTACCCATCTCATCACTTACAAATCTTGTTGGTCTCAGACACACGGCGGCAGCCAGAGCAGGGGTGGAAAATCTTACCAAGACGGCTTCCTTAGAATGGGCAGCTAACGGCATCCGTATCAACAGCGTAGCACCTGTAAGTTGGAAACACACTGCAAGAAATGTAATTCTGTGAGCAAGATTAATCATTGAATGCTATGGTTAAAGGTATTAGACACCATTTGCAAACATAAACAAACAAAAATACTGAATTATTATGAAATTCCTGGCATCAAGAATGAACAGCACTGAGTACACAATGGTGGGCAATACCCGATATAAAGAGTACCGGTACATCTTTTGACACGCAATTCTACCAAAGTTATAAAACTATTTTTGTACAAGATTTACACCCCCCCCTCAACAAAAAATAAATAAAATGACAAGTTTGATTAGAAACTTATTTTGAGTATATATTTGCGGAGCATAACTGTGGGGAAAAAATCGTAATATAAATTTTTTACTTTTAACACATTGGAACTTGTATACCATCGTAGTGCCAATTTGGTGAAATATCCCAAAGACTAGTGAATGAGCCATGAATGAGCCACACTGCGCATGCGCAGCAAGTAAACCAGTTCGCACTGGGATTATTTTAACATCACCGAGCTGAGGCGCAGATTATCTTTAATAAAACTTGATCTGAGGCGGGTTCAGGCCGATGGTACCGGGAAGCACACCCATGCATTACCTGCCTTGCTCGTGAAGTGTTTATGCTTCATCCGTTTTGAATCTAGGGAAAACTTTGTGTGTATATACGTCCTCCGGCGCGAACAGGTTAACTAAGTGACAAACACAGGTGGTACGCTATAAACATACGTGAGGTGTGTTCCATTCAGCCTTGGTTTACGAGTATCAATATCGTGGTGGTGGTTACTTTTCTGTCACTTCCCACTCCAGGGTACAATCTACTCGGAGTCAGCTGCAGCCAACTACGCAGATCCAGAGATGTTCAGCAGGGCAATCCCGACCATTCCGGCTAAGAGACTCGGCAAAGTTGAAGAGGTGGGTGAAGTAGGCATGGCTTAAAAGCAAGAATTCCCAAGATCGCAGCTGCTGTAGAATGACCCATATCTCTTTTGTTTTCATTTGGGTTTGCAGATCGCAGCTGCTGTCTGCTTTCTCTTATCCCCCGCTGCTGCCTACATAACGGGTGAAACCATCAAAGTCGACGGGGGCTCCAGCATTCATGCATTCCCTGGCTTCTCTGTGCCAGGTAAAAAAAATGGTACATTCCAGATTTGGCCCAAAAGCCAGAGTTAAGTTTGATTGAGGTCCTGTGGTCAGCTGACCTAAAGATGTGATCTAATTGGTCATTGGGCAGTTTACGACATATTTAATTTTTTTCTGATGATCAATAAATCATAGTGTTGTAGTCGAGACCATGTCCAAGTCCGAAACCTAGCATAATTAAAAACGTATAAGGTGGCGAGTGAATGCAAAATTTGCATTATGGAGCCTTTCTAGCCCTTTTGTCGCCCGGCAATTTCCTATGGTTTATTTGACCTTGCAGAGCCATGTTTTAAAAACCTACAGTTTTAGGCAGGGCAGGGAGTAACTCTGAGGGACAGTGCAGGGACAGGTTAAATATCAGCAGATATATTTATTGGTGTTTATTCTTTCCAGATCATGAAGGATTCAAGGCCTACGACTGGGAAACTGACATCAAAGAGAGACAAAAGTCTGAAAGGGAAGAGATGGAGAAATCAAAGCTATAACACAGTGGCGGATTAGTTCAAAAACAATGTAATTATTGAAAACATATGGGATAGGGGGTTTTTATGTATAGTAAATATTGTGACACTGACATATTATTAAAGTTTTGTGTTTATAGATTCTGGTTCGTCGACTTCCTTCAGATGAAACAGCAATTTATAGACGTCCAGGGAATTACAGATTAGGAAACCAGACGGCTGGCTTACGATGTGTAAATAAAATGTGGACTAACTTAATTTAATAAATTGGGAACAGTGTTTGAAAATAGTCATGTTTTTCTAACGATTGCCGGCTGGCAATCGTTAGAAATTGATACAAAATTTCACTTCCCTTAAAAAAACCAGAGCACACCATCTGCTGTGATTTCATGGGATGCCAATCTAGGAATGTTTAATTTTGAAGGATTTTTCTAGCACTGATAAATATATTCTATTATGAAATTTTTTTATGACCTAGCACCAAACTTAAATATTGTAACAGTTGCATAAAAAACAACATAATGACGGCGGTGTCACACCTAGTACATTTTTTACAAAACTAAGCTAAACCCCTTCAAAAATATAACAGTTGTGTTATCATATCTTCACAACTTAAAATAATTTAATATATATTCTTCTATTGTAATTTCAACAAAATATTTCAGATTGACTTTTTGTATAAAATTAAAATAGTACAGGAATCATGATTTTATTGTGGTTTCAAAAAACCACAAATTTCTTTACTAAATGACGGAATACATCTAACAATGACATGAAGTTTATCAATACAAAATTATATATATACAAATTAATTTTATGTTCTTTAAAACAAAATACTATGAGTTTTAAATTACTTTTCGGTGGTGGCACGATACATGACGACTTGAAAAGTAATGACTTTTAAAATAAACTTGTCTTTTGGGATTTTCTTTTAAAAGTAGTTTTAACATTGATTATGTAATGCACTTTTTATCATTTATTTTAAAATGAAGGCATATGCTACGACCATCGGCTATTTTTGTCTATACTAATTAAAAGTCGCATTGGGAAACATGACTTTTGTTCCAGTGCAATACACACTACACGAAGCTATCTTTGTAAAATAATTAGAAAAACAAATGTTTGCATAGAGGAGTTGACAATCCCATCTGAGATATGGCAACACTGGCCATCAAATACAACCCTGAAATGTCTTCTAGCGTCATTTTCCATGTACGTTTTTGTTCCACACGATGTATATCGCGGTAAGCGACGCTATGACCCCACCCATGGCGCCGACCCCTTTGCCGACGTACTGCAGCACCGACAGGGGGATCCACACATCGCTGGCGTTGATGACAAGCTGCAGCTGGGTCTTACGCAGGTCGCGTCGCAGCTCGGCGCCCTGCGCGGAGTTGATCGTTCCGGCTCGCTTTAGCTCCTCGGCTCGCCGGGTCAACAACTGGATCTTGCGGAGGTCATTCAGAGTCAACGACACCAATGCTACCAACCAACACCAGGCTGACCTCTGACCCCATTTCTTGGTGTCCACCTGACAAGTTCATACACGAAATTGTATGCATCAACAGAATCGCGTCCATTTTGTACACAAATCATATAAAGGTTACAATAATGCACGCATAACACAAGTTTTTTAATCGAGTCAAATTTTACAATTCAACCTCAAATGACACAACCATGATATGAAGGAACTTACAATATTACATTCATTACCCAGGTTTAATAGGAATTGGACTTCGACTTTGCATACAAGACCAATTTTTGAAAACTTTACCCAAAATGACATGGATGGACAGACAGATCTCGTTTTGAACTTTGTTAAGACAAGGCAACAAGGAAGAAATAGTCAACGGGAGCTGAGGAAAGAATGACTTTGTTGTTTTCTTACGTCGTATATCTTGGTTCTCCCAAACCAAACAAGATGATCTACTAGCAGCCAGAGAGCTTTGCCCGAGTAACCAATCACGGTCAGCGTTCTTTGAATGTCGTCGGTAAGGGCCAGCATGTCCAACGCTTTCTGAGCAAACTCAGCAGAGCGGAACATTCGAAACACTGAAACAAAGGTCAATGCACATTTTTTACTGTCCAAAGACAAAAGATTTTTTATTTATTTTTATGATTTTAAATTATGATATTATTAAAGCAATGCAAACACTTTTTCACTGTATTCATATGGGACAGCCTCAACAATCAAGTAGATGAAGATTTCCAATTTTCAAAAATTATAACTTGAAAGGAGGCACCTGTACTGAAGTTTCTAGAAGTAGCTGGGTTCAGATCCGACAGTACAGTACAAAATATGTACCAACAAAAACCACTTACACTTTCTAGAAGTAGTGACAGCAGTTTCCAAATTCTGGACTTTCTGTATAGTATTATGTGGCCCTCCATACGTTGTATAGTACCACAACAGAAACCTTGATGCATACTGTGTTACCCTGAATAAAACAATTAAAAATTTTTATAAAAAACGGGGCAATTCCACACAAACGTTCATTAAATTTTTCGGTACTCTGATACACACAAACAAGTCTTTGCAATAATTTTTAAAAGACATCAATCGATTTATTTCAAAAATCAGCAATGCAAAATATACCCCACTACATAATTAAAAAGCAAAATAAACATGATAATATATGAATAGAGCTGGTATATGAATACATATTCAAAAGACCAAAGGCTTGACCTATTGAAATGCCTTTAACTTTTTAAGTTTATAGGTAAGATACACCAGTCCATTGGTAATTGCTTGAATTATCAAGAATGGGTGGATTTATTTTATAGTAAATATCTTTTAACTGATGTCAAGAAAAAGCAAGAAATACGGCATTAGTTTTCAACCAAAATGGGGCAGCGATCACGATTTATTTTTATAAAATTCAATATTTCGGAACAATTAGTGAATTACAGGATATCTAGCACAATCATTTTTCTGGATGCCTAGAACCATTATTTAATTTAAAATAAGTATGACATTTCATAGTAAAATGAAATATCTGCAAATTTGTGTTATGGTGATTCCTACTTTTTTCTTTTACTAATACTAGCCAAAAAACTAGGCAAAAAGACCGGATTGCATACAAATGTTTCAACTTTATGTTTCAAAAGTTTACAAGACAAACAATGACGGACAAACAAATGGAGTAAACAAAACAGATGACATGATTCCGTGACTGAAAAACATTTCCTATTTTGTTAGAAAAAAATGCAAGTGGCGGTGTGAAAGGTAATTCTGTCTCCCCTGGTAAATGTGTCCCCCCGGACAGACTTACCAGGCCGTGACCCGGTAAATCTGTCCGGGGGGACACATTTACCTAGGTATTTATGTCCCCCTCCAGGTAATTCTGTCTCCCTGCCCAACGTTAAACGTGTCCCCCTGGTAAAATTGTCCTGTGCAACGTCACAAGTCTAGCACCCACCAGACGCAACAACCAGTGTAGTACAGGTTCACCTCTTCATGGTGCATCATTTGTGGCAGACTGTAGGATGTGTAGCGTACTACAAATTACAGGTGGTCAAAAGTGCTGCCACAGTCGTGCTGGGTATACAGAATTTGTACGCGTGCAAGAAGTCTGAAAATACTGATTACCGCTAATTTCCCTTTCGCGCAGAAACGTAGATCGGTTGATTTAATTAATACAGTTATTTATATTTTTATTTCTATTTTGATAAATCGATGAAGGGAACAGAAGTCGATGTAGGCTTTTCATTGAAATAACATCAAAATAACCACTTATGTGTGGAACATTGGGGGACAAAATTACCTAGAGAGGGGACAGAATAAACTGGAGGGGGACGGAATTAACGGCTCTAGGGGGACACTTTTACCTAGGTAATTCTGTCCCCCCGGACAATTTTACCGGGGGACAGAATTACCGTCCACAGGCACAGCGGCAGGATTACACTTTACAAATTTCAATAATTCTTTCCCATAATGGATAGGCCTGCGGCTACGCTAACTATACCATGTTTCGGCTTACCTATACAGCTTGTCTCGTCCTTCTGTGTATGACGTAAATTTGATGAAGTTGCGAAGGAAGGTCTGTTGCTGAAGTTGTAAAGACATTTTCGGCTCCCTGGGAAACTTGGACTTGTTGGCCAACCTTTTGCAAACATAAAACAGCGCCCTCCATCTGTTAAATGTCGTTGCCGCAAGCGCTCGTCGGGGGACGAAGCTTTTTTTCCGCTTGCTTCGCAATCTGGTGCACAGAATTTTATAAAACTTTCCAGGACTGTAGGTCGTGATGCACTATAAAAATAACTTTGTTCCTGCATTCACAATTTGTTTGGGAATGAGAAATATAGGAGAAAAACGCCGATATTTGTGCACAGAGCCGTAGTCGTAGATCTACGGCTCTGTTTGTGCATAAGGAATAGCGCCCTCTGCTGCCATAGTGAACCTTTCGAAACAACATGCACTTCTTTTAAACAATTATAATGGTTTTCGTGCTGAGAAAACGAGGAAAAGTTGCCAACATACAATTCTCAAGTTCCATTACTTATTAATGCAGTACTTTCATATTACAAAAATACGTAGGAAATAAAAATAACATTATTAACAAGTTTGTTTCGATAGCTTTATTCAGATTCACCAAAATCATGATGCTGGAATAAAAACTACTGAACCTTTTGTGATGAGTTCTTGGTATCATTTTCCTTCTAATAAAATTTCCTAACCATACATATCAATTTCGGTCTCTAAATAGTGGAAGTATGTGCATTTTAGTGCATTTCAAACAATTCTTTGAGTTCTGCAAGTAACTGATAAGTTCAACTTATCACCCTGTACTCGTGAACAAAAATATTTGACAAAATATACGCTCACAAATATACACACAAAATTATATGTACCGGTATACACAATGTAACAATTCATTTTAAATACTATTTAATTTAATATATACTTTCCTCTCCATTGTTTTTATTTTAAAAATAAAAACTGAAATGAATAAAAACAAACTATTATATATCCCACATTATTATTTTTCTTGAATATAAGTGTCGTGAATCACACATGATACTTCTCAACTACAGCCATATCAACTCCATGCAAAGGCCCCCTCATTAAACAAGGAGGGTTCTCACCACGAGTCTCGCCTACTCAGTTTTGCGATAACCCTATTTTACAACTTGACCTCAAATGACTTGACGACAGTATGTGACCTTTAATTGCAATTTGATTGCAATAAGGCATAACAAAAAAAAAATGTTATGTTGGCGTAACCCGACCGACCCTAAAAATACGGCCGACCCTGGACATTTTTTTTTCAAGGGACGAAATTTAATGATTAAAATCTATATAAATCTAGTTATAAATACGTTTGAAACCATTTCTGACCGTTTCTCATTGTTGTGTGTGTGGATTGTGAAAATATTGAACCTGGACACGCTATCGTGTATCACTACCAGCTTAAACAATTAGACAACATATCCTTTTCATTGCTGGGAGGAAAACAAATAAAAAATAAAAAAAAAAGAATCCCGACCTACCTACCCTATTTTTTGGGGCCCGTTACGCCAACATAACATTTTTTTTTTTTATGCCTAAACATAATTGTAAACAATGTATTGTAAACAATGTATTGGTGCTGAGCGTCTCTTACGTAACTATGCAAAAGCTTGCCCCGAATCACGTGATATAGCAACAGTGTCTTTGGTATGGAGAATTTAAAGTTAAACTGTGCCAAGCTGTGTTAACAAGTCATTGTACCAGATATTATTTAAATTTAACTCGGGGTCACGCGCAAATGGCTTATTGTACTTCAAGTTTTCAAAGACAAGTTTTACAATGCGACCCTACTTTAGAACTTGAACTCAAATGACCTTTGACACAATTATATACATACATGTACCTACGTACATTGCATTTCTATATCAAAAACATAATATCCATTGACAAGGCTTTGGTCTGCCTGTTTTCCGCCCCGCCCGCTTAGCAGGTGATTTACTAAGATGCGGCCTTCACTAGGAAGGGGCATGATGTGATTTTGCATTCATGATTTCATTATTATGATTTCAACCAAAAAACACAAACAATTTCAAAATTATATCCGAATGCTCAAAATTCACCTTCTCTTCCAAAATACACATCTTGGATAATAGGATTAAGTCATTAAAATCCAAATTCACATCTACTGAATGTAAATTTGGCGATGAACTTCGAAAGAATTTAGTGCCCTGGCGCTACTTCAACGGTTGTTTACATGGAGAGTCAAAAACAAATTCTAAGTATTTCCAAACAAAACTGGAAATGTTTCTCATTCTCAGATTCAGTCCCAGATTGACCTTATTGAGATGATATATGACAACAACAAAAACAGTGTCAAGTTCCAACGTTTTTTCCATAAACTTGTAAGCAGTTTATGGGGTACTTGCATTGTGCTCCCTTTAACCTTCTTTTCGAATTTCTCTCCTCGTGTACTGACTTGTGGGTTTAGCATTGCTCCCATAAGCTGTGTTCCCATTGGTTAACATACCGCAACTTTTCTGTAAAATTAAAATCCACTGGGAACACCTGTCAGACAAACGTCCCTGTCAACTTACGGCGGCGATGATGAAAAATTACCAGGTCGAAAATGGTCACGGAAAGTTTCCACTCAGCTGCAGAAAATTATCAATGTGTGACATTCTGCCAGCTTTGTAAGACCAACAAATTACATTCCATCGTGATAAAACAAAGTCCCAGTGGGAACACACGGTATAATTTCGCAAAGGCATTACGTGGTAAGTTTCCCCGAGGGAATATGGCTTCTGTGCGAGTACCTAATGCAACACCTCTCGTACGAGCACCCATCTAGCCGTACCTTGTAAGGTTCTGATTTTTCTTAGGACTGACTTGCAGGGAACCCTTCTTACTCTTTGCTCCCTGATATCCAGGTACCCCATGTATATACATGATGTTCACTAGAAAACACTAACGACTTATCTTTGTTGCCATAGTAATGAGGTATCTAGCAAACAACCACTGCAATCACTAACGGGCAGACGACGGCAATAGGAAACGACAAACGGGGCAGGTTCCGGACTGAAAATTAATAAAAAACAAAAATTCAACAAAAACAGGTTACATGTGTTTGCCATTTAGAGGAGAGGAAGGGGGAATGGGAAGGGGGAATGGAGAGGAGGGGAAGGGGGAAGGGGGAGGGAAAGGGGGAGAGGAAGGGGAAAGGGGGAGAGGAAGGGGGAAGGAGGAGGGGAAGGGGGGAAGGAGGTGGGATGAAGGGAGAACGAAACTCCATGTAGTTACCTTCTTGAGCCATATAGCTACGCACGTTGGATGAAAGAAGTGCTGGCAAGGTAGCTCAGCTAGTGTCTCATACAGCTCATACTCGCTGTGACATATGGCACATTTCATCTCCTTTTCTGTTGAATAGAAGGTCTAGAAATCATTTGTCAGCTGTCGCAAGCCTATAGGTGTCGGAAATATATATATCTCAATATATACTGTGCATCTTTTTAACAATTCTATTAACATGCATGTATTACCCCTAAGGATTTCTTGGGACTTTTGTATTATAGAGGACATATTTAGGTATTAAAAACGATTGAATTTGTTTAAGCTCATGGCACATGTGAATTGGGGACTACGAGAAGACTCTCACAGTGCCTTGAAAAAGCCTGATGCAGCAGACTGACAAAAAGGCGCATTCAGAGGAAGGCTAGGCGCATTCAGAGAAAGGCTAGGCTCAAGGCAGACAGACCGGCTTCCGCCTTCCAATGTGGATGCTGCAGCAGAGATTGCCACCCCACACTGAACTCTACAGTCACAGCAGGCACTGTTGATAAAATGCACCCAGTGGCACAAATCCATGATCCTCTTGGACTGATGCATGCCTCCTACTTCTACTACTAGATGGCATGTAACTGGAAATATAGCAAAATGTCTCCCAACCTCATAGAATGACCGATATACAAACCTATGTGCGACTCCAGCGCAGGTATTTCGTTGAGACTATCAATGATATCTTGGGTCGCCGGTGGCGGGGCACCAGTAATGGAATCTAGTTCATTGACTCCTAGATCACCTCCAAAGAGATGATGGGCCAGGACATTCAGCATCATGTTCTATGGAGAAACCAATGTAATAGTCAAGTTAGCTAAGGATGTATCAGCACAACGTAACAAAATGGTCACCGTAAGTATCGGCAGATCCAATCCTAATTTATATTAACCCTAACATCACCCAATACTACAAAATGCTACTTGATAGAGTAGACTACATTATGTAGTACTCCTAGTGTTTTGTAGCACTAATGCCTAAGATGTTAGGGCTAGTATGACTTTAAAGAAGGGATTCCGAGAAACCTATTATTCTTACCTCGAGAAGAAGTTCCATGAACTCCTGACCAAACTCGCGCCGCGTCCTGATGAGGAGACTGAGGAGCATCCCTGGGGCGATGCCGAGCGGAGAGAACAGCGGGGAACTGAGAAGCGGGATCTGAAGCTCTAGGGTAGCGTCTCGCAGAGGTAACTCACTGGAGCTCCTAAATAAAAGAAAGATGGATTCCACAGCATAAGATCAGAGAATTTGTTTTAACAAATGGACATGAACCATTTGTTGCTTGATCTCTTTGGCAAGGATGGAACTCCTTAAATAACCAAAAGGTTTTAAACTTTTTGCAGAGTACATGCTCTTCATATGGAGGAGGCAATATAAAAATCTGTTATTTTATTAACCAGTTCGCGCCGGAGGATGTATATACATGCAAAGTTTCTTTCGGAGATTCAATTTTAGAGTGGAATCCTTTTAATTTTACTTGCTCTCGGACATAAGGCAAGGAGAAACATTAAACAACGTGTTGGGTGCCCAGGCCAAATGCTCTGGAGTTTTGACTTCATGGTCTGCGGGGTAATTCTTTAGGTCTCGGGTTCGAGTCCAGTCTAGGGTTTAGCACTTTGCCACTCATTGCTTCTCCAAAACCAGGAGTAAATGGGCAGAGAGGGTTAGAGAGGGTTATTCTATTTGATTTCCGATTGTGCCAATATGGAGTGATATATAGCGCAATATAATTTTGTATTAATATCGCAAGAGGGTGCGAGCAATGAGCAAAGGAACGCCACTCCTAGTTCATTTAGACAGCTTGTGATTTGACTTGGGACTACAATGTACTTACAGGAAATAACTTTACCTTTGATAAGCGCCATCCTGTGATCCAAACACATCCTCCATGATCTCTGCTCCCCTGAAAAGCTCCCTCTGTGGCTGACGACCTCTTTGAGACAGCAAGCGTGGGATAGCATCACTACGATCGCCTTGATACCTCCTCCTTGCATCCCTGCTCAGACGTCCCTCCTCCACCGAAAACGTCAAGCTGTCCTGATCATAGTCCAAGGATCTCTCGATATCAGCGACACTGTCGCGAGACTGAGTAGAGGACTGTAGATGGAGCTGTCTTGGAGAGTAGCTATCGCTGGCACTAAAGCTGTCAGGAGATGTGATGCTTGGGGGAGAACCTACTTCGTGTAACCTCCGTCTTGGTTGAGATGTTGATGAGGAGCTGTCTAGTACTGGTACGGAGTGAAGGAGAGGAGAGAAGTTTGCCATCGTGCCTGATGCAGTACGGAACAAGTCTTCCGGCAAACTGAAGTCGTCATCACTGTTTGAAGAGCTAATACTGTTTTGAATGCTGGACGATGCTCCTTGTTCTTCAGTGGACTGTGGTAAGTTTGATGTGCCAGAGCCAAAGTGGGTTCTATGGTGTCTTCTGGGAAGAGGTGGTGAAGGCGGATGACCATAGAGAAGGTCTCTGTTTGGGGTAAGGGGTATCTGGATCAACTGTTCGGTCCCCGATCTGTCCCTTGATAGAGAGAAGAATCGGTACCTTTGGCGATTTGTTCCTTCAAATTGTTCCTCCCCTGAGGGTTCTGCAACAGTCCTGGCTTCCTCTTCGTCTGATTGGTTGCCTTCTAAGGCAACTCTCGAGTCTGATAATGGCATTCTTATCCTCCGACCAAAGCGGTTGAGTCTAGCTTGCTGCAAGGTTGAGCCAGCCGGGGGTGTTGAGCTGCTAATCGGAGGTTGTACAAGCGTTGACCTTGGGCTAACACTGCTATTAACTCTTGGAGAAGGCTGCTGTTGATTGACCGACTCGTTCTCATTTGGAGAACTGTTCTGTGTGGCTGTCTGATCACCAGTGGAAACCTGATCATCCCTGAGGGAGGCCTTCTGAGCTCCCTGTGAGCTCCGACTCGTGCTCAACACAGACGGCAATACTGAAACTTGACTCGACTGAATTTGACCAGTGTCCACTGTTCCAGCAGAGTTTATTCTTCGACGGACAACACTGTTGGGCTGCGGACTCCCACTGAGCTGCTCATTGACTCTGATGTCAGATTCATTACTATAAACCAGAGATAAATCTACATTTTGACCCCCATGATCGGCAGAATTTGTGACAGTGCTTGATGATTGTGCTGCTGCTTTAAACTCGGCAGAGGGCGACGTGACATGGACATTGTGAGCCAACGTCACAGGACCTTCGTCAAATACATTATCGATGTGCGGTTCACTAGAGGATCCTACAAACTGAGTACTAGATGCATATGGCTTCAAGCTTGGTTTTTCAACATTATTCAATATCTTTCTATTTTCTTCAAGACCCGAGACCAATATGCCAGCAGGTACATTCTGTTCACTTTTATTATCTGTCGATTGTACTTTCTTCCTCGGTGATGGTAAACCCCGACTCGTAACATCACTTTGGGTGCATCCTATCAGTGCACTTTCTGGTGGGCTTTTTATAATCCCATTCCCAACTTCTTGGCTACTCAACTTTCTCGTAACTCTTGATTCTTCTCTTCTGCTGTCTGTGCTTTTGCTTGAAATGTTTGCTTTGCTATGCTGTTTCTTCCTCTCGTCAAAAGATAGGCTCTGGCTTTTATCTGCATTTCCGATCAACGAGTTGCTGCTCTGCTCCTCAGTACTCCTTGGACTTTCGTGCAAACGAGTAGCAAGCCTCTCCTCGTGATCTGCCATGGAATAAAGGGTATTTTGTCCCGGCAGATTTTGCGTTGTGGATTTTTTTCGAACGGGTAGGCGTGATTCGTAACTGCCGTCCCTGGGAGCTCGCTGAAAGGGTATTAACTCTCCTGAAGAATTGATGGATGTCCGCTGAAGTAGCCTTCTGGAGTTGCTTCTCTCACTGACTGTTCTTTCTCTCTTCGGTCTGCCCCCTTCAAAATTCCAGTTCCTCGAGGGATCGACATCTTCGATGCCACTGGACAAGCTACGGCTGGTCCTGTTGTGGATAGACGGACGACGCCTGCTTTTACCGAGCAACTCTTGTTGATTCGGTAGTCTGCCTCTTGGTGTAGTCTGAAAGGTATTAATGCTCCTCTGAGGTGATAAACTTCTTCCGGGCAGGTTCCTCAACGGCTTCTCTATGTTCTTGTCATTGCTCTGTCTGGGGCTGAGGGAAGAATCAATTAAAGGCAAACCACGCCCACCGTTCGATGAGGACATTATGCATTGGATTACATAGGGTGGCGCCTGAATAGAATTAACAAGTAGTCGCTACATTCAGCTCATCTTTGCCTCAGTTTTTTAGGAGTACATGTACTTATGGCCATTAGCATACTCCATCTCATCCGCAGCCTGAAATCCTTGATTCATGTAAAAACTTAAACATCATGAAGCTGAATTGTATCCGTCTTTTTGTTTAAAGCTTTTGATGGTAGGTACATTAGCTTCACAAGTGCAGCAACACAGAAATAAGAGCTGCAAACCTAAACTAAATTCTACAGCGAGCCTGAAACTTGTAGTATTGAAATTTTGCGTGTACACACATGAGAGACGTCGACCCGTCAGCATCTTTGTTTTCCAAGCTTGGCTGCATGCCAGACAGACGAGGTTACGTAGATTAAAGCACGTAGATTAAAGCACGTTCATATTTGCATTCCCCTATGGCTGACGAAGTAAGCCAGCAACGACAACACTGTCTAACTAGAAATAGTTGGGGTTAAGCCGTAAAAGGAGCATCAACATTCCTAGTATTGAAGCCAAAAGGTGATATCTCCTTGACCTTGCATACTATTACTAGTCAGTCACTGTGAATAAAAACAAACAACGGTGTGAGTGCTACCAAGTGTTAAAAGGTGTACATACATGTACATAACAAACTGTAAACATTTTGTTGAATAATATCAATTAAAATTGTACTTGTTATTTCATGTGCTTGGATAAAGTATTTTTCTGTGATTACTGTGATTTTTCCTTGCACATTAAAACCCTTGCTCTTGTTTACACCAACTCACTTCAATATTCACCCCCCAAAAAAATTGTTAGTTGTAATGCAAAAGCAATAGGAATTAAAAAATGAGCTCTGAAAAATGCATACAGCTACCGGCGTAATGATAGCCAATGTATTATTTGTATCAGTTTGTATCCTTGAACTTCTCAATCAAATTTAAGAATTGTTGTGGCTAAGTGGCATAAGGCTTAAATGTTATGTTTTCACTTAGCCCTATAGTCTATGGCCCCGCACTAGAGTACACTCTGTGCTATAGCTCAGTGTACTCTAGTGCGGGGACATGCATGGGGCTAGTTTTTAAAAATTAAAAATTAGATAGGGCCTCGTAAATAATATTAATAAATAGGCCAAGGCCTAAATTTGTATTTTTAAAATGAGAATTAAAATTAAAATTGCCAGTGCACCAATTAGTGAAAAGAGTATTAGCTAATTCTTGAAATACAATGAGATAGGCCTAAATCATTTACTAAATGGGAAATCAAATAAAAAATTGTAACTCGGCGCCACAATAATTAATTGTGCACAATATTTTTGATTGTTTTTGCTTTGTTTTATGTCAAAAATGTTTATTCAAAACACAACGTACCTCGATGAGTTGTTTACTGTATCCTTTATGTTTATTGAGCAAATATAGAGAGGGAAACGAACCTACTTCGGACAGATTTCTGGTCAACATTTTGGACAAGAGTTTAACCATTAGCAATGAACAGCTGACTCTATGGTTAACGTTGCTGTTGTGAAGGAAACTTGTTTTCTTATAGCGCCTCCATGCGGTGACCTTGTGAAATGCGACTAGACTGGCTCACTATCTCTCTATAATGTGCGCTCCACTACATCGCAACAAGTGTCGAACCATTATGTGATTACACAAGTTATAATAATTACCCGCAACTTGGTTTTAAAGAAATTTGTCCTCGGGTTAAAACAGAAATATGTAACGTGGATGTCGCAAGTGAAATGTGTAACGTGAATTTTCCTTTTAGACAAGAATTGTCCATTTGCAGCCACCGTAGTCGAAAGGGTGGCCTTTGCATTTCACTTCATTGTGGCGACGATGCGTCCCCTAACGGCATGTGACCCCCCCCCCCCCCCCCCACACTTTTAGAATTTATATGACCAGGGCATTTGTCACCCCCCCCCCCCCCCCCAATTTCGTTGGGATGCAGTTGGGATGGTAAGAGAAAATTGGCGTCAGAAAGTAAGATTGTTGGCGGTACAAGCACAGTGAACAATTAACAAGGGATTTGGGTTGATCCAAATACCTCCACCTCCCATCCCCAAAATTAACGCCCATGTATAAAGACAACAATATTGAGATCGTATCCGTAAACCGAATTTGTCAGCAGGGGATAGAATAACCTTCCTAATTACTGAAGCCACATTCCACACAATAATTTCTCAGACGAAATGGAATGTTAGAGTTGGCGAATTTGAATGAAAAACGTTTTTAAATAGCCGTGAAATTAAAGCCTATTTTTGTTAAAATTGTCAAGGAATATGTGTCTTATTTCTCCATGGTTTAGCAGTTTAACCTTGGACCTATCTGTTTGGCGAGGGAGGGCGTATAGAAAAGAGGATTCAGGGTAATCCTTTGTTTAAAACAACCAATTTTAAATAATGTTTAAAAGGCAGTGGCAACTTTGATGATTTGTTTTTTATTTCTCTTTTTCAAAAGGTTAGATTTTGATTAAAGTAAACATTCATTCTTCTTTGAGCGTATGTTACAAAATGGCAAAGATATTAAAGAGCATCAATCGTCATAATAGTTGAACATTTTCAGTGTTCACGAGGGGGACGTCGTCTAGACGTGATCCGATTCGTTGCCCGTCTCCGACGCGCTATCAGATATCTGTAGTGATCCCTATAGTGTGCAGGTTGAGCCGGTTGTTTATGGTAATAACATATACAGGCGACTGCGAAGAGACTAACGGCTGCTATGGAAGCCGACACGCCCAGGAGAAGGGAAAAAACGGTTGTAGGGACGAAAACGACGCTGACCAAGTACTTGATCCAGTTTGTTTTTCCTTTGCTCCTTCGTGTCGCTCACCTCGTTCATTTCGTCCGTCTGGTTGTCCATCTCACTTTTTTCAGTGTCTAAATATCTGGTCTTGTCTCCAGCCACCGGGACGTCTTCTGGGTTGGCCTCGCCTCGTGCGTCGCCGCCTTTATTCCTGGCGGCGGCGTCATCGCTTGGTTCCCATTCTTTCTCGACTTGCCCGTTCGTAGGGCCGGGACGGCCGGGACCGCCGTTGTGAATCACAGCTCCATCGTCATGATTGCCAGGGTTGATTATTCTCCCGTGCTTAAAACTGGGTTTGACGTCTGACCGAGTGGACTCACTTGGTTCCTGGGCGTTGGTAGGCTTGGTAGGCTCGGTAGCCGGACTGGGTGGATTGGGCTTTGGACTGGGTTGACTTTGGGAAGCTGGCTGGTTTCCTGAAAGTAGCTCCTGAGCTTGCTCTAGAGCCGTCTCAGCTTCATGTAGCAAGCTTATGGCGTCTTGTTGCAAGGAAAGATCTAGAGCGTGTTTACAAACGAAATAAGATATTCTGCGATTTAAATGGCTAAGTCAACGATAATGACACCCATTAATCAAGATTTTGTCTTGGGTAAAACTGTGACTGTGTGTGTGTGAGGCACCGCAAAATATCAACTTTGGAATGAAATATTGAAACTTCAAAACGACACATTTTGCAGGATTGAGGATGGTTCCTAGCAAAAAGGGTCTAGGCTTTGTATTGACGATTGTGGTAAAAAAAAAACCACACAAATGGTCAGAGCTCGAAGAAATGAAGCTATTTTACTTCTACTCCCCTAGCGTGGGTGCAAAATCATATTGATTTCGGAGGATATGGGAGGGTTAGAGTTAACACACATTTGTTTCTCTCGTGTTTCTTTGACAGGGAAAATCCATAGAATGGATTTGCTTTTGAAGGAAACCGCGGCATTTAAATTTTAAAGAAGTCGCATATTCAATTAGATTTCTGGATGGTAGAGTAAAACCAGAACAATGTGCGACTAGATTGGCGGTTAGCCTAACCTTGGTTTCCAGCGGCAGCGGCACCGTCGTTTTCCTCGTAGGCCATGTTGTGTCCGTCCTCGTCGGCCATGTTGTGTCCGTCCTCGTAATGGGTTAAGCTCACGTGTGGTGTTGTCATCGTCGTTACGACAATATCTACACCTAGGAATAAATTCAATAAGAATATTAAATAAGGTTGGTACAGTATATTTAAAATAATTGCAGGAACCCGCCTTCTAACTTGCTCATACCCACAGTACCACCGCCCACACTGCACTATAGGTTCTACTACACTAAATACGGCGCTCATTGTAACCAACACAAAAATTGAAAGATAGAGCGCCGCCTGGTGACGCCCATGAGTAGAGTGGCCATATTTTTTTGACTAGAAATCAAAGATTAAGACTCCTAGAACAATTTTCTTTTCAAATTTATGGGGGTTGACCGAATGAATTTTGGTTTATACTCCCCTCCACACAAACCACCCCTAAACTGGTGGCCCAGCTCTGGGCCCAGGTATCAATGTAGCCCCCCGCCTCTATGCGAAATAGACCCTGGTATTGGTTTTTTCTGTGAACGAAATCCCCCGAGTTGGAAGCCACGGGTCATTAATTCTTGATTTCCACAATTATTTCTACAATCAGTCCAATGTATAGGCCCCAGGGACCTCTTATTCAAAATTACCGGAGGGATCACAAAATATTAATGAGCTCGCGCGCAGTCATTTTCACTGATTTAGTAACATGCACCCCCTATGGGCGCTGGGAGTAGTTAATTTATTCAGGCTACGTGACGTCAATTCCTCGAGCCTTCATTGGACTAAAGTTTGTTTTAGCAATGACACATGTCAATACTTGCGCGTGCGCGTTAAATGTACATGTATATGTACATGTACCTTCATTGACACTTGGGCCGTTTTCCAAACCCAGTTTTATCTTCATATGAGGCTTTGTCCTTGCAGTTTAGCAATGGGCTTTACCCGGAAACGCTCCTAGTTTACCTACAATGCATGCTTTGCATAATCCATTTCCAGCGCCTGTTTTGGGCGGTGGGTACGAGCGAAATTTGCTTTAGGTTCATCTTTAAAGTTGGTGCGTCTGTGCTTTTTCAAAATTTTGAATTTGTTCCCCCCGAACGAACTTTAAAGGAATATAATGTACTCTAACGAATAAATTCGCTTGTTTGCATCGACAGGCTTTTCTACAGTTTTAATATTAAGTGGTTTTTATCATTGCTCAAATTGCGCGCTCCAGTTCAGAAAGTTGAGAGAAAGGTCATAAATATTCATATATGCTAATTAAATAAATACTCGCCGATTTTGTTGTCGTTCGATGTCTCATGGGAAGCTCACAACAAATAAAATGCTAACAAATTATCAATTCCGTTTGAAAATAAATTTTTCAGGGTGCAACCAAAAATTTCACAGACACATTGAAACTTTAACATTTTAACCTAAAAAAGCTTGAAAAGAATTTATTGTTACATTCTGTATTTTTACCCTTTGAGGTAATTTCACTCGGTCTTGTTATTGTCAGCGTCTCATCTGTCTTATCCGTCTTCAACAATTCCTCAATAACCGCCATACGGGCTGAAAGTTGCGTCTCTGTAAAATAAAAGGAAGAATAATCTCCATTGGAATACACAATCTGAGAAACGTCAATGCAGTTACGCTTCTCAGATTCAAATATTTGGGGATAAAAAGTGATATCTTTTTCCATAACCGCAGTTCTTGGAAGTGACAAGTTTCTAAAAATGCATTATACTATCCATACTGCTGTACTTCTTACCAAGTAAGTTTTTATTGCCATTAATTTTTAGGAGTAATTACCAAACGTATACGACCCCTTTTAAACAAACTGACAATAGTATCGAGGCATATGGGCTTACCATTGGTTTCAAGAGAAATAATTCGACGTTCAAGACTAGCCAGCGTGTTCTGAATGGAACGCATAGTGTTGACAATGCCTGGAGGAACAATTTACAAAGAAGGGGGAACCCAGGGTAAAAAGAGGAACAGATAAGTGGGAAATAAAGAATGCTTTGGAAATGCTATTAATTTTGAGGGTTTGGGAGAGAAGAGTTTTCAATTTACCGCGTGGTACTTCGTGCTCGTGGATAGAGCCCGTTCCCTGAGAAAAAAAAGGTAAAAACAAATTGTGAAAAGGTGAAAGATTATAAAATACTGTTTTAACACATTTAACCATATACTGCTCTGTGTGCACATTCTTTCATCTTTAAGACATTTCTCTTTTAAGACTAGAAATCAATTTTTGTGTGGGAAAATTCCATAAAAATGTTCAAACTGTCCAATCGACTCGGCGCGAGGACGCCATACATTATTTGTTGTCCACCCTACACGTACCTGTCGTGTGTCCGCGAGCTGCACCCGTTTGGCGACTTTCTGCGGCAGTGACTCCCCGCGAGACAGCAGCGACACGCCCACGACGAACAGCACGACATCGATACCTAGGCGAGCCATGGCGAAGAGATGATACAACTCATGCGGCGAAGCTCTTCTGAAAGACTGGATTCCACCACACATGAACAGCGAAGCGGTCAACCGTTAATCCAGATCTTTCGATGACCAAAATGGGAGTGGCTTTTGCATAATTCCACGCGCTTCATGATGACGTAACTAATTTCGTGATTGGTCTGTTTGTTGTGCGCGCATACTCACCTGATCCGTATAAAAGTCTTTTCTCCCCACTGTCAGATTTGGTTAGCCTTTTAGCTTAAAAAACACACCACAGTGTTTAAGTATGTAACCGCTAAAAACTAAACTGTGATTTCGTCAATTATTGAGAAAATTACTAAATCAGGAATCTGAATCTCTTCTCTAAATCCAATCGTGTGTTCTTTGTTTCAGGTGTGATACCAAAATCAGACTCCTGTGAAAAAATAAATTCAGACCCATTTTCCTAATTACTTGTAGCCTATTGGTTAAAGCTTCTCACGTGACCGGTTATCACTTAATTAAGCATGCGCAATACTACCAACGAGTCCGTATTTCATAGAGTCTGAAATTTATGCTACACCGTTACTCGATAGCTTTTGTTTGACGCGATTATCATTGTTACATAATAGCACATTCCTTATACACTGGACTCTTATACGGGTATTTGAATACGAGTTGTATGTTGTACGTTGTATTAACGCTGCAGTGATATAGCTACTTTTCACGAATTTGGTCTTTGAAAGATCTACGGAATGGGAGCAAAATTGATGTGCGTGTTGTTTACACTGGCAGTTATAGTAAGTAGACAAGCAAAAGGCGTAGTTGACGCCCAAGCACACGAATCGAGAATATTTGCAAATGTACAGGTACGTGTGGTTCCCGATTCTGGTTATTTTGGTTAGCCATCAGGTTAAGGCCGGTTCATACTCGGCGTGAAAGCAAACGCGAACGCGAATTTGTGACGTCAGGGGGACTGGGTGCGAAATCGCAAAAGTTGAACACATTTCAACTTGGGCGAATGTTCGCAGCGAATGCTTTGTGACGTCAAATTCGTATCGCATTCGCTTTCGCGTGAAGTATAAACCGGCTTTATGTGTCATAATGATCAGACTCATTTGAAAAAGCTGACTTCTTTTCTCTATTATTGGTTAAACTATCTCACGTGACCGGTCACTGTCCTCATTAATTTCAATTGAGCTTGCTCAATACTGCCAATGAGTCCGTATTTCAAAGAATCTGAAATTCATGCTACCGGCAGCTGCCAATGTCACGTGACCCAAAACGGGAGGTTTCCCTCCCGTTTTCGAAACTTCCGTTTCCGGGATTAAAATTGTTGTAAACAACGTAAGAGCTCCACTGCCTGCATTGCGTAACGGTCTATTTTTTTTGTCGCTGGCGGCTACCTGACCTACACGTTTTAGACGTCTAGGTATCGTCAGGTATGTTATCATTATTGCTATCATTACTGCCGCCCATCCCGTCCAGCATTTATTGTCATCACTTACGTCAAATATACCCAGCACGATATGTGGCAGAGGGCCAGGGGTACCCCCTCTTATCCCTATACTTTATACGCACTCAACACTCTTGTAACATAACCCATCCCCCCTTAAAACCTAAAAGGAATTCCTGAGATTCCGGGAACACAATGGTCAACACAAAAGAGGGGGGGGGGGGGGGGGGGGGGGGGGGTTTCTCTGCCACATATCGTGCTTCATATGTCGTAAAATGCTGGAAACAGAATTGTCAACATACGTTTTCGTACATTGAGCCGTATGAATAACAAGCAAAATTACAAGGAAAAAGGAAAAACATTTACCTAGGAGTAAAAGCATTAAACAAAAAAGCAAAAGCTTAAATTCGTAGGAATCAAAGTTAAGTTTTACAGTTCAGCATTATTTTGCTAACTGAAATAGTAGTAAATTTGCTTTGTACTTGTGTTTGATATACCCGAATGGTTATTAACAATAGAACATTGTGTGTACGTGCAGCTCATCCAAACACACAGCAGCTCTGGGACGCTGACAGGGGTGTTCAAATGAAACCAAAACCTCAGTGCAACCCCTTCCATCGCCTGAATGTTTCAAGAACTGGTCGGCAATCAATTTTCACAGTTATTAAAAGAAACACCGTGTAGACAATTCGCAATATATTTTGCTGCGATTATGAAGAGAAGATTAATTTGATTATAGTCTTTTTCGTTGTCCGTGAAGGCAAGGAGAGGACATGATAAGACACCAGAGGCGAGCGCTGACACAAACGGCGAGCATCATGGTTAGTAGAAAATAACGATTAACATATCAAGCCAGATAAATAAAGCAAACATGCTGGGAAATATTTTTGTTTTCGCCAAGATTCCCCCCCCCCCCCCAATTTTGTGCACTGAAAAATGAAGACTATCTTCGATGTTCTTTAACTAAACCTTGACAATACAATTACATTTTTTTTTAGGATCTCACAGTGACATCCACACGACATGGAAATTAATAATGGCATTAGAAGTAGCGACAACAAGGCTTGAGAAAATCCGTAAGTGCTTCGGCCTTTAGTTCACGATGACGTTATAGTTATGAGTCTATAGGCAAAGCAATTCTCAATCGGTCCAATATTTTGTATTATTCTGAAATAAGTTTATCGTAATAATCCAATGTTAAAAAAAAAAAAAAAGTTTAGTGTAGGACTTATGGTTTTATCGTCAGGTTTTCAATAAATAATGATGCTTGTTCTTAATTGGCGGTACACAGAATTGGAACTCGACGGGAAGATTACCAGCCTCGAGCAGACGCTCGCGAGCGGACACAGGCAGGGTTCGGCCAGGTTGCTGCTTCCACAGTCGGTGCCCGGTGAAGCAGTGGCAAGCACGGGCATTCTATCGAAGACCGTCATGGACCAGGTAGTCGAGCCTACAGTACTGGACCAAGATGGTGGCTTTGGGCAAGGTACTCAAACGGCACTATTCGGAGTGGGCGATCAGATACTGTTGTCTGGAATTTCCGGAGAGCAGCAACAACAGCGGCAACGGCAGCAAAACGACAAGCAAAAAGGAAATGAGCTTCCGCAAAAACATCACCTGAAGACACAGAAGCAGCCGCCACAGGCAGATCCATATCACCAGTCAGCAACACAATCCGAACCATCGCAAGAGGATCAGCAACAATCCCTGACCACACAACTCCCAAAACTGGAACAACCTTCACAAGATCCGCTGCCACCACACCAGAACCAGCAAGGGGCTGCAAGAAGCGAGCTCAATGAATTGGACGAAATCGTCGCATTGGCTGGGGGACTGTCGCGCCGTCACAAATCCCGGCCCTCGGACCTCATGCGATCGTCCGGACGGAGTCCGCCTATACGGAAAGATGACCACCAAGCGAAGCTGCCCCCGATTCTCGAGGCATTAGCACGCGAGGGACGATTGATTGAGAAAGAAGGACTCCCCTGGTTGTCTATTAAGTAGGGTAATCCCCGAACAAGGAAGAGTAGAACCAAAACCTCTTGGCAATGACACTGGATCCTGACACCTGTCGCTTTAGACAAGATTTCAAACAGACGTCCTAATATCTTAATAAATAGTTTATTAATTAATGTATTTATGTATTTATTTATTTGTTTATTACATTTCTTTACTTAGGGTGTGCCCAAACAGTAACCCAAAACAGTATACAAAAAATGGTTTCCATTGGGGCCCTGAATACATCATTAAATAAAATTGGATAAACAAAATACACATCAAAAATTATAGCTCCACATTATAGTGGTAACCAAGTTAAACTCTGTAAACGAGCGCAATAATATCTAACGATGACAATACAGAAAAACCAACAGTGTATTATGATCAGTTTATCAACAAAACTTGTGTAAGGGGGGGCTAGATCTGGGCCGCCGTTACTCCCGGTGAAAGAGAGGACAAAGCACAGGTTCTTTGTGGGGTCTCTCTCCAGCCAGGGCCGGGTTTATTGTCGCATACGCCTGTGGGATACCTGCACAAACTGTGAAAGATTGTGCAGGCAGTCAGACAAGATAATTAATTAGACAAATTGTAATACATGAACAAATATGACTGACATTTGAAAGAATATCAACAAACTAAAAGTGACTGTATAATTACTTAAAATGCACATTAATAAAAATAAGAGTGACTATAGTATTACTGTATCCAACTTGTTGTACCTTAATTTGTCTCCTTTTTCCAATAAACATTCCTTTCAACAAATGTCATCATCAATTTCTCAATAATTAAATATCCCAGATTATGTAGGTCGCAAAGATGCCACAGAAACGCTAGGCAGGAGGGGTATGGGACACAAACACACATCGCTGGGCCCAGCTGCACTCATTCACATACACAGAAAATACACGCCCATTCCCCCAAAGTCCAGCGCACCATAGCGACCTCCATGCAACCCGCCACAACCAGCAATGTATACATTGTAATTAAATTATTATTCCACGCGCGCACAACAAGCCAACTGCCTCCACAAATCACCACGTACAGCACGTACATGTATATTGTGCATGTGCTCTGGCAGAAACGCAACGCACGGCAACTGTCACCGCTAAACTTTTGACACTTCGACACAAGTTTCTAAACTCCAAAATAACACTTTTTGGTACCACGTTTTACATAAAAAGTACAATAGGCATGAGCTATAAACCCAAGCGGATAAACTGGAAATAATAATGGACAAGTATCATTAGAGTGTAATCTCCAAAATCTAGGTTGAAATAATCAGTCAAAAATTGACGTTCTCACCTGTGAAAGATTGTGCAGGCAGTAAGGAGCCTTGGGTCATCGAACTTTTACATGAACATTATGTTAAAATAAAGGGCGCCACCGTTCAGCGGAGAGAGACAAAACAACTTATAAAAATTGAACAATAACAGCTAAGAACGCCTCCTCACAACCTTCCCCGCCTTGGAGTCATCGTCCCTTGATGACTCGGGGATATACATGAATTAAACAATCGGTTAAACTAAGCTCCAAGTCTAGGCAAGATGTCACTCTTAGAATTAGGGTGCAATATGAGAACAAGGGTGCAATATTAAGTGCAGCCGGTCGCCAGAGGAATCCATTTTGATTCAGTCCAAAATAACTCGCAAATTCAGAAAATTCATGACTCACAAAACACCAGGAGTAACAAACGGTAAAAATACACAATGCAAAACAAGAGAGAAGCAACTCTCAAAATTGGTTAACAGGGCAACCGGCCAGAGTTAATATCACACTTGACTTATACGGTCAGCCTGTCTGGTGGCTTGCCACGAGTGGACCGCAGAGGGTAGCGGTGTGATGGGGCAGCCTCTTCCGCTGCACCAGCGTAGACTTCTGGCTTGACATCAAGAGTGTGTGAGCTGCGGTCATCTGGGCTAGAGGCAGGAGTGATCTCCGGTACCGAGCCTGCGGTTGAACTAGGAACGCGAACAGGACGGAGAACATATCCTCTAGCGGATGGAGAGGAATCTTCGTCGGATGAAGAAAGTGCTGTATCGCTCACACTTGAAGGAGATAGGGCATTGTTTGGTGGCCATGGGCAGAGTTTCAGTTCACTGCGATGGAGAACCTTTTCCTGATTCTGACGGTTGCGAACCACATATACCGGTTGTCCCTCAAATGGCTGTTTAACTATCATGAATGGCTCTTCCTCCCAGTAGTCTTGGATCTTTGAACGGCCTTTATGAGATCGGCAACGAATGAGGACATATTGCCCAACGCCAAGAGGTTTCTCAAACACCTTTCCAGCTCTTGCAGCCTTCCGAGCCGCCACCGCTCTATCTGTGTGTTGTATTGCCACTTTACGGGCAGCTTGCAACCTTGCCTGGTGTTGCAGGACATACAAGTCGATATCCTTGGCCTTGGAATGGGTGGCTTCCCCGCCTAAGTCTAGACTATGAGGAAACCGAGCATTCCTCCCAAACATTAGGAAGAAGGGGTCAACCCCAGTAGTTGAGTGTTCTGAGCTGTTGTAAGCGAAGACAAGTGCCTGTATGTATTCTGTCCACCTAGCCTTTTTCTTGGGAGGTAGTGACGCGAGCATGTTGTGGAGGGTGCGGTTGAACCGCTCGCACTGCCCATTTCCTGCTGGGTGGTACGGTGTGGTGTGGCTTCGTTTAACTCCATATAATTCACACAACTCTGCGACAATATGGGACTCAAAATTGCGGCCATTGTCGGAGTGTAGTCGCAGTGGGCAGCCGTAGGGGATAAACACATGCTTGACAAGAGCTTTGGCGACCGTCGATGCTTTTTGGTCCTTGGTAGGGATGGCCCATGCATACTTCGTAAATACGTCCGTGACGACGAGAACATTTTCATACCCATCGCCTGACGCCTCGAGGAGAGTAAAGTCCATAGCGAGCACTTCCATAGGAGCTGTTGCGGATATTGTGCCAAAGGGGGGTTTGGTCCGTCTTATAGGCGGTTTACTGACGCCACATCTCTTGCATTTGGTACACCACTGTTTGACAAAATCTTGCATGCCGTGCCAATAGAATCTTGGCCAAATGAACTTGAAAGTGCGCTTTGGACCAAAGTGTCCAACCTCATCATGGAATCTGGTCAAGACTTCATCACGAAGGAGTGATGGGAGTAGCAGCTGGTGATGTGTTTGCTGGTCAGATGGCGATGCGACTCTACGGTATAGACACCCATCCTGAAGAGAGAGTCTCTCCCAATCCCGAAGGAGCCGCAGAACATCATGTGGGCAGCCAGCCCGCTCTCGGCGAGACGGTTGTTGCTTCCTCTCTACAAACTCAATGACCTTTCCCAAGGTGGGATCTGCTTGCTGTTTCTCTGTCACTTGCCGAAGTGAGTATCCAGGCAGGCGGCTAGACCCTCCTGTACGACAAGCTTCAATGTGGTGACAGACGGCAGGGGGTAGTTGTGTGCCCGGCGAGTAGCTCTGGACACATGCTTGAATGGAACTCGAAGTTACAACAGGGCTCGTTGGGTGTTCAACTTGGACAACTTCACCAGCATCTTCCCCTTGGCCTTTCCTGGAAAGAACATCTGCGGCTTGATTGCATCTACCTGGCCTATAAACGAGCTCATACTCGAATGAACTCAATTGCTGAACCCACTTCATCTCTGTGCAGCCCAAGTTGGCTGTATCAAGGTACTTCAGGGGATGGTGATCTGTAACGACGAGACACTTATTGCCCAAGAGATAATCCTTGAAAACTTCCGTCACTGCCCACTTAATTGCTAACAGCTCCAGTTTAAATGCGCTGTAACGCCCAGACTTCTCAGCTACTCTCAGTGTGCGGGAAGCATATGCAATGGCATGGTGATTGCCCTCGTCATCCGTTTGAAACAAAACTGCACCAAGACCTGTACTGCTTGCATCAGTCTCCACCCGGAAGGGTTTGGAAAAGTCAGCATAGGACAACACTGGAGCCTTTGTCAGGCAATCAATTAGGGCCCCGAATGCAGCCTGGTCCTCGGCGTCTAGCGTGATCTTTGTTCCAGGTGGCCTAGTCCCCTTTCGTTTTGTGCCAGGTTTACATTGCAGATGCCTAAATAGAGGCGAGGCAACGGTTGCGTACCCCCGAACGAACCGCCGGAAAAATCCAGTGAAGCCCAGAAATGCTCTCATCTCACGAACAGTCGTCGGCGCTGGCCAGCTCTCTACAACTCTGATCTTTTCTGGGTCGACTGCTACTCCTTCACTAGAAACCCGGTGCCCCAAATAGCAAACCTCTTTTTGAAGTAGGTGGCACTTAGCGGGCTTTAGCTTCAGGCCATGACCTCGAAGTCTGGCAAAAACTGCATCGAGGTGTGACATGTGTGTGTCAAAATCGGCAGAGTAAACGATAATGTCGTCGAGGTAGATGAGTACACTCTCGAAACACTTATCTCCCAGGCAGCGCTGCATCAACCGTTGAAAGGTAGCAGGGGCATTTGACAGCCCAAATGGAAGGCGGGTGTATTCGTATAGTCCAAAAGGGACGACAAAGGCCGTTTTCTCGATGTCATCGGCATCAACAGCAACCTGATAGTAGCCACTGGTTAGGTCTAGAACACTAAAATACTTGGCTCCGCCGAGGGCTTGGAGGGACTCTTCGATGCGAGGAAGTGGAAAGGAGTCCCGGTGGGTGAGTCGGTTGAGAAGGCGATAATCTACACACAAGCGGATCGATGAGTCCTTTTTCTGTACAACCACAACCGGAGAGGCCCATGGACTGCTACTTTCCCGAACAACTCCTTTCTCAAGTAGACCATTTATGTGGTCACGTACAGCCTGGTACTGGGACGGTGGAAGAGACCTATGACGTTGTCGGACTGGGTGTGAAGAGCCTGTATCGATGCTATGGGTTATAGTGCTTGTAAAACCAAAATCCTGATTGTCTGATGAGAAAGCAGTCTGGTGCTTCTTCAGTAGTGCACAAAGCTTGTTGTGTCGTTCAGCATTTAGCAGAGTTGGGTCAATATCGACAGGGATAGGGACAGGATAAAGCTCCTCATCAACTCCAACTGAAGCAACCCTTGCCGAGAGGTCAGTCGCATCAGTGGGGTTGTCTGGTAATGGACAACTTTGTGGATCACAGGGCTCCATTTCCTTTGGACGATTGGCCATACCCAGGTACAGCGTACCAAGTTCAGCAGAAGTCGGGATTACCAGGTCTATGTCTGTGTCATTAAAGAGTGCAATAGAGAACCGTCCATTTTCCACTCTAACCATACACGGTGGAACAACGACACCCGACGGAATACCACTGTCCCTAACCGGTTCAAGAACTGCATCATAGGAGCCTCCAACTGGACCACGCTGTCCCCTTCCTTCCAGTATGACTGCCTGGCGGGCCGAGACGACAATGCGTTGCTCCTCTACCAGTCGTGCCTTTCCTACTTCGCCAGTGTTCCCACCAAAGGACAGTTTTTCACCAACAATATGGAGCGCAGTTTGCCAAGCCGTTTCCGGTGTGGGCCAGTCTATCTTACAGATGTGATTTGCTCCTCTGACATCAATGAGTGCCTCCCAACACTCACGAAGCACATTCATACCAAGGATACCTCTGACATTCGCCTCCTCCCAGTTCTTTAATGCCGACCACTGCTCCTTGATCACCAAAACTACCCTTGATTTGACATTGTGCCCCAGCGCAGATACATCTGTCTCAAAACAGCCGACGTATGGGATGGGGGCACCACTTGCAGATACCAGGGAAAATGTCGTTGGAATACCCTGTAGCTTAAACCCCTGGGGCTCCAAACACTGGTGGAAAAAATGCTCACCGACAGTAGTAACTTGTGATCCTGGATCAAGCAAACAGTTAACTGGTACTCCTCCAAATTTAACTCGAACAGAATAACATTCACCCACAGTCTTTGAAAGGAAGTTGGATCCTAGCACTCCTGTTAAGCCATCTACTCCCACCTCTGCCGTATGGCTCACTACAGAAGAGGGGGGAAGTTTCCCTGGCTCGAAGTGGTTGTCTGGTTTGTCTGTCTCTGCTCGCGTGATCCTCGTGTCGTACCGAAGGGAAGTGTGTCCTGGGGACCGCTCTGATGGGTACTAGAGCCCAAGGATATATCCACACCTGGGGGAGTGGCAAACTGGGCCTGCTGTGGTCGATATATGTTTGAACTCTGGCCCTGATAGTACTTTTGGTCACGCCTTGGCCACTGAGGGGCGGAACTTTGTCTGCAGTGGCGAGCGATGTGTCCGAATTCACCACAACGGAAGCAGCCACGGGGTCTATCCCTTCCATATGAAGTCTGGCTTACTGGTGGCCCATGAGCACGGCTTGATATGGGTTGGGCAATCTGCCGGACTGTCGCGACTAACTGGTTGGCCATCTCTCTGAATGCCGACATCATCTCGTCACATGCCCTTTGGTCAGGTGATGTAGATTGGCGAGGGCCTCCAGGGAGTTGCATTGCGGCGTTGAATGCACTGCTGGCATTGTTCCGGGCTTCCTCTCGTCCCTGGCGCTTGATTGCATACTCCCGTAGCTCTCTGAACGTCTCCATAGTGCCTTGTTCATATTGATCCCGGCACGAGTTGCGAAGGTAGAGATCTTCGATGCCCTCTATAAACTGTTCTGCAAGCGTCGAGTCTGGAGTTGAGTAGAGCTTTGGGTCCCGGCGTGTCAGTCTCAAGAAGCGCTTCTCGATATCGACCGCATAGTCTCTGATCGCCTCTCCACCCTTCTGTCTCCGCTCAAGAAACATCCGCTGCAGTTCACCAACAGCTAACTTGTCACTGTACGACTCGCGTAGGAACGCCATTATCTCGTCGACAGTCTTCTTCTCCACCAAGAGGGCCTTAACTTCAGCTTTCGGACCGCCGCGTAAATAATCAAGAAGAAAGGCACCTCTCTGATCCTCGGGAATGGAGTAGCGTTTAAAGGCATTCTCCATACTAGTGATGAACTCGCGGACCTCTCCAACCTTCCCTTCAAATGTGGAGATTTTCCTCTCGGGGGTCATGACAAGTTGAGACTGTGGTTTCAGAAGCAGCTTCATCAATTGTGACTGAATGTCGAGAATAGTAGAATCCTCTTTCTGAGAACTAGCCTGTTCTGGAAGAAGAACAGAGTAGGTGTGTTCTCCCCATCCTTCTTTGGGCGGCTTTATGATTTCCTCCTGGGCTGGGACCACTACTTTGCTGTCGCCGTCTGGGTATAACAGTCCCGTAGCTGAGGGATATTGGGACTGGAGTACAGCCAAACTGAGGGTGCCATCATCTTCGTCCAGGGGGAATTGGTGGACAGTGGGGCCGTCCCCTTGGATCTTAATGTATGCCGCCATAGTGCTATCTGATATGCCTGTTTCCAAAATATTAATATAAGGTACTCAAGTCTATCAAAATACACAATGTAAGTGGTGTCCTCACACTACGGTAAAACGTTACATAGTACAGTATAACACTCTGACTGACAGCCTCAGCCAATTACACAGTAACCACCAACCAATTTGATGGAGTGTTATACACTATACACCAATTACATATCAAAACCTTTCACTGTACCGGGCACAAGCCTATTGATATGACAATATTTAGGAACATCCAATACAACAATACAACAATACACCAGTCTATTGACACGACAATACTTCGGAACACGTAGTATGTCAATACACAAATTTCTATAAACACCAGATATAAAACAAATGATCGGTGTAAAGTACAACCTCAATCTCAATTAAAAGAATTATGTAAAAGAGTGTGAATTACACTAAAAACACAAAGCAAATATTTCCAAACAACAGGTCTCTCAGCTGCACCTATCAGTTTCTGACTGTAGGACTTCCAACACTGTTCTTGAGAACTGTAATGCAGTAGATCCCCAACAACAACGACAAGTCCGATTAAAATTATTAGTTCTTGCCTTGCAATTAGCGGTCCTCCAAAGCTGATGTAAACTGGCCACTCTTGCTTGACAGAATAAAAATGCTAAGTCCAGAAATTTCAATCGTAATAATCTGTTCTTGTTTTGCAATTATCAAATCTCCAAAGCTGATGTAAACTGGCAAGTCCTGCTCGAAAAAAACTAAGTCCACAACAGTTTTATCTTCAGTTGTTGTCGACAAGCCTAATATACATTGTCCGAAGAGCACTCTTCAACACGAGGACAAGTGACGACGTGAAGTCCACAGTAAACTTGACTCTGGTACCGGTAACCAAATCCACAGACTGACGGAGTATGCCCTGCAACCTGTCTGGAGAAGCTTCAAAATCCCATCCTGCCGACTACGCCAGTTGTAAGGGGGGGCTAGATCTGGGCCGCCGTTACTCCCGGTGAAAGAGAGGACAAAGCACAGGTTCTTTGTGGGGTCTCTCTCCAGCCAGGGCCGGGTTTATTGTCGCATACGCCTGTGGGATACCTGCACAAACTGTGAAAGATTGTGCAGGCAGTCAGACAAGATAATTAATTAGACAAATTGTAATACATGAACAAATATGACTGACATTTGAAAGAATATCAACAAACTAAAAGTGACTGTATAATTACTTAAAATGCACATTAATAAAAATAAGAGTGACTATAGTATTACTGTATCCAACTTGTTGTACCTTAATTTGTCTCCTTTTTCCAATAAACATTCCTTTCAACAAATGTCATCATCAATTTCTCAATAATTAAATATCCCAGATTATGTAGGTCGCAAAGATGCCACAGAAACGCTAGGCAGGAGGGGTATGGGACACAAACACACATCGCTGGGCCCAGCTGCACTCATTCACATACACAGAAAATACACGCCCATTCCCCCAAAGTCCAGCGCACCATAGCGACCTCCATGCAACCCGCCACAACCAGCAATGTATACATTGTAATTAAATTATTATTCCACGCGCGCACAACAAGCCAACTGCCTCCACAAATCACCACGTACAGCACGTACATGTATATTGTGCATGTGCTCTGGCAGAAACGCAACGCACGGCAACTGTCACCGCTAAACTTTTGACACTTCGACACAAGTTTCTAAACTCCAAAATAACACTTTTTGGTACCACGTTTTACATAAAAAGTACAATAGGCATGAGCTATAAACCCAAGCGGATAAACTGGAAATAATAATGGACAAGTATCATTAGAGTGTAATCTCCAAAATCTAGGTTGAAATAATCAGTCAAAAATTGACGTTCTCACCTGTGAAAGATTGTGCAGGCAGTAAGGAGCCTTGGGTCATCGAACTTTTACATGAACATTATGTTAAAATAAAGGGCGCCACCGTTCAGCGGAGAGAGACAAAACAACTTATAAAAATTGAACAATAACAGCTAAGAACGCCTCCTCACACTTGTATTCAGTAGACGAATCTGTTCTGGAATAAACGAGAGACTATTTGTTTTCTTATTTCATGGTATAGTTATTTCGGGTATACCTTTGGCTAATTCTAGACTGGTGAGGAATGTATTCATGTGGTTCTGTCCAGCTTGAAAATAAAACATTTTGTGAACATATTTCTCATGATGAGAAAGATAACACGCATCGGTGTATTAACCAGAGTCGACAGAGTGCCAGGTGTGGTAGAGTGCCGAAGGTGTCGATAGAGTTGCCAGGTGTAGGTAGAGTGCCGAGGGTGTCGGCAGAGTGGCGAAGGTGTCGGCAGAGTGCCGGGTGTAGGTAGAGTTGCCAGGTGTCGGCAGAGTGCCGAAGGTGTCGGCAGAGTTGCCAGGGGTAGGTAGAGTTGTCGGCAGAGTGCCGGGTGTAGGTAGAGTTGCCAGGTGTCGGCAGAGTGCCGAAGGTGTCGGCAGAGTTGCCAGGGGTAGGTAGAGTTGTCGGCAGAGTGCCGGCTGTAGGTAGAGGTGTCGGCAGAGTGGCGAAGGTGTCGGCAGGGTTGCCAGGTGTCGGCAGAGTGCCGAAGGTGTCGGCAGGTGTCGGCAGAGTACCGAAGGTGTAGGTAGAGTGCCGAAGGTGTAGACAGAGTTGCCAGGGGTAGGTAGAGTTGCCGGCAGAGTGCCAGGTGTAGGTAGAGTTGCCAGATGTCGGCAGAGTGCCGAAGGTGTAGGCAGAGTGCCCGCTTTGGTTCCACTTTGTATCGCATGTGTCCTTTGTTTCAGATTTTTCACGATACACCACAGACAGACGTAAACAAGTTCACTCGCTCATCACAACATCACTATGTAGCCTATTAACCTTTTATTGCTTTATCGGCTCACTTTAAACAGTGGGTCTTTTTCTCTTTTATTTGCAGCCGGGTCTTAATGTTATTTACTGTGATAAATAAAAAACACTGTAAACCTCTGGTAACCTTCACAGCAAACATTTTGTATTAATATCTACTTCAATTTTGCATTGTCAAGTTGACTGCAAATTAAAGATTTAAAAAAATACTTTTTACCAATAACAAATCCTCCTAAAAAAACACAAAATTACAAATTACAAAAAATACCCATCACCAAAAATCTAAATTTAAACCAAAATCTAAAAGTCCAAAACCGTCTATTTTTTTATTAGATATGCACAATATTTACATCGATATTGTAGTCTGTGTGCTTGTAGTCTGGTTTCCAGACCAGATAATTCTTACTATTTCTGATGGATTATTAGGTCCGGTAGCTGCCAATGTCACGTGACCAAAACTGGAGGAATTCCTGAGAAACATCAGAAATAATTTAGTTGATATATGACGTGTAACTACAAATGTAGCACTTTGTCTCAACTTCATGGAATGACCCAGTTAAAAAAATCCATCACACTGTAACTTTAAATTAACGTAACTTAAAGTTAACGTAAAATTAAAACCCATCACACCGTGCATCTAAAACTATTGGCTTACTTCCTTGGGTTTGTGATAATCTTAAAGATTTATCAAACATGAAATAATGGTGTATGTTTCGCAGTAATTCCTAATTTTGATAATTCTATAAACGACTCAATTGAGTTTTTACCCATTCAAATTATAAAACAAAACAAAAGGAATGTTAGACTTTGAATACACACGCAAGCATGATTGCAAATTATTTAAAAAAATATGTATACATGTACATTCAGGAACACCGCTTTACCGAACATTCGGCTATACCAAACACGATCCTTGCTCCCGATTTTTGAGTCCAAACATAACAACCATTATTGTTGAAATTATATCAACAGATTTTTAGAAATCCACTCTGCTATTTAGGTCGTGTTTAATTACTAAACATCAAACGGCTGATGCTTTATTTTAAAAAGAGACGAGTGGCTATTATTTCCCCAATGAATAGAAGGGAAAGTCCTCCGTTCCTTACGAATTCTGCGTGATGAATAAAAGAAGGTGCACTTGAATTAGATTACAAAAGGGCGCTATTTAACCAGCTCGCGCCGGAGGACGTATATACATGCGATATTTTCCCGAGATTCGAAACGGATGATGCATAAACACGTAACGAGCAAGGCCGGAAATGTCTGTCAGCAGGCCTGGCCCCGCCTCGTATCGAGTTTTGTTAAAAATAATCCCGCGCCTCGGCTCAGGGACGTTAAAATAAGCACGGCGCGAACTGGTTAAAAGGACGGGCGCCATCTTGAAAAATGGGCAAGTGATGAATTAACCGGCAGCTGAAAATCGATTTACCTAACAAAATCTGTGGACCCCGTGATGTTCAATATAGCGACGTTCCACGATACATGTACAGGTACATGTACGTTTGTTTATGGTGTAAATCGAGGAGTTTCCTTTGTTCCTCTCGAAAATTTTCCTTTGTTTGTACTCTCATGGGTTTTGTACACGAATCTCAATCGAGGTCGTCCTCGATTCTAACCCTAACCCCAATTCACCTTCGTGTCGCCAGGTATGTGTCCTCCATTTACACAATAAACAAACGCATACAAAACACACAAGTTCTGATAATATACAATCTTTTGAAGTTATATATGTGACCTATTCCAACGAAACCCGGACAAAGTCGACTTTTTAGTTTTTCAGATTTTGCTTTTTTCAAATTATCTAGGTTCTCAGCTTTAAAATGATGTATCATTTACATATGTACCCCCACCCTATCTTCCCTGGGGTATGGATTTAGTGATAAAACCCTGACAACCTAATTATGAGATAAACAGCTTTGAAGTTCAGAAAAGCGTATTATTTCTATACACAAATGTTTCACAAAATTGACCAAAAAACACACTTCTGGTAGAAGGATTTTGTTCAAATTTGAGGAGATTGTAGATAGTAAGTGACTTAGGAAAACCTAAAATCTCAAAATGGTAAAATCCATCCCGAAATTACTTCAGGAGTACATTGTGACAAAACACATTGTGCGACTTTGTCCGGGTTTCGTTGGAACAGGTCACATATTAAACATTATAATTGAATAAGATTAAAACTGCTGCAACTTATAATTAAAATTGGGTGGATGAACGTTGCCTCACAACTCTCTAAAATGATTTTCGGCTCGCATCTTTGTTTAACAATGCTGAATATTTTTATATATATATACAAGAACATTCCGGAAGAAAAATGATACTAAGATATCTCAATTTGGGCCAGTAGTTTTAGCTCCAGACACTATTTTCTGAAATAACTAAACCATATCTTGCTGAATTCGCAGGCGCGATTTAGTTATTTCACGGTGCGAAGGGACTTTTGACTTCACTTCACAAAATAGAGTCTGGAGCTAAAACTACTAGTCTAATTTGAAATATACATTTCAGTTTTACTTTTGGAATAATTCCTCATCCATCGGTGCAGGTAGTCTTGGCTCAAGGTGGTGGAAGTATGCTTGGCCACCCTGTATACCAAGTTAATTTGGCACTTCAGTCGACTCTATACACAGTACAATTAGAGAACAAATTGCATAATTCGTTTAGTTGGATGGGCAGCCGTCAGTGACACGTCCGGATTTTACGACTGATGTTATTATCGATGCTGACTTGAGTACCGGTCCCTGAGGTTTAGGTTTCACCGCCCCGTTCATTCAAGGCCATCTCGTCCTGTTCGGTCCCCACCTTGGCACTGCCTTTGACCTTGATGATGATGAAGACAATCAGGACAATGATGATGATTGCAAGTACAGTAGCCCCCACGACGATGCCGGCGATTTGGCCCGCCGTCAAACCACCGTCGGGAATGGTGGTCGGTGTGGTGGTCGGTGCGCTGGTTGTGACATCTGCAACGAGTAAACCCCCAAAAGCAATAAGCAACACGATTGACTATTATACACAAACACATGTGTGTAAACACCTTCCATCATGGACCCCCATCCCCATTGTCCTCCCGTTTTGAAAGACCTCCATAGAATTTGTACACTATTTGGAATCGTGGACTTTCTGTCAATCGTGGACCCATTGTTTGCCCCCAAATTCGTTTGTCCGACGTCCACGATTGCCGGTGTTTACACACTAACCCAATTAGCTTTACCTTCCATATGTACTGTGGACATTCCTTTGTCTTCATGTAGTTAGGAAAACCATACTGTATAAAGCTCGGCAGTATAGTGCAAACTAAAAGAAACTTCCGTATCATTTTTCTAAATTTCAAGTTTTTGCAGATACTGCACTTTTCCATTGTAGGACAGTCTGGGCTTCTTGAACCAACGAGGTTACTAAAATGTACGCTTGTGTCATCCTGAAGAATGCTCCAAATCATCATCATTCAATTTTGTTTTTCCCCCGAGTAAAACGGATGACGCACAAACACGCCAAGTTCAAGTTCGGAAATGTCTGTTAGCAGTGAGCAAGGCCGGAAATGCGTGGGTGTGCTTCCCTGCACTATCGGCCTGAACCCGCTTCGGATCGAGTTTCGTTAAAAATAATCCTGCCCCTCGGCTCGACGATGTTAAAATAATCCCGGTGCGAACTGGTAAAACAAAATTAGCATTCAGATCTGCTAACGAATTTGAATGTCCCCAAACAAAACTGAACATGAAAGTGAATAAAAACCGCAGAATTGGCACCATGACTAAAATCGTTTGAAAACGTATTGAATTTAAATGCTTTTCCTACGTACACAAACTTGATCGTCGAAACCTATTATTCCAAATTTTATACACAAAATCTGAGGAATATTTACGGTATAAAAAAATGAGCAGTCCGAAATGTTCAAGAGACATTTCGATCAGTGGTTACACTAACAGAAATAGGATCAAATACCTCAGTAAATTTTTCTCTGTTTTGACCCAAGACATAAAAGCATGACAGTTGAATATATTTGTGACCAGCCATCCCAAAACCAGGCTGAAGTCAAAATTTCATATACAATTGGATTGCTAGCGTTTTAAGCTTTAAAATAAGCTATAGTGGACTCAAATAGGTGGTATATTTTTGAAGTTATGTCTTTTTGAAGTTAGGAAGTGTCAAGGGATGCTTTTGAGAAAACGAGCACTAAAGTCGTTCATCATTATCATACATTATAGAGCAAAAATCAGGAGAAGGCCGATATTATCACTTTGGGGGATTTAAAAAAAGGTTTAAACATGAACAGCCTATAAATTAGAGTTTTAACTAACAATTTATGAAAAAGAAAAAAAATCGACCGGCAAAACATTTTTTGTGACAATGCCGTATTTCGAAATGGCATTTGCCGACTTCCGCCTGGTTTTGGCTTTTCCTCCGATTATTACAATATTTATTATTAATATTATTACAATATCCCAAATTCCTCACAAACAAACAGGTGTTGAATTTGGGTTCAACTTGCTGACTCACCTGCACTACAATTGCTCCCCGTATAACCTGCTGCACACCTGTGATTAAAAACAAACAAAAAACAAAAATACTTTATCATTGTCAATACATTGCCAGTGTATATTTATTGAGTTTATGAGTAATTTATCATCTCTTATATTATATTAATTAATAAATACCTTGGAGAGTTGACAGTTTCTGATTGGTAGAGACTCGGTCACATTGGGTGTTTCAAAAGTGATATAAAGACAAGCTTCAAGAACAAGCAAAGTCCCCTAAACCAGCATTAATCATTAGCATCATGTAAGCCAATGATTGGCCAAATAATACGCTCAACAGACAATAGTCCGACGGTATACTTGTAACAATACAGCAGTACATGTTTACGTCACGGTGAATGAAGGGTGCGTCAAATCTTAATACTGCGCGCGCGGATATATGCACGCGTAAGATATTTGTATCAACGATATTATTCTGTATATCTATAAGTGTGGCATTTTTCAAAATTATGCGTGTATGTGCTCAAGATAGGTCATAGTCGTGAGCTACGCAGTCTGGTATCAAAGTATGGGTAATTAGAACAATGTAATGAAGAGACAGGGCACCATGCACAAGCTAAAATATGGCCCCTGAACATGAACAAAAGTCTGGAAATTATTACCGAAAGAAAAGTGGAGCTTTTAACATGTAACTGATGTTTATTTAGCTCGGTCCATTAGAAGCGGCCATCTCTCAACCCGGTCTTTATGAAGCAGTCAAGACTAGTCTTTGCCAAAGGAGACAGTAATCGATATTGTACACGTCGCATGCAATATTTTTAAGCAGTACGCCCGCAAACGACACGATTATAGACCAGCTCCCCTTCTCTTACTGTTGTCTTTGCAAATCTGCAGGCTCCGCGACGCATTCAATTCCTTTGTGAATTAAGCAGCGCTAATTATATATCCAACGCAGGCCCGTGCGACTGCTAAATGGGTAGTTGACTGCGTGAAGACGCTGTGCATATTCAAAGTTACATTCATAATCGAATTTGCATGAAAAGGTCACGCCCAATTGGGTGATAAAGATTTAACTGAGACATCGCGTCCGCACTGGATTTTCTAGCTCGGTTAAACTGACCTGGTCAATCTTCCTGGGCACCTTTGGCTCGGTTAAACTACCCACGCGGCGTGGGTAAATTACCTGTGAGGAAAGTTACCCAGGCTGTTCGCACTGGACTTGAAATGCGTAAGTTACCCATTGGCTCGGTTAGTTTGCCCAAATTAAGTCCAGTGCGAACAGGGCTTTATTCCCTAAATAATCCTGTAGTCTCCCAACAAGATGTACAGGAAAAGCTTTGCTGAATAGTGATGCCATATTATACAGTCAAGTCAGTAACGTCAGACTTACATGCAGCTGATCTGGTTGCTGGCAATGGAACACATGCCGCCATTCAAACAAGATGTGAATTCGCAGAAAGCAGACGGAACAGCTGTTTGGGATTACAACAATAATAACATCAAATGTAATTGGGAAGAATTGGTGGACTACAAACATTATTTAAAAAATGAATACAAGGAGATTAACAAGTCACATTAGTATTCTGGGGGTGATCTATAGAGTATTGCTATATCTTTGTTTCGTTATATATTTCATCTCAAGGCATGTAAGTAACTATATCAATCAAAAAAGAGAAAACTAGGTAAAAAAAAAGAGGGAAAAAAAAGATATTTCCTATATTTTTGTACACAGAAAGTGAAGAAAAAAAAGGTAGAAAATCAAACCAAAACATAAAAAAACCAATCCGCTTTATAAAAAAAAAAAATTCCACAGTGTATTCTCCATAATAACTTAAGTTAACAACCTCCTGTTGAGAACATCAGCTAGCAGCAATTTAATGTACATGACGACCAAAGAATTGTGAATAATTGTTATCTGCCATTTTGTTTAAGGATGGAAAGGCTATACATATAATACTACGTACACAAAAAGTGACTGCAAAGTCAAACAAAAAGTGACTGCAAAGTCAAACAAATCACAAGTGGACGAAAAAGCACAGACGTACCTGTTACGCTAATTGAGCTTAGTGAGACACCGGTTGCGTTGCCCGCTGAAATGATGTCAGTCGTGATAATCTCTTCGGACTTTGCTTGAGCCTCTAAGAAAGACAACGCCAAGTTGATGACAATACTCCCGTTGGAAATGCTGTTGACCACGCAACCGCTGGCGTTGGTTGCGCTCGTGAAGAACTGGAAAGAAATACGCATTATTTTAGGAAAAATTAACTCTATGTGAAATTCTGCTCTCAGGAATGGGTGTCCTCAAGAATGGGTGTCCTCAAGAATGGGTGTCCTCAAGAATGGGTGTCCTCAAGAATGGGTGTCCTCGGGAATGGGTGTCCTCGGGAATGGGTGTCCTCGGGAATGGGTGTCCTCGGGAATGGGTGTCCCCGGGAATGGGTGTCCCCGGGAATGGGTGTCCCCGGGAATGGGTGTCCCCGGGAATGGGTGTCCTCAAGAATGGGTGTCCTCAAGAATGGGTGTCCTCGGGAATGGGTGTCCTCGGGAATGGGTGTCCTCGGGAATGGGTGTCCTCGGGAATGGGTGTCCTCGGGAATGGGTGTCCCCGGGAATGGGTGTCCCCGGGAATGGGTGTCCCCGGGAATGGGTGTCCCCGGGAATGGGTGTCCCCGGGAATGGGTGTCCCCGGGAATGGGTGTCCTCGGGAATGGGTGTCCTCGGGAATGGGTGTCCACGGGAATGGGTGTCCACGGGAATGGGTGTCCACGGGAATGGGTGTCCTTGGGAATGGGTGTCCACGGGAATGGGTGTCCACGGGAATGGGTGTCCTCGGGAATGGGTGTCCTCGGGAATAGGTGTCCTCGGGAATGGGTGTCCACGGGAATGGGTGTCCTTGGGAATGGGTGTCCTCGGGAATGGGTGTCCTCGGGAATGGGTGTCCTTGGGAATGGGTGTCCCCGGGAATGGGTGTCCTCGGGAATGGGTGTCCACGGGAATGGGTGTCCACGGGAATGGGTGTCCTCGGGAATGGGTGTCCTCGGGAATGGGTGTCCTCGGGAATGGGTGTCCTCGGGAATGGGTGTCCTCGGGAATGGGTGTCCTCGGGAATGGGTGTCCTCGGGAATGGGTGTCCTCGGGAATAGGTGTCCTCGGGAATGGGTGTCCACGGGAATGGGTGTCCTTGGGAATGGGTGTCCTTGGGAATGGGTGTCCTCAGGAATAGGTGTCCTCAGAAATGGGTGTCCTCAGGATGCGGCGTCATTTCTCATTGGATTGAATTTGTTTGAACGCAGGCTAACACTTCATCAGGGGCAGATCAGGGAGTTTTTTGTAGGGAGGGGGTCAGGCTCTCAGATTTGTGTATGTCCGACTGGAATTGCGGACAGGCAGAATATACAGCACATTCGGAAATGGGGGAATGTTAAGCAAACGGGAACGGAAATAGTGGGGCTGGAGGGACGAATGGGGAGACGGGTGGGGAAGATGGGGGAGGGGGAGGGGGGAGGGGGAGAGGGTGGGGGGGGGGGGGGAAAGGGAGGGGGGAGTGGGGGGAAAAGGGAGGGGGAAGAGCAAACAGGATTTTGTTCATGCAGTTTGCAATTGTATTCATTTTCAAATTTAACAACATACATGCCATATCATCTCCTTTCCACCCTCCTACCCCCCCCCCCCCCCACCAAATTGAAATGACAGGAAGGATTTAACGTAAAGTTTAACTCACGTTACAGACGTTTGTTGCAAAGCTTATAAACTCAGTAGATGATTTGTTAGCTAGTGTTTCCATGTACATTCCCTCGAAGGATACCACCACTACAAAACTGACAATCTCTGTCAAAAATGAAAGCAAACAAAATAAAGCACAAATTATTCACGACGAAGCCATTTTTATCGTACTCCCTGAATCACATACGCGATTTTGTCTAGCTGCAAACTTCCTACTGGCTGGAATGACCTGAAATATACAAATCAAATAAGTTAAGAGGGCCTAATATTTCGATCTTAACAAGATCTTCCTCAAAGACAAACAAAAAAATACAAAAAATGACCTCACATAAAACCAATACAACACACAGAATAAACCCCGGTCACGTACAAGCTTTAAGTTAGTTACCCTTAATATCTAAAATACAAGTGAATCCGTAGCTATAAACAATTTACCAAATTTAGGGTCAAGTTACTTTAACGGGTACCCGGGTACACGTACTGTTTTCAATCGGGTACCCGGTTCCCAAACTACACGTAAATGCACACCTCTACTTAAGTAACCCCCGTTTCAGTAACCTCTACTTCAGTAACCTCGTGGCCGAGTGGATAAGAACACCGAACTCAAGCTCTGGTGTTTCTGTTCAGCAGAGTGTGGGTTCGAGTCCCGGTCGTGACACTTTTGTCCCTAAGCAAGACACTTAACTATACTTGCTTCTCTTCACCCAGGGGTAAAATGGGTACCTGTGAGGGCAGAGATATGGTTATTGTGATTGATTTAGCCGAGTAGCGCATATATTGCAGCACAGGCTGTATACTCCCCAGGGAGCTGAGATGGTTTAAGGATTGAAAATGGCCCAGTGACCAGGGGTAACAATGTTGCAAGCGCTTTGAGATGCCCTTCGGGTGTGAAAAGCGCTATATAAATCCAAGATATTATTATTATTATTATGACACAAACAGAAAGATGACAAATATACTTGGGTGGGTACTCTATAAAAACAATAAAATTGGAAATTGGCTTAGTATATATTTATTGAACTTACTGTCACACTGGTCATTCAGGAGTGTCCATCCGTCCAGGCAGTTTTCACAACGAGCTTGACCAGGGCCGACATGCACGCAGTCCACAAAGTCCCGATCGGTGCAATACGATTGGTTAACCTGACACGGGAAGATTTCTGGGAAAGCAAAAAGAAATCAGAAAAAAAAACATTCTTTAATTCTCTAACAACAAATAACTTCAAACTTAAATTGTTTGCTCTATATAAACATCACATTAAACCGAGATAACATAAACTTGTTGGCCTTTTTATATGTATTTCTTCGATCCGGGTTCGACTGTATAGTCAGCTTTTTTAATCAGTTTTGAAAACTGAACAAAGAAATTGCCTGGAGCGGGACTTGAACCATGAGTGACCTCCAAATTGCTGTTCTGGTGCTCTACCAACTGAGCTATCCAGCCCTGTGTTGGCGGTTCCCCACATTAGTCAATATCTTTGTTCAGGAGGCGCTAGTCAGAAGCCCCCATTCTTCCTAAAATAAGGGCAACTTTAGGGTGGGAAAAACTCCACACCCAAGAATTTTGACGCTATACAATAGTGACAAAACCTAAGAAATCAGAAACTGGTTTTCATGAGGTGAACATCTAAAGAGATTCCCCCGAATTCCACTGCCTTTTCTCTGTTGACAAACTACGTTGGAGCACTCATGTATGATATGGTATGTTAAATTACATAATGATGGATTAATACCAATTTTACTCAACAAAAGATTACCCACCACTATCTTAAGTTAAGATAAACATTGCAAACATCCTGAAAAAGTGAAAAAAGGCAATACGTGCTTTTATATGAGTAAAAGTGCTTCCTAACTTGAAAACCTTTAGTGGGATGTTCACTGTCATGTTTTGAGTGTTTTTTTTTTTTGATTTATGTATTTTACAGTTTAACGTACAGACCAACCTAGACTTTGACCCCCCCCCCCCCCTGAGGTGGTGGGATTTTGTTATTTTTTTTTAACAGCCAAATGGATCTAAGACCCTTGAGGACTTAGGGTATATGCCGGTAATTTTTAAAATTTAATTATAGATTTATATTATTTACAATATTATTTTATTGCCGTTGTTATTATTTTTATTATAATGTTTTTGTTTGCATTTTACTGGCAAATAACCCTACCTCATTAGACTCCCATAATAAAGAGGTTTTATCATTTTTCGCTTTCGCACTGTGTACTTCAGAGTGCGCCCTACCTTAATGACACTGAAATGGATCATAGGGTTGAAATGATTGTATCATGAAATAACAGTGGTAACACATTACCCGTCGTAACTCGACTTGCAACACGTTGTAGTGCTTTTGTGAAATCATGTGCCGAGCAGTTTGATATGATGCATTTAAAAACAAAGCCCCTTACCAGTGCAGGCTTGGCCTGGAACAACAGGTGCCGTGTAACCCGTCTGACAAGTACTACAGCTGTACTCATTGGTCACCCCTCCAAAGATGCATTGGATATAGTTGAGGGTGTAGCAGTTGTCTGTACCTTCCACACATGGATTGATGACTGCAAAATATAAAAAAAAGAACAGACAATTTTATCATAGTAAAGAAAAGGGATCGCAAAGGAAATGAATCAGATTTCAAGCAAATACCAACAATTCAATGTCTAGATGACGGAATTTCAAACTGCCAAGTTTTTTTTTTTTTAAGAGGTACTGTACGGCTGTACAATGGGACGTATTGTTTACGTTTCCCCCACCTGTCCCCCACCCCTGGATTTGTCTCAACTGCTGGTCAGTAATACACCTTAATAAAATCTGTAATCCCTAAAGTTTTAATGTTCAAAAAGCAGATAAACATCTCAGTATTCGGACCTGGAACTTCCACTGTGGGCGTTGTTCCGGTTTTGACCAGGCTGTCTGGTTCCACAGTGTTGTTGTCGCTACCCTTGAGTCCGTTCACGAAGGCAGCCGACAACTGGGCATCGGTCAGACTCGTCAACAAATCCAAGTCAACCAAGAATGTGACAGATGTTCCGTTCGTCACATTGGCTATGGAAGAGACAGCTACTCCCTTGAGAACAGGGCGGACGATTGACGAGTCGTTAAACAGAGAGAAGACCTGTAAGGATTACGGCACGAACATGATTGATTGATGTAATGAAATCAACTCGAAAACAATGTGACAGATACAATACGCAAAAAAAACCCAAAAAACTGTTGATTTAGCCTAGATATAGCCAATAAAAGCCAATTTTACAGGCTTTTTTCCATTGGTTTCAATGTGTTTGCAAAGTCTACATTTTGGACATTTCAATTCCTGTATTAATATGTATTAACCCCTACCTTTTAACCAGTTTGTGCCGGGATTATTTGGACATTGACCGGGCCCAGCGGGTTATAGGCCGGCATCTGTGGGTAGCACACCCTAATATTTCCGGCCTAGCTCGCTTTGAGCCGGTCGCTGACACATTTCTCCGTCCTTGCTCGTAACGGGTTTATTTGTCATCCGTTTTGAATCCCGGAAAAACATTACAAACAATTTCGGAGTAGTTTTCGTTGATACTGACCCATGCTCATAGCATCATAAAGTGGCCCTCACACCTGCCTTACTGGGTCGTTACGACGTTTACATCGGCGTTGCGGTCAAAATAATCGTGCACAACTGGGAGCATTCCTTGTAGCACCTAGGACATTCGTATGGATCGATCCTTATAGCGTCCGGGAGGGGTTGTAATTTCTTACAGGAGTTTTGGTTCAGACCAAAACTCTCGTAAGAAAATTACGGCAGTGCTACGGAAATGTGAATCGGGGATATCCTCAACACCACCGTATTTCCTCCGTAGGGTTCTGGAATGAACTTGCACGCAACCGGTACGCAAACGCGAGGGTCCGAAGGGAATCGGAAGGTAAACCGTCACGGTTTACCTTCACGTTCCTGTTACGTCCCTGTTACGCAGCCGTAAAAAGTCGCAAGAATCCTTTGTACCAACGTAACCACACAATTTTCTCCGGGGTGTTCACGATTTTGCTCAAAAAAAAATGCAACACTGCCGTAGAAAGAACATCCGTGGACATCCGTGGACGTCCGTAAAAAACTTTTTTGGTGTGAGGTGGCCTTTCTATTCATAGTGTGATTTACGTATTCAGTGTGTAAGGCCCGTTTTAAACATTGTGCATTTGCCGTGTCGAATACAATTAAATACAAAAAATCATACCCACTGGTACCCATGTTGTTTTTAATCAGGTCCTCGGTTCCCAAACTACCCATAATATAAATGCACACCCCTATACTCACGTCAGCAGCAAGACTGATACGGTTCGCCGAAGTGTCGACCATGGCAAGGTTATTCACTGCAGATACGTTTTTGATCTGAACAAAAATGACCACTAGGTTACGAGACACGGTCCCTGAAACAACAAAATGAATAGCAACAGTAGCTGTCAACAAAAACATCATCAAGAGAATGACAATTAAAGTATCGGCATCAGACAACAAATGGAAACAACCAGAACATTACACAAATTGAATGCCAGTGAAATGCAGACAAAGTGGTGCAGTATGGTCCGTTACAGGTCAAATCACAAGTCAACGTAAAAAGCGGTAGGCTCGTGGTGGGCTTGTGATTCAGTTGTAACTAGCTTGCGATTTACTTGTGATTGGCTTGCGATTTACTTGTGACTAGCTTAATTGCAATTTACCTGTGAATGGCTTGTGATTTACTTGTAATTAGCTTGCAATTTACTTGTAATTGACTTGCCAATTATTTGTGATTGGCTTGCGACTTAAATGTGATTGGCTTACGACTTACTTGTGATTGGCTTATGACTTACTTGTGATTGGCTTACGTTTTAATTGTGATGGGCTTGTGAATTACTTGCAATTTAGTTGTGACTGGCTAGCGATTTAGTTGTGACTGACTTGCAATTTAGTTGTGACTGGCTTGCGATTTACTTGTAATTAGCTTACGGTTTACTTGTGATTGGCTTATGATCGACTTTCGATTTGTCAGTTTTGTACTTACCGATGCAGACTCCGTTGACCCGAAAGTAGTTAGTCTGACATCCGCAGGAGAATCCACCCATAGCGTTGATGCATCTCTCATTCGCTGACAACGAGCAGTTGTCAGTGTTGACAAAACACTCGTCGATATCTTTAAAAAACATAAAACAAACAGTGGGGAAAATTCAGGCAGTCGACAATACATTTAGTAAAATCAAGAATGTTGTCTTTTAAGTTTGGTGTCCGAGTGCTTTAAACAAACTGTGATAAAGATGTGCAATACTGCTTGACGTTGATTCCATAAACAACATTTTCCCTTGCATATTTGACATTAAGAGTTGTTTTAATTTTAGAATATTGTTTGAGTAATCGTTCATTATAACCACCAATATTTTGTTTCAATTTCAAATAGCGAGATGACCCTACATGGTTCTTATGTTTTTTTGTGTTTTTTTTGCAATCGTCGTCCGGCTATTGTGATTTTTTTTTTTTTTTAATATACTTTTCCGGAACAGTTATATGTTATCTAGCGTAATCATTTTGCTAGATGCCTACAATCATTATTTACTGTCAAATAAGTAAGACATTTCTTAATAATTCGTTAGTAGAAATGTTTCGATATCTGCAAATGAGGTATCCTACCTTTAACGCAGAATGCGAATTTGGACTGAGGATGTAAATTTAAAGCATTTGGATGCGATTTTTGAAATCTTTTGTTGAAATCACATCCTGCTAAGAACCGTGTCTGCTTTGAATGCAAAATCACATCATACCTTTTCCTAGTGTCTATGTCTACGGTAATTCAACATACCATCACAGGCTGTTCCGTCTTCGGTGAATCCTGAATTGCACTCGCAGGTGTATGAGCCGACCGTGTTGGTACAGGTTGCATTCGCATGACAGGGACTGTTCAGACATTCGTTCACATCCGTCACACTGCCGCTCGCGGTTGTGGCTTCAGTTGTTTCTTGTGCCGTTGTGGTACCGTCACCGTCCGTCACAGTGCTGCTCTCGGTTGTGGCTTCAGTTGTTTCTTGTGCCGTTGCGGTACCGTCATCGTTCGTCACAGTGCTGCTCTTGGTTGTGGGTTCAGTTGTTTCTTGTGCCGTTGCGGTACCGTCATCGTTCGTCACAGTGCTGCTCTCGGTTGTGGCTTCAGTTGTTTCTTGTGCCGTTGCGGTACCATCATCGTTCGTCACAGTGCTGCTCTTGGTTGTGGCTTCAGTTGTTTCTTGTGCCGTTGCGGTACCGTCATCGTTCGTCACAGTGCTGCTCTCGGTTGTGGCTTCAGTTGTTTCTTGTGCCGTTGCGGTACCGTCATCGTTCGTCACAGTGCTGCTCTCGGTTGTGGCTTCAGTTGTTTCTTGTGCCGTTGCGGTACCGTCATCGTTCGTCACAGTGCTGCTCTTGGTTGTGGGTTCAGTTGTTTCTTGTGCCGTTGCGGTACCGTCATCGTTCGTCACAGTGCTGCTCTCGGTTGTGGCTTCAGTTGTTTCTTGTGCCGTTGTGGTACCGTCATCGTTCGTCACAGTGCTGCTCTCGGTTATGGCTTCAGTTGTTTCTTGTGCCGTTGTGGTACCGTCATCGTTCGTCACAGTGCTGCTCTCGGTTGTGGCTTCAGTTGTTTCTTGTGCCGTTGTGGTACCGTCATCGTCCGTCACAGTGCTGCTCTCGGTTATGGCTTCAGATGTTTCTTGTGCCGTTGTGGTACCGTCATCGTTCGTCACAGTGCTGCTCTCGGTTGTGGCTTCAGATGTTTCTTGTGCCGTTGTGGTACCGTCATCGTTCGTCACAGTGCTGCTCTCGGTTGTGGCTTCAGTTGTTTCTTGTGCCGTTGTGGTACCGTCATCGTTCGTCACAGTGCTGCTCTCGGTTGTGGCTTCAGTTGTTTCTTGTGCCGTTGTGGTACTCTCACCGTCCGTCGCACTGCTGCTCTCTTTTAAAAAAAGTTAGATTATTCTTAATAATTCGGTAGTTTAATGTTTGATGTCTGCAAATGGTGTATCCTGCCTTTAAATCAAATATTTCAAACAATTTCAGAAATGTTAACAATTAAAGACACCGTGTTTAGACATGTACCTGTATTGGTCGCAGTGCTTGGATCCTCGGTAGGGGAATTGAGACAGGTGGTGTCTTAAAAAAAAATAAACAAACAAAGAAAGAATTGGACTAGACGTTAATAGAAGAGTCACAAAAGATACAAGTTTTGGGGGGTGGCTTTGTCGGAAGGAGAGTACAGATTCACAATCTAACTCCCTAGTGTATGTAGAAATTATAGGGGCAATTCTAAGGTCATTCGCATTACATTTTTCGGTATTTTTCTTTAATCTTCATGCTATAAGTTCAGTTGGAGTCAGTCTTCTTGTTATTTGTTCAAACTCATTTAAACCCATGAACACCAGAGGCTTCAAATCAATGATATTAGAGAAGTTGTGGGTATTCCATTACAAAGAAAGGGCATGAAAAAGAATCCACCGTACATAATTTAAATGATACTTCAAACCAACATGCGTGTAACAATTCATTTTGTAATACTTAACTCACATACAGAAGTGTTAAATGATATGATAAAAAAGTCAAGCAACATAAAGTATCAAATGTGCCTTAGTATCAGTCGCATAATGAGCGTCAGTTACATTACGATTTGAAAAACTTCAATCTTCATTCATTTAGTTCTTGGGAAAGTTTTTTGTTCAATTTTTTTTAATACATCCTTGCATTTAATTTGTATCCTTTATGAACCAGGTAAACACAAAAACAAAGAACATACCCCCCATTTTATTTATTTTTTTGAATAAAACTTAATAAAGCCAAGGATGATCTCAAGTTAAAACTGAACACTGAACAATGCATTGGTCCATGGAGGTAGGAAACATGATTGGTCCATCGATACTAAATCAATCAAACTTTAACTGTTGGAGTTTGGCAGGTTTAGAACATGAGGACCGATGAGTGGACTAGTAAAGTAGTATTTATACGGACTTATATAGTCCGAGTTTATACTGAACTCTAGTTATCGTTTGTTTAACATTTGGACATTATCTGGCGCTAGTACTACTAGTACTAGTAGTAGTACTAGAGGCAGAGCCAGATAATGTCCAGATGTTAAAAAATAACTAGAGTCCAGAACTTGGACTTGGACTTACAGACTCATTGGTACGTGGTATCAAATAATGAAAAGTCGAGTCATACTAGGCCAGACTTCATTCTCGCGGTCGGCATGACGTCACGAAGGGGCGAGCCGTCCATAACAACATGCGTTAGACCTCAAACTTTCCCCTTTGCGCTTAAGTGCATAAACAATGGGAAGATAAACGAGGTTCCCGGATGTCCGACCGCGAGAATAAGGTTGTTTCACGTTCCGCGGCCATCTGATTCAGCGCAAAAAGGGGTACCCAACTTACCCGGATGATAGCGTGTTTATATGGGTGTTCCCCTCTTCCTACATGTAGTAGGCCTACAGAGGGCGCTCTACTGAGCATGCGCAACTGGAACGTGAAACAACCTTATAGTCGGAGTCCAAATATAATGTGACACAAAAAAGTGTAACCAGCTGATATTATTTGTTTTGGCCCAAAAATATGGTTTTGAAATAATTCCGCTTTGGCTTGCCATACTTGCGGCGCTCTACGATCTTTGGTTGTAATTGCCCGTGTACATTGATTCACCTCACAAGAGGGCGTTTGTGATTGTGGTGGCAAAACGATGCAATCGTCACTAGTGCCGTTTTTTAAACCCAAACTTTGTCTTCATTCGTGCAGTTTAGCAATGGGATGGAGCCGGGATAGAGCCGGAATGGAGCCGGGATGGAGCCGAAGCCAGAGGTTTGGAAAACGGAATAGGCAATGAAGGAATTAAGTATAATGCTAAAGTACAGACTATATACTTACTATACTCATCAATGTTAATGGAGTCTTCATATATGGTGAATGAGGAGTTGTTGAAGGCGTCGACAAGTAATTTATTCGCTGTTAAAATATCGATTAATGAGGGCGACTCAAAGGATGCCGTTCCTGAAACGCCGATCGACGTGGTGTTTGTTTCACCAGTGGTATTAGTGATCTCCGTCACGTCACAACTAAGCGGCGTACCCGAACCGTTGATCGCATCTACAAACTAAAAAGACGGAGAACAAATACAAAAAGATGAATGAGAATAAAAGCAACTTTAAGCAACTTTAAACAAATCATTTGAAAATAAGAACCCAACTTGACAGACTCGTTCATATCTCTTCTAAAAATGTGTATCTTTTTCAACACGCAAGTTGTAGCACACATACATATTAACCCTCCTAAACTTATGAGCCCGAGAGGTCCCTACACTAGACTTGATGACAAGTCGTTAGATAGTCGGGTTTAATCCGTGTATTTCAGTCGAAGTTTATCGGCACGGCTGGTTTAAGACTAGTAACGTGCCGAGTTGCGACATTCGAAATTGGGAACGAGGCAACTGCACCCCCCCCCCCCCCCCCCTGTATATACCGAGTAGACCGCTATTACCGACTTGGCACCAAGTCTATCCCTACACCAGCATTAATCAAGCATCATGTGAGCCAATGATTGGCCAAATGCAACAGTCCTAAGCACGCGTCAAAATTGATACTGCATGCACTATATGCGTAGAACGTTTTGTGTCTATCTCTCAATTGGTCATCCCCCAAACCCGGCCCATTATCACGCAGTGAAGGATCGGATCTTGTTACCGATTCCCTAAATGATATAAATATTACCCTACCACTTGACAGATATCCATGTTCAGATTTTCGAATTCCTTGCTGGATGAATTCATGTACTCAGGCAAAAACTCGGCAGGTATTGACGAATAATTGAAGGAAGTTACATTGAAGTTCCAACTGAAAACAGTCTTAACTGGGAAAAAGAAGGAAACAAATAATGGTATCAGGCCTACCGATCACTCTTTAACCTAGCTGACAAAATGTCCAGGCAAATTTTTAGTGTAGTTTAGCTTAGGACATATACATTTTTCACCACTAAATTGGAAAATGCCTATCATAATAATATCAATACAATTTGCATCCCGAGGCCGACGAATGAGATGAAGGTTTTATTGGTGAAAAGGTTATAAGAAGTTGTTTGTGGCAGTACTATGTGCTAATTCTCTTTAGTGAGTTGCGTGGTTTTGAAAAGAACCGGAGCGAACTCAATGTTTCGGACAGTGTTCTCTGTCCGTCGTCAGGAGACTGAGGGATTCTAACGGCAGGGATGTAGTCGAGTCCATCACAAGTCCCTGCAAGTCCCTGTAAGTCCCTGCAAGTCCATCACAAGTCCTTCAGTTCCAATTCAAATCATAAGCTATTCAAATCAGCTTTGACAAAGGCATTCCTTTGTCATTGTTCATCCAGTTACTTGTGACTGCCTTCATGAAGGGACTTGTGACTGGCTTCACGAAAGGACTTGTGAAAGGACTTGCAGGGACTCGACTACAACCCTGTCTAACGGTGAAGTGTGGTTATGTGGAGCTTGGAAGCGTAAGAAGATTGCAATTATTAAAGTGGTACACGTGCAGGACGTGATTCAGATTTAGATGAAGAACACGTTGTTTTCTCAAATTGGCTATACGCCGTACTACTGCCGTGCCGTACTCAAATAATTTGATTTGTTTTATTAGTTCGGCGCGGCAATAGCACGGCGTTTAGAACCAATTCGGCTCGGCAAATAATTCGGCACGGCAAAGCAAGTTTAGCTCAACAGGGCCTGCCGCGCTATCGGTGTTCGGAACGGCAGTAGCACGGCATGGCGCCAGTTAAGAACGGCGTTTAGTGCAACGCCGTGCTATTGCCGCGCTATTGCTGAACTCATTTTTCTTAAGTTCGGCACGGCAGTAGCACGGCGTACATCCTAGGCCTTAAAGTTTTAAGTGCATGTATTTCTTTTCCCAATGTCATGTAAATATTAATTAAAACAAACACCACCCCAACACGTATTACATTATAGCGCATATATACCTGTTGCTTCGGGCGGACAGTAACTCTCTGTTGAGAAAACAAAACAAAATCGTCATTTTTTTGGGAAATTGTCTCAAAATTACAGGCAGAACTTATTAACATTAAATTCCAATTTAAACTTTAGAGAAATGAATAATGGAAATTTAATTGTGATTTACTTGTTGAAGTTGATGTAAATTACATAAATCTCTCAACATTTTACAGCTCATTTGTGATGGATAGTTACATACGGTTATCGAAATAGAACAATTTGTAAAGCTTTGAAAAACGGGTATGGCAAAAACAAAAACAAAGTTTTAAAATCTTAAGTTGAGACATAAAGTTGTGGTACCGTCACCGTTCGTCACACTGCTGCTCTCATTTGTGGCTTCAGTTGTTTCTGCCGCTGTGGTACTCTCACCGTCTGTCGTAGTGCTGCTCTCGGTTGTGGCTTCAGCTGTTACTTGTAAAGCTTTGAAAAACAAAAACAAAGTTTTAAAATATTAAGTTGAGACATCAAGTTAAGCTTTTTAGTTAAACATTACCATGTAGTCTCATTGCTGGCTGTAGTAATATACTTTTACAATATTATAAAATTATTATACAATTAAATTGTTGCAATATGTGCAATATGCAAATTGGACGCATGCGCATCAGTATTACCGACGCATGCCATGGAAACAGTTAATCCACCCGGATAGAATGTGCGCTCTACCCACCCACCGACACCAACAACACGAGCAGAGGCCCACTGCGCGTTTTACCCTGTTGTATACCATGGGGGACAAAATGTGTGTACTTACCTATCCGCGCTATCAGTACTGCATTCAGAAACAAAAACAGAAACCTCGCCTTCATCATGATGACGTCAGAATCACCCTAAAGAAGAAAACACACACATGTATTATGGCAGAAAAGGAGTTGCTAACGTGTAAGGGCTTCAGCCTTAGACTCTCCCCCCCCCCCCCACCCCAACCGCTCCCCACCCCACCCCCCAAAAAGTATTTTTTATACTTCCGATTTGTTAAAGAAAGAAACGGAGAATCTTTTGTTTTTAAAGCTCGTCCAAAAAATTAAGTCTTCAATAAAAACAGATTTTATATTCGCAAATACAAACCCATCTATTTTTGACTTTCACTTCAAAAAACTAAATAGATTTTAATTTGGAATTGCTATTTTTTACAAAATATTTAAGTTCACGGGTGAATGTGACACCGAATAAAACAAACAAACAAACAAACAAACACCCCAACACCCCCCCCCAAAAAAAAAAACAAAAAAAAAAAACGAGCTTATGACTTCTACAAAATGTTAAATAATGTAAACTAGGGTTGAAAAATTAAAAGGGTTGACAAATTCCAAAATAGCAACAAAGGTTAAGCCTAGTTTTTCCGGTTTATATTAAACATATTGAAATATCTAAAAGCAATTTTTATTTTATATTTAATTGATTCGTCATAAGAATGGCTCATACTTCGTGCGAATGCGAATTTGACGCCACGAAGAATTCAGTGCGTAAATCGCTGAAGTTAAAATTGCATTCGAAGACTTCTTCCTGCGCAAAAGACGCTAAACGTCACTTCCATGAAAAATGATATAATGATATCAAAGGAAACCTCCCAATGCCTAGTATAATAATGGAGAGGTGGGCGCTAATCTTGGGCCATTTGGGCGCAAAGCAGCGAAATCAACCACAATGACCATCTCTACCCTCACAGGTACCCATTTACCCCTGGGTGGAGAAAAACACTGAGTGACAAAGTGCCTTCCCCAATGGCACATGCACCACGTCCCAGGTCGGACTCGAACTCACAACCTGCAGCTTTACCTACAGATTACAAATTCAATACTCCAGACCACGAGGCCACGGCACTCTACAATAATCAAATACTTGTTGCTTAAAAAAAAGGCTAAATCCCAGTCACGTTAATTTAAAGACCGCGATAAATTCGATTTAAGATGACGAGTTATTTGAATGGTGCGGAATCCCTATTTATAACTGTTTAAACAATATGTAAAAAGGTTTTCAAGAGTTATCTTTACTTTGGTAAACTTTTAAACACCGTGGTACATTTTTCCCAAAAGATGGAGATATCTTAACCGTAGTTTAGTATGGACAAGTTATAAATCACAAGTAATGTATAATAAGGGAACTGCCATAAGGTTTACCAGAGTTTTTAGCTCATTGAGTTTTATCTCTGTTTTTTTTAACCCTGGGTTAATAAAGAAAAAAGGTTAGGCTCTCAATATTTGACTCGATGTCCACGTTCTTTTATTAATAGAAGGGAAAGCCTTAACTAAGCAGTAAAGATTGTAGAATGTTTTGTACAATTTTGAATTAATGTAAATAAATTGGCCGACGCTAGCCAAGCGGCAGGCTACATCAAATTATAATTGACGTTTGGGTGTACGTGTACGAATGTTATGAGTTTAGTAGGTAGCGCGAGGTACTGCGCGTATAGAACAGACGCGTCCATGCCAACGACCAGATACAATAATACACTGTTGCCTGTAAATAGCGTTACGGTTGAGTTGCGCTAGGCAAAGCCGTATTAGTTTTACTAAGTTCAGGTGTGCGCGTTTATGAAAGGTCGCAGTAGTCGTTTACTGACAACCGGCCTCGGGCAATTGGTCAATTATTCAGCTAACTTCGAGAAATTCCCGCCATTGTGTGCTATTCTGAACAAAGTCAATAAAATCTCCGTGGGGGTACGTTTCCAAGACCACCGAAGAAATGTTACCAAAACAACTGTTAAACAACCAAATAGTGAGTGGTTGTCAAGGGCTATAGCCTTCGGTTTCTTACAATAGGGGTCGTTATGATCACGTTCAAAGCCAGTCAATTCGTAGCCTTGCAAAAGTGCTTTGAAATTCTTGTTTTTGCTACGTGCGCATTACTCTCTTTTTATTCAAGGGTAAAATCAACAACGAAATAACCTTGTTGTTAATGAGATTTCAAAAAGAATTATGAACTATTTAGAGAAAATATAAGGGTGGAAACTTTTTGTTAATTGTTAGAATTTACGGTTGGCGAAAACTATCATTTTTCTGTTTATATAAGACAAAAGACGGTAGAATAAATTGACAATTTTGTGACAAGTTTGATCATTCAAATAATTAACTTATCTTCGTATTATTATTATTATTATTATTATTATTATTATTATTTTAGTATTATTATTTCTGGTAATGAAACCAAGGATCCTTCAAAAGCGCCCAAGGCACTGTAGCTCGTAAGCCAGAAGAACCCCGTAGACAGAGGCACGTCAGCCAGGAACACCGGGGCAAACCCCTTCTCTTAGCGATAGGTGTTCTGGGTTCTTTTACGTGCAACTATTGTTCAATTGATGATCCAAAACACAAAATTCACAAGAATTCCGAATGTTTTGGATGAAGTTGTGAAAGAACGTTATTGCATGAGTGTGCAATCTTCATTGGTCAACACCCCCCCCCCCCTAAACCAGATGCATGGCGTCCTGACCAATCACGTAACTCGACTGTCAGCAAAACGTTGTCTGTCTTGTTAACGCGTACACGTTGTGGCTTTGATTGAATGCGTTATATAAAATGAATAAGTAAAGTGCATGTATTTCATACAGAAAAATGTGTGCAAATTTACCGTACTCAAAATAAAACATTGCTGGCAGGGATGTGAGTGGTATGGTTCAAAAGCGTAACTCACCAACTTTCTAACAAATGACAAATTATGGCTTTAACTTTCCCGAAACAGTCAGGGTCACCTAAAATGTACAGGGGGTGTCAACAAAGTCCAAGATGTATACGGTACCTCATTTCACAAGGCTAACTAATAACTTTAAATCGGAAATAATCATTACAAATTGGGATCACTGAATCGACGCAGAAATTATCGAAGTTTCACTCACTGTTCCAAGTGCTGATCCAAATCATCATTTGCTTTCGTTTTATATTCGCAGTATTACTCGTGCGTTATTCGATCTAAATAAAATAACCCGGATGCCTGGTGTTAAACTGAATGAAGCTATTTTGTTATTTGGCTGTGCTGGCAAACAAAATTTGACTGTCTATAAACGAAATTAAACTCGGCCCCGAAAATTAATAAGAACTACAGAGTTGGCACCTGATCAAAATCGTTTGAAGACGGACATTAGAATACAAATTTGAATGTTGTTGGTGTTTTCCAAACTTGAGCGGCGAAACCACAGAATTTGCACCCTCTCATCAAAATCGCTTCAAGACGGACATTCAAAAACGAATTTAAATGTTGTTGGTTTTTTGTTTCGAACTTGAGCGGCGAAACCACATAATAATTGGCACCCTGATTAAAATTGCTTGAAGACGGACATTCAAAAACGAAATTGACTGTTAGTTTTGTTTCGAACTTGAGCGGCGAAACTACATAATTTTGCACCATGATCAAAATCGCTTCAAGACGGACATTCACAAACGAATTTAAATGTTTTTGGTTTTTTTTAAACTTAAGCGGCGAAACTACAGAATTGTCACCCTGATGAAAATCGCTTGAAGACGGACATTCAAAAACGAATTTAAATGTTTCTTTTACTTGAGCGTGAAAACCTATATACATTAGTACTCGTATGGGTTCAAGAAACAGTAACTATCGACATTAAAAATATAGCAACATTATATTTGCGTTTTTCTTGAGATCCTATATCCATCCAAGAGAGGACCAGTAGAGGTCAGAAGGCTATGAGAGGGCTGTAAAGTGGAGCCGGATGGAATCTTTCCCTTCTCTTAATTTTTCCCCAAAACAGTTTTTTGGCGGGTTTTCGCCCATCCCATAAATCAGAATTGGCTACAGGACTTTTTTAAAAGTTAATGTACATAGGAATACAAACAGCAAAAATAATACTTACCAATGCCTTTTCTTCTTAAATCCAACAATCCTGGTACTAAGTCAAGAAATGAGTACACAGTCCGGGTAGTAAATGAATGTATCCAAGTTATCCGATGATTTAAAAAAACAAACCTACAGCTGCATGTGAATATCAGCTCCGTGGTTCGTCTCTCTGGCTGTTGTGTTATCTACCTCCCTGAATCACGGAACCTGTCGCAACGCGCTCGTTGTAGTTACCTGGTTTGCGTTGCCACGGTTTTCGTCGACATGGAAACGGTAAATAAACCGCCATTGCATCTGTGGCCCGTAATAAACTGACCCCTCTTTACCCCGAAATCCCCTGTCGAACTTTCATTTTTGTGAACAAAACTTTTTGTGGGATTCAAAACAGCTTGCATTTTCGATTGTCGGTTTTTATTGTTGAAGCGAACTTGACTGAACAGACTGAATAGCTCAGACTCGTTTATTGTTAGTATAGTCAGTCATGAATACAGAATACAGCCCAAGTGAAGTTTTTCATCAATTGTGGCCGACACGTACGTTCACATTCATGGAGCTGCTAAGCACAACAAGTCTTGCTAAGTAAAAACAGCACTTTAAAAACTGTGTTTAGCGAGGAAACACTTTTCTTGCTATCACTATATCAGTTTGTAAACATGTTTAAAAGCTAAATGCACGCATCCAATTTCTAAACATCAACGTTTAATGGCTAAACACAATCCGTTCTCATGCTAAACATGTTTAGCATTTAAACATGTTTACAAACTGATAGCAAGAAAGTGTTTAGCAAAGTGTTTACTCGCTTAACACAGTTTTTGCAGTGAGGTTACCAGCCAAAACTCCATGTGCTCTTCATTCTAAGCAAATACAGTCAGGTTTTAGGGACCAATTTAATAAAAACATTTAACGCACACAGATTTGCTTAGCATGAACATTCTTCCTTATTAAAAACAGGGTTACCAACCAAATGTTCAGGTGATGTCTATTGATTGTGACTGGTATTCCGCTGGTCTTTTCATGGCATGAAAAGCACATGGAGTTTTGGCTTACTGAGCAACACTTTTGTTGTACTAAGCAAATGTTTGCGTTTGCACGTTTTATGAAATTGGCCCCAGACGGTTTAGAATAGGTGCCGCTCAAAAAATTGGGTTGTGTTGATTCCACATAAAGTTTGCGACGAAAAGGTGTTTTGTAAACTTTTGTTCAGAGTCTTTTCGTGTATAAATACTTCATTAAAAGTGTTCACAGTCACAAATTATATTTTGTAGGATGAAAGGACCTGTGCAGTAAGTAGCAAAAATTGACTTTTGGGCCTGTACAAATTGATTTCTTGCGATAATTTCGAAGGGCCAGCAAGCCAGAATGCGAAGTAATGTCCCAAAACTAATTATATAACAAAATACCTTATCATTATCCTTACAAATAAAACATTATAAACACTGTTGAAAATTCATCTTTATATCATTTTTAGGCCCTACAAAATGGCATGTCTTTAAATCTAGCACAATTGAAATGTTACCCCTTCAAAAAAACAAACTTATTTATTTCATTCAACACCCAACAGTGCTATAGCGCCGATTACAAGATGAGAGAAGATAATGAGAAGACGGTACAGTTTCAGAGCTGGGAGGGAAACCCCGGAAGATTACGGGGAAAACCCACGGAATTAGGCAGAGACTGAAAACCCAACCCGGGTCATTGTGGTTGGAGGCGAGGAAAGAACCGCTACGCCAACCTTGCCCGGACAGTCTGAATATTTTTTGTTTGGCTATGGTTAGATGTAATATTTTTTTTTTTTATAGGCCTATCTTGTGAAAAATATCTTTGGCAATTGTATACCCTTTGTGCAATAGTATTCCAAAAAAATGAGTGTGCAGATACTTCCTATCCTTGGCCTAAATCTATGTGAATGTCAATTAATTTCATTCACGCGTTTTTGCGGTTAACGGTTAATTATTTTGGACATTGTGATTAAGCATAAATATCACAAATAAGCTGGTTACATTACTATGAATATTTAAAGCCTTTCGCTCAAAACGTACTGAAGTGGAGCGCGCAATTTGAGCAATGACAAATACCACTTTTTCAAACTGTATAGAGAGGTCTGCCAATACAAACAAGCCAATTTAGTAGTTAGAGTAGTTACAATTATTGAAAATTTGATCATAAAAAACAATCTTAAAAAGAAAGCACGGACACGCTAACTTTAACAGGGCTAGGGACATTAGTCTACCGCGCGTTCCCATTGGAATACCTTTTGTCATTCTACAGAAAAGTCGCGGAACGTTAACAAAAAAAAGTGACCAATGAGCTTTAACAATGATGGTTATTACCGCTAATAAAAATCGAAAGGAAATCAAAACCCTGACGTTTCCTGTAGAAACGAAACCAACAAAAAATCAAAACAGAAAACAACCGACCATCGCCCAGGTAACCAACAATAATACCTAATCATTATTTACTTCAGTTTGCTTGTTGCTGTGGAGACGGCTTATAGTGAAATTTCCCTATTTTGCGGCGCGAAATGAGACAGAGGAAACCACCATTCTCTCCTTTTTGTTGGTCATTGTGTTTGCAAAATATCGTGGTTTCTCAGGAATTCTTTTGAGGTTTTAATGTTGGGGGGTGGGGGGGGGGGGGGGGGGGGGGGTGTGGGTGGGGGGGGGGGGGGGGTGTTGGTTAACAATGTAGGTATAAAGGATAAAGGGGGGGGGGGGTCTCAGTCTTATTCGCTATTCTTCACCCAGTCTGATAAACATTCCAATGCAATCGAAGTCTCCCTTTTCGAGATTTTAAATTTTGCAATGACTTTCTTGCAAAAACAATGCAAAAAGCTATGCGTGTAGATGTAAAGTTTTCTTGAAAACTACACAGCTTTACTTAAAAGTTTTAAAAGCTGGCCCAGGTTTAGTTTGTAGCTATTTGTTTTAGTGTTAGGAATCTGTTCCTCTCCAAAAGCCAAACTCCGCTCTCCATGGTAGGTTGTTCCCGGTCCAGCATCGTGGCCCGTCGTTTTCCCCTATGACCGGGCGGTTTCCCGCGTCACCGACGCGACTATCGGTGTCCTGGTGAATGATTTGAAAACCACGAGGATCATGGTGACGGTTAGTATGAGGCACGCCAGGCCAACCCCCGCCACTAGACCCATGACGGCCGCTAAGCTCAGCTTGACGGGGACTGCAGTGGGGGTAGTCCTAGTTCGCGGAGGAGGAGTTAAGTGAGCTAGAAACGAAGAAAATAATGCATATTACGACGACAACAACAACATGCTTCATGTAATATTTCGAGATAATAATGCTGTAAGATTTGCTTAGGCACTAGGCTCTGAAATTCCCCCAAAATTTCATGTTTGGGATTGTTTCATCCCATTTCAAACATCAGGGCCCAATTTTATAGAGCTGCTAAGCACAAAAATATGCTTAGCATGAACATTTGTCCTTGGCAAAAACAAGGTTACAGACCAAATTTTCACGTGATCTTTATTGTTTTCGATTGATAATCAGCTGGTTTTTTGTTTAGCCTGAAAAACCAGAGAATTTTGGCTGGTAACCTTTTTTTAATGAGCAAGACTTTTTGTGCTAAGCAAGTTTTTGTGCTTAGCAGCTATATGAAATTTTTACCAGGGGCCAACCTGATGTCTTTCTGTTCTCGAAAAAAACTTTAAAACAGTTGTTTACATCGGACACGACGAAGTATACGCATATGTTGTTTTTTCCAACACGTTGTGTTGTGTCACAATGATACACAGCACCAATGCACTTAATGTGATTTCTTAGTACACGTCCACAAAAAAGTCGAACATTTCGCGGCTGGAATCAAGACTAAACCAAAAAAGCTAGAGTTCTTGGGATAGCAAAAATGGACCCTGAAACTCGTTCTACACAAGAATAACACACATTTGTTTAAAGGATGGTTGTGTGAATGCCCTTTCCCGCAATTATCATAATTTCGTTCAGAACGCGTTTTGTAGCCCAAATGGGCAATTCCAGGACATATAGTGTCGCTATTAAAATCTAAGAATTTGTGTCAAATTTGTATAAAATCTAAAACTCCGTGTGAAAACATGTGAATTTGTACCTGGCAGGATGTTGGCTAGAATTATGATCAGAATCTTGAAAATCTTCATTTCCACCGTCAGGATATTCTGAATGCGGTAACAAAATAATATATATAATGGTTAAAATCGTACTATATGCATCTGGTAAAAATAAAGAAACATGCAGTAATTTCAACAATTATTAATTTGTTTGGAAAAGGATTATCTTTTAAAAGGTGTTTTCGAAAAGATTTTTTTTTTAATTTTTGGGTCTGGCTGATTTTTTATTTTAAAGTCAATTTTAATTAAACCGTTTTGAATTTATATTTTTGAAATCCACTTTATGAAAGGAAGTTTATTCCAACATTAGATGTTGGTTCTTCACCGATGTGTATTTATTATTATTATATTATTATATTATTATTATTATTATACATTTCTGGTAACGAAACCAAGGTTCTCTCAAAAGCGCCCTAGGCACTGTAGCTCGTAAGCCTGAAGAAACCTGTAGAGAGAAGACAATGAGAAGAAGGTACAGTTTTTGAGGTGGGAGGAAAACCCTAGAAGAATATACTTTGGAAAACCCACGGAGTCAGGCAGGGACTGAAAACCCAATCCACATATTGGCCCAGGCGGGATTCGAACCCGGGTCATAGTGGTGAAAGGCGAGGAAAGAACCGCTACGCCAACCTGACTCCCCAAAAACTTAGTATACATAGTGTAAATACACGTCGGTGAAGGGCCAACATTAAATAATGAATGTACATCTTCCGGAAATGGAAATCCCATCTTTAATAAACATGTACGTGATCATATGAGTGGGCTGATCTTTGTCAGTTTTTACTGCTATTCCAGGATGTAAATTATTTTTGTAAAATAGTTAGTTTTCTGTTCTTTCCATTCGGAGTTTTATTTTGAGGCAGCTTGTTCTGTTTGTCATTGTATTTTCATCCGAGATACTACCTCCACCACGTCTATACATTTCCATGCCCACAACCAATTCAAAAGCTTCTATATTAGTTGTTTTTTCCCCAAGATTACCACGACCCAACCTTGAACAATTACTAGTAAATACTCCAAATCTTAAGCATTTACTCCTTTTTATTCATACCAAACGAAGCAAATGCTAATTTTATAACAAACAAGTGGTAGAAAGCAAACGGTAACAACTATTCATATTTTTCTAAAAAATGCTTTTAAAGTATTTGCTTCGTTTTTATTCACTAGTATTTGATTCACTTATTTGCTAGTAAATGATACAATAAATGTAGCAAAAGCAAATGCTAGTTTTTATTTATACGATCCTTTGTAATGCAGCCAAGGTTTTCAACCAAAAACACAGTGAGAAAATGCTCATAATAGTTTTAACCCTGAAAGCAATTTACGGCTAAAGGAAATTGATTGTTGACTTCACGACAAGTATACGATTCACAGTGGCGAAGCTAGAACTTCTTATTATAACGGGTAATTATAAGTAGCTGCCACGCCGAATGATTATTGGGCCGTAACAGAATTGCATTACTATGACAACCATTCAAAAGATAATTATGCCAATGGTTGAATTCTTCCAATTTCCGGACTTTCTATAGGTAAATTGTTGGGACTAGCCATGACCCAGCAACAGCTTTGTGTTTGCGCATGACCGTTAATTCCATGACCCTAATAACTCAGATGAAACAGAGCATAGAACTGACTGTAAGATCATAGGCCAAATTTCATAGAGCTGCTAAGCAAAAATTTGTTGCTTAGCACAAACAAATTCTTGCTCATTAAAAACAGGTTACCATTCAAAATTATACGTGTTTTTCATGCTAAGCACAAAAAGGCTGATTATCAATCCAGAACAATAAAGATCAGGTGAAAATTTGGTCTGTAACCTTGTTTTTGCCAAGGACAAATTGTCATGCTATTGTTGTGCTTAGCAGCTCTATGAAATTGGCCCCAGGGCCCAAGGTGAAAATTTGGTCTGTAACCTTGTTTTTGCCAAGGACAAATTGTCATGCTATTGTTGTGCTTAGCAGCTCTATGAAATTGGCCCCAGGGCCCAATTTCACGGCGCTGCCAAGCACACGATTTTCTGCTAACCGAGCCTCGGTCTATTTCATGGGGACCGTAAGCAATAAGCACCGCAAAATGCACGCTTAACCTAGCGGGAAGATTTGCTTAAATCAGTGATGTAACAGTATAATCTCGGGAGTAGGCTTTCGGGAGGTGAGTTTGTTTTGGTGTGACTGTTAAAACAAGAAATTGTAATTGGCTAACCCACTATAAAAAATTAAAAGAAATAGAAAGATAAAGGACAAGACAATAATATTTTTTGAGAAACCCAAGTAATATCGACTTTTATGAAATTTAGCCCTGAACTTTGTTGAATTTACGCTGTTTTCAATGTGACTTGAATTAGGCTGGTGTACACTATACAAGGTCGTGTTCGAAACGGGTTTTTAGAGTTACGTCTACGTCTATTGTCAGCCTGACCACACGTAATTATAATGGGCGACAACTGCAGACAATAGCCATAGAATTGATTCGGAAGCGGCTTAAATCGAATTGCATCCGTTCACGGATGTGTTTAACCAATGACAAACAGAACGTACACTCACTAAATTTGATGAATTGGGGGAAGTACTTGAAGAAATTGATGCGCAAACAAATATCCTTTTCTTGAAATTTGCAACACACCGGGTGTTGTGATTTCACAGGACGCCTTGGCAATCCCGGAAATTTGGAATTTCATTTTAGAGATTTTTGGGGCTTGCAATATTCCTCACGTAATAATGCTGTTCGAGTTTAAACACATGTTTTTTTCAAGCATCCCTGGTATAAGTGTAATTCCTGACAAATTGATTGCATTATACCATTCTCAATAAGCGAGTGATAGGTCCGAAACAAACTAGGAGCTCTAAGTAGGAATATCACACATAATGCAGTGACTATCCAAGACCAAATAAACCCCGACAATGATTTTGATGCTGGGATTAAAACTACTGAACCAAGTCGGGAGTTCCTGGTATCGTTTTTCTTCTAACAAAATATCCTAGCCATACATATCAAATCGTAATAGGCCCATGGATTTTGGAAGTAGGAGGTTAATTTTTTTATTTGACCACCCTGCATTATCCGATTTGAAAGAAAAAAAAGAGAAACGGCAGCATTTGAACAAACACTTACCTGCACTTTATGTAGGACTAAGCCAACAGCTCGAAGCACCCATCCGATTCATCTACTAACACGACAAGGCGGTCATCATCTTCGTCAGAACACAAACACCGATGCGGCAGAAGAAACTTCCCGGATGCAGCATCATCTGTGGCTTCTCGCGGTCACTATGGTAAACGTCGCCATGGAAACAAATGGGTTGTCATGCGTTCCGCATCGTGGCATTCCAAAACTGTGTGGAAACTTTAAATCGTGAGGATGGTTCCCACAAAAAATACCACTGGATCAATGTATTATTATGTATTATTTATTGTCTCTTGTGACTGGTTTGAAAGGCCACTCCATGTTAAGGCTAGGATGGACGTAGAAGGAAGGAGATTATTAATCAGAAATATACCTGGTCACATTTGTCTTGAAAGATGAAACATCGAACTGAGTGGGAAGGCAACAGACCAGTCTCCTAAATAAATTATAATTGTCCGCGTGTGCATACAATAGGCCTGGAGGCAAGAAGCCTAATCGACCCATTTACAATGTACAGGGGTCCAGACAGTTTAGTCATTTTGCTCTCAATGTTTTCAATGGGAACACGGTTTAAGACAGCTACTTAGGATCCAGGATATTGATGTGGGTCTTGAAGATGTTGATTGTAGATGAACATCTGGCAGATTCAGACAACTTGTTTCACTCTGGTGTTCCTCCCCGGGCGAATGCAGATAGTTGTTGGGTTGGATGCGTCGATAAATAATTGCCAGTATAATACGTCTATAGCCAATGGTCTGTGCATGGCTTGGTCAAAAATGGTAAAGTTGGTCGGAGATGCTAGGTCTAGTTGCTCGTCTTTGGTTTTTCTCGAGGGTGTCAACGTTGCTCTGATGATGAGAGTATCAGACTGTGTTGCAATATTATAACAATGGACGCACATATCAGGGCCTTGTAAGGGTGCGTAAGGTAACAATAGTCTAGGGAGTGTGTAGGTATGGGGGACTAAGGGGGGAGTCGCTCGGTCACATATCTTGCTGGGTATATCTACACCCTCCACATTCCAGACTATTACATCTTATTACATTTTTGGGAACGCAATGATCAATACAAAAGAAGGAGAGGGGGTGGGGGGGGGGGGGGGGGGTGTCTTTCTGCCTTATTTCTTGCTTCACATTTAGAACATATAACAAAAGAAACACGGCGCAGTAACGGGTGGGAGGGAATCATAATCATTACCGGGCACACTAATCTAGCAACTTAAAGCGTGCACGGTTGGCGCCGGTGCAATGACATGCATGGTTGGTGCAATGTGGATAATGGTTCCAACCAACTGCTTTGTCGTGTAAATAATAGTCTTTGTATTGTAATGTCACGGAGTAAAATATGATTAAATGCATGATTAGCTATTCACCATACACTCATAGATTATTTAATTCAATAATCCTCACGATAACGTATAGCTTCCGACCACGTGCTGTCATGTCATGGAAATGAACCTTGTGGGGCACAATATAGGGAAATATTTGTAGAAATTGTGTCTTTTATTCAGGGGCGGACTGGGACACACATTCGGCCCAGGGCATCAATACGCATCGGTACACACACTGGCCACACTATAGTCCGAAATTTCGGATGTCGTTTGGGAAAAAAGATTTCGCCGGCCCATGCTAAACATAGTTCATGATACAAGCATGCAATCTGGCACACGGTAAGAATATGTCATGAAAACAGATATTTGGATATAGAGTCATCACAGATTTTACTTTTGAAAAAATATAGGTAGAATAACATTAACATGCAATGGCAGCTATTTTGCAAATGTAAAAAATTGCTGGATTTTATACCAATGTTTTTTTTAAAGGGATCGTATACGTTTGGTAATTGAAACCAATTGTTTGTTTCAATTATATATAGTTATAGATATAAACCATAAAACTAACCTGTAAAAAATTCATTTCAAAAGGTGGTAGCGATTTTGAGATATTGCCAAAAATCTGGAGCGGTTATGTCCACGCAGGAAGAATAATCTGCATTGGAATACACAATCTGATGAGAAACGTCACTGCCGTATAACGCTTCTCAGATTCAAATGTGTGGGGATAAAAAGTGATATCTTTTTCCATAACCGAAGTGCTTTGAAGTGAAAAGTTTCTAAAAATGCATTATACTATCCAAAGCTGATGTACTTCTTACCAAGTAAGTTTTTATTGCCATCAATTTTTGGAGTAATTACCAAACGTATACGATCCCTTTAAGGACAAACCTTCGATATCCCTATGTTCAAAAATCTGTCTCATTTACTCTGACTGTGTGCCCAATTCCATGCTTGTATATCATCAAATGCACAATCCCATCTGCACTACAAATTAGTTGATGGACCTACATAAGACATGCATTTAACAAACGGCTTGTGATTCTGGACACAATTTGGATTATGGTAAAACCACGTGTGCATGATTAGAGCACATTTGTAATGTACACTACATAATTATTGGGGAGTCAGGTTGGCGTAATAGCGGTACTTTCCACGCGCTTCCACCACTATGACCCGGGTTCGAATTCGGCCTGGGCCAATATGTGGATTGGGTTTTCAGTCCCTGCCTGACTCCGTGGGTTTCCCCCAGGATATTCTTCTGGGGTTTTCCTCCCACCTCTCAAACTGTACCTTCTTCTCATTGTCTTCTCTCTACATGTTTCTTCAGGCTTGCTAGCTACAGTGCCTAAGGCGCTTTTAAGGGACCCTCGATTTCATTACCGAAAAGAAATAATAAAAATCATGAAAACTATAGCAGGCCAAAAACATTAACTCTTCGTAAATTACCAATTACTAATTCGTAAATTAGCGGCGATGTAACTGAGAAACAAAGGGTTGTTTTCAAAGGAACAGCCCCGGACACCACCGAACAAATTGCTGGAATTTACAAAGTAATACATATGTAATTATAAATGTATAATGATCATTTCATATTACAGAAAAAAAAATGAAAAATAAATACACAAATACAAACGTTTCGAGGTTTTGGGGTCAATCTTTATGTTTTATTTCCAATTAGCTTTCACACAATACATACATAATTATTTACATGAAAATGTACATCGTTCAACCCGATAACTTTATGTTCTTCATTATTGATCAATAAGTATTATGTTTAAGTTACTTATACAGTTTACATTCGTCAATTTGGTAGCATTAACGTTTGACGTTTAAAAAACCAATTAATCAATAAGCTTGGTTAAACTTCAAACAGGCATTTAAAACAGGACTAGTTTCCAATAAACCGTTTGCACAGTCGCGTGAAGGTGCTGTAACGACGCCATTTTCGAGGCTTCTACATGTACTAGCAAAATTACGTTTAAGAAATGTACTTTTATTTAAAAACTAAACATTTAGCTGTAAACGTACGTAAAGCACCTTCGAATTCGCTATTATACTAAAACATATCTTAGAAACAGCACTCTCAAGCTTTCATTCAAACGGTACATTAACTAAACGACTAAATCCACACATTTTATTTACAAGTACTGTACATGTAAAAGGTGTGTTTTACTTAAAGTTGACATATAAATTTAAAACGTCTGTGTATACCTAAATGTATAAATCACCCAATACGGTAATTTGTGTGTTTTTTCCACAGGCGTAGGGTTTTGTATTTCAATAGAAGCAATACATCCCGTTAAAAACTAAGCCCCAGTCGTCAAAACCTGTTTTAAAATTAAACGAAAACGGAAGAAACCCATTGTCGCCCTTAAAAATACACAGTTACATCGATATATACATGACAATATAAATGGTGTTAATCCCTTGCTGTATTTTTGACCAAATCTTTACGAGAGAAACCACATTGTATAAAATAAAGCGATATTTCAGTATCTTAAATATTGCACCATTTTATACAATATTTTTTTCTCGGGTATAAACACAGTTGCGAAGTATTTACAATGAATACAAAAAACACACCTCTTACTTAACCTCTTTACATAAAAAAAATATTTTTAAAAGAATTAACAGAGCTAGACGCGTTTATGCTCCTTTAAAGTCGTGCTCCCATTGGACTTTTGTTGGTTAACGTACCGCGACTTTACTGTCAACGTACCACGGCGGTGATGTAAAACTTCCAGGCCGAAAAAGTAATCGCGGAAAGTTTTCACTCAGCCGCTGCAAGTTATCAGGGACGCTGAAAAGTCCAATGGGAACAGCCTCGCCTTGTATAGAAGTACCGCGATTACGCTTAAACTGATTTGTCTCAAGGTCAAATGTGACTGCACAGCACCCCAAATGTGTGACATTGTCTTGCACGGAGGAGAAGGAAACGTTAGTGGGAACGCACGGTAGAATTACACGAAGGGATGTCACGATAAGTCACTGCTTGGCCGCGCCGGAAGAAAACAAGTCCAACGCCAACACGGCTTTAAGAAGTGTCAGCCCTTGCACCTCTGGCAGCAAGTGGCAGTTGTTCACCGTATGGTTCCTGTTCCCGAACGCCGACCTTGGCCGAGCTGCTGCATTTGACAATCAGTACCACGATGAGTACGACGATGATGATGAAAGCGACTATACAGCCCAACACGATAGCGACGATCGCGCCTACACTCAGGCCGCCTGGTGGGACGGTCGGAGCGACTGTTGTCACCGCTATAACAAAACAAACAATTTAGATGAACAAAAGGTTGAACAAAATGTTTTGTGAGACAGGAAAAGTGCCTTTTAGTTTAACGAGACGAAGTTTCGCCCTACTGCCAGGGAAGATGCTTTCATTTTTAGAGAAAACAAATTAGTACGAGTTGTTCGGACTTTTGAATGTCCTCAAAATGTTATCAAAATGTCCTCAAGTTTGTCCCAATAATATTTTTGTAATCTATCGTTTGACTGTGTATGGATACAATAGATCGAACGACGCATTAAAGTTTTTTGTATCAAGAACTGAAAGGAAGGAATATGAAACACGTGATTGTGTACTGTAGCTCACAAGCACTATAGTTCGTGAATTGCCATTACGACCGAGGATCCCCTATTGTGTTTTCCTTTATTCCTTTACTGTAAGCTAACCCCATTACCTAGCGCTTACCGGGGCGATCGAGAACAAAGAAACCGTCCTTCGAGGATCTTTTGTTCCCTTTGTTTTCTTTTGTGTTTCGATGCTCGATCGCAAAAGGAAACAAGAGCATATAAACCCACAGAGAGAACACCAATAATAATACAGTTTGGGAGGTAGGAAGAAAATGATCTTCTGGGGTGTCTTCTGACGGTAACACTAGGCAGGAACCAAAAACCCCAATCCACATAACGAACCAGGCGAGATTCGAACCTGGGTCATAACGGTTGAAGGCGAGGAAAGAACCGCTACGTCAACCTGACTCCCTAATGTTAAAAAAACGCTGAATGTGCCTTACCTGTGCCACAATCGCTTCCCGTGTAACCCGTAGCGCACCTGCAAAGGTGAAAGAAATCAATTATAGAGTTTTTCTAGTATCAAGTTTTCATAATTTAAAGGAAATTTGCTTTTGCTGTAATTTTTAGAAATTCGTAGTTTTTTTATATTGAAAAAACTAAACACAGTCGTGCATTTTGTAGTAATCTGGTTCCCTTACCCCACTTAAAATGAAACGAAGCAATTTACAAACGTCTTGAAAGTGTACGGTCAAGGAACCAGTCTAGCTGGCTTGTACCCGTTCATATCTTCATATCGACTGCTAACAAAATGCGGGCTAACTAAATGGTAAATTAGGGGGTAGTAAGAATGTGTTTTTTCTAGGCCATAATTTTACAGGATGCTTAGACTGTCATCTAGCAACTGTCTTGTAAAAAATTTTGTGTGAATATTTTGGTATTTAAAAAAAATGTTTTTAAATGTTGAAAGCGAAAGTTTAAATACGGTATCCTGTATCGATCAAAGCAAACACCTAAAAATAAAAGATCCCAAGTTAACTCACGTGCATACTATCTGGTTGCTGTTATCGATGGAACAGGTGGCTCCATTTAAACAAGAACTGAACTCACAGAACACGCTGATGTCTGCAAAGAAAAACACAATGACCACATGGGCCAATTTCAGAAAACATGCAAGCACACAACAAATGCTTAGCGCAAACAAGTTTGCTTAGTAAAAAAAGCTTACCGGCCAAAACTCTGTGTGCTTTTCATGCTAAAGCAAAATCCAGCTGAATACCAGTCATGAACATCACCGGAAACTTTGATTTGTATAAACCCTGTTTGTGCCAAGAAATATTTTTCATGCTAAGCATTTTTTTGCGCTTACATGTTGTATGGAATTGGCTTAGATAAATTGCTGATTCATTCATTTTTTTGTATGAAGGGAAGTAAAGCAGGATAATTGTTTTGTTACCAACCGACGCACATGCGCATTACAATGTATATGAGTATAGGCCTACTTGGTTGCAGAATCTTATTTTTAAGCCGGTGCGATATGAAAATTTGACTCCTTTGAAAATTTGACTTATTGTCATTATGATTGGTAAAACTCTCTCACGTGACCAGTCATTCTCCTAATTTAGGCATGCGCAATAGGCCTACTACCAATGAGACCTGATTTCATAGAGTCTGGAATTCACGCTACACCGGCTAGCTGCTCATCATCACATAACTTGAAATGGGAGGATGGCAAACTCACCGACAATAACAACCGAGCCTGGAGTGAGCGCCAGTTCGGTCGTGATTTGGTCAGCTTCAACGATAGTAACATACAGGGACGACGCTGTCGAGCTCGTGGTCGCTGGGAATAGCAGGATGTAGTCTATGATGATGCTGCCGTTAGTGAAACCTAGGATCTGGCAGATCGAAGCGCCGGTTGAAGCTGACAGGAACTTCGTTGTGTGAATTTAAAAATGGGAGAAATAATAGTAAATAACATAAAATGATATAAAGTAATAGTAAATGATAGAAAATGGTAGAAAATGGCGCGAGTTACCGACACGCCGAGCCGATTACTTGGGGAAGTATTCCATAGATACACGAGTAAGCGCGAGTGAGTAATCGAACACGCTGTAAATATGTTTGGTAAAAAGTGTGAATTTTTTTCCCGGACGAAATAATGTGAGAGTTGGTGGATTTTGATGATTAGTTGTTTTTTAAGCAGAAAAACCTATAGATAACAATAGGGACAAGAGGAGTACCCATTTGCCCAATATCGTGTTTTTAATAGGGAAATTAATAGCGGAACTCACAGTGCAGATATCCTCTGCTAGTGCGATAAAGAGTGGCGATGAGCTGTTGGTAAGTTCTTCCGTAAACACCGCCGCCTCGGCACCGTATTCGAACAGTGTAGCCCTCCCCTGGAATTTACGCAGCCCTGTGTAAGAAAAAGAAGGAAATCTTCGTTTGTTATTTTTGTGGATAGACGAATATTGAAGAACTACCCGCAGACCATAAATCCAATTCTCCAGACCAAATACTAGCCATGACACTTGTCATAACTAAGAATGTAATAATCAACGAATAACGAATCACCAACCGATAATGTAACAAAAAACAGTTAATTGTTAGTACAATTGTCAGCATTATACGTACTCTCGCATATGTTTCCCACCATCGTCCATCCGGCCAGACAGTTTTCGCAGTGTGACTGCCCTGGTCCGTCATGCACGCAGTCCACAAAGCCTTGGTCAACACACGCTTGGGAGACAGTGATATTCTCACACGGGAAGATTTCTAAAAAACAACGAGGCGGGACAAATTTACAAAATGTTAATTGAAAATGAATAAAACTGCTGCCAACCGCTAACTGCATGAGATAGCTAAAGTTTGGCGGCACACTGTCATCTTTCCTGTGGTATATCTTTGGAATTAGTTGAGATATACAATTGTTTTTGTATCATTGGAAAGCTTATGAAATGCTCTTTACTATGCTGTAGAACAATCAAAAAATCAAACGTGGGGATTAATACTCCCCATTATGCCATGGCAGGCGACAGTTAATATTTCGGGAGTTGGGAATCAAAAGAAATGTTGACGTACCCATGCAGGCATCGCCCACGACAGAGGGCGCCGCATAACCCGACAAACACGTCGCACAGCTGAACACGTTGCTGCTTTCGTAGACACACTGCGCGTAGTTGAGGGCGTAACAGTCGTCCGTTCCCGCCTCGCATCGGTTGATATCTGGAATACACACAGAAGGAATATGGAGCAATTCTTGTTTAAAAAAATACATGAACGACATATAAATCGTACGTATGACATATACGTCGTACGTACGATTAGCTGAAGTTAGAGATAATAATGAGTTTCACCATGTCCCTTATACAGCTTCGTAGATATTAGTTCCCCTCAGTATTGAAAGTTGACAGACTAGTTCCCTCGGCTTTCTTGTTCTGTATAAACCTACCAGGCAGTGTCACAGTCGGCGTCGATCCAGCTTCAATCACGCTACTTGGTGCCACAGTGTCGTTCGACGCGCCCGTAAGTCCGTCCACGAAAGCCTGCGCCACCTGTGCATCCGTCAGGGTCGTGGAGGCGACCAGGTCCACCAGGAAGGTGACCGAGGTCCCGCTAGTGACATTTGTCATGACAGTGACGGCGACACCCAGTAGGTCGGGGCCGACAGTTGAGGACGAGTTGATGAGTGTAAACACCTGTAAAATATAGCCACAAATGGAACCCGTGTCAATGGACCTTATTTTCCATTCTAGCCACACTTTCAATATTGTTTTTGTAAATCTGGCTTACAACATTAAGGTATGTTTAATCCCAAATTTTAAATTAATCATCAGAGACGACTGGCATGAATTTGTCATTAACTGTAGGTAATTGCTTTTATTTCTATCCTCTAGTTATGAAGGTTTTACCTTACTTTCAGTTTAATATGAATAAAGCTTATACACAAATTAAATTGATCAGTTGTAGTCGTCTGTTAACGATGTGCCCTCTGTTTACATCTACATGTATATCCAAATGTCCCCGGCGGTATGCGCACGCATCGTGTTTTGCATAAATTTGGTTATGAGATGATGTCATTTTGTGCAAACAGAGGGCACATCGTCTATAGTAAAGCTGTACAATGTGCTGGCATCAAAAGTTATATTAACCTTTTTCTTGTTATCTTACGGATACCTTTTTTTTGGCGGGAAACGTTGTATTTTAATTGTCAAAAAATGACTTCCGTAAAATTACAGATTGGTAAAAACAATAATTATGTATAATAACGGAGTTATTTGTTTTACTTACATCACCAGCCAGTTCAATGCGTTTTGCGTCCGTGTCCACCACGACCAGGTTGTCGACGGCTGACTTGTCTAGGATATCGGTGAAGACTACCACCAGATTTCGCGATGCCGATGCTGAAAGAGAATTTAGTTATTGATTTATTCCATTTTACCCAGGGTGTGCCCAAACAGTTTAAAACTGGTTTTTATTGGGACCCTGCATACATCATCAAATAAAATAACAGTACATATAAATACAAGGATATTTACAGGAATCCAAAACATTGATACTAATTCTGATTTACGAGATAGGCGAAAACCCGCCAAAAAAAAACTTTTCGGGGGGAAAAAGAGAAGGGGAAATTCCTATCGGCTCCACTTGGTGGAAATGTATTAGGGCCTAATTTTTGCTCGGGAACCGTACGAAATCCTGCAAAATCTTCCAATTGCCGCCATGTAAAAAATGAATTCATCCTCAATTCTCTAAAAGCAGTAATTAGTCCTTGAATCTGTTCTGTGGAGGGAAGACCATTGCCTCAATCCTCCAAAATCCTTCACCAATATACGGCTATGGGTTGAGTCAGTACCGATGACATTCAGAAGCAGTGGGGATGAAATCAAGCATAATGCTGGGTTGCATTAGGCATGACTGAACATAAAGAATGCTGGGTACATAGCCTACGACCTTGACCCATTGCATCTTCCAAAATCAACTGGCACTTGTTGCCCGATTCATCCTCAATCCTCCAGAATCCTCCAAAACTTCAAGAGCGATTGAGGAGGGTTAGGGTTAAGGTACAGAGTGTAAAACGTAGATAGTATTCATGGGATGCAGAAAGTTGAAGATTTTAAGACAGTTACCTGCGCAGACTCCGTCAATCTGGAAGTAGTTCGTCTGACAAACGCACGTGAATCCACCAATAGCGTTGATGCATTTCTCACCCTCTGTGCAGTTATCGGACTTGATAAAACACTCGTCAATATCTGCAATAATTATAATAATTATAATTATTAATATTATTATTATTTTGAATTGCCCTGTTTCTTTTAAAATACATGCAGTAGGGTCAAAGAACCAGACTGCAAAAACAGCACCCCCAAAAAAACCCCCACCCCACTTTATTAAACATAAGTCGTACGTACTAGATATAAGTCGTACTTACGATCTACAATTCCTAAGTCGTAGTGTAACAAAATTAATCCCCTAATCTATCCATTTAAACAAAATTACGGTAAAGCAAATGTTGTATAATACTTTTAAGTTAATCATATACCTAAAGCTTTGCTCTAAAAGGTGTTACAGATTCAAATGATCGGACAATGAACATAAATCACTGTTTGGTTTATCATACCGGTGCATGTCATTCCATCCCCAGAATATCCAGGGTTACACGTACAGGTGTAGGATCCCGCAGTGTCTGTGCATACGGCAGCGGAGTCACAGGAATCGGTACCGTTCACACACTCATCGATGTCTATAGTAGAGAATAACCAGAGAAATACATTAACACTTGAACGGTTGTCGTATGATGTCATTGTCGCTATCGCCATCAGTCATGCGAGTGTCACTGAGTGTCACCTTTAGGAATCAACATTTAAGTTTCACGAACGTTTTACATTTTTAGCCGCTACGCAGACGGGTGGCTCTTTATTCTTGTCGTTGATGTACCAAACTCGACATCTGGGAACTTCTCGGTAAGTACTTAAAGAGAGCAATCAAAACGACAACCAAAGCAGCACGACGGTGTCGTTTTGGTTGTAGTCGAACCGTGCCTTGGAAATGAACAAATGCTAGAGAGAATATTTTGCGGTATTGATACATTTGAACTAGATCAATACACAGCGACGCGACTTTTGCAAGAATTTGTGCTTGTTTCCCCCCACATTTCCATTAAATTCTAGCCCTGTGTTTGTTATACGTAATGGTAGTGTTTAGTTAGGTATGACATGCTGTTTAAATTAATATTAGGGTAACATTTCTTTAATCATTGCAAACAAAAACCTAAAAAACAAAACCGGAAAGAATGTCACATCCCGACGCCCACTTTTTACATCACATATTATCGTCTAAATCGAGGTCAGTTTATGCAAACATGTTGACAAGACATAATTATGGACTGAGAAACAGTTTTATCAAATTTTGTTAGAAAACTTTTTAAAAATGCACTCAACTCTCCACAGAATCATCCAAGTGGCATCTGGATCATATACATTCATTCTTCAAGTACAAATAGTTAATGCTACGAAATATTGTTCAGCAAAGATGGTACATTGAAACATCAAGAACGTCTATGAGAGAACTGCAAGTGTAGGTTCTGGAATTCGGTTGAATTCTCAAACTGTGCTTTCAGGAAACGCTAAGAGCCAATAACGTTTCACTTGTGGGTGCAAACTGAAGGCGACTTTATAGCTAAAACAATTATTCTTACTAAAACAATTTCCATCCATTCCGTCTCCCTGGTAACCAGAATTGCAGGCACACGAGTAGGAGCCAAAGTTATTGGTACACGTTGCCATGTCGTCACATTCGTTTCTGTACTCCAACTGGAAAGTGGTACATTCGTCGATATCTGTTTTGTGTGAAGAAACAATTCAACAGTTTAGGAGACATAGAGATGACAAAGATATAGATGACAAATAGATGACAAATAAATGTACAAAATGCTGCTGAGTGTCGTGGTCTGGAGCATTTAATTCGCCGTATGTGAGTAAAGTTGCAGGTTGTGGGTTCGAGTCCGGCCTAGGACTATGATGCGTGTGCCCTTGGGCAAGGCACTTTGTCACTCATTGCTTCTCTCCACACCCACACTGTGAGGGCAGAGATGGTTGATATTATTATTAGCTGCTTTTTGCCAAAATGGCAGCATTGAGCTGTATACTCCCCTGGAAGCTGAGATGGCATTTGGAATGTTTTATAGGCCCAGTGAGCAGAGGTAATAAGAGCGGCAGTATTGGTGGGTTTCAAAGGACATACATTTCCATTTTGCGGGGGCTTATTGCCCTTGAATCGGCTGAATCTCCTAAAACCGACTCAAGTAGCTTTTGTGAGGACCCAGACGAATTTGGGAAAAATGATTGTTAATGTTAATATCACATAGGTTTTGATTTACCTGAGGCCTCCGTAGTAAACTCGATTGTTGTCGACGATTCGGTTGTTGAGTCAAAAGATGTGGTCGCTTCGTTCATCATCTGGCCGTAATTAACGCCTATTGGTGTACCAAAAAATACAAAATAAGTTTAAAGGTGGATACACCATATGCACATTTCGAACAATTACTAAGAAATCTTACTTACTTTAAAGTAAATAATGAGTGTAGGCATCCAACAAAATGATTGTGCTAGATATTCTGTAATTGTCTCGAAAATTGAATTTTATTAAAACAAAAATCACGATCGCTGGACGGCAATCGCAAAAACGAACCAAGAACAACATAATTACAACTGCCCGACGCCGGTTGAAAACAAACGCCGTTTTTCTTGCTTTTCTCAGCATCCATGACATGAGTGAACAACTTCGGACAGGTCAGTTAAACGATAGGCCAATTTGCTATAGAATACAATCCCCCAAATCCACCCATTCCTGATAATTCAAGTAATTACCAACGGTGTATCCTACCTTTAAGATTAAGGATCTTAGAAATTAAATAACTTGGAAGAGTGAAACCAAGTGATCGATAAAAGCTAACAATAGACCTGAGACGCAATGGCTTTGTTTACATAATGCGCTTTTCTGTGGAAGCGAAGCCGGGACGCCATACAAAGTATGGACTGACGGGCTTGTAGAAAAGTGCACATGTTAACAAAGCGTGACGTCATCAGGTCTTAGGCCTATTACAATGCCGATCTATATTATTGACAAAAATACTGGGGTCACTCCGTAAATTTGAGGTCCAAATGTGTGAAATTGTTTGGTGTCCCGGTCTAACCTGTGTAGTTTCCCATGCAAGTGTCACTGAAATTGACTTCAAACTTTGGATTTTTTTTAGGTACTTCGCTTTGTGTAATCACTCTTGGAGATAAAAGGCACCAAAGAGCGTGTTCAGAATGGAAAATGGGAAATATGAAAAAATCTGATCATGACAGACGTATAGGGACACAGAGTTTTCACGCTGCGAATTTGCAAATCTTCAACACTTTTCAACTCCGGCGAATTTTAAAGTGAACGCTTCGTGGTATTGCATCATTCGCGCGCATGAAGTAGGCCTATGTACCGCGGCCTTAAGAACAAAAGGTTGCAAATACAACCACCCACTATTCTGACGCTACCATTTGAATTTACAAAAACTACTAAATGTTGTTCTGTCACTTACCCATGCAAATGCTGGCACATATCAGGATAACATACCCCAACTCCATCGTGACGATTTGAAAGTCCTGCACAAACAATGACATTATACAATCGGATGAGCTTAGTCTACGTATACACGGGCCCTACAAAAAATGGTCTGTAAACAGGAAATTAACTCCAAGGAAACAACCATCCAATCTGCTTTATTAGGTTGACAGAAATTTAGTTCTGTTTAAAGTTCTTGAAGGATTTTGTTTATAGTACAGGTTTTCCCGGCTATTTCTTTAAAAAAATTATACAAATTCCCCAACTCTTACATTTCATTTCGTCCGAGGAAAGATTTGACAGGCTTTTACCAAACAAATTTAGTCACTTGTCATTCAATTTCAACGCTTGGTCACCATTTTTACTACCGAATTATTAAGAAATTATCTCACCTAATGATTCTATAGGCATGTAACTAATGATTATAGGCATCCAGCAAAATGATTGCGCTAATCTGTAATATAATTACAATATTCTGTAATTGTTCTAAAAAAATGAATTTCTTAAAAAATATTCAGGATCGCCGGATGGCGATCTCGAAAAAAAACCACACAAACAAACAAACAACTGCCCGACGCCAGTTGAAAACGAATGCCGATCTTTCACGATGTACGCGTTGTCTGGCAAAGTTATATAGCAAGGTACCGAACATTACCACGAAATATCTCCAAGTTTTGAAGTAGATCAACTCACCGCTATTTGAAAGATTGAAGGGGCGTATGGTTTCTCTATTTCAGTAAGGTAGCCACAATCTCGATTACTTCACTTTTACCAAGTCCAGGTAGTTTATTCGGAAAAGCGTTTATTCCACAAACAGGCAAACAGGCAAACGGGCGTGGTGACTCCAACTTAATAACTGATAAGTCGCGTCGTGTTGCAAAAACGAAGCACTGTTTCACTTCAGTGTTTACGTAACTAAGGAAGACGTCGACATGGAAACGATACTTAAGAAGACCTTCAGTTCCTAGTTGCCTACTTGGTGTGACAAAGAGGATTGAGGCAAACTTGCCATAAACACGCATGCGTTAAAGAAAAGGTTGAATGGACCCTGGTTCAGCGAATCGCCGTCTGGTTGCGTTATGCAACGCTCAAACGGGCTTTGTCTAGTAGGCTATTATTCACCCCCTAGTTAGTTTGTCTTCTTATTGATCCGTATATAGAAAGCAATGGCGGTGATGAATAACAGAGTATAGAGGTGTACCAACAGAGACCACATTGGGCTATAACCATAGAGATAAAATGCTACAACCGGCGAGGTTGGCCCTATATTCAGAAGGAATACTAATATTGGTGCGAAATATAACTCGAAAAAGGAAAAAGATGCAACATTTCCAGGAAATTCCGTGCGTGACTGACGCAAAGGCGTGGTCCGATTTCGTTATTTACGTGTCATTTTTGCGATCGTCGAAAACACCTTTGCCAACTGAAACAAAAACCTGACTTCTTAGCAATGCCTCGAGAAATAGATCACGAGCAGTCGCCAAGCAACCAAAACTTACAATCAAGTATGCATGTTATTTGACCCACGTAATTATGTCAATACTTGTAAACTATTCATTTAATTCAAGAGATAAAAGGCCGTGTCCGAATTACAGGACTACGGCTTGCAATTACACACGAGTCTATGGTAGCGGCTGCAGCTAGACTGCCCATAGATTCGTGCGTAATTTCCAGTGGTAGCCATTCGGACACCGCCATACGTACATGTAGTGCAGAAGAAAACCGTTGGCACCACGTGACCACAACAGCCAATTTGTAAAACAAAATGGCACCTGGTTCATGTTAATATAATGTTCTTGTATCGAGGTAGGAAACACCTCCATAGTTCCCTGTTAATTTCTAATGACCTCCAATACCTCATTTTATCTGGTTTCTAAAGAACGAAAAAATCAATCTTTGCCTTCCTTTTAACATTTTATAGTATATTTTGAGTACAGTTCATTTATGATGTTAAACAAGTCTTTAATACTACTGATTTGTTATTAACAATTCGCTTAATTAATGATGAGAAAATCTTGACGCTACTTCCGCGGGTTTGTACAAAGTCAATAAAGAGTAGAGAAAGTTGTCTAACAAGATTCGTGACTTTTCAGCATTTTTTTTGTCTTTATAATTATATCATCTCAATGAAGGTCAATACCTTCATTGAGATGATATAATTATAAAGACAAAAAAAAACAGCGTCTGGTTGCAACATTCTTTCATCTATTATAACTCTGTAAATTACATCTGATTTATAAAGAAAGGACAAACAGATAGATCTTTGTTATCCTTCCACATATATTTTATTTAAAATATTTGGGAGTACATTTAAAATACAATTTATTTATGAATGAAAACAAAATTTTAAACAATACCAGTCATTAGAAATTCACTTTATGATTAAAACATTGTTCTTGTACATCCGAAGTATTTCTCCTTAATAAAATAGTTGGGCAGATCGAAAGGAATATATTTGAGGAAATCATGCCTTTGATGATACAAGCATACAATTTGGCTAACAGTCAGAGAAATTCACGGGAAATATAGTTGGCTATAGGGGCATCGAAAATTTGTCTATTGAAAAAGTATAGGTGGAATAACAAGCAATTTTCCAAACATGTTATTACATCCGCCCATTTTCGATTGTAGAGGTTGTGGATTCTGTCTGTCTGGCTGTCGGGTGGGCTGTTTGTTTGTCTGTCTGTTAGCATAGATTACGGGTAAAAACTACTAGAAGAATTGTAAGGAAACGTAGTGGGTAGATAGCTCAAGAATAATTACATTAATTATTCAGATTAATCTAGATAAAGATCAAGAATCTAGATCACTTTGAATGATTTTGTTAACATTATGAGACAGGGTGAATTTGAGGTTGGGCGGAGGTCTGCGCTCTCGCGAATTACCCCTTTCTAGTTTTCTATCTATATTTCTTCAAGGGACTAAATCTTCGATGGCCATTATTAGTCCGGCAGATTGGTGCAAAATATAATAGAATTGTTCACTTGATGCTAAAAGCATAAAATCATAATGTCATGAGAAAGATATTTGGCTATAGGACCAGCGCTAGAATAACATGCAATGGCTGCCATTTTGAAAATTTAGAAAATTGCTAGTTATTTTATCTATAATATCTTTTCAAAGGACAAATCTGCGAAGGCCCTATAGCCAAATATCTTTTTCATGTCATGACTGTGTGCCAAAATCCATGCTTGTACGACTGCCGTGCAAAAGGTTCTGGAATAATAAATGTTCATCCTTGAGATCATCCTTGGTGCCGGCGATCCATGCGGAAGAAAGCCTTTGTCCCGATTCGGATTCTCAATGGTATCGCTAAGAAAAGATAATAACGGTTGCTATCAACTGATGGTTTGTTGGGGATGTCTATGTGTTTGTTATGGATACCAGACAATACGGGACCAAATATTGTGGACAAGTCTTTGTTTGTTTCTAGGAGCGACGTAAGAATGGTTTCATTGAAATGGACTGTAGGCCTTTCCTAAATAATTATATATTCGATTGACAAATCAAGGAAACTTGTACCACCGAGTTATGAAACGAGTTCATTTGTTGATATTCTCGTGCCATGGTTGCTGGAGTTAAGTCAATAGCAGTCGGCTCTGTTAATACATAATTTTATGGTAATAACTTGTCAGTTTTCTACAAGACGATAATAATTGTCCTGATAATGTTGCTATACGTTACAACTCAGGCTTGCACTTTGCGAGGTTAACAGTCAGGATTAGTGCAAAATATTACAACAGCAAGTTCATGTAATCATAGCTCCATGGTGATAGCTTTGACTCGATCGATTACTTTATCTGCGCATCATCAAATTCATTTATGTTTTTTGTGTGTATATTCTAAACCGTTACTTTACGCGAGCACGCGTCTAGCTCATGTTTACTCCACAGTCCGTGATGTATGCACAATACTGTACTGTCATTGGTTAATAAAGATGGTTGGATTAACATAACAAATATCGTCTTTGTGAACCCAGCAGGTTTTCCCCAAATCTGAAGCTTATAAAATGAAATCGATACCCAGTATAGCAGTACATTACAGTATAAAAAACCTGTTTTTGTCGACTTCTCACAGCAGGTGAGATTTGATTTGAAGGTTTGCATGGCGAAAAGGCAATAAGATAAGTAGTTTGCAGTAACACCATGTGGTAATTCTCTTTAGTGAATTATGTGGTACTGAGGAGAACCGGAAGGAACTCAACGTTTCGGACAGTATGCTCTGCCCGTCGACGAGCAGTTTTCTGACGACGGTGACCAATCATAATTTCTGATTAAATAATCAACACATTAAAAACAAAAAGCAGGCAAAACGTTACAAATATCTAGTAATTTGTTAAACACAATAACATTGAACACAATTGTTCACACCCAAAGAAACAATTTACACTCCTCGCGTAAACTATTTAACTACAAAGCAAATACAAGCAAGATGCTCTAATGAAAGTAAGCTATTTTTAAGACTTTAGGGCAGTATAGCTATAACAAACAGAGTTTTGAAAATAAACTACGTGGAAAACGTGCAAGACAGATTCCCTGACCTGACAACGCCATCTAAATTGCATGTCGGTTTACCGTCACCGACAAATATATACACGTGTGGCTGATAAGCTGTTTTAAAGCAAGGTTTTGTGCTTCGGCAATTGTTTTGAAATTGCACTCTATGTAATTATGCAATGGGTCTGTCGCATAGCCATAAACGCATAACGTCGCTTAGGCTGTGTCCAAAACGGGCTTCTATAGTTACGGCTACGACTACGTCTATCATGTCAGCCTGCTCATGCGCATTTGTAGCACCTACATACAAAAGATTTGGGCGTATACCCAGCACGATATGTGGCAGGGGGGGTACCCCCCTCTTATCCCTATACCTTATACACACTCAACACTATTGTTACCTAACCCATCCCCCCTTGAAACCTAAAAATAATTCCTAAGATTCCGGGAACACAATGGTCAACACAAAAGAGGTGGGGGGGGGGGGGGGGGGGGGGGGTTCTCTGCCACATATCGTGCTTCATTATGTTTGGGCGTGTTCTTAGACTGGTGCGCCACTGGGGGCGTCATCCATGTGAATGTGCTCCCATCCTGTTGATACCTTGACGACCTTATATCTACGGTAGTCGCGATATTCCACGTAGACAACGACAGCGACCAGCAGAAGCACGAGCAGCAAGCAGCAAAGTACGATGGCCGCTACTGCACCTCCACCAAGACCACCCTCGCCTTTGGAACCGTCTCGAGAAACGGCTGTCATTGGGGAAAAAACGAAAAATTCCCGATTGATTTCGAAAATGAGATCTAGGACAAAAAATTTGGACACGATTTACGGAAGTCCAACTATAAACTGAATGTATTTAGGCCTACGTTTAATACGTTTAACAACTTACCACTCAAATCTGGAGGAAAGTGCTTGTCTGTATCTATTTCTGTTGGGGAAGACATACAATGAAGTAATTCATAATTTTGTTGTATTAGTTCTAAAACAAAAGACCAAATTCTCGCGGTCGACATGACGTCACGAAGGGGTGAGCCGTCCATAGCAACATGCGTTAAACCTATTGTTCTCCCCTCGCGATAAATTAGTGCATTAACAATGACAATAATTTTTTTTCCGTTCTAAGTGCGTGATTTGATCATTTCCCCCCTCGGGTTAAACACGGCAGATACAAGTGCACCGCTATGGGGGACGTGGTATCAAAATCTGCATTCTGTGCAATTTTTCATGCAATCGAAAAAACGATTTTTCGAACAAAAGTTTGGACACACAAGACACCTGAAAACACTTCGCTGTCCAAACGGTTTCTTTCGGGGGTGCCCTAAAATCGGAATTAATCCACGGTCCCTTAAACTTTCAAGCGTGAGCTTACTTGTGACTTGAATGGAGTCTTTGTCGACGCCTAGCCGACTGACTACAGGGCTCCCGGAGCTATCGAGTGCCCGGATCAGCTGTGAGTGTATCCCATCTTCCGTGGCCAGGCTCCCGCCTTTGAGCCAGACCTTGAAGTCTGAGACGATGCTCCCCCGGCGAAATGACGTCACGATGCAGCTACTAAGATCATCGGGGTACACGTCTAATAGAGCCGTCAGAATCTGTCGATTAGGCAAACAAATAAAGGATAACCTTTTTACGTATAGAGAAAACAATATTGTGAGTTTAAGTTTGAAGAGAAAGGGAAGCTGCATCGCCATACGGGGGACAGTTGATCCAACATTTCAGTTATTAACTAGCTGACACATTAGTTTGTGAAACTTACTGCCACGGCTCCTAAAAGTTTAAATCTTAAACCAAAGGCTTGTTGTCAACATGACTTCTGGATATTCATATGAAGCCAGAGGACCCAATATTTTGTGTTGTTCATTGTGTCCCCAAAATCTCAGTAATTCTTGTCGGGGGATTTGTTAAGTAAAAACAGTCTGTAGTGTGCACAGGGTGTATAGACAAAAAAGAGGTATATAAACTGCCTTAAATCGTGCTGGGTATATTTGTTTTTGTTCCTTAGTAATGATTCCAAACATCTTTATTCTTTATTGACAAAAGTTACAGCAAATTAAAGATGAACAAATGGTTTGAGAAGTCGGCGTGAAGTAAATTGATCTTTCAAGTTTTGTCACGTGTAAACTCACCCCTGAGCAAACAATGTCACTGTATGATTTGAACTTTTCCGAGTTGCGATCCTCCAAATCCGATGTGAACACTGCCTCCTGTCCATCGATACTGAGAATTCGAAATCGACCCGAATACTCCACTGCCAATGCGCCATCCAATATGGTACTCGTATCTGTTGGTGTTTGGACCGATGACACGGTACTCGTTCTGCCGGGGATAAGATGTGTCGTTCTGCCAGGAGTCGATACTGCAGTTGAATGAGTGTCTCCCTGTGTTGTCGATACCACGTCCGGAGACATCACGGTGGCCATTGAAGCCTGCGTAGTATCAAAGCCTGGAAGCGCCGATTCTTCGATTCTTTGAACCGACACCGATGAACCATCAACCTGCAATCCGGCCACCGCTCTGTCGCCAGACCCGATGAAGGCTGCCGCCAGGTGTGAACGGATGCCATCGGCATGGGTGGCGCCCTGCATCCTTACCTCAAACACGGCGACTACACTCCCAGATCGGAATCCAGTAGTTCGGCAGTAGCTGGGGCGGTCACCGTACGCTTGACTGAGAATTTCAACAACCTAAACAAATACAAATAAAAGCAAATTATATTGTGACGTTTCCGTACGGATAAATATGGCTACTAAACGCTTATGTCAAAAAACAAACTCTGGCATTTTCATTTAGCCTTCTCATGAGAGCCACTGACACATGCAACGCAACCATTTTGCACAAACGCCAGGATTACTCAAAATTAGCTCTTGCAAATAAATTGTGACTCATTTTGCTTGATCAGGTCACATGTACCCTTCATCATTCTCACCCTTGGGGGGGGGGGGGGGGGGGGTTACTTGTGCGCAAAGATAACAACCCTTTGTTTTATTCTCACCGCATTGCAGACTGCATGACTGTACTTCTTGTAGATGGCGGTGTTTCTGTCGTCAAGTTGACTGGTGTACGTGACGTCGTAGCCGTCCAATGCCAGTATCGTAAACTGGCCTTCAAAGCGTTGGGGCTTGACTTCATCTGCATCCAACCACAATCGAGTTTTAAATAATTTTCCATTTAACTAAAAAACAAACAATCACTTATAGTTTCCATTAGAATTGTGGGCACGATCTTAACCGATTGTTGATTATTGATTCGGCTACACCAAACGCAGTTACCAAATAAGCTCTGTTTGCATATGTGGTCTAAATCCTCCCACTTTAGGGCATCCTATAGATGCAATTATTTGTATAAGTTGATCTGAATGGATTATTGTTAACTAACCCGACTGGGTTGGAAGCGTTGTCACACTTCCTTCTTTCTGGCTACCATCACCATTTGCCTGTCCTCCAGTCGCCAAGCTGCCGTTCGCTCCTGATGCCGGATGCCAAACAGTTGGCCGTTGATTTGACACTGTAGACATTCCTTCCGGTTCTGAACTTGGCTCTGGTTCGGAATCGGGCGAGGGGGGTTTCACTTCCCCCACATCAGTGGCAGAAGAAGACTGCTTCGTTGCTACCGTAGGTGTCGTGGTTCGGTGTAAAGCAGTCGATAAGGCGATGTCTAATGAGGAATCCTCTGTTGCAAACTTGAACACCGGACTGCTACTCGGTTGCTGTTGAGATAACGTGGTTGTGTTCAATTGTAGGTCGGGATTGGGCAGTGGCTCTTTCACTTCCCCCACATCAGGGGCCGAAGAAGACTGCTTCGTTGCTACCGTAGGTGTCGTGGTTCGGTGTAAAGCAGTTGATAAGGCGATGTCTAACGAGGGATCCTCTGTTGCAAACTTGAACACCGGACTGCTACTCGGTTGCTGTTGAGATAACGTGGTTGTGTTCAATTGTAGGTCGGGATTGGGCAGTGGCTCTTTCACTTCCCCCACATCAGGGGCCGAAGAAGACTGCTTCGTTGCTACCGTAGGTGTCGTGGTTCGGTGTAAAGCAGTTGATAAGGCGATGTCTAATGAGGAATCCTCTGTTGCAAACTTGAACACCGGACTGCTACTCAACTGCTGTCGAGGTAACGTGGTTGTGTCCAATTGTAGGTCGGGATTGGGCAGTGGCTCGTATTCGGGCAGTGGCTCTGGTTCAGGCTCAGCCTCAGCTGAGACAGCTATAGTTGTTGTCCGTTGGCTGTCATCGGATAATACGCGGTCATCCGTTTTCAAATATGGAGAAGCAGTTTGTGGAATGCTGCCATGTGCTGTGAGTTCTGGTAATGGACTGGGTGGGGAATCTGACATCCCAAGCGTGGATTGGTGAACTGTGACCGCATCCAAGGATGCTGTGGTGCTGTGTTGTAAAAGTGCTTCTGCTTGATTGCCAGTTTCAGGGTCACCAAAGCCCACGCCGACCATATCGCTGTCACGGGATGTTGTCTGGAACGTTTCTTCCACCCATGACTGAGTCGGTGATAAATAAGTATTCGGTACCGTCTCGGCTGTTTGTTCCAAGTTCTGCTTTGGTGAGTGAAATTGCTGACTGACTGAAATCTGACCTTTAACTGTGACCCCTGAACCTATTATTAAACTTTGGGCTGTGGTCGCCAAAGACGGTTGAACTGCGTCGGTCGACTCTGATTCCAACCGAATGTGGGTTGTGGGTGTCGGTCCTAGTTGAGCGGAGGTTGATGATCCTTCCTGTTGGAGATCTCCCGTCAGTATTTTTTCGATCTCTTGGTCAACTACATGTTCTTTACTTGTTGGAATTTGCGTGAACACTGGAGTTGTAAACAAAGAGGGCATCTCTGTTGTTCGCAGTTTAGGTGAAGTGTTTGGTTCTGGTTCTGGTTCTAGTTTTGGTTCTGGTTCTGGTTTTGGTTCTGGTTCTGGTTCTGGTTCTGGTTCTGGTTCTGGTTCGGGTTCGGATTTTGGTTCCATTGCAGACTTGGTCTCAAGTTCCATTGCAGATTTTGTCTCAAGTTCAGTAAATCTATCCGAGGTCACAGCAAGAACAGCTTCAGTTTGGGGTCTTTGCTCAGTTTGTATATTAGAGTTGATCACAGTTGACCGGATCGACTCAGCCTGAAGTTTTGGCTTCGGCTCACGTTCGGTTTTTTCCTCATTCGTGATTATCGAACTTGTATTCAATCCAGGCTTTGGTTTGGTTTCGAGTTTGGCCACAATTAGGAAGTTCAAACTTTTCGTTGTTAATTCCGACTGGGGTTCTTGGTTTAGATTGGGCTCGCCTGTATCTTGCACTCCAGGCATAACAGAAGAGGTTCCATAGAAGCCTGCTTTCATGAATGGTTTTGGTTCGGTTGCATTCGAAGAAGTCGCATTCGACGAGGTCAATTTGGTCTTGGGCTCTGGCTTTAGTTCGGGCTCCATCTTGGTTTCTTGATCGGTCGCAGTTAAGAAACTTCCGTTTAATTCGGATTTGGGCTCTGGTTTTGGCTCGGGCTCTGACTCGGGCTCTGGTTCGGGCTCTGTTATTCGTTTGTCGTCAATCTTTATTGGTACGCCTAAGTCTCCCGGTTTGTCAGTTTCTTCAATAGCAGGGGCTGCACTCCAATCAGCCGGGCGTGTGACTGTGTGTTCCTCTATCAAATCAACTTCCCCCAGAACGAGATGCAGCTGGAAAATATGAGGCTTTGATTTCGCACCCTCCGTGGTTGGCAATATCTTACCATCTGCGTTTTCCAACTGTGAACTTGCTCTGGTTGGTGGATTGGCAGTGCTGCCAACTGAAGTTGGCGTTGGAGCATTTGAATATGTAGACGCTTGGAATGAGGGGTTGTCGCTTTCTTGGACATGTTCCTCCTGCGCAGCACTAGGGTGAGTAACTCTTTTTGCTGGTTGTTGAACAACAGTAGTCATTTTGTCATGTTGCTGTGGTGATATCAATCTCTTTATACCAACAAGAATGTCCACTGCTCCTTTTAAAGACAGACCATCCCTTGCTGCCCCAGGAGCCTCTGTTTGGTTCTTGTTGGCTGACTCTAATACCACGGATTCAGGGTGGGCCGTCATAGGATAGGACTCGGAGGAGATTGCATAATCTGGTTTCGGGGACGAAACAATGGGTAGAATCTGATGGTGATAATTTTGGTGTGGAGGATGGTGTTTGTTTTCCTCTTCTTCGCTTGTCTCACGCTCTTTGTCATTCTTGGTTTCTTTGGTTACTGTTGCCACGGAGTCCGGAAATGCTGAGGGGTGGAACCCGGGGAGTGTGGCATAATATGGAGTCAATGGTGAATTAATTGGGAGGTGAAGGTGACTCTGCTGTCCTGTGTCGTCATTTGGTTTATGGATTTCGCTATTTCTAGATTCTGTTACCGTGGAATCTGATGATGCAGATGTTGGGTGGACCAGAGGCAGTGTGGCACTCTTGGTCTCATCTATACTAGCTCGTGTTGTTAAATGTTGCACTGGTGATAGTGTTTTTATTCCAACAAGAACATCCACTATTCCTTGAAAGGAAAGAGTGTCGTCTGCTTTGGCATTTGGAGCGTCAGTTTGGTTTGGTCGAAAATGTCCACTCTTATTATCCACAGATTCAGTTGATGTTGTCTGAACATGGGTCTCAGGCAGGATTGTGTGATATGGTCTTGATGAATGATTGGAGGCGTGTTGGTGGTGGTGACGATGCTTCTGTTTTATTTCTCTATGAATTTGGTCAATGCCGGTTTCGTTTGCCATGACATCTGATGGTGTGGGTGTTGGATGCGTCTGTGGGAGTATTGTAATCTTTGTTTCATCTACATCAGCTTGTGTTGTTGGATGTTGCTCTGGAGACACCATTCTTGTGATACCAACCAGAAGGTCCAATGCTCTTTGGAAGGAGTGGACATCGTCTGTTTTGGCAGTAGGGGCGTCGGCTAGGTTCGATGGAAAATCTCCACTCTTGGTGTTATGGGTGTCGACTGCAGGGAAAGATGTAGTCAACATTGAAAAAGAATCTTTGGAAGCTGAATCCGGTATGGTACCGGTAGTTGGTAAAACACTGAATTGCTTACTAAGCACACTCTTGACTGTACTGGTTCCTTCTGTTTCTTTGGATTCTTGCTTGTCTGCACGAAGGGTGGTTCTGTTTTTGTGCATGTTATCTTCTTTCATTTCGTCATCACCAGGAGTCATTGACTGAGCAAGAGTGAGGCTAGCTTCATTAGGTCTTAGAAAAGGACTGTATGTGGGAAGAGGATGAGGAACACCCTCTTCTTTAGCTTTGTCTTGATTAGGTTCATCCTCGACTGCCGGGTGGTAAGTGGAGCCACTTGCCAAATGAATCTCAGGAAGGACACTGTCATCAGGTATTGAAGACGAATTGCTGGCAAGGTTAGGATAGTCGCTTTCTTTGTGCACTGCATCACTCAAGATTTCTGTTGGCATGGAATTAGCTTGGAAGGCAGTCGCCTGGTTTATCTGTGAAGAATTCCTCTGAAGATGGTCAGGACGCTCCACTCTGTCTCTAACAGCTTCACGTGCCCCGGGAGGGTTGCGGTGACGGTTGACGGTGACGGTTACCTCCGTTGCCATGGTGCCATGGGATTCCATGGCAACGGTCTCCGGGTGATTCTCTGTACTGTTCTTTGGAAGGAAGATAGTGGTATTGTGCTCCGAAGCAAGACCTCTTTGAGGATGTTGGTGGTGGGGATGATGATGGTGGTACTGCTGCTGTTCCTCTCTAGTTAGGTTCACACCAGCAGATTTTCCTATTTCTGTTTCATCAACATATGCTTGGTGCGTGTCGTTTTTCTGAACGATGGTATCCATTGTCTCCGCAGAGTCCGGTAGCGAAGTCTTCTCTTGAATGCCCGAGAAGAGAATATCTTCGCTGACTCTGGGAGGCGTAGTACTCGGCTTGTGGTGAGTACGGTTATGATGATGGTGGTTGTTCAAATGTTTTCCGTGTTCTGTTGACAAAACACCTGTAAGATAAGGCACCAAAAAGCTGGGTTAATTTTATCATCAACAAGTAATACAGGCCCTGAGAAGCACATGTTTATACTTTAGCATTTGGAAGTACAGTTTTTGGTGTTGCAGAGAAATACAGGTTTTTTCCGGCTATTTTAAAACATTTTTCATTCAAATTCCCCAACTCTCACATTCAATTTTGTTCGAGAAGAAAATCCACGCGCTTTTACCAAACCAATTTAGTCTTTTGCCATTCAGTTTTCAAGTTTGGTTAACTGTTTAAAGGTAGCACATATCGGACTAATTTATTTAACATAAGTTTTAAATATATTTTTAAAATATTATAACAAATATTTAAAATAAAATTATTTAACATAAATTTTAAATAGATTGATATAAGACGAATTTTATCTGTAATGATGAACATTCCCGAGACAGTATTTAGAGTGATTAAACGTTGAAATTGAATAATACATGACTACATTGTTTGGATAAAGCGTGTGATTGTTTTCTCAGACGAATTTGAATGTGATAGTATGGTGAATGTTCATACATGTACCTTGAACATAAATGGGGCGGTTTTAGGCGGTCATAGAAATTTCCAATTTTTTTCTCCTCTGAAAAAGTTCCCCGCGGCTGATGACGAGACTAAACCATCATTACAAATTGGTCGACTATAGTGTAACTTTCTTTCAGTTTATACACAACTAAACCACAAGTTTGATTTTTTTAAAGGAATTTACTCTTTGTGAACGTGCAACAACAACAATAGTAAAGTATTTAGATCGCTCCAAGAGTTGAAGACTGAGTTGAAAAGTCCAAATGTGACACCATTGGCCTGTTTTGTTGAAGGCAAAATGATGGATTTGTTTCCTTGAGCGCTCATGCAGCTGGTATGGGGTCTAAACTACGTGGATGAATGTTATGAATTTATAGCGCCGTGTATTTACAATAATTACATCAATCCATATTACAAGAGGCTGGTCCTCTATCAGATATTGTTGCTACGTAGTTCTTACCAGGGCGAGAAAAATGGTCAGGTGACTTTTGTGTTTTACTTCCCCACCGCCATTTTAAGACAGTTTGGTATTAATGCAAATAATAATATCGTGGGTATAGTTGACCACCAAGACCCGGGTACGTTAACTCATTTTGTTGTGCGCGTGCTGAAAAAGTTGACCCGTGTAAATATGTCGTGCGCATGCGGAAAAGTTGACCTAGGTCAATTTGTCGTGCGCATGTTGAAAAGTTGACCGGGGTCAATCTGTCGTGCACATGCTGAAAAGTTGACCCGGGGTCAATATCTCGTGCGCAATTAAACCTGTGGAAACTTTCGTGAATAGAGTAAATAATTAAGAGGGTCTGATGTTTCAATCTTAACAAGATCTTTTTTTGAGGCCAATGACATTGGTACAACAAACCAAACGTGTGTCCCCTCGTGTTTATTTCTGTCATGTTGCCTTGATAAGACGATCTTGTTAAAGTTTAAATATCAGACCCTCTTACATTTTGTTTTGATTTAATATCTGAGTCAAAGTTTGAACACTGTGTCCTTATTGTGTTTAGAACCAGGGGCCAATTTCATAGAGCTGCTATATAAGCACAACAATTTGCCTAGCATGACAATTTGTCCTTGACAAAAACAAGGTTACAGACCAAATTTTTACCTGATCTTTATTGTTCTGGATTGATAATCAGCTGTTTTCTTGCTTAGCATGAAAAACATGTATAATTTTGGCTAGTAACCTGTTTTTAATGAGCAAGACTTTTTGTGCTAAGCAAATTTTTTGCTTAGCAGCTCTATGAAATTGGGCCCTGTTGTGAGGCAAGTACTTCTGCAATGCATAGTAATAACGAATGAAGCCAACTAGTCTGTTTTCCTAACCTGATAATTATCTGACGTCTATAAATTGATCTGTTTCATTCAAAAAAAGTAACAAAACCAGAATAAAAAAAAAATATATTTTCAGCATCTATGAACACTAAACTTTAAAAAAAGGTCAGCATCACAATATTCACTATAAACCATTTATCTCTAAACCATTTATTTAAAAAATAACTTTGAAAGCAAATAGTGTATACTATCTTTAACATGCATAATTTAATACTCAAACGTAGCTTCGGCAACTTGTGACTCATTTTGTTGGGTTGGGGTCATAAATGTTACCTTTAAGATGCACGCACATTTCACCAAAACAAAAAACTCAAAGGAGTAATAAATATATACACATGTACACGCCATGACCTGCGCGTGAGCATCAGTCACCGCATAATTGGCTTCCCAATTTATTGAGGTGAGGGATTAGACGAAAATATTGTTAAAAGCTTACCGTGGATGCACATCAGCAAAGAGATCATAAAGACACTGATGATGACACCGGTAGGTTTCGCCATGGCTGATCTTAGGAGCAGACTGAGCGAGGATAGCACACACCCTGGCTTCCACCTGTACACCCAGCTTAATATCACTCCTAGTCTGTACTTTATCTAAAGTTAGTTCGTGTCTGTCCTCCCTGGATAACTATAGGTGAAGTTACGAGGTCATCTGACATGCACTGCTGGGTCTGGGAATAATAAGTCTGCCGCCTTTCCTGCCATTTAACAAGTCAACTGTGACTATTCTAGGCGACGTTTTACCCTAGCCCTTGTTGCAATTTTAAGGGAATATCTTGGTAACTCGACGACGAAGGTTTTGACCTATAAATTCATCAATCTTTGTCTAAAACCATTACTGAAGGCCTAAAGATTGCTATCAGGTTGAATGACTTTTTTTCTCAATTAGTAGGTTTTTTCTCTTCAAATTAAACACAACTAGTTCAAAATAACATGTGCGATGTTTCTTCGCTCGTGCCCACCGCCTATACCAGGTGCTGGGAAACGCTGATGCGCTTTGAGCTCTGATTGGATAGATTTTGTGTGAACTGTGAACTTGGAGGTAACGATCGAGTTCCACGGCTCAGCTGCGCTGCGTGCAATGCGAAAGGTTAGTGTGACAGTACGCTACCCAGAATGCCGTGCGTTTCCTTCACATAAATCTGTTATACGCTGCCTCAGCGTTTCCAAGCGCTCAGCATTACTCGGACACTCTCGATAAAAGTGACATTTAATTGAATGGGGATGAACCATTGGTACTGATGGTTCGTGTACAAACCAGAGTGAGCCAATAAGAAAACGTACTTCATTTTTTAATACAATTGCTGTTTCAAAGACCCATACAATTTTAAATGTGGTATCTAATCTCAAGAATATTCATTTTACCGTCTGAAATACTGCCGATGTTAATTGACCAGTCACCACCAGCATTGAACACACACATACCATCGCCATGACAGCTTAACATTGCGACATATTGGATAACCCATCAAAGGCTTCAAGGATATGAAATTGTAAGGAGTTGATGCAAACTGCAAAGTCTGTTGTTGAACATAAACTTATTATGTAATGAGTACAAATTCTGGGGTGTCTTTAGTCTCCGCAGATTAACTTTGGCCTTATTTAATTTAATGTCGTCAGTAAAACAAATTTGAATATTCAATTTAAATTGATATTAGTGACTAAAACAAATAGATCCAAAAAATTGAATGGGATAGAGATAATTGCCTTCGAGTGGCAGAAATGTTTCATAGCAATAATCTTTTACAGTGCAGTGTACTTTTATTTTATCAGTCTAGATTTTTATATGGAACAATCTTGCAGAGTAAAACACCAGGAATTGGTGTAAAGCATGACTAGTTTGAATGAAAGAACGTAAACATTTACATTACGTCTGGGACGTGTGTGAACGCAGGGTGAACCGTACTTTTCACAGGTATCGCCGAAGCCAAGAGGTATCAATAATTGCCCTCTTTGAAAAAGTCGAAAAATAAATCGACTACAAAACCGCCTGTAAACATAGGCCATCGTCATGGTCATTGCTTTTCGGATCAAGCAGTTTAATTCACCGATACTGTGATTATACTAGATGCCATAGGCGTGTACAAAAGACACATTAGACCTGTGATTCATTTTAAAACTTACAACTGTAATTTCCCCACACATGTCTCAAAAGAGCCGCGCGGATAATTCTTAAATTTCACCCATGTCTGCCTTTGGTTCAGAACTTTTTTCAGAATTATTTCATGATAAGCGCGTAATAGAAATTCAAGGATAACCAGTCCTTTGTACTGCCAGCAACAGTTCAATTGCCATACAGTTATTTGGTGAACAATTTAGAATTGATCAATGGATTTTGTTAGCGTTAGTGACACCTTTCATAAAAAGCATGATTGCAGTACTGGTCTAGTGGGATTTCTAAAAATAGGCCTTGCATAAGGATCAAGGAGCATTTGGGGTAAAAGAGATTTTAACACCTTCTAACAACGAGTAGAAGGAGGCCCTTAGGAATATTACCCAGACGAATGATTGCTCAAGCAATGACGGACATGTACCAGATATCAGTAGCTTGTATATTACGTAAGATGAGATCATGTCGACCGCATTACAAGACAGTAGATTGAAATCTTTGCCCTAAAATATGAAGAAACCTGAGAGATTTTGATAGTTGCGATTATTTAGCCAAGATTTATTTATTTATTAACCACTTTCAACAGCGGAGGAACTGCCAATTCAAGTAATCTTCAAAATTAAATTAAATGTCATGGTGTATTTAAATAAATTGTATGTTCGATTGATTTACGCAGCATAATACGGTACGGTAAATAAGCCTTTGCGCTTTGTTTACGGCCTGTCCGATTGATCACCGACGTGGTGCCCAAACAGTTTAAAACTGGTTTTCATTGGGGCCCTGCATATACCATTAAATAAAACAACAGTACATATAAATACAACAACCTTTGCAGAAAGTTACAAACATAATATTTACAGACGTACAAGGATATTTACAGGAATTCAAAACATTGATACGAATTCTGATTTACGAGTTAGGCAAAAACCCGCATACAATTAACAGCGGTGTATTAGGGTTGAATTTGTATAGGGGGCCTTGGGGGGGGTGCACCAAATGTTCAAGCCGGGCACTGAATGGCAACTGATGTATTGTTTGTGTGCAATTCGAAATTAAAAATGGTGGCACCCGGGGTGGTTCTTGTGCACCCCCGTGCCCCCCCTTCACCCCCCCCCCCCCATATATTTATGCCACCTGAAGAGAAGAGGTCAACATTAATATAAAGTTTAACGTTATTACATTAGGCCTATTCACATTGGTGATGATCGTGCGTTGTAAGCAAACAACGTGCATTTTTTTTAAATGTAATGTCGCACTCTTGCTGCCTGATACTGCGGTGAATTAATTGACTGGTTTAGTTTGAAAAACAAATGAATGTGGATATTTATTTAGGAAGACACCCCCCCCCCCCCCCCTCCCCCACGTTCCCGCCCCTTAAACTTATGAAATCTAAAAGTCGGCAAGATTTTGACATAAGACTAAGAGAGGACTCAATTCACAGACTGATTCGAATGCACTTTTGTATTACTCGTCTGTGTTTTTTCTTTCACCCTATAGATTGTCCCCCCAGTCACCTCGAGGTTGTCCCCCTAGGCCATGAGCTGGGTCATTCGACATGCGTGAACGAGCCTAAAACCACGACGCACATTACTGCCCATGCGCACCAGACAGCGTCATAGCCAAATGTGACCCTCGCTCTCCGTGTTGAACAGAAAGACGCCATCTCTAGATACCCGTCTTTGTTAGTGGTATAATTGCGCACATCCATCACTAACCGTCGAATGGTATTGGGCTTCATTTTATTATGAGCCGCCATCTCAAAAGACTGGCCGCGTTATGATAGGTGCCACTATAATAGCATTCAATACATACAACTATATATAGTCACTGTTCACGACGGTTTTATTCTATAAGCTAGTTTGAAATCCGGGTTCATGGACATTGCTATTCGTACACGTCGAACAAACTATCTACGTGTTTATCGTAAGAGTCAAATAACCTAAGCAAGTCTCCCAGTTTCATCTTGTTGGTTTTAGCATTGATTAAAACAATATATAAGTTTTTCCGACTATTCATAAATACCTCCGTTCGAGTCCGTGGGTCGAGAGTCCCTCAAAATGCTAGCAGAGAAAGCTTAAGTTAGACTAATTCCCGGTCCCTTGCAATTACAATGGAGGGACCATGAACCAGTCTAAGCTTACAGAATATCAAAATCAAATGAGGGCACTGTTTTAAGAGCCTGAAATGACGCCATTTTGTCTTTGCGCTTCCGGACCTCTCTAAGGGCATTTTACACAGGATTGCCCTTACTCTTGCTTTTTGGGTGATTTTCTTTTAAGAAATCAATGTACCAAAATATAAAAGGCCTTTGTAAAAGTGTTAATAGCATCTCAATATATTTTAAATGCATGACGGAATAAAGAGAAATGTCGTACTTTTAGGCTATTATGGCGGATAGGAGTGGACACATTTTGTAGATGGCGCGATTCATGCGAGAGGGCCTACTCGCTCGCCCTGTAATAGCGTGACAAGCTGCGGACGACCAAAATATATTAATCTACATGACTCCTTAAACTTTTCAAAATATTTTAATACAATACAAACTTTTCTGTTTAATGTTCCATTTTAAAAACGAGAACCTCATCCAAGCCAACTTTTTACTGTCTTTACTGAACACGCACAGCTACATACATTTACATCATAAAACCCACTCGAATTTAATAATTATTTACATGCACATTGTCATTAATATAAAAGAGAGTATGTTAATTTGTTATCAGAAACACAAATTCCATACTTTCATTATTGTTTGGTAAAGGCACGAGGAGATATCGAGCTTTTAATGGGAGGTCGCAATAGAGATGATGTTTATTGTCCACTTGCTCAATAATTAACTCATTTTGTTTCCTTGGTAACCGTCCAACAAATCCCTCCGAAATCACGTAAGGTAAAGAAAAACATGAAATTTAGCTGGACGTCAATATATTAAAATATACGTATTGAAGTGTATAAGTCTCCCAATATCACTTAATTAATCATAAATCTGTTAAGGTAGAACATTGAATAATGTATTATTAGCTGCATTTATATATAAAAAGTGACCACGTGTTATCCAGATGATTCTTTGGACATTGGACGGCTGACAGCGTTGGTTCGACCACTTTCTCAAAGTAAATAAAAACTTCACTCTATGTCTGCATGAACCTTAATTAACTGAAAGCTAAAGTCGTGTATTTACGACACATCGCATTTATAGCCAGGTCTGACATGTTGTCTACTTGACTTCAAATTTTTCTCTAAAAATTGTTCATCAAAAATGTAAAACCCTCTCATTTATCTATGACATGCCTGTTTTGGTTTAATGTCTTTAACTAGTTTGGTAAAATGCTTTAACTTAAAAGAGGATTGTTGCTCTCCTACTAGCCCCTTACCCGTATCAAAACGTGGCAGTGGTTTTCACCGCCAAATCTGGTAGACGGACATTTTGATCAAACCATTTCACACCCGAAACGAACGTGAACAGATAATATAATGTCTGGATCATACAGAACATTTCAGAATCATTTTGCAATAGTTTTCGCACTGTATCCAGACTTCTCAATACTCAAAACGATAGGATTCCCTGGCCTTGAAGACACCGTACCCGTCTATTGGTGTTTCGAAGAGTTGCTTATGCTATTTTACCTGTTGGGGAGTCTGGGAACAGTGCGAAAACCACTGCCGAACGGTTGTTAATATTGTTTTCGTTTTGAGTTCCAATTTTCCTCAATATTTCTGGGGAATGGGTCTTGAGTAAATGGCAATTATCCGATAGACTGATAATAAATTGCTCATATAACACGCATACCAAGTTTAGCTCATAAAACGTATTACACATTATCTGATGTTTTGACCGTCTGCCGAATCGTGGCGATGCACGTTTACGGGTCTATAGCGACCATAGCTATACAATGGCGAACATTCGAAGTAGTCTATAGGTTTTACTCAATCTTATGAATAATAAAAGGTAGTACACACCATTTGCAAACATCAAAAACAAAACTACTGAATTATTATGAAATACCTTACTTGACTGTAAGTGAATAACAGTGTCAAGCATTCCGTGAAAAACCTGACTATTTTCCAAACTTTTTATTTTCAATACTGTTTACGCATCCATGAATGGGTGCCAGGCAACTACAGTCTGGTTTCCTAACCTGATAATTTCCTGGACGTCTATATAATGCTCTGTTTCGTATAAAGGAACCAGACTAAAACAAAATACATTTACTGGTTTTTCCAGCATCGCTGAACACAAAACTCAACAATTAGGTCAGCGTCACAATATTTACTATAAATATATTCTCCTAACTTACCCATTTTTGAAAATTTCAGTAAAAGCAAATTGTGTATATTAATGTCAGCTTTACACAACCGAACAACACACAATTAAAGAGAATCTACAACTAAGTCAACATACCGAAGTAGCCGAGTGCGATTTTTCCGACTTCTTGTCCGAGCTGGGCTGCAATTCGGCCTCCTCCACGGACGCGACCTTCTGGGACTTGCCGTTGACCTTGATGACCACGAAGACGATGATGGCCACCAGAAGGACCAATGCAACAGCGCCACCAACGGCGATCCCTGCAATAGCTCCGGCTGAGAGGCCCGCCGGTGCCACTGCATGTCATAAACGACAAGGAGTGAATCACAACGATTAACGAATTATTACACGGGCCCAAATCGACATAAAAAACAACAACACAGAGCATTTAAACCTTGAAATAAAAAATTAAGTTGAATTAAAAATAAACGATGAAATAAAACAAAAGCAACGAAACCTCATCAAAAATTTCTTTGAATAATCCAAATCAAAACAAAAATCCAAGAACGTAAACTTACCGGTTGCCTTTGGTACGTCTGGCAAAATAAGGGAAAAAAGGGGAGATGTCAGAATAAAGCAAGTAAGCAACAACCTCGTACCCCCAACACAAACATAGAAAGTTATTGGACGAACGTCGGAAAATCAGGTCATATCAAAAGGGTAACACTTAGCCAGACACCTGTTGTTGAATTGCTTAATTGTTTAATTACAATATTTCAGCTATAAAACGCTGAAAAGTATTTATTTTGGCATAAGCGTGTTATAAAACACATACGGACTGGCATTATTCGGCCACTGCACACATAGGGAGTGAGTGGCCAGAAGAGAAATAAACTTGTGTTCTTCTTTTCCCTAATTTGATATTACCGTTCACATTTGTAAATTAAGTTTTTATCCACCGTTCAGTAACAAGAACAACGTCAAAACTAAGTATTTCAAGAAAACTACTCGCTTTACACGTTGAAGCTCATTATTCGATGTGCTCGGAAGTTTGGTTTCTTGTAAAGTCTCCGCCGTACGTTATCGAGGTCAACTTACGCGATCTATTACACAGAAAACATTTCACTTTAAGCCCTACTTATTATGTGAATCTATGGTTCACCTTCGACTTCAAAGGAGGATGTATCCACAGTCAGAATAGTGATCCGAGGATCCGAGGACTCATTGAAGCCTTTCACGATCTGTGTCTTCAGCGCCTCGGCTGTAATCGTCGCGGTCTCCGTGAACGACATGCGATAATCAGAGATGATGCTGCCCGCTCGGAACGCGTTTACTCGGCAGCCTTTGAAGTCGTTTTTTAAACTGGAGCCGTTGAGAGATGCTTCGAGCTGCACATCGAGTCAGAATATTAAAGGTAGTAAGTTTATACACCATTTGCTTTTGCTGTAATTTTCAGAAATGAATGGGTTAGGGGATTATTTGTGACGATGACCTGTTTTAAATTTCTGGAAAAATAAGTCAGGGAATTATCAGGTTTAATAATAGAAAACCAGACTAGTTGGTTTGTACCTATTTATGGGTGTGCAACAGCATTGCAAATAAAATGTGGACTAACCAAATTTAGTAATTTATTTAAAGGCAGTGTTTGAAAATAGTCAGGCTCAGTTACCAACGATTGCTGGCTGTCAATCATTGGAAATGATTGAAAACCACAGCACACAAGGTGCCGTGATTTCACAGGATGCTTGGTACCTATTCACTTTCTCTCAAGTCTTAGGTATTTCTTAATACTTCTTTTATGTTTGCAAATAAATTTAAAAAAAAAACTAAAGTATTCAGTCACTATTTCGATTCAATGAAAATCGAGTTAAATTGTTGACCAATTTTTTTTTGTATTACTTACCGCGCCACAGACGATCTCACTTTTGGCTTGAAATTCTGCCGATTTGGGGTCTTGCAATTCGTTCGTTAGGGTGACGTTACTGCCGCTTATTTGAGTAATCCTGAAAAAACCATCGAACTCCTTACGTGCTGGAAAGATTGGAAAAAAAGTCAAGAATTATGACACTCCAATCGGATCCTATAGTCAGGCAAATTGGTAAAACATTGTTCGATCAAACGATTAAAGCATAGAATTTGGCATACACTCATAGTACGTCATTAGAAAGATATTTGACTATTTAGACCACCATGTTTATTTGCCTCGTTTTGATTTTCAAGATGGCGTACCCTGATAAAGGTCTATGTTGTCCACTGACTTCTAGATATTGAAACTTTCCAAGGGAAAAGTAATAGCTAAATAATGTACTCACGTGGTGGTGCTTCGGTGACAATCTTTTCAGTCGGTCTTTCTGTAACTGCTGACTCAGTCGCCGCTGTGGGTTCCGTCCCTGCTCCGGGCTCCGTCGCCACTGGGGGCTCCGTCCCTGCTGGGGGTTCCGTCCCTGCTGGGGGCTCCGTCCCCGATGGGGGCTCCGTCCCTGCTGGGGGCTCCGTCCCTGCTGGGGGATCCGTCCCTGCTGGGGGCTCCGTCCCGCCTGGGGGCTCCGTCCCTGCTGGGGGCTCCGTCCCTGCTGGGGGATCCGTCCCTGCTGGGGGCTCCGTTCCTGCTGGGGGCTCCGTCCCTGTTGGGGGAGTCGTTCCTGCTGGGGGAGTCATCCCTGCTGGGGGAGTCATCCCTGCTGGGGGAGTCGTCCCTGCTGGGGGGGTCGTCCCTGCTGGGGGAGTCATCCCTGCTGGGGGAGTCGTACCTGCTGGGGGCTCCGTCCCTGCTGGGGGAGTCGTCCCTGCTGGGGGCTCCGTCCCTGCTGGGGGAGTCGTCCCTGCTGGGGGAGTCGTACCTGCTGGGGGTTCCGTCCCCGCTGTGGGAGTAGTCCCCGCTGTGGGAGTAGTCCCCGCTGTGGGAGTAGTCCCCGCTGTGGAATTAGTCCCCGCTGTGGGAGTAGTCCCCGCTGTGGAATTAGTCCCCGCTGTGGGAGTAGTCCCCGCTGTGGGAGTAGTCCCCGCTGTGGAATTAGTCCCCGCTGTGGGAGTAGTCCCCGCTGTGGGAGTAGTCCCCGCTGTGGGAGTAGTCCCCGCTGTGGAATTAGTCCCCGCTGTGGGAGTAGTCCCCGCTGTGGAATTAGTCCCCGCTGTGGGAGTAGTCCCCGCTGTGGGAGTAGTCCCCGCTGTGGGAGTAGTCCCCGCTGTGGAATTAGTCCCCGCTGTGGGAGTAGTCCCCGCTGTGGAATTAGTCCCCGCTGTGGGAGTAGTCCCCGCTGTGGAATTAGTCCCCGCTGTGGGAGTAGTCCCCGCTGTGGAATTAGTCCCCGCTGTGGGAGTAGTCCCCGCTGTGGAATTAGTCCCCGCTGTGGGAGTAGTCCCCGCTGTGGGAGTAGTCCCCGCTGTGGGAGTAGTCCCCGCTGTGGAATTAGTCCCCGCTGTGGAATTAGTCCCCGCTGTGGGAGTAGTCCCCGCTGTGGGAGTAGTTACAGTTAGAGCTTAGTTAACAGTTACAGCTTGGCCGCATCGAATATATATTGAGCGTATCTCGTGAAGAACCATTATGCTAACGCAATTTCCCAAACCCCTCTATTACTTGTTTTGTAGTCATGCCATTTTTTCTTCACTCATTTGTTTTCCTTTTCAGTGACCCCGCAGTGACCTTACTCATTCTATCAAATAATTAACGGTTAAACAAGTCAAGAAAAAAATGCATTTTAATATCGGGGAAAAAGGTATGCCAATCGCTACTTGAAAATGTAACAACGTGAGAATCTAAAGTACGTCACGATGTTAACTTACCCATAATGCAAAGCGCAACGAAGAAGAAAGAAAGGGTGATACTTCTGGGTACCATGGTGACAAAGTGAAAATGGTTTGCCTTTAAAACAAGAAAACAATGAATAAACATAAAATACATAACTTTCATTTTAGAATTAACACTATAATCTCCCAACAAAATTCCTGAAGTTAATCGTTTACTCTTAGCCCTTCTTTATGCCCTTACGTGATCATTACTTTATTAAGTATGCCCATTTCTCCCACTGTTGAAGAACGTACTTGAGTATAATTTTCATTTTCCCGGACACGATAAATCTACTCGAACTTCAGTGTTTTTTTGTAACTCACTGTACTCGGACTCAGACAATATTACGGACCAAACTCCACATGCGTCTGTTTCGGCTGCCACATATTTTAGGCTGTGATTGGGGGGAAACAATTCCGAGAAAAAATGCGTACATAACATCCTTGTTATTAAGAGACATTTGTATTAAGTGTTTAGTATTGCTTGTTCGTTTGTTTATGTGTTTTTGCAACAGTCAAAAGTTATTTTTCATTTGTCATATTAACGCTCCATAGCTTTTCAATAATAACGTTCAGCAGAGAGGTCTGCAGTAACAATCGGCTGTAACGATTGCACACGAGTGTACGAGACGTGGCTGCAGCCATAGCCGTATAAACCAACAAGAATTTTATATCGAACACAAGAACCAGGCTGATTTTCTGCAGATTGTGATTTTCAAAAGAGGGCGCCTTACACATATAGCGGCCACCAAGTGTTTAGCGCAAACTTTTTTCTCTTTGAACAAACAAATTATATTTCTACAGGTTATACAATTATATTTCTCGGATATTCACCGGTATTGGCGCAACCTCAATATTCAAATGGAGGGATATCCTGAAAAGGACTTTTGCCGAGTATCGGAGTAGAAGTATAATAGGAAATCTATAGGCCCTACTAAACTAGCGCAGACCTGTACCCCCATCTGCAAACATCTCCCAGTGTTATAAACAAATCATTCAAGTAGCCAGATTCATGATCTAGATCCAGATCCATCTGGAAATATTGGAATCATCTGGAATCATAAATATTTTAAGCTATCTACCCACAAAGTTTCGTTAAAACCACTTCAATATTGTTTACGAAATCCTGCCAACAGACAAACAATTTTAAATTGCATGATGTGACAGCACACATTTGGCACAGTTGGTATCCGTTTGCCCTAATGTTCACACGGTCAAATAAAAATAATAAAAGAAACTAAAAAACAAATGATTAAAAGTATAAAAAAAACACCATTAATTGGGAGAAATGGGACCGAATAAAATGGTGAATTCTATTAAGTCAACTAATTACACCCTAACACCCCCCCCCCCCCCCACAAATAACAATCATTTAGGGTCGTTATAGTGCGTATTTTTTAGGTAGACATCCACCACAAAGGGGCGGTAAAAAGGTAACAATTGCCTTCAAATCTGTTCAAATTCACATCAACCTCAACAAGTAAATTTACAAGTGAATTTACAGCCCTTTTGTAGCGGATGATCACATAATTTTTGTATTTGTTTTCCTTTCCTTATATATTTATTACATTTGCTTACTCATGGTGTACCCAAACAATTGGTTTCCATGGGGACCCTGCAAACATTAATTAATTAAAATTACAACATTTCCCATTATCAATATTTATATACCGATCGTTATAATTTTTATTTTGTATGCAGCCACTAAATAAATGTTGTGTCGTCTAGTAAATATTTGATTCCTTAGAAACATCACAAAGCAGCACCGTGAGGTGCATCCGGGAATACATAGCAACATACCTAAATATTTACGTCCTTCAGTCCACGTTGTTAAGGGCAAAGTGCAATGGGCTTGTCGCCCAAATACTATCTCCTCATTAGGAGCACACTCGAGATTGTTTAGTGTTTGGGTTGCTAAGGAAAACAGCTACAAACATAGCAACAATCGGAGCTTGATAAAAGCAGAGCTGATGGGTTTGTTAAACCAGTACACAACAAATGTAGATTTTCGGAGAAGATGCCCGTTAAAGCGCTTTCGTCTCAATAGTCCAGGAGCTAGCAGACTTTTATCGGTATTGTTGAGTACGAAAGGTTTGACACCTGAAATGAGTAGGACTATTTGTGGGAACCCCAAAATGTGGATTCTTAAGTTTGGCACCCTTAATTGCACTGCCCCCTGGGGGCACTCTCAAAATGACCCCCCTAATTTGTTTATCGGTATTGGTGGCGTACGAGGACCATTTTGTTTCCATATGTACTTCAAGGGAGTCTTATTTCAAAAAGCTAATTCTTAAGTTTTCAACTAATGTACTATGCCACTTAAGAATGGCCTAATTAACGCTAATTAGCACTTTTATCGGTATTGTCACGTACGAGGACACATTTTGGCTCAAATGTACTCCAAGATATCCTGATTACGGATATCTAATTCTAAAGTTTCAACTCCATGTACTAATCCACTTAAGAATGGGTCAAAGATCGATAATTGACCTAATTACGTTTGGAAAAATGTGACCCGCTCCATCGAAATCAGGAATAAGTCTTAAAAAAGTTATGGTCTGATGAAGATGACAGGTGTATATTTATTTGCCGAATCCACATTCCGAGAAAAACAGCTCTGAAATAAACAAAATTGACCAAAATCATACAGACAGCACAAACAAATACTTGGTCACGATTTTCACCCATGCATTCACTTCAACGGCCGATTGCGTAAAACGGCCTCAGCGACTTATTCCTGATTACGATGGAGCAGGTCACATATGCCATTTCTCCGGAACCACATGGGGTAGAGGATTGAAATAAGGTTTAATGTGAAGGTCTAAACATTATGAACAAGGACCAGTTGTTAAAGTAGTATTTTGTTGGTGTCTTCATGGCTTAAACATGCAATTAAGCCTAAAAGTGTACCCTTTTGACCCACCACGTGTTTATAATTGTATCGGTATGATCGAGTACGTCTACAAAACTTATGTCAACATGTTCATCTGGCAACCCAGAATACGAAAAACTCGTTCTTAAGTGTCCATCTGATGCACAAATCTGCTTAAGAATAAGAAATCAGTCAACTTATGAAAGCATGTTTAAGCTATTATTGAGTTATTCCTCATGAAAAGGAGGCCTTCTTCAGAAGTTTAATTTACCAAGAGCTTTTCGGAGTTTTCATGTGTATTTTAAGAATTGCTCGCATCCAATTATTAAGCTGGATAGTACAGTAACCATGTGTCTGTGTCTAGGACAATAAGACTATATAGGACTAGGTGGAAATACACCAGCCGGGAATTGAATGATTTCATAATTTGTAACCATTCAAATCGCAAACTGAGAACATGACTATAATACATATTAAGTGTTACACGTACTTTTGATTTGATTTTTAAGTTTATTTCAATCAATATCTTCTGTCAAGTGCCCTCATCTGTCACGAGAGCTCGTGCTTATTTTATAAGGTACAATGAACAATAGGGCATATAATTATATAGTCTCATTGTCCTAGACACAGACACATGGTTACTGTACTATCCAGCTTAACAATTGGATGCGAGCAATTCTTAAAATACACAAGAAAACTCCGAAAAGCTCTTGGAAAAATAAACTTCTGAAGAAGGCCTCCTTTTCATGAGGAATAACTCAATAATAGCTTAAACATGCTTTCATAAGTTAACCGATTTCTTATTCTTAAGCGGATTTGTGCATCAGATGGACACTTAAGAACGAGTTTTTCGTATTCTGGGTTGCCAGATGAACATGTTGACATAAGTTTTGTGGACGTACTCGATCATACCGATACAATTATAAACACGTGGTGGGTCAAAAGGGTACACTTTTAGGCTTAATTGCATGTTTAAGCCATGAAGACACCAACAAAATACTACTTTAACAACTGGTCCTTGTCCATAATGTTTAGACCTTCACATTAAACCTTATTTCAATCCTCTACCCCATGTGGTTCCGGAGAAATGGCATATGTGACCTGCTCCATCGTAATCAGGAATAAGTCGCTGAGGCCGTTTTCGCAATCGGCCGTTGAAGTGAATGCATGGGTGAAAATCGTGACCAAGTATTTGTTTGTTCTGTCTGTATGATTTTGGTCAATTTTGTTTATTTCAGAGCTGTTTTTCTCGGAATGTGGATTCGGCAAATAAATATACACCTGTCATCTTCATCAGACCATAACTTTTTTGAGACTTATTCCTGATTCCGACGGAGCGGGTCACATATTCCATCGTTCCCAAAACGTAATTAGGTCAATTATCGATCTTTGACCCATTCTTAAGTGGATTAGTACATGGAGTTGAAACTTAAGAATTAGATATTCGTAATCAGGATATCTTGGAGTACATTTGAGCCAAAATGTGTCCTCGTACTTGACAATACCGATAAAAGTGCTAATTAGCGTTAATTAGGCCATTCTTAAGTGGCATAGTACATTAGTTGAAAACTTAAGAATTAGCTTTTTGAAATAAGACTCCCTTGAAGTACATATGGAAACAAAATGGTCCTCGTACGCCACCAATACCGATAAAGGGTCATTTTGAGAGTGCCCCCAGGGGGCAGTGCAAGGGTGCCAAACTTAAGAATCCACATTTTGGGGTTCCCACACATAGTCCTACTTATTTCAGGTGTCAAACCTTTCGTACTCAACAATACCGATAACAGTCTGCTAGCTCCTGGACTACAACCAAAATTTATTTTGGTTTGTAGTATATTAAATTTACCCTTAATGACTATGTCTTACCTTTCAATTCATTAGTCCCGATTTGTATTATATTTCACTTATCAATAATGTATCTTGTATCATTTAATCAGTATTTTCAGTAACTAGGCCTAAATGAACACCAGAACTTGAAAACCATTATGAAAACCATAAAACCATATACTTAAAGAGCCAAAATCATATTCTTTTCGAAATTCGTTTTTTTGGCCGAACTCGATTACATGGAAAGCAACGAACATTCTGGCGAGGTTAATTTTGTCAAAATCAGTTTGAATCATTAAGATCACGAAAATAATACAGGGGAAAATTTCACCTAAAAGCCAGTTCAAATTTCTTGACGTAAACAATTGAAGTGTGACGTTCTCCGTTGCCTTAACGAATTTGCTTCGCAATGACGTCATTCTCGTGAAGTATGAGCCGGCCTTTAATAGTATGTTCAGTTCTCACAAAGAGACGAATTATAATTTGTACCTGCGTAGATAGAAATAACGTTGCTCCGAGTGCAAAAACAACGCGCGTACAATGCATATACATTTTTGAGTTTTCACAGAGACGAATAATATAGGCAAAACAACGCGCGTGTGAGATTTTGAATTTTCACGAACAAACAAATTAATATAAGTACCCGGCAAATACGTTTTTTAATGTTTTTTAATTGGTACATTTTTGAAGTTTGAGATCTCACCTTTCTATACGTACCAAAGAGAAGTTAATATGTGCTTTAAAAATAGGCAACATCTCTTTTTCAAAAAGTGGCTAACTTAAAACCTGATCTTTTTAAAACCAATGTGCAACGCCACTCGTGGCCATTTTGTCTCTTCGTGAAATTACTGACGATATTTTAGTGAACACCTTGTTATTTTTTTGTCGTGTCGTCCGAGTTGCGACTGAATCGCAGCGTCCGACCGAATTGCTAACAGGGCCTTTACTTCTTTGTCCTTTCACGTTGGTCTTTCAGCTTTATTGTCGGTCTTTTTAGGACTCATTTTTCGAACGAAATTCAGGGGAAATGATAGCCTTAGTCAAGTGCGTGTTGCTGTTGGAGTTTGGTAACAAAACATGCGTGTGCATGCAAAATATGCGTGTGCACATCTAGCGCCGTGCAAAAACAAACAGAACCAGGCTTTACTTTACTTTACAATATATTACCAATATACTGTTGTTTAGCTATTCAATCAATTCGTGGTTATTTTGCTTACAGTTGACCAAAGAAATCGACAATTTTGACCAAGATCGGTCTTGGTTACCATACCAGTTCGTCGCAACCCACGCGGTACAGCAGTTGACTAATCGATGGTTGACAGTTTTACTAAAATACTTGATGAAATAACAACAAGTAGTGTAACCAAATAAAATTGGTTATGTTTGAACAATTTTACTACAAGTCCAATCTCAACACTATACTCTTCAAATAGTCTCGAACTATTTCTCAAATCCCGTGTTTATAATGTTTGTTTTTGTTTAAAACCCCAAAAGGTGAATTTACCATAGTTCTTACAATTTTTTTCCCGAGAGTTTTGACGGAGGAAATAAAAACATTCTTCAATACTCACTGAAAATGGATATCTGCCGTCTTCGGTAAAATCAATTCCCGCCGTTTTAACGCTGAAAACGCAATGGTGAATTTACGGTCAGCAGAATAACGCCGATTTCGGCGCTAGTTTTCAGCAGTGCGATCACAAATTTTGGTCGGATATGCACCGGTTACCATAGCGAACCATAGCAACCACGCGGTAAGAGGGTAAAAAACATGCCATAAAAACTCATTCCAGTGAAGTACCTATTGTCTAGACTTTGGACGCTGATTTTACTAATGACTTGCAACACACAAAACTGAGATATCATTGGTCGACATTACCCCGTCAGACACGTGACGCCATGTACTGCATCTTATTTGTCAGTCTACGCGTGTTATCCGGCCGGCTTCTAATCACCAAACATCAAGATAATGCAGCGCTATAAAATGACAGCTTTTCCAACTTTTCCAAATATAACACACATGTGTTTACTCTTCCCTCTTAAACTTCTAAAGACTGTCCTTTACTTTGAGAAATTTGCTGGACATACTTGGACCACGTGTTGACCGGTTAAGCGTATAATGGCAACGCGCGCGCGAGCGTAGCAGGAAACGCGCCAACCTTGAGTGGAGGTATAAAGGTGTCTTGAACGAGCTGCCGAAAACAGTGCTATTTTAAACAGCAAACTGCTGTATTACGACACCGCAAAATGTCTAAAATATTGGTGAAGCGCATGTGTTATAAGTGATTACAATTCATGTATCAAACGCATCTGTCTTAGATATCATTCATGTGAAGGACTATCCACTTAATTTAATGATTAGAAGTTCGTTTTGAGCCCAGAGACCACAGACACACTTGTAATGAGCGCGCTTCAAGCATTTTCATTGCCCTTACGAAAAGCAGCCTATTATTCCGGATTCAATCAAACGATATTCTTATCTGTACAATTCTAATCACATGTCAAGGTAGGCTCGGCTACACAATAGGGACGATACAAAAGAGGGTGACTATTTTGTTTATTTAGGTTCTAAATATATATTTCTTACTTCAGGCATAGTACATGTACTTAGGCCTATTCGTCGGGCAGCACAGAACAAACTTATTTTGAAAACTCGTTTCCGCGTTGACAGTTTTCAAGTCTCCAACTGTCAGCTTATTTCTGCAAAAGGTTTAGTGCAGAATTAAACACGCAAGATTACTAACCGTCAGTTAGAAATTACCACTCTCAAAATACACTTGCAGTCTGTAATTATAGTAGTCGTTCAAGCCTGTTGACTTTATTAAACAAAGAAAAACAAATGTTGCATACAAAACAAAAATTATATGTGCCAAAAACAAAACAAAGTGGTGAGCACAAATTCGTCATTGAATTTAAACTAAACTTATGCTATATTCTTGGGTATCTAGTTGGGTAAAACTATTAGATGAATTTTGTTTTACCAAAACAGTTTTATAAATAATTTTAATATTTTTGTAAAGTTGAAGGAACTAATTTTTGACTCAAGCTGTATTTGTTTGTATATTATATCCACACTACCATAAAGAAAACACAATACTTTCGTTATATCAAAATATATATATACAAAATCTGCAGTAAATGCAAGTTACAAACGTTCACAACAAATTGATTCGTAGATCGTCAATTTTTTTTAACACCAAATTGGATCTCGTTCACTAAAGAGACGGACGGAGTTATTACCAAACACACAGCAACGCGAATTTTAAGACTACTATCAGCGAACAGGGTCCAAAGGTTATCTTCTATAGCTCGTTATCATACGGCGTGCATAAGACTGAGATAGAAATGTTCAAGTTCGACGGACTGTTCATGTTGTCTACATGTACCGGTCAGTCATAGCAGGTTTTAGGAAAACAGACGATATGTGTGGCAACCCCGTCTCCAAGAGTACGATCCCACAAAACTGTGCTTTATTTTTCTTGAATATAAAAAAAGTCAACATATTGCTTCAACTTATTAATGGGACGAGTTTTTTTCCCAACTTCTCCGTGTTCATTTACCTTACGATCAGGGTTCAATTTCATAGAGCTGTTAAGTAAACAAAAAATGCTTAGTGCAAAAAGGTCTTGCTATAAAAACAGGTTACCATACTCCATGTGTTTTTTTATGCTAATGCCAACATTAGCTGAATACCAATCACAAACAATAAACATCACCTGGAAGTTTGGTTTGTATTAACTCTATACCCTGTTCATGCTAAGCACATTTGTGTGCTTAGCAGCTTCATGAAATTGGTCCCAGATATATACATTTGCATATAAAATATAGCACAGCAACCAACATTTAAATTAAATTAAAAGTTCATGTTTAAAGTGGGCATGTCTGCGGCTTTTGGCGTGGCTCAAAGTATTACGAATTATCGCCGCAGCACAAAATGACAGCAGCATTTTTGAATGACCATTTACGGAGTAGAGGGCTACGCAAATTTGTTTTCGGTACACAAATTGCAGTTGTATTCCTGTAAGCGAGGTGAAACGCAGATTCCAACAAATTATGCTTCGTTCAAGAGAGGCCATTAGTTATACCAAGAAACAAGGTATAACGAGGGGCCCTTTCGTTTTTGTCTTTGGCTTAATTAGTTCTTATAGGTTCCCAAATGCAGCAACGCCAGCCACATTCTGGTACCTGTTGTGTTTCAATCGGTTGATATAAATCTAAAGGTAACAATATTTACATTTGCTTCCATTTTTATTTGCTTCTCAGTGATTCGAAAGTCGGAGGCGAAGCCGGAGGCGAAGCCGAAGCCGAAGCCGAAGCCGAAGCCGAAGACAAAGCCAAGGTTTCGAGAAACAAAACCTGAAGAGTATAGACCACTAGCACGGTGCGCCCTCATGTGTGTATCCATGCTTATTACAGAGAAACAAGAACTTGTAATGGTGACGTCAGATGCAAGGGGTCTATACAGCTGTCCTACCCTGTCACGTCTCACTTGGCTTTCCCCAACACCGGCCGCTGCGTAATAAGATCTTATCAAGACGATTTTTCCGAGACGTTAGAGACCTGGTCGTGCTGCGCGCTCTTGTCCCCAGACGTCTGCCGTGTCAGCTCCTGCCCATCGGCATCCTGGACCTTGGACGACTGCCTCGAGCACTTCATGACGAGGAAGACGATGATTCCGATGATGATGACGGCAGCGGCGACACTACCGACGGCAATGCCGGCAATGGCCCCCGGGGACAAGCCTGGCTCCGTTGGTTTAACTGATGAATCAAATCAAATTGGGAAAGGTAGGGGGGGGGGGGTAAATTTAAATGTGATTTTTTAGTATTTCGTAACACGGTACAAACATCAAATGACGCGAGTATATCGATTATCTATCTTAAAACCTATAGTCTCACAATACTGTTAACTACAGATCTGGTAAATGTGTCAATGAGTCAAATGAGTCAACTTTAATATACAGTATATGGCTCTTGGAAGGTGCAGACGGTATAGGGTGTATTTTAAAAATATATGGCTTGCTCTATTTCACAAACATTAACAACAAAATAGCGCGTTATGTTGTCACTTTGTTTTTTTACCTCTGTATAACTCACTATAAGGGCCGTATTCTATGTATAGCTTCAACAGAAATACCCAAGTATTGTTGTCAAATTGAAAGATGTGACTTACCTGTGGTGGGCGGAACTTCTGAAAACAAAACAAAACGAATAAGATAAGTGTTAGCACAACGTTGGTGTCATGGCTGGTATAAGTGTCTGCCAAAAGAAAGTCGAGATAAACTTGAATCGGGTGCTTTGCAGAGTAATAATTGTTTTGATCTTTACCTGTTGAGTTTTCAAAACTGTATGTGATGTAGATAATGCACCCAAAACCACAACTCTTTTTGTTGAGGATCATACTCATTTTAGGAACAGACTGTCGCCCTAAGCTTCGGATCTGTGTCTATTGTATTGTATTGTATTAGGCCTAAAATTGTATCTTCCACCAAGTTCCACGACTTGAAAACATCAACTATACCTTTAACTCCAATTGACGAAGTGTCAACAGTGAGGGCAGTAAGCCTTGGATCTGTTGAGTTAGTGAAAGCCTCTTTTAAGCTCGCTGTTAGTTCCGCAGAGATGTCTTGCGTTGACGCTGGGAATCCCATCAGGAATGCGGCCACGATGCTTCCTTTGCTAAAGCCGGTGACGTTACAGCGCTCGAGACTGCTTCCTGTAGTCGAGTTCTCCAAGGCAAATTCGACCTAACGACAAGAGAGAGATACACAGGATAATAATACCAACAGGTGGTTGCGGAGTGATGTCCTCGTTGTTTGGAGCATTACACACACAGCCTGCGGGTAAGGTTGCAAGTCGTGGGTTCGAGTCCGGCCTGGTACTAGGGTATGTGTACCCTTAGGCAAGGTACTTTGTTACTCCTGGGTGGAGAGAACCAATGAGCGAAAAAATGCCTTGACCACGATACCAGGTTGAACTCGAACCCACAATCTGCCTTTTTTAATGCTGGAAAAAGCTTTGCAATAATATAACGAGTACTTTTTTGTATCATGTCCAACATTTCACGAGGATTTAGGCCAGTGCCCCATGTGAATTCAAGGTTCCAAATGCACCCTGGACTCAAAATAACATTTATGTTTTAACAGGACTATAAAACGGATACGACTTACTGCTGTGCAAACTTGGCTGCTCAAATCTGTGTAGGGCTTGGAGTCTGGCGTCTCATATTCGGATCCAAACACAGCGTCGACCCCGTTGATTTTCGTGATCGCTAGGGTACCCTCGAACTCCTTAGAAGCTGAAACAAGAAACGAAAAGATAAGACTCTCCACACGACAGCACTTCGAGTATTTTGTTTCGTGACCATACATCTATAACTGAGAAAGGGTGCCAGTGGTTTGTCTATACTTACGTAGCGCTTTAGTTGTGGGTTCTGCTGTTGCAGGCGCTTCTGTAGGAGTGCTTGTAGTCAGTTCTGTCAGTAAAAAATAGGAGAAAGTCAGCAGTTGACGTGAAAATTGTACAACACATGTGAATTTATTGCAGACACGCAAAGTGATTTGCAGAATAATTGTTTTGATCGTTTGGCATCTTGTGTTGGGTTTTCAGAATTAACTTTTAGTGATGGATATGTTGTTTTTGTCGTCATTATAGGCTACAGACTGGATAAAACTCCTCCCCAGAAAGGGGTGATGCTCTCATTAATTCACACGCATAATGTAAAGGCCAAATACTGCTGTAGTCAGCTCCGATCCAATATAATAGTAACATTAATGAGCGTGAGGGTCCAAACAAAAGCAATGTTTAACCTTCCATTATAAGTTAATCGTTACCTCTAACTGTGATTGATGACGTGTCAACAGTGACGGCAGTAATGTTTGGATCGGTTGGGTTGGTGAAAGCCGCTTTTAAGCTCGTTGTTAGTTCCACTGAGATGTCTTGCGTTGCCGCTGGGAATCCCATCAGGAATGCGGCCACGATGCTTCCCGTCTTGAAGCTGGAGACAGAGCAGCTTTCGATGTCGCTTCCTGGAGTCGAACTCGCCAATGCAGCTTTGACCTAACGGGGAGAGAGGTATACGCAGAGCAGACTTCCTTTTATAGAAATTCTGGAAGAAGCATTTGGTAATAGTAGAACGACTAATGTGTCTTGGTCAACCATTTTGTGACCTGTTACCTGTCACCACAAATTAAGCTGATAGTCAGACAAATTGCCATTTTAATGGACAATGAGTTAAAGACAACATTTGAAGGGAAATTTTAATTTTCAGGTGATGAACGGACCTTAAACTGTAACTCCAGTGCTCTTTTCTTTTTTATCTGTAGTCTCTAAAATCTATTTTATCCCATTTGTAAGAGTTGACTGTGCATTGAGTGTAACACAGCGGCAAGATTTGTCAATGCCATTTATTCAAATCAGTGTTACCACTTCAATTAAGTTGGTGGTCCATATTTCGGTTAATACTAAACTCAGTACCCTCTTAATGTTGTATACCATTGGAAAGCTGTGGTTCTGTAGAATCCAGAAATATAAATATCTCAATTCTCAATAAAAAAGTCTGACTTTCAACTTATTTTGTGATAACAGGTCATATTTTACGAGCTATTATATCCGATGGGGCCAGTGCTCTTTTGGGACCAATGTTTTTAAAATACCTTGGGAAAAACTCAAAGAGAGGTAACGGGACTTACTGCAGTGCAAACTTTGCTGCTCAAATTCATGTAGCGCTGGGATTCTGGATTGGCAAGGTCGTCGGTATACACAGCGTCCGCCCTGTCAATTTGTGTGATGATGAAGCCACCCTCAAACATCTTAAGAGCTGAAACAAACAAAAACACGAATAAAGACCCGAATTTCAAACTCTGTATGTAAACTAGCATGAGCATCTCGCACGAAATTGTTTAAAGAGATCGTATACGTTTGGTAATTACTCCAAATATAAATGGCAATAAAAACTTACTTGGTAAGAAGTACAGCAGCTTTGGATAGTATAATGCATTTTTAGAAACTTTTCACTTCGAAGTACTGCGGTTATGGAAAAATATATCAATTTTTATCCCCACAAATTTGAATCTGAGAAGCGTTACTGCAGTGACGTTTTTCAGATTGTGTATTCCAATGCAGATTATGATTCTTCCTGCTTGGACATAACCGCTCCAGATTTTTGGCAATATCTCAAAATCGCTACCACCTTTTGAAATGAAATGTTTACAGGTTAGTTTTTTGGTATATATCTATAACTATATAGGATTGAAACAAACAGTGGGTTCCAATTACTAAACGTATACGATCTCTTTAAGGAAAGGAGCCAGTGGTTTGTGTACGTGTTGACACGGGTGGTATTTAAGTAGTGGGTTCTATTTTATTACCAAGTGCTTCCGTATGCATAGGCTAGTCTATAGGGGGTTCTGGTGGGTAGGCATACATTGTACCATAGAAAAGGTTCCTTTCTCTATGATTGTACCTAGTTATGGGGCCACTTTTTTTTGTAATAGTTGACCAAGTTACATAACATTTTGAGTCTTCAGTGAAGGGGTCTAGATGTAGAATTGGGTTAGGGTATAATGACAGAAAAACGAAGAAGAAGGCAATTTAGGGTGATGTTGACAATTTTAGGTCGAATAAATTTTCAAAGTTTGAGTTTAGAGAGATTTTCTTTAAGCACACGAACACTATATAGAATGTCCCCATAACGTCATGTACACTAAACAAATGTGTGTACCTGGTGCTTCTGTTGGCATGCTAGTCCCAGGTGCGTTTGTCCCAGGTGCGTTTGTCCCAGGTGCGTTTGTCCCAGGTGCGTTTGTCCCAGGTGCGTTTGTCCCAGGTGCGTTTGACCCAGGTGCGTTTGTCCCAGGTGCGTTTGACCCAGGTGCGTTTGTCCCAGGTGCGTTTGTCCCAGGTGCGTTTGTTCCAGGTGCGTTTGTCCCAGGTGCGTTTGTCCCAGGTGCGTTTGTCCCAGGTGCGTTTGTCCCAGGTGCGTTTGTCCCAGGTGCGTTTGTCCCAGGTGCATTTGTCCCAGGTGCGTTTGTCCCAGGTGCGTTTGTCCCAGGTGCGTTTGTCCCAGGTGCATCTGTAGGCGGCTGTGTTGTTGCTGCACCTGTAGACTCAGGTGTCGCAGCAGGTGTTGGGCTTGTTCCCGCGGCAGGTGTCCCTTGTGTCTCCATTAATGTCGTAATAGCCGCCGTTATTGCTACGCCTGTTACTTCTGCTGTCATTGCTTCTGCTGTCGTTGCTTCTGCTGTCGGTGTGTCTGCAGCAGTGGTTTCTGTGTCTGCAGTCGCTACACCTGCTGTGGTCTGTGCGTGGGTAGGTATTCCTGAACACATCAAGAATCAGTAAATGAGGGGGGAAAAGTTATACCTAGCGGCGTAACTATAGGGTTGAATTTGTATAGAGGGAACCTGGGGTGCACCGATTTTTCAAAGCGGGCACTGAAATATTGTTTGTGTGCAGTTCGAAATTGTACATGAGAAAACGAGCCAACGACCGGGGGGGGGGGGGGGGGGGTGGGGGTGGGGGTGAGGGAATCAACGACCAGGGGGGGGGGGGGGGGGCGGGGGGCACTGAACCAACGACCGGGGGGGAGTGAACCGACGACCGGGGGGGGGGCCTCACCACCCGTCGTTACGCCCCTGGTTATCTGAAGAAGTAACAAGTACAAGTAGGCCTATATGCATGGGTGTTTGCAGTGGTGAATGACGCTATGCTGTCATAATCAGCAGTACAGTTGACACCGTGTCGGTGTACAATTACTAAACATTGAAGTACATTGAACAGTACATTGCATAGTGGCTGCTTTTCGATGCCAAAAGACGGCAAGTTATCTTGTCCAATTACCCGGGCGCCCTTCGTGACATTATGAAGCAATATATGGGAAGAAGAGTATATTCGGGACGTAGATTTACAGTGTAAAAACACGTCAATGAAGAGGCACAAATCTGATATTGAATTGACACCTCCCGAAGCAAATGCCATATTATGAAAAGCAACCAAGCAAACTTACCCATTATGCAAACCACGACAACGAAGAAACCAACTAGGGTCTTACAGATCTCCATGGCAAAGTTCAGTCTCAATTACCCTTTTACTGGCGATAGATCTGGAAAAAGATATTTATTATAAAAACAAAAACAAAATTGATAAATCTGAAATATGATGTTGTTAATTTCTCAACGAGAAATGTTTGTTCAAAATGATAGTTCGAATGTGCTTTGTTTGCCTAATTCATTGCGATAACCTCCACCACTCAGCGATTTATGAGTCTAAGTGACTATTTTGAAACGATATAATTTGCGATTTTTTGTATAAAGTCTGCATAATTATGACAAGAAAGAAAGAATACATGTCTAACTTTTATATATGCTACAGCGAAACCAGCCAAAGACCTCGGCTCTTCTCAGTCGCAGATGAATTATACTGTTATATAATGATAAATTATACTGATGTTTTAAACCTGTACAATAATTTAACTATTAAACGATTTCATCCGACAAAAAATTGTCTTTTTGAATATGCAATGGTTGTTGTTTTCCACATATTCCCTACAATTATTGGTAGACCCCATCACAATTTCACCTCAAATTTCTAACTTCTATTCATCACACAAATCAATCGAGAATAAACATTTATATATATATATATATATTAATTGGATTGCTGTGTTTAATAAATGATGAAAACCCAACGGACCTAGTTCCTGGTACTTTTTTTCAGAGAAAGCCGACTTCTCATGTTTTTGTTGCTATACCAACTCAAACCACACCGGATAATATGTTGTCCGGTGTTTATACAATATACAGTATATAACTTTATAACTTATGCCGTTAAGTGCAAGACTTTCTAAAGGTACTGTACGTACTTAACAACTTTACAGCATGTTTTTGGTTTTCTGAAACTACTTATCCAATCTTTCTTATCTTTATGCGACTCTATAGTACAACCCTGGACGTTTACATTTCCGATTTGTCAAATCTTCGACTCGGCTTCGGATTGGCGTCAATGTGACTATATCACAATGACCATTAAAGGTAGGATACACCATTTGCAGATATCGGGAAAAAAATACTACCGAATTATTAAGAAATATCTTACTCATTTTTTTATAAAGACTTAATCGCCGGACTGCGATCGCAAACAACACAATTATTAAGAATAACTGCTTGACGCCGGTTGAAAACAAACGCTGTTTTTCGTGCTTTTCTCGGCATTCATGATTTTAAAACTTCGGACAGGTTAGTTAAACGATATTTACTATAAAATACAACCCCCTAAATCCACCCATTCTGGATAATTCAAGCAATGACCAATGGTGTATTCTACCTTTAAATTTGACCATCACACTTCGATTCATGTCGCAACAACACGTATTTTATATATAACTGCCCAGTTCACCGGTTCGATTGCCTGTTTGAATATCATCGTTTACACATTTCGACCTCCAATATACTGGAGATCTTTATGATTTTTTTTATTCAGTTAGCACTTGAAACACGGGCAAAGGTTTGTTCATCACTGATAGCCAATCGTGCGTAATAAAAAAGCCTTATGTCATACTACAGCGGTTGCCGGACAACAATTTAAAACTTGGCCCATTATATATTTTATCGACAACACTTCCAGAGCCATCGTTCTGGCCGATGCCTGCCGTCCGTATTTCTTCGCGCGTGACTGCTATCGTCCATTAAGTAGACGTATGTTTTTCTTACTTCTTTGTATCAAAGGTTTGAGTCCAAATCTCAGGTCTTTTGAGTTTAAAGATAGTATAGACTATTTGCTTTTGCTGTAATTTTCGAAAATAGATGGATTAGGGGGTTCACATTTTGACGCTGATCTATTTTTAAAGTTTTGTACTCATAGATGCTAGGGAAAAAACAAGAAATTAAAAAAATTTGGTTTGTTTTCTGGTTCCCTGACGTTCTTTAGACAAAACGGAGCAATTTGTAGACTTCCGGAGAATTATCAGGTTAGGAAACCAGACTAGTTGGCTGGCATCCACCATTAACGAATGTGTAACAGTATTGCAAATAAAATGTGGATTAAATAATTTTAATGAATTGGGGACAACAGTGTTTGGAAACAGTCAGGTTTCCCCAAAGATTGCCCGCCGGAAATCGTTTGGAAATTGATACTTTTCTTAAAAACCACATCACATCAGGTGCCGTGATTTCACAGGATGCTTGAGACTGTTATTCACTAACAGTCAAGTTTAAAGGTAATTCATAATAATTCAGTAGTTTTGTTTCTTGATATTTGCAAATGGTGTATACTACCTTTAATGAAAATGGACTTATCTTAAAAAATACTCTAAATCGGGTCCGCCAAGGTGAGTGAGGAAACGAAAATTTGCAACACGAAATGAAACAATATGCATCTAGCGGCCACGCACAAAAGGTTCATCTCGTGCATATCCCAACAAAACAAAGGCATTGCCCTCTAAGGTGGCTGCCACACATAGGTCTATAGCGAAAGTAAATATTCCAATATAGTATTAATTAGCAGACATTAAATAGCATCAAAACATATGTTTACACAGAGGTGTAAATTACGGAAATTGATCGATACCTTTTGCACATGATTTGGGCCAGCTGTTTAAAAAAAAGGCTCTCGAAGTTCGAAATTTTCCACAAAAGTTAAATTTTCAAGCAAAACGGGAAACCATATCCGTTCAGGGTTTTGTCAAAAATGACTAAATTTACTTGCATGTTGGTAAAGGGGTGCAGCAATACTTATTAAATAAGAATAAACAGGGAAAAGTTGACTTACAATTTTATTTTAACAGTTTATTCCGTCAACGTTGAAGCGATTCCGTCCAAGTTACTGCTGCTAGTGTACCAATCCTATAATATCCAGAACTTATTTCGTGGTTAACCAGGCCTGAAATGCTGGCTGACTCGAACTGTTTTCCCTTTTTATATGAGGATAACGTTTCTATGTTCCATGTTGCTATATGCACAGATCTCGTGGGAAAAATAACTAACACGGTTTGCCAAGAATCCCATTGGCTGTCTGCGTCACAAGCGCGCAGTGGTCTTGTCCACGTGACACGCGCTGCTCGCTTTCTATTGGTTGGTAGATGCAGACAAACCCTGCTGTATTGGCTTATGTTATAGTTCCGTTTTGGATACTGCCTCTATCTGCATTTTTACCAGGGGGGACGTTTTGACACTTCCGAGCCCATTTCTGCAAGAAACTTGCCAAACGTGCGTCCACCTTTGGTCAGTTTTTTTCTCTGTCTTCTCTTTGTTCTGTTTTGTTTAGTTGTCTGTTACCCTAGATAAACAAATGTCCGATTATATTTAGCCTCTAAAAGTGTCACTTTTTTTTCTTCAAATTTTATCTTTCCGAGCAATACACCCAATACCCATGATTTTGAGTAGAGTGTCAATTAAAGTAAAACAAAAACAGAGGAAAATAACAGGTGTAGTATAAATTTCAGACTATGAAATACGGACTCATTGGTAGCATTGCGCAAGCTTAATTAAGTGATGATCAGGATGATTAGGAGTGACCGGTCACATGAGGGTTTAACCAATAATATAAAAAATAGGTCCGATTCTTACAGGAGTCTGATTTTCATATCACACCGCCATATTCCGACCAGTAAGTAAACGCACAACGTTTACAATATATTGAGAACAAATACACCCTACGATTATGTAAACTTTTTTTATTTTTTTTTATTATTTGTGATTATGCAAACAGTTCTCGTGGAACTGACGTCGCCGTTGCCAAGCCACGATGTAATATGCCATCAGAAAACTTAACTATAATTGCCAAGCCCGCCGCATACGAGAGCTACGTGCTGAGATAAACGTCATTCGAGGCTGTTTGCTCTGCATGTAGCCCCCCCCCCCCCCCCCCCCCCCCTCCCCTGCGGAACGTTTGCTGAGTTCCCTGCCTCGCGAAACAGTGAGGCAATTATCTATCCTGTTTGATTTTGTTTTGCCTCGCGAGGCGAAAAAATACGGAAGACGGGTAGTGCCACTGGATAACATAATATATTAATATAATATATTTATTAAAAAACAAATTGTATATGGTGGCCGCCACATAATTAAGTGGCGGCCACCACTTAATTATCTGGCGGCCGCCACATAATATCTGGGTTGGCGGCCGCCAGTTAAATATCTGGCGGCCGCCGCTTAATCACCTAGATGCCGCTACATACGGCGGCCGCCATATAAAATCTTGTGGTCGTTACATAACACATGAGGAGTCAGTCCGTAAAGGATAATGCCACGCGCCATTCGTGGGTCAGAATAGTCTAGATTATGGGCGTGTTTTGTTTTAATAATAATAATAATATAGCCGTTTTTATATAGCGCTTCACACTGACATCCCAAAGCGCTTTACACAGATTAATACAATTAATTTTCTGGGTACCCAACACAGGCAAAATTGCGTTTATTTAAGTAGTTTTATTAACTTTACTTCTATCTAAAAATTGAATATTAGAAACAAATATATTTTGGAGCTGTAAGAATATTTAAACGGACGTGAATTATCTCCTAATCACAGACTATTAATTTTCCCCCAAATACCGTAAGCACAGCGCCATCTACGTTCAATAATACGGCCTAATCGACTATTCCGTTTATACCCAGCAACATGGGACCGAGCGACTCCCCCCTTTGTCCCCCATACCTATACACTCCCTAGACTATTGTTACCTAAGGCACCCCCCTAAAAACCCATACAACAACACAACATTCCGCAAGCACAGTTCTCTTTATCCCCTATATTGCTTCATACGATTCTGTTTATAGCCACAACGAGAAAGCTTTGTGCTCTGGGTATACGTAGATAAGGTTGAAAAGCTTTTTTTCTTTCGGTTCATTTCATCTAAAACGATGGCGTGGGACAATCGACCCCTGGTGGAACAAAATTCACGTCCCAGCCGATGATGTCTACAATGCAAGTTCCATGGAAATATCGGGACATTTCGCAGCTTCACTTGCGCTCGAAAATAAAGGACAGTTCGACACACTAAAGGAATACATGCATAACACGAAGATTGTACTTCAAGATGGTAAGAAATACTCCTTTTATTCCAGTAGCAATAACAGTAAATCAGAAGTACAAATTTGGTGTAGTTTCACAATATTAAACGTCGAAATATTATGATAATCTAAAATGTCAAAAATAGAACTTGAAAGTTGACCCCTGGTGGCGCGCTTCCGGACCCCTCGAATAAAAAACTAGCGTGTAAAAGTCGATATTTTTGTAATTAATTTTGGTACACTGACTAAAAAAAACAAACACATTTTCACGCGTTTGCAAAGAAAATATATTTATCATCCAGTGGCACTGTCCGTCTTCCGTAACATTCTCCAAAATAGAGTGACCAAACTTTGAAATTGAATGACTAAATTGGTTTGGTAAAAGCATGTGCATTTTTTTAGTACGAAATTGAATGTGAGAGTTGGCGAATTTGATTTAAAAATGTTACAAAATATCCGGGAAAACTTATAGTGTGTCCAATTTAATTTTATTTTTGTATGTGGGAAAATAGACAAATCCGACAATTTTTTAATTTTGACTCGCCCTGTGAAAAATTCAAACGAAGTTGACGAGGGTACTTCATTCTAAAACCCTTAATTCCACTTTTTGTTTATTTTAGATTTTTCTTACTTTCTTTTTGACTGACATTAAAGTCGCACTGCTCGCAGTAACCAGACCTCACTAACAACCCAAATCAAGGCATATTCAACCAAAAAAGAAAGATCTGGTCGACTAGATTAATTTTATTACCAAACCTTTCCCCAAATTACGTTATTCAGTATCAACCTCAATCAACTGTGACAAATAAAGAAACGGAATACTGAAAGACATTGGCATTTTCGATTCTTTGTTTTCGTCCAAACATAGGCTGGGTATAGGTAACATCAAACATTCCCTAGCAAGCATCATGGGTCCATATAGACCATGTGCCCTCTGTTTACATCTATATTCAAATGTGCCCGGCGTGATGCGCACTAATCGTGTTTTGCATACAATTTGGTTGAGGAGTGACGCCACAGGTCAGACCACCTTCGAATTATGTGACCTCTGATGTCGCCTCTTAACCAAATTTATGTAAAACACGATGCGTGCGCATACCGCCGGGCACATTTGAATATAGATGTAAACAGAGGGCACATGGTCTATATGAAGCCGCATAGATAAATACTACCACCGCGACTACGTGCAGAAGATAATATAGACGAGTAGCTATCACCATTCATTAGTATCTATAGTCTTGCTTCCAATTGTATTTCTAAATATTATTCCATATCAAATATACTTTAACGTAAATGCAAGTAAAGTATACACATATTATTATTGCAATATTATTTATAAAGTAATTTGGCCTTATATGGACGATGTGCCCTCTGACGTCACGTGTTTACATCTGTATTCAAATGTGCCCGGCAGTATGCGCACACATCTTGTTTTACATAAAATTTGCTTAAAGAGTGACGTCGCAGGTCAGATCGCCTTTGAATTATGTGACCTCTGATGTCATCTCTTAACCAAATTTATGTAAAACATGATGCGTGCGCATACTGCCGGGCACATTTGAATACAGATGTAAACAGAGGGCACATCGTCTATACAAATCAAAACACTGTTCAATCTAAGTGTGCGATTGTGTATTTTTAAGCAATCACTACATTTATGTGATTTACATTATTAATAAATATATCAAATATTATACTATATACAAATACATGTACTCTGTTTTAACACTTTGAACAACCACCGACTTGTCGTGCAACAACTTGATAATTATGACAAAAGTATAAGGCTGATGAGTTTGAGCTTCTTTAATCTATAGTCTTGCTTCCGATTGTATTTCTAAATATTATTCCATATCAAAATTTAATATAGAATAATATTTAGAAATACACTTGAAGCAAGACTATATAGATTAAAGAAGTTCAAACTCATACTTTAACGTAAATGCAAGTCTACGTGCAGTGCACAATATTTTTTTTCAATATTATTCATAAAGTAATTTGGTCTTGTATACTAATCAAAACACTGTTCAACCAAAGTGTGCAATTGTGTATTTTCCAGTATTCACTAAATTTATGTGATTTACATAATTAATAAATATATCAAATATTCTACTATATACAAATACTCACAGATTCACAGTGCGTTGTCTACGGAGTATATTATTTAACATAAATTGTTGAAAACTATACTGAGATAAGTTGTTTTTGTATGTGAAATTTAAAGTCAAATTGTGTAAAGTTAGTGTGTCCGTGATTTTAGGGGGTTGCACCCTGTAAAATAGATTTTCAAATTAAATTAATATATATTTTCCTAGCATTGTATTTGTTATGAGCTTTCGAATGAGACATCCCACGCCAACAGCGAGTAATTAATTAATTAATTAAATTTAATGTTTTTATTAGAAGCGTTCCGCTATAATTTTATGTTTAACACTGATGTTTTGTAAGGTTTAACCTCACAAATTGCCCTATAACTGCATAACATTATTCTCAAAAGTCTAAAACACGCCTATTTATGTACAAAACAAATAAATATATTTTTATTTCTTTTTAAAATTATTTATATGAAAAGGCACTATAATTGAAATAAGTGTTACAGGTAACAGACACTATTTACTAACACAGTCTTTTGTCCAATTCAAGGAACAACAATACAATAAATCCAGAGTGGGTTATTAAAGATAATATACAGCATTTGCTTTTGTTTTCATTTTCATAAATGAACCGATCTGTTGGTATTTTATAGCAAATATTGTTACATTGATCCATTTAGAATTATGTGTTGATAGATGCTGAAAAAAAGCAGAAAATGTCGCTTTTGTATAGTTTTGTTCCCTAGTCCTACTTTAGACCAAGAGGAGCCATTTATAGACGCCAGGAAATTGTCAGGGTCAGGGAACCACACTAGCTGCCTGGCACCCGTTTGCGGATATGTAACCGTTTGCAAATCAAATGTGAACTAACTAAACGTTTGGTAAGTTGGGTGCTGTGTTTTAAAACAAAAGCCAGGTTTTTCTTTCCAACGATGGTCGGCTCAGCATCGTTGGAATTTCCTTATAAATGCCAGCACACCAGGCCCCATGATTACAGGATGATTAAGACTATTATTTACTTACAATTAAGTAAGGTATTTCAGTGGTGCTGTACATTACTTTTAAACTAATATGTAGATGTTCAGCTCAATAGATATCCTTTTTGAGAAAACTGTCAAAATGCATTTTAATTTTTCTCAACGCAAAGCATAATGTTTCCGTTGATATGTTTAGTCCTATTCCAAGGGAAATGATGGGTTTCCTTATTTCCCGAAAGTGGCATCGTACCAGACGCGAATAGTTTCACAGGATGCAAGACCCTATTAATAAACTGACAATCAATTATGATATTTGAAGATAAGTTAACCGTTTATATTTTAATGTTTGCAAATAGTGTTTATGCTACCTTCAAACAGGTGCCATATTGGCTTTACGGGAATAGTAAAACACTTTAAGCCATTGCGTATAGGGTTAACGAACTTCTTCAGTACATACTTTTGGGGGCCTGGGGCCAATTTCCTAGAGCTGCTAAGCACACAAATTTGCTTAGCATGACAATTTGTCCTTGGCAAAAACAAGGTTACAGACCAAATTTTCACCTGATCTTTATTGTTCTGGATTAATAATAAGCTGTTTTTTTGCTTAGCATGAAAAACACGTATAATTTTGGCTGGTAACCTGTTTTAAATGAGCAAGACTTTGTTGTGCTAAGCAAATCTTTTTGCTTAGCAGCTCTATAAAATTGGCCCCTGGTGTACAATGTTTCCGAAGCCTCTTTGCCTCGTCGCATGTCGGTTTAAGTGCGTAATTTTTATTTTTTTTAAGAATCAAAACAAAATGTGACAATTCAGAAACTGGTTTTTCTTTCACCACAACCCAACAAGGCACGCCGGTGTCTCGCGGTATTGTTGGGGGGCTGCTACTCGTGGCGGGTCGGCGGTTGGGGGTTATTGTCATGATTTGCCACCTTGGCGCCGTTTCCTTTCATCTTCATGACGACAAAGACGATGAGGATCATGGCGATGAGTACGAGGAGGACGACGCCGACCACTATACCAGCTACAGCTCCCGGGGCCAGACCGCCGTCTGGCACTGGCTGACCGTCTGTGGAAACACGCCAAAATATAATGATTACCTTACTGAGAAATATAAAAAAGTGGTTGACTTGTGGTTGACTTGTGCTGGAAATGTAGTTGACTTGTAATTAACTTGCTATTGACTTGTGATTAACTTGCTATTGACTTGCGATTGGATTACAATTTGATTAAGATTTGATTACGATTTGATTACGATTTGATTACGATTTGATTACGATTGATTTGAAATCAACAATCAACTTGCAGTCGACTTGCGGTCGACTTGCGGTCGACTTGCGATTCACTTGCAATTGACTTGCGATTGACTTGGTTGTAACTACTACAGTACTGGATCCGGAAGTAACAAATAATAAATAAATACAAATCAAACAATAATAATAATAACAATGATAACAATAATTACACTTCCTCCAAATGGGCACTTAGGGAGACAATCCCATAGAGATGTACACAAACTTAAAACAGTCCTAACTTTATACCCAGCACGATTTGTGGCAGAGGGGTACCCCCCCCCCCCCCCCCCCCTTATCCCTATACTTTATACGCACTCAACACTATTGTAACCTAACCCATCCCCCTTGAAACCTAAAAGGAATTCCTGAGATTCCGGGAACACAATGGTCAACACAAAAGAGGGGGGGGGGGGGTTTTCTCTGCCACATATCGTGCTTCATATGCCTAACTTGTTTACCCTAACCCTTTTCTCTGTTTTTTAGGGTAGCTAGACACTTAGGGAGACACTGAAATGTCTCCCTAAGTGCCACTGCCTCCTTATTACCTAAAAACTTACGCTAATTTGTCTCCCCAAGTGCCTATTTGTAAAAATATTAATAATAAATATTAATAATAAATAATAATAACATTAATAATAATAAAGTAACGACAGACCTACCTTTTGGCGCCACTGTTGTCAAATTTGATGCTTGGGTAGTTAGGATAATTGCTGTAAGTGTAAGTAAGACGCTTCAATTAACACGAACTATCAAATAACCAAAATACACTCGAATCTACGTACAACTCTTGTTGAGAAAATAACACAACCTCAACTGAACTTTTCCCTACGTCCATATATTTCGTTATTTTGTTTTTGAACGGTTTAGTCAAGTCGAGTCTATAGTCATAAAGTCAAGAAGGTGGAGTCGAGTCGAGTCAAGTTATCAAGTATAACATTTCGAGTCGAGTCTTTAAAGGAAGGATACACCATTGGTAATTGCTCGAATTATCATGAATAGGTAGAAATGGGGGGGGGGGGGGGGGGGGGGGGGTGGGGTTGTATTTTATATTAAATATGCCGAAAAAAAGCACGAAAAACAGCGCTTGTTTTCAACCGGCGTCGAGCAGTTATTATTATGTTATTTGGTGTTTTTTCGCGATCGCCGCCCGAATTTGTGTTTATAAAAAAAAATTCGGAATAATTATAGGATATCTAGCGCAATCATAACTGCAAATGGTGTATCCTACCTTAAAGTCAAGAAGGTGGAGTCGAGTCTAGTCAAGCCATTTGCTTGCAGTGACTCGAATCAAGTCTAGCCAGTTACCCGCTGCGACTCGAGTCGAGCTGCCAAACGTTGTGAGTCGAGTCTAAGTCGAGTCGAGTCATTGACTCGGGTCGTTTGCCTACCTGCGACAGAGATCGACGACGTGTCGACACCGAACTGCGCGATAAGTGGGTTGGTTGAGTTTGTAAATGCCTGCACCATTTGTTGCACTAGTTCGTCTGCAGTCAGCGTGGTCTCCGATGTGAACAGCAGCTCATAGATTGCTATTACGCTGCCGCTCTTAAACTCCGTCACCTCGCAGTCTTGTACATTGCCCCCAGAAGATCCATTTGTCACGGCTAAGACCTGGTGGAGAGAATAATTGTAGAACTGAGTTGAAAGCTTCATAAAACGTTCATAAAACTCACTAGAAGAAATGAAATGAATGATCATTGTGTGGGTTATAGTGGTTACCAAGATAGCACAAGTCGTTATAGATTAACATTGACATGGGAAAATATTTGGTTTGATTATGTTTGTGTAAATGTATTATTGTTAGTTGTCAGTTTACGGTTTTGTTGATGACTTTTGATGTATTTTTTAATCCAATTTGATTTAGTGCCCCAATGGAAACCAACTTTTAAACTGTTTGGGCACACCCTGGGTAACATCTTATTGTAATAAATAAAATAAATAAATACGCACGTCTATGCATGTTTCCCATCCGTTTTTAGTTTAGGATAAATTTGTACTGCATGATAACTTACCACTTCGCACACTTTCCCGCTTAACTCCTTGAAGGCGTTTGACGATGTATTTGTCAATTCTTCAGTGAAAGTGGTCGGTTTACTGCCAATGTCAGTAATCCGCATGTTACCTTCGAATTTCTTAGGAGCTGTTTAAAAGAAATCACATAACCATTGGATCAATTATAACATCAGAACGCTTGTATACAAAGTTGTATGGCAAACAAATGGTGGAAATAATGTTCCATCCCTAAATAACCTAGATCGTGCTACTTACGAGGGGCAGAAGTTATGACAGTTTTTGTGGTTTGTGAGGCCGTTGTGAATCCAGCTGGTGCAGCTGTAGTTCCGCCACCACCTGGTGCTGCAGCTGTAGTTCCGTCACCACCTGGTGCTGCAGTTGTAGTTCCGCCACCACCTGGTGCTGCAGCTGTAGTTGCGCCACCACCTGGTGCTGCAGCTGTAGTTCCGCCACCACCTGGTGCTGCAGCTGTAGTTCCGCCACCACCTGGTGCTGCAGCTGTAGTTCCGCCACCATCTGGTGCTGCAGCTGTAGTTGCGCCACCACCTGGTGCTGCAGCTGTAGTTCCGCCACCACCTGGTGCTGCAGCTGTAGTCACGCCACCACCTGGTGCTGCAGCTGTAGTTCCGCCACCACCTGGTGCTGCAGCTGTAGTCCCGCCACCACCTGGTGCTGCAGCTGTAGTCATGCCCCCACCTGGTGCTGCAGCTGTAGTCCCGCCACCACCTGGTGCTGCAGCTGTAGTCCCGCCACCACCTGGTGCTGCAGCTGTAGTCATGCCACCACCTGGTGCTGCAGCTGTAGTCATGTCACCACCTGGTGCTGCAGCTGTAGTCATGTCACCACCTGGTGCTGCAGCTGTAGTTCCGCCATCATCTGGTGCTGCAGCTGTAGTCATGCCACCACCTGGTGCTGCAGCTGTAGTCATGTCACCACCTGGTGCTGCAGCTGTAGTCATGTCACCACCTGGTGCTGCAGCTGTAGTCATGTCACCACCTGGTGCTGCAGCTGTAGTCATGTCACCACCTGGTGCTGCAGCTGTAGTTCCGCCATCATCTGGTGCTGCAGCTGTAGTTCCACCACCAACGGTTTCTGCAGCTGTAGTTCCGCCACCACCTGGTGCTGCAGCTGTAGTTTCCCCACCATCTGCTGGTTCAGCTGTAGTCATGCCACCAACTGTTGTTGCAGCTGTATTTCCGCCACCAACTGTTGTTGCAGCTGTAGTTCCGCCATCACCCATTGTTGCAGCTGTAGTTCCGCCATCACCTGTTGCTGCAGCTCCTGTAGTTCCACCACCTGTTGTTGCAGATGTAGTTCCACCATCACCTGTTGTTGCAGCTGTAGTTTCGCCACCACCTGTTGTTGCAACTGTAGTTCCGCCATCACCTGGTGCTGCAACTGTAGTTCCATCACCTGTTGTTGCAGCTGTAGTTCCATCAGCACCTGTTGTTGCAGCTGTAGTTCCGCCACCACCTGTTGCTGCAACTGTAGTTCCGCCACCACCTTTTGGTGCAGCTGTAGTTCCACCACCACCTGTTGTTGCAGCTGTAGTTCCACCACCTGTTGCTGTAGATGTAGAGTTGCCATCATCCGTTGTTGCAGCTGTAGTTCCGTTACCATCTGTTGTTGCATTTGTAGTTCCGCCACCACCTGTTGCTGCAACTGTAGTTCCATCACCTGTTGTTGCCGCTGTAGTTTCGCCATCACCTGCTGTTGCAGCTGTAGTTCCGCCACCATCCGTTGTTGCAGCTGTAGTTCCGTCACCAGTCGTTACTGCTGCTTGTGATGTAGTCTCATTCTGTGCTCCTAACGATACGGAATTACCGAAATCATAGAGAACATTAATTAGTGTGAGATTCCTCCCTATACTTTCTCTCATTTGCCGTTTGCCCCAGAACTGCCACATTGGAGCAAAAGGTTGGAATAGTCCGAGTAAGTCTCGCGCATATGCGCGATCTGAAGGTCACAATTGAACGTCAGGGCACCCCCGGGCCGCCGGCTGGAGGACTTTTACGTCTGGTTGGTTTTGTTTTCTATAATACTGTGTTTTTACGAAGATCTGAACAATAAAACGGCCGTGAATATGGATGATAAATTCAAAATTATTAAACAATACTATGAAAACATGCATTGTTGTCTAAAGTATTGATGAAAAGTATGAAAAAAGTTTGACCTGAGCGTACAGGTTGCAACGTTAATGGCTCATTATCGGAAAGAGAAAGCCCGGCTCTCAATTAACATTCCTGTACTGCATGGTTTGGCGCTGACGTTGGCGCGCGGACGGCGATTTTTTTTCTGTACCACTAACGCGTCAGATCGGCCGTTTCATTGGAATGGGGCGACTTGAATGGAGACTAAAGCGCGCGCTTCAATTTCAATCGATTTTGATACGGGCTGAACGTATGAAGACCAATGACGGTTGACAGCCACAATTCACCAAAATAAATATATACAGTCCCTAGTTAATTGTATACAATCTCTAGTTTTATTCGTATACACGACTTTTATACCTTTTTCTATTAACCAAATTTATTGGTTAATAATTTCATCTAGATATTTTTTTTTATTTGGCCTAAATTTACACAGATGTAATTAATTATAAGACATCATTGTTTTTACAAATTTCCCACTGAACAACGCCGTCTCTAACATTAATCAAATAGAAATGAAAAATAATATTTCTTTTTCTAAAAGTTGCTATCTACCTTTCAGTAAAAAGACCAACGTCAAAACTACAACTGCCCGTTAGTTCGTTTCTCGTAAAGTCTCGTACGTTCTCGAGGTCCACTTCTATTGCAAAACCTAGACTTGTTTCCCACACTATGCCTTGCATAATAAAATAAAAACGAACTAAGTACTAACTTACCAGCGAGACATGCTAGCAGTGCCAGTATGACGACAAAAAAGCAAAGGAGGGTTTGGGTACCCATTGCGAAAATACGCTCCCTTCAACCTGGGAAAAGAACGAAAATAAAAACTTTCAAATATTATTGTCTGAAAATTCAAAAAGGGGGTTGGAGTTCTCTCTAGTGTCTCGCATTTACATGCGGGACACTAACATTATATTCAGCATTACATTCAGGGCGTGCAGTTTACGAAGTACGCGCGCAGTATACGCACTGAATAGCCAGTCAGTGTCGTTTACGTCATCCTCACGGCCAGGAGCCAATTTCACGGAGCTGCTAAGCACAGAAATTTGCTTAGCACAAAAACGTCTTGCTCATTAAAAACAAGTTATCAGCCAAAATTCTACGTGTTTTTCATGCTAATAAAAAAACCAGCTGATTGTCAATCAAAAAACATAAAGATCACGTGAAAATTTGGTCTGTAACCTTGTTTTTACCAAGGACACATTTTCATGCTAAGCAAATTTGTGTGCTTAGCAGCTCCGTGAAATTGGCCCCAGGGGTTAGTAAAGGAACGCGCACGCGCCCATATCCCCATGGAGTCGAGGCTGGGTCCGGGATGTTACCATGGCAGCGTTCTTTTGTTTACTGATTCCCCACATCGGCAGCCGGCCAGGCTAGGCAACATTTAATTGGAAAACCGTGGGATAATGAGTGACGCTATTATGGCCATTGTCATGATTGATAATAGGCGACAATGGCTAGAAAAAAAATTGAATTAGGTCCCTCGTAGAGAACAATAGAAACACCTGTAGCGATCAATGGTCGTCAAGGGTGACATCAAAGAATATCACTGGGAGACAATCGTCGCGATCTTTACAGATAAAAATGAATGGATAAAACATAACACAATCTAAACAAGTATCGATTGTAACATTGGCCAAATTAAAACAAGTCAGTTATATACACCATTTTACCAGTAGCAATTTGTCGGAAGGCAATTTCCTTCCTTTTGGGTCTTATTTTCGTTCCACCTGCTCCTTTTTTTCTTTTTTGTGTGCTGTTGACATTGCAAAGATGCCGAGTTTTCTATTGGGTCCTCTGGCCATGGGTGGGATGTATTAGGCCAAATAAAAAAAAACATGTTTAGCGTCACCACCCGCTTCCTTTTGGGGGGCCGCCTCCTTTTTTTCTTCTTTTTTTCTTTTTAAAAAAAAAAGATAAATTTGACAATAAAAAAATTAAAAAATTATAATTAAAAAGATAATAAAATTTTAAGATCGTATTTTAGACTTTAGCATCACTGTGTACATGCTCTGGAAATATATTTTTCTCTAATAGGAAGGCTAGGGTGTGACGTGTAGTCGTGTACGGTGCATACTTGATCGACCCACATGAATGTTAATTTCTAATCGTGGGTGAACCATGTTTTAATTTTAAATTGGAAGATAGGGTGTGACATGTTTACTGCATGACTCGAATTAAGACGTGTCGGGCGGCCATTAAAAAAAAAAAAAAAAAAAAAAAAAAAAAAAAAAAAGGGCCTCCTCCTTGTTTTTTTTAAAAAGGCATGACGCTAAACGCTTTTTTTTTATTTGGCCTTACACCCATTTTGTCAACACTCATTCCCCAAATAAAATTAGAAAGGAGTTTCTGATGGTAATCTTGCCCGTTTCAAATCGGCGACCGCTTGGCAGCATTTTCTACTAGACTAAAACTTTATAAGCACTGGTGTAAATTTCGTGGGGGTTTAGGGGGGCGTAACCTCCCCCCTAACTAAGAATGAGACATTATTTGACTAACAATTAGAAATATCCCTATTTCCCGTTCTCCGTCAATTGTTTGTGGATTACACCCCCCCCCCCCACGCCTATCTACCCAGAAATATACAAGTGTATATAATTATATAATTAATTTCATGTAGGTATACACTTGTACTACATGCACATTGTACATGTACATGCACACATAAACGTCGGGCAGCTAAGCCAAAACAAAAGAAAGGTAATCTTTTTACCAAACAATATGTGACTCACCATACAACTATACAAATCAGCATTGAAAGCGATGCGGCTCTTGAGCAATTTTTGTGTGGATATCACAATGAGAACCAAAGATTTAGTCCCTATTGTTATGCCTTGGCTAAGCATTGCAAGCCTGGACGTGGCTAATTGAAAACAAATTTATACAAAAACCGTCTTAGTTGGGGAATTATGCTTTTAAAAATTCAAGCATTTGGCATTTGGCAGACTGCTATGTCACTGTACACAAGTGAGGTGCATTTCCCATACACACATGGCAACCAGTCGCATATCAAAGGGTCTGAATCACTAACTAAACACTGAGATTCGTATAAGTCCTACATTGTCAGAGCGTGCGTGGTACAAGGCTGCACTCATCAAGACTCGATATATTTTGTCAAACTGTCAAATTAGAGTCTGTGATTGCAGACTACTATGCACAAACTACACGCGAGGTGCATTATACACATGTACATGTACATCAATCATGCATGGCAATCATCAGCGAGCAACCAAGTCCACGCGCACGCGTACTGCGTGCGTGCCTCTATGTGGAGGCTTTCCCTCCAGCGCACTTTTACGAGTATCATGGCGAAACTGGCCAGGCTAGCATGTTTTAAAAAAAAATGCGCGTCCCGGAAGTTGGGTTTCTAGTAAAGTCTCGTACGTTTTCGAGGTCAACTCGGTTCTATTATGAGCCGACTGCTCCTAATTAGAATATATAAATCAATTATTTGATTACTTATTATGGGCCGATTTTTTGTTGTTCGATGTCTCATTGGAAAGCTCAACCCGGTAACCTATGATATTCCAGTTCGACAAATCTACATTGGGGGTGCCACACCCCAAATAAATACGTTTAGTCTTTGAATGCGAATTTGCGCCTCGGTGTCACAAATCTGCGTTCACTGTATTAATCAGACTGTGGGCAGAGGAATGAAATCGTAACAGCAGCGGCCCTCTCGTGGGACGTCGTTGCTAGGTGAATTAATCGCCCTCTTTTGTTGCCCCATGCACGGAGCTCATTGCGTGATTCCATGCTATACCCTATGATGTGATACACGTTCTACATATTTGGCGTATACAAAGTGAGGGGTTATTCCATGCGTCCGCTTCTATACTATTTATTATACTCCTGAAGATCGACATGGTTGGCGCCATCTTGTGGACGGTGCCCCGCGTGCCGTGTCATTGTTTGCGCACGGAGGGTGGGAGGGAGCCCGTCTGTTTTGCCGGGACGTGCGCCGCGCCGAATTCAGCAATTTAGAAACTGTGCAATCATTTCGATCAGAATGTGGATCGAAAAAAGAAAAATTTGCGACAGCCAAAATTAATATCAAAAATGCTAGCGATTTTTGTGCGTGTGCTGAAATATAGCTGTAAAAATTGTGTTTGTTTGCCAAGAATTGCATCACATTTTAGCTCGTAAAGTATGGAGGTTCTCATTAGCATAACAGTTACGCCGGGGGTGCTGCGATGGTACGCGAGTTCCAACCCTGGCGGGAACATAGCGCTTGTGTTCATGGGGAAGACACTTTACTACAATTGCCTCTCTCAACCCAGGATTATAAATGGGTACATGCACGCTCAAAACTGAAGTGTAGAATCAACCTTACAGTGACTACTCTTTAAAAGTTTGGTTTTAAACAATTTAACTGATGAATTTGACTCATTGAGTGTTGAATTCATCAGTTTTATGTATGTAATTCAGAGTAGTCGCTGACCGCACACTTATATTGTTGATTCAACACTTTAGTTTTAAGCCGAGCGTGTGTGAAGGTAGAGACCAAATTGCGCTGATCTTGAGCTGTTACAGAACATGGTCTCGTTTCTGATGAATAGGGATAATAGCACAATTCAATCGATCTCTGTACCACCGGCTGCATGCTCCGTGGTCAGACAGTAAGGCGGCTGTCTACACGCCATCGACTCGACCACGTTGTAGCCGTGTCCTTCTCAATTTAGCTTCTGAGCTACGAGTAACCGATGATTAGCCTCCAAATTATTATACATTGTGTAACGGTACAGAATCTATTTCAAAATGGCAAAACGAAAATTGAAAATAACGTTAAACGGGAAACAAAGGAGCATTTTCAAGTTAAAAAAATACATTGCATTTATCTTTAAAGGTATGATACACCATTGGTAATTGCTTCAATTATCATGAATGGGTAGATTTGGGGGGTTGTATCTTATGGTAAATATAGTTTTACAACCATGGATGCCAAGAAAACAACGAAAAACAGCGATTGTTTTCAACCGGCGTCGAGCACTTATTCTTATGTTATATATATATATATATATTTTTTTTAAATTTTATTTTTCGGAATAATTAGAAGGTATCTACCGCAATTATTTTTCTAGATGCCTAGAATCATTATTTACTTCAAATGAGTAAGATATTTCTTAATAATTCAGTAGTAAATATTTTCGATATCTGCAAATGGTGTATCCTACCTTTAATCCTATGTAGTCTGCGGCGACAGCGGTCTTATTGTGTAGAATGAGGTTTCCATGCCACACAATTGTCATGTAGGCCTATATTAAATATTTCTGAATGCCACGGGCCATAAACACAATTCAATTAAACTGCACGGGGCTGGTACGGTGTGTAACGTGTACAATGTGTACTGAATCGGACGGTAGCCAAAATGCTTGATATGACGTCACGATGCGATCTATAATTTTTAATTTCCAGGGAATATTCATACCTGTTCCATTGAAGTGCCGGTACTCGTATTCTAAGGTCCGGCTGCTACATGCTTGAGGTCATGATGAGTACGTACAAAAATATGTTGGTTTTAAATTGAAGATTTTTGAATTGGAATGTAGTTTGTTATGACTATTGAAATATGTACATGTGTATCCGAAAAAGAAAACGACTTGAAATATGAATTTCAACATTAATTTTGAATTGTCTGGCTTCGAAAACAAAATTATGCGACACTCGTTGTTAGTTCTGTCTCCTTCGGCAATCGAGATATAGACAAGGACATTCACTATGAATGCGTGGCCTTGTGGAGAATAATGTTTGCTTAGTCTGTACGGAATTGACGTCTGCAATATATGGGAAGGGAGAACAAAATTATGCGACATTTAAAATATCGCTTGGTTTGTGAACGCCCGCGGGACAACATAATCTCGTCAAGTTAGTGATTTTTTTTGATACTATTTGTTGGCAGCTGCAGACAGACAGAAGGTTGTCCTCGAATAATTACAATGTATCGGTAGCAGTGAGTGCATGATCGATCGCGTGGTTGAAATGTAAGTAGATCATGGAGGCTACTGCAATGAGCAAACGAGAAAAAAGGCCTCGAGGTTCAGTATTAACATCAATACGTTATGAAGGATTTCAAATTAAACGGCAAAAAACAATTCTTCTGGCCATTATTAACGATAATAAATCATACAAGTTAAGAGGGCCTAATATTTCGATCTTAACAAGATCTACTAAATAATATTGATATAAAAAATTAAAAAAACATTATAATAATATTATTATGGGTAAATAGGGAGACTTTATTCTCAACTAACCCGATTTGTCCTAATTCTTTTTTTGCCACGAACATTTTGTATTTTTACATTTTGGACCCTGCTCTACAAAATATAATTCATTTGCGACAGTAACATATTGCCTCCTTCTAGTTCTAAGGTGTCTCCATATTAAACACGTGCGTTTAGCTTCTAAACATGTTTACAAAACACAGTTTTTAAAGTGAGCAAAACAGCACATGAAAGGTTAAATTACACCTATTTTTACGTACATTTTTGGAAAACAAGGTGACATTCTATCCATAATAATATAACACACAACCTTTCTGGAAACAAAATCCGAGTTTCATTTCATAACTCGGTGGAGAAAAACTACCTTATCATAATTGGCATAAACACGAAGACTTGACCTTCAGTGTCTCATTTCGGCGGGGATTGGGGGGGGGGGGGGGGGGGGAGGGTTCCAAAATTGTCTAACAATTGCTAAGCAATGAGAGCCCTAATTTAAAATGTGTCCGTACGACAGACGATGTTAACACTGACTGCCAAAATGATGCTTGATGTGCATATGCAATATTTAAAGGTAGGATACACCATTGGTAAATGCTTGAATTATCATGAATGGGTGGATTTGAGGGGTTGTATGTTATAGTAAATATCGTTTAACAGACCTGTCCAAAATTTTACAATCATGGATGCCTAAACAAAATCACGAAAAACAGCGTTTGTTTTCAACCGGCGTCGTGCAGTTATTCTTATGTTATTATTATTCGCGATCGCGAATTTTGTTTTATAAAATTCTATTTTTCGGAATAATTACAGTATATCTAGCGCAATAATTTTGCTGGATGCCTAGAATCATTATTTACTTTAAAATAAGTAAGATATTTCTTAATAATTCGGTAGTAAATATTTTCGATATCTGCAAATGGTGTATCCTACCTTTAATCTACTTATGAGCCAGGTCGGCCGGAGGCATTATTAAAAACTGGTATACACGCGGCCGGGTGCAACGTTTAAAGAGAAAACCGACTACACGCGCGCACTGTACACTGAAACAACTACAGTCTCGCAGTTGTGTAATTACTCGATACATTAGGTAGACTGTGTGTTTATAAACACAATAGGAGTCAAAAGGTTTCTACATGGTAATTTATATAGATGGATAGGCCTCCACTAGAAATTTCACACAATATATTTTTTTATTTTACTAAAATTACTCAAAAACTAGGGTTGGTCGATGACTATACGAGAGCTCAGTAGCGTGTGGACTGTGGAGGAGGCGTTAAGTTGGTATTTACTGAACAAAATGGTGCAAATATTTGTTATGTATATAATACATCCATTGTTTACATTTGCAGTGTTTTATTGCTGAAAACAGGTTGTTTTTCTTGTTTGTGGTTTTACAATTATTTATTGCCAAAATTGCATTGGTGTGTTGTTGTTGACTAATTTCTGGATGCCTCCGCAAATTGGCTGCTGTTTTTTTAATAAGCAGAGGATATCGACAAGTTTGGTTTGGATTGAAATGGGAGATGTTGCCCTTTGTAGTGATATATACAACTTGACTATACCCCTATTACTTTTGATTTAAGACCATGTGTTTCGAGGGTACTTAAAAAAGAAAGAATCACCCTGTATTTCAGGTAGGCTGCCTTTTCCAATATGCATCCCAAAATTACCGAATCTTTTTGGGACGAAGGTAAACAGGAATCTTAAACAGGGTGGCCCCGAAAAATCCGGACAAGCCTATATCAATGGACAAGCATAAGACTCAATGGACAAGCATATCTCTCAATGGACAAGTATATCTCAATGGACAAGCATACTTCAACTACCCTAAGGCCAAAACTAAAACAATTATAGAAGAAAAATGATACCAAGATATCTCGATTTGGGCTAGAAGTTTTTGCTCCAGACCCTATTTTGTGAAGTAAAGTCAGTGGTCCTTTTGCTCCGTCCGAGAAATAACTAAACTGTGTCATGTGCGGTTTCTCGGTGCGAAAGGACCCCGACTGTGCTTCACAAAATATGGTCTAGTAAAACCATGGTAAAACTATAGCCCAATTCGAGATATCTTGGTATCAATTTTCTTCTAGAAAGATTGTCCATCCATTGGTAGGCCTATAGGTAGTTTTGGCCCCAGGGTAGTGGTAGTATGCTTGGCTACTTTTTTATGGGCAACCATAAGCTAATATACGCACTCGAACATCATTTTCCTTATTTTCCTAAAGACTGTGCTCTACAAATTCCATCTTGTGAAACAAAATGACTGGATTAATTTTTGAAAAGTATTACTCCTGCTGCAAACTGCTTTCTGACTGGAATGACCTGAAATAGAGAAATCAAATAAATCAAGAGTACCGGTGCCAAATTTCATAGAATTCTGCGCTTACGATCACCATTTTGAGCTTACGATCACAACAGCGCTAGCATAAAAAATGTATGTGCTTACCCTGAAGGCACAGAATTCTTAGTTACGGGATGTATACGCATGCACAGAAGCCAAAATTTCCCGCCAACTCGTGATATACGCTTACCGTAAGCGCTAAAGTAAGCAGTAATTTTTCCCTAATGGAAAGCAGAGCTATGAAATTGGACCCTCGTAAATTATTTCGATCATAACTAACACAATCTTCGTTCGCCTGTGAAGAACTTGTTACATGTATAAAAATAGAAATAGGCCTATCAGGCCCTCTTCGATTATTCGTTAATCTTATTATTCTTCGCAGACTACACCTTCACCAATAATGAATCCCAACATTTGTCTTATTTCAGATCCAATATTGAGAATATAATTGTGCCCAATATCGAAAATGTAAATTAGCACCGTTCTCGATATTTGAAAATTATGAAGAATATAAAAATGTACTGATTTCAGACGTTTTGATATAACTTTGTATAATTGATATCTGTAATAACGTTTATTTTCGGAAGGCCCACTTATCATAGACAAATTTGTAAGAGGTGCAATTTTTTTGCTGATCGTAAAATGTCTGAACACGAACGCTTTAGATTGCTTCTGGAATCTGCAGTAACAGCGGGATAGCAAGTGTGTTGTAATCGTTTAGAGATGAAACAGATACTTTCATCACTGACGCATCCCGCCTTGTACAGCGCCTACATGAATATATATAATCTGGGGAATATAACGGAGGGAATTAGACATTTACGTTCAGAAAACCTACTTTAAACGAGACACAAACGCCAACATTATGGTCTTGAAGATGGTTACTTACCCAGGCCTTCAAAGATAGCCTCCTTGAGTAAATATCAACGCCTCTTCTCCTCGATTATGATCCAGTACAAATGCAAAATGAGGAGAAAAATGTCCGTCTGTGATCGACCGCTCTCTCTCTCTATCTCGTGGAGATTGTGGACGAAGCTATAGGCCTATAGGGTTTCTATGAAAGTAATCAGGTATCTAAATGCGCGCTGTTCTCAGCCCAGAGAGCGTCACAGTAAATTTTACTTTTCCACTCCTGTCTTTTTTTATTTAAATAATCGATCAACAAGGGGCCAATTACGACGTGGGAGTCTGCGTTGCTAGGACACGTGACTTTTCAGCCAACACATTATTATAACGATTGTTTCCTTTTGTGCAGGTGGTATAATTTCGGTAACAATTAAATCCGTATCCAATTGTTTAAAGGTGTTTACTTCATTTTTACAAATTTTCAATTTGTATATTTATTTAAAGGAAAAGCTAATATTATTTGTTTTAACCCTCTTAACGATTTTTTCTTCTTAAAGGTAATACATTATATTTAACATTTGCAAATGCCAAACGGATAAAACTACTGAATTAATAGTTGTCTCAAGATCCTGAGAAATCATGGCAACTTTGTAAAAAAAAGTAGAATTTCTGTATCAATTTCCAACGATGGTATGCCGACCATTAAATTTTTTTTCTTCAAATATTTCCCCCAATTTATCAAATTTAGTTAGTCCACATTGTATTTGTAATGCGGTTACACACCCAAGCCACTGAGCTATAGTTCCCCATCTGATAATTACTCGACGGCTATTAATTGCCCTGTTTCGTTCGTCGGAAGTAGGAAACCAGGCTACGAACACACACATTTATATTGTAATTGTGCGGTCAGGGAATCAGTCTGCTGGCTTGTACCCTTCACAGGTGTGTAATTAATTGCAAAGAAAATGTGGAATAACCAAAGAAGAAAGAAAAAGAGCAGTATTTGAAGAAACAAAAAACATTTTTTTTGCGTTGGGAATTGATATGAAAGTACCAATTTATTAACAAAATTCTAGCACACCATGAGCCATAATCATACTGCCATTCCTTAACCGTCCAGTAAAGTATTTCGTAATAATTGGGTCAGATGTTTTTTATAATGTTTATACATGTTGTATATTCTCTTTAAACGGGTCAGTGTAACAATATTTTGCTCTAAAACTCGATCCCCCCAAATTCATCCACTCATGAAAATAAAATTACAGCAATTGTAAGCAAATAACTATAATCTGATTTCCTTTTTTGTATATTTAGGGCCTAGTTATTCAACATTTTCTTTGCAATTGATTACACATATGTGAAGAGCACAACTGATTTTCGGACCTTACAATTCCACAACTTCTATAAATTGCTCCGTTTCATCTTAAGTGATGGGGTCGGGGTACCTGACTACAAGAACATGATTGGTTTTTCTTGATTTGTCTAGCATCTACGAACCCAAAACGTCAAATAAGTCAGTGTAACAATATTTTCTACCTCCCAAATCCATCCATTTCTAAACAATTACACCAAAAGCAAATAATGTAGGCCTACATTCCCTTAAACATAATCGTTTGAAAATAGAGCGAATACTAAAAGCTTGCATTTAAGAGCGAATTCCAGAGTTTAAGTCCCTTGTATTTAACAGTACATTGTATTTTGAGCAAGAGATTGATACGACCAAATGAAATATGAAAATTATAAAGCTTGGCGAGTAAAATGGGAACGAATTTCACGATTCTGGCTAAAATATACTAATAATGGAAGACAGTAAAATATTGCGAGTAACTTGGTGACCTTCCTTATCGCCGGTTGTTACATGACGTCGATTGACGCGGGTTCGCCATGGCTACTCAATAACAACTGTCAGTAGCGACAATGTCGCGAGACTTAATTCGTATCGCGGAGAATCCAATTTGGTAAAACGAAAATTGTTTGGCTGGATGGATGATGAGGCTGGTAAACGTGACCCGCTAATTAGTTGGTTTTGTCGCTATTCTGTTGTCACATGAAGAGTATGGGAGAGAGCTAGGAGGAAGGAAGTGCTTCTATTAGACTATGCTAATATAGGCAAATGGGCCATGCCTCGCCGGGCTTCAGTGTAAATATAATCAATTAAAGGGGTAGAATGGTTTGGATCGGGCGTTTTCATGACTATACAAATAAAATGGATATGGTTGGGAAGCTTTTTGAAAAGTAGAATTCACACAACTATTCTTTCAAATTGCGTAGTTATTTTTAAATTTCGTGACAAATAACGGTCCGCCATTTTGTAGAACCAAATTTTTGACCCTATAAAACAGCGGACCGTATTAACTAGTCATATTTCCAGTCACACGTGTCCTTTGAAAACGTGTGTGCCTACTATACGCAGTTTGATTACATGCTCTGGTACCACATAACGACCGAGGGGCGAGACACAAAAGAGAACAAAGGGAACATTGTGTGTACGTATGCGTGCGATGATTAAAGCATTTTCAAACCGCGGCCTCGTTTGCGACTTTGGCTTAACAACTTCATCACCCGTACTCCACTATGTACTTGGGCTTATTACATTAATCACAAGATTGGATGATATGAAGCAGAGCACATACCTACTACACTAGCCTCACAGGTAAGGGACTTACATCATCCGAGGCCGAACTGGAAACGGGGCCGCGGTTTCATCCTTCAATGACCTTTACCGTTATTGACGCGCAGTAATGACGTTTGTTTGTTTTTGCTCCGCTGTTGTTAATATTACAATGAAGCTGCGTCCTCCATCAACAGTTAGCATAATCTAATGGATGAAAAACTGTGTAAAAACACACACACACGGCGGTTTTAAGTCTGATTTATAGTCTGTAGTCATGATAAGGAATTTAGAGTTTATATGTATTTATTATGGTTTTATTTGTATTAAAACAGCTGACCTCGAAAACATTCAAATTCACCAAGTATTAACAAAATTGAAAATGTTAGATATAAACCCCAAAAAACTAAAACTAAATACAACTTGCATGTAAATTTTAATTTAAACAAGTGAAAACTTTGGAATAAGAAATGAATCCGTGTCATCAGACCCTATTACAGCGGAATTGTGAATAATGAGTTCGAACAAAAATGAAAAACAATAAAGCCTCCAAAAATGTTTCTTTTTAAACTCGGGATAATGTAAACCATTCATCTGACCCAATTACTAGTCACAATATTCGTTATAAAGTGTGTCTCAAAAAAATGCAAACAAAGTATAATGGAGTGCTACTCGTAAAATGTGCAACCGAAAATATATTCACCTTGCCACTATAAATTTGTTTTTTTAAGTGAAGGGGGCGTGATAATTTATATCGGGATACGATGAGCGAACTTCTAACCCAGGGCTTACTATTGGACACGAGGTTGAAAAAAAGTAAGCCCTGTTGACGTCGAATTAAACATCAATGCCAAAACCCAATACTCGGAGCTGCAGCTGGTGTACCGAAGGCCACGAAACAAGAGAGACAAAAGGGAATTTTTACATGCACTAATGAGATATAGGAATAAATTAAATGAATTAAATTTAGCCCCGTGATGCAAACACGAATCGCGTAACCAGGAGATTACGTCTTCCCCTCTTACCATTAACAAACCCTTTGGGAATTTTACGCGAAGCATAATGTCGTCCTATTAAAAAGTGCTTGTTCGCAATGTGCTATAGTAAATTTGTCTTTGGAACACAATTGACCTTAATCACACGGAAGCCATTTTGGTCGTGTTCCCTGAATTGAATAGTAAATTGTAAATTGTAAATTGTGGAATAGGATAGCGCCAGACGATTGTTGCATTCTAGCCTTACTTTCAATACTGTTTTTAATGTGGCTTAAAACATTAAAGATGGTTAAATCACACATTTTTTATTATCCATCAGAGAAGACTGTTATTAATTTGTTATTAACTTTAGGTCATTGCTTTTATTTCTAACCTCAATTTTCAAAAATGAAAATGTTTAATTACTTTTAATTTAATATGGCCGACTTGTAAAAAGTTCATACTCTTGACTTCTTCAAACGTCTAAAATGTTTAATGCTTTCTAAGACAAAAAGGGCGCCGTTGTTGTGATGTTTTTTCAGGAAGGAACTGTTTCGTTTTCTGTTCAAACTGTGAACCCCAAATGGGCTCCTTCAAAACATGTGGCAAAGGTTTGCTCATTTGGTCTTCTGTTGTGTACAGACGTACACAACGAACCACTAAAAGAAATAAAACGACAACAACATAGCAGCAAAAATGGTAGCAACCTTTTGTGCTGAAACAAAATACAAATGAAATTGGTATAAACGAATTGAAAACAAGATTAAATAGGACACAAAGGTTCATTTTCAAGGATTGTATTAAAAATAGATTGCACGGGCAAATACAAACATGGAAATTGTTAATATTGTTTTAATAATTGTTAATATCTGCCCTCCTGGCAATGTTAACGTGGTTTAGTCTAATTTAAAGACAATTTTAAATTCAGGGCTGCAGATTAACATAACCCCAACAAACCTGGGCCCAATTTCTTGGCTCTGTTAACCACAGAATTCCTCGCTTACGGTCATCATTTTCCGCTAACCGCGCTAGCAGAAAAATTATTTGCTCACCCGGTAAGCACAGAATCCTTAGTTGCGGGATGTACGCATGCTCATCAGAGACCAAAATTCCTTGCTAACGCGTGAAATACGTTTACCGTAAGCACCGAATTTTCTGCTAAAGTAAGCAGGGATTCTTCGCTAACAGTAAGCAGAGCCAAGAAATTGGGCCCTGAGGTCAAACAAAAAAACGTTCGCGCGCCATGTACACATAGGCCTAGTAAATATGCTGTCTTGCATTGTTCAAAATCAACCAATTTAGGATGACCTAGATTTGTTGTTTACCTACGTTTCCACCACAGTTTTCCCTGCTTTTTTCTTTTTATTCGGGGGACCTAGATATATTAACTCAACCATTGCTCTATGACTCAACTGACAATCTAACAATAGTATTTCTCTGTTTTATCGATTTCATGATATTTCCCCGCTCGATATAGAATGCAATCAACAAAGCATTTACTGCAGTTTGACATGTTTGGTCTTCCAACATGAATGTATGTCCTTGAAATTTCTCTAATAAAAATAAATCTTTGTTAATAATGTTACACTGTTTATGGTATGTTCGATTTTAGGTAGCTTCAGTTATTTGGGTATATCTATCTCCGTAGGCTGACAAAACCAACTCAGATAAAATACACAAAATCTTCTAAAAGCCAAAAGTGTAGTCTTTCCGAGCGTGTTTTCATAAAGATGCGTCACTTGCACCATTTTTTGTGGGACACACTGTATACATCCTGTCCCATCTTGATGTGTTTCTCGTTTACATGTACCTCAAACTACGGCTGCAAGGCAGAAACGACTGCATACAGCTAAGTAGATTTCAGGCCCTACATTTTATTTCTGTCCCCAATGTAATTCGATCGGCTATTTCCGTTGCGGGTGTTCCAGCGTGCACGTACGTACGTATTTGTTCCGTTTTTTTTCTCTGAACCTTTCGGGCAGATTTCATGAATTATTTAGTAGTTTGGTTAAGAAGTTATGTTTATTTATCTGAATAAAACATGACGTCACAGCATTGTTGTTATTTAGTTAACTCGTTACATTAAATCACTTTAAAGAACAGCTGTTGTCGAGCTGCTATACGTAGTGTAGTGGATAATGGGAAGGGCTATGGATCAAAGATCCCTGGTTCGAATCCTGCTGTAGGTCACCTTGTTTTTCCTAGTCAAATTGATATCTTTGGAGTATTTTTAATTTAAGGAAAAAAAGAGACCTAAAACCTAAGTGCTGTACAGTGATCAATGCAACTACTAAACAATTCATGAAATCTGCCCCAAAGGTTCAGGAAAAAAAATTCGCGCGAGGCCTCGCCTCTACTCCCGGCGTTTGAAGCTTCACCTGCCATGCCCGCGACTCGTTGCTAGGGTAAACAACTTATTTATACCTCGTCGCCTAGCGACAGGACAACATCGTCATCAATAGTCAGCCGTGCAACGAGTGTATACACGTGGTAAACCATACGCAGTGTAAATTGAGAGATATTATGTTGTTTTTTGCTGATAGAACGGAGAAATGGTGTATTGTTTCGATAAAACCTAAACAGAACAATGTAGTTTGTGAGGCATCGGTGGATATTTAGTTGATTGGACAGTTGGTTACTGCTTGTTAATTACGTTTTCCACAATATTCCAAGGGTTATTTACCCACCCCCCCCCCCCCCCCCCCCCCTGAAACAAATATTTAACTCAAATTTGGGAGATGCTTCCCAGTAATGTCGTATTGTCTGAAAAACAAAATCATAAAATCTTTTCTAAACAAAATGTTCTCAAAAAAAAAGAAGGTATTTGTGGGCGATAGCACCATGCGTTTCAATTCAGTCTGCCTGAACTCAAATTTCACTTATACACAGGTGCCTGTATCTGTTACTCGTTTAAAATTCAGTGCTGCGTAGTGCTAGTGTTGTCTGGAACATCGAACATTGAATTTGTAATCTGTAGGTAACAGGTTGTGGGTTCGAGTCCGGCCTGGGACTATGGTGCGTGTGCCCCTTGGGCAAGGCACTTTGTCACTCATTGCTTCTCTCCGCCCAAGAGTATACCTGTGAGGGCAGAGGTGGTTATTGTGGTTGATTTAGCTGCTTTGCGCCGAAATGGCAGCATCGAGCTGTATACTCCCCATGGAGCTGAGATGGTATTTGGAATGTTTCATAGGCCCAATGACCGGGGTAATAATATGAAAGCGCTTCGATACAGTTGGTGATAAAACGTTATATAGTTACCGCACAATATCATTTTCACCATCCATTTTATACGAAACATTCATTGTCATTACAAAACATTATCCTACACCATTTCAATAATTGCAGAAAAAGTTCTACCACAAAAAAACCCCCTATTTTTCGTGCAAGAGCAATTAACCCTTGATTAGTTTGCTTGTGTTGCGCTGCATACATTTGGTTGTTTTTGTTTACGTGGCAAAAAGCCGACGCTCGTAAAATGTGCAAATTGTTATAGGCATCGCTGCACACGCAATCCGAGCACAATGACGATACAATCTCGTTTATATTGCATCATGGCCGGGCCCATTGGTTGAAGGGCAATACACGGGTATTGTTAGAGGAAAAAATAAGCATTTCTATTTACAACATGCAGAATAGTTTTAAAAATACTGCGAATTTATGACTGTTATAAAATTGAATTTGTTGATCTCAACTTCCGTTCAATCGACCACGCAGATAACAGTTGGGTAAATTCAAACGAGAGAGTCTGTGACTAGACTTTAAAAAAAATCGTATTTTGAAGCCCCATTACTTCGCTTTGAAACGTGGAGAAGACAGTCGGCGCTGTAAAAGGTATTTTTGCCAAGTGTTTTGCCAGTTTTGGGTGATTTTTTTCAACTTTTGAGATGGATGGTGTGAAAAGCTTAACCGTTTTCGTTGTTTGTGTTATATTTTCTTTGACCCTTTATCACCAGATCATGTCCATTTGTTAAAAAAACGACAATCGTCTGCCCAAGTAAGTCGGACTAGGTCAGCAATATTTGAACACCGTTATTTGCTCCTGTCTGTCCACACCCACATAACCTTGGCCATAAGACTGCGTAATAGTACGCTAACGTACAGTAGGCCTACTTTACTTTCATAAATAATAAATCTGTGATCCCGTCAAGCTAACGATAATGAACACTTTATCATTAGTGACTGATGATGCATGTCTGCTAAATGTAGGCGACTCGAGTTTATTCGTTTACAAAAACCAACTCCATTTCGCTTCGTCAAAAGTCAGTATTAGTGTACATACTATAATAATTATGTACAAAGTGATGCGAGTTGGGCACATCCATGTTTGTGCACAAACCTATGGAAACCTCAACATTTTGTACGGCTTTTGTTCGGCTATTTGCATATCTGCGTGTGTATTATGTACAGTGCGTTACCGAAGCCGATACGCCCCAAACCAAAACGCAAGATCAGCAAATGAGCGCCGAACATTGCAAATGCGCGTGCGTATCCGCGCGCTGCAGTTGATTTTGCCGTGACTTGTTTAAACTGACATGACGCGCGTAAAGTTGTTTGCGTCTGCTTATTCCCCCATGGTTCAACTTGCATTGCATTTAGAGTACCCTTTTAAAATTAAATCCATCTATTTGTATTGTGTTCTACAACACGCACATGAATTCAAAATGTCTGCGTGCAGAATGGATTCAAAGTATTTCCGCGTGTAAAAATGAAGAGTTAGCGCTTTAGTTATTTAATAAAGTCCACACCCACATAACCTCGGCCATGAGACTGCGTATGTATACGCTAACGTATTTTACTTTCTTAAATAATAAATCTGTGATTCCGTCAAGCTAACGATAGTGAGCACTTTATCATTAGCTGTACATGACTGGGGCCAATTTCACGGAGCTGCACAAAAACGTCTTGCTCATTAAAAACAAGTTATCAGCCAAAATTTCCGCCTTTTTTTATGCTAACAAAAAAACCAGCAGATTATCAATCAAAAACAATAAAGATCAAGTGTTATGTATTTGTTTACATAATATATGTAGCAAGCAAGTTTGTATAGTCCATAAAACATGGTATTTTTTACATAACATGTGTACATTTTTTAGACAGTGTACGATCAGTCCTAGGGCACACGAGTCTCTTATTCAAAATTTCTCCGAGGGATCACAAAATATTAATCAGCTCGCGCGTATTCACGTGAATTGGCGTGGTTATAAACTCAACGTGATAACTTGCGCAAAACTCAATAATAATTGATTCTTTTTTTTATTTTTATTGATCGGTGATTCGAGTTGTCCCCTTACATCAATTAAAATTCCGCCTGCATTGTACACCCGATGTCCTATAATTCATGTGCATATTTTGCGTAGCCGAAGGCACGCCCTTCTCTATGGTCCAATTTGATGACGTCATCGTGTTTCTCAAACAAACGTATTCTCAAACACCTGCAAGATGAATCCTCACTATGCAGACCTATAGTGTCACACCTCCGGCGTGTTTCCTGCCCACCAGACAATTGTAATCACACGCGGGGTACTAAATTATTCTGAAAATAAATGTGACCCAGCACGAGTAAATGAGACACTTTGAGGCAAAAATAAAAATTGAGATTTTGATTTTATCATTTAAGCTTGAAATGATGAAATAAAAATCTCAATTTAAGGCCAAATAAATAAAACAACATGTTTAGCGTCACCGCCCGCTTCCTTTTTGGGGGCCGCCTCCTTTTTTTTTTTTTTTTTTTTTAAGATAATGAAATTTTAATGACATGTTTAGTACGCGCAGTATGGCTCTACATAAAATGACAGTGGCGGTTCAATATTATAGGTATTTCTACTATATTTATTTTCTCACACGCAAAAACAATCTTACCCATAAAATATATCGCGAAATATAATAAAGTACTTTCCGTATACATGTACAGTAGTAATAATATAATTCGCGTAGTCCATATTTTCTAATAAATACATGTTTTTGTAAAAATATTCTATTTGGAATTGTTTGGTCGTAATTATAAGTTACCGTTAAAACATTGCTATGACGTCACTCGTTTGTAAAAAAAAAATGGATTCGTATCTAGGAGGATCAGGAATCGTATCTAGGAGGATCAGGAATCGATGCTTTGGACAAAAAGTGTGGATTCGTATCTATTAGTTAACATAGGCAAAAGGCGAAGCTACACGCGTGATACTGGCACTTCTAAACAACAAGATGGAATCCACTTTCTTACTGTCTAATTTAGTTGTTTAAACAGAAAGCATAAAACCAATCAGTTGGATACATCACACACAACTTAATAAAATCCTCTATAGAAGTCACCAAAATCTAACTAATGAAAGACATCAACTACACGATACAACACAGCGCTGTGGTGCAAAATAAAAGTGTAACATGTAATATACATGATAATTTTTCAGACAGTTTTTCATAGTTTTGATGTAATAGCACAAAGTTTTGCACAAAGTGAACATGATTTCATGTGATTTAACAAATATGGGACACTGCAAACATGTTGGCCGTATCTTGGTAACAAATAGGCAAAATGCCAGAAGCACCAACTACATGTACAAGTTAATAGCACAGAGTATTAAATAAAAAATGTCATTTATTAGGTCACAATGAGAGATTTACAAAATATATTACATTTATATTTTCTTTCTTGCAAGTACCAACACTAAACTGCTCAACAAAAACTGTAACTAGCTTGGCCAAGTTGGTCCGTACATTTATTGTATAATTCATAAATACCTGATGAGACAGTTTAGCTATTCCTATTGGTCGAGAGCCCGTCACGTGGCCGGCAACGTACCCTAACTCCCCATGGGTGTGTGCAAAATCATATTGATTTTGATTTTTGAAGGATTCAGGACTGATAAAGACATGGCTGACTGGTTTAAACACTTTCCCCAGTGTCACATAAAATTTTGACTTTTATGAAATTTAGTGCATTTTACCGTCAAAATGCACTCGCCACAGCTACATCTGGGCGACATTGTACAGTACATGCGACGCGCGCGCCAATCTCCTTAAAAGGAGTTGTTTACGTATTACTCAATTGTATTACCCTTCATTGTGTGATTTACAATTTTACATACATGTACAACAGTGTGTGACCATTTTATAACAAATATTCAATGAGATGTCATTTTCGGAGTTGTAGGACAAAATGTAGGAAAGACATTAATAAAGAGGAAAAGGGGAAAAAAAAGGGGAAAAAAAAAGGGAAAAAAAGAAACAAGTCAAAAAGTAAGAATGTATCTTTCACCTGTAATCCTACTGCAGTTATAAATCTTCCCAATGTCACACTGAGAAGTCAATTGGATTCAGGAGGATAACCTTAATCCCTCCCATCACTGTCCTGGTGGGTAAGGATTACTCTCATCCGGTTTAAGATCACTCAGTGAGTGGTTAACCTCTCTGTGATGTGCCTCATCCGCTCGGATGGCTAGGATCATGTCCCGCATCGTGGCATCGGGCTAGAAAAACAATGGACCAAATAAGGACCGACTCGAAATCAATCTCACCAAAGAGAGGGCAAAAGTTTATGATGCACAAAAGTTACCAGCTAGTCTAGTGTCGGGGATGATTGAGTTGATGACTGACTTACGCTCGGTTCAGACAGGGGTTCCACAGTCGTGCCGAACCAAATTGAAATCAAGTCGCTCCTGAGCCGCTCTAACAACTCCAGCAGTCGATCGATCAACGTCTGGCGCGCCTTGTCGCCCTTATTCGTTTCAGACGTCGGACTCAATTTACTCATTTGGTTCGGCGCGACTGTGGAACGCCTGTCTGAACCGAGCGTTAGTCATTACAGTCACTGAAACTGACTAACAGTCGCAAAGTTTCTGACTGAGTCATTCACTGACTGAGACACTGACTGACTGACTGACAGTTACCAAATTTCTCACTGATTCATTGAGTGACCGACACCTGGTTCTGACAGGCGTTCCAGAGTTGCACCGAACCAAATTGAAATAGGGCTGTGCTTTGAAACCGGGTACCCGACCGATGATGTCAGGAACCGATGATGTCAGGAACCGATGATGTCAGGAACCGATGATGTCAGGAACCGATGATGTCAGGAACCGATTCCAGATTATGGAATCAAGTACCCGTAAACCAACTTTACAAACTACATAGTAACTTCCCAGATGATAAAAGATAAAGATTTTCAAGTTCAAGTCATTTGTTGGAGATTTCCAAAATGAAATTAGGCTATATGGGAAAACAAAATATATTTCATGTTGATGACACTCGCAAAAGTTGCAGTTCTCTGTACACATTTGTATCTTGCTGTATTGACTTAACGTATTGACCTTTATGAACAAGCTAAACAGCAAATACTTGAGAATTGAATTTGGGGTTTGGTTTCTTTAACCCAACTTCCTACCCCATTTGCTCCTTAGTCTCGGCAACGACTCCAGGAGTCAATCTTACGCAATCTGGCATGCTTAGTCAGTAGTCACACATAATTGTTTCAGACGTCAGACTTTTGACGGACTTAATTCACTTATCGGGTTAAGCACAACTCTGGAATGCCTGTCTAATCTGGGTGTCACTTAGTTTGACTAACCTTCAATTTCCAGTATCTAATGGCAAGGTCTGGTGCGGTCATGTTTCCCCAAACAGACAGTTTTCCATCATCCAGGTCCTATTGGTATAACCAAACCAACAAAACAGTTTGCCTAGCCACTGTATATCTATTATGGTGTTTGTGCCCTTGGGCAAGACACTTAACTACAATTGCCTCTCTCCTCCCAGGAGTTATAAGGTTCGAGGCCAATTGAGCGTCGATAAACGACTGCCGCGTGATCCAGGGCCTGATGAACGGGGTAATAAATGTAAAGCGTTTTGAGATCGTTGATACGATGTAAAGCGCTATATAAGCACGATCATTAAATTAACTTTCACAGTAATTGAATAACCATTATTCGGTTTGAAAATAAAATAAAAAAAGGGAACAAAATCTCCCCTTTCTTCCACCACTAATTGGACCTGGGGCCAATTTCACGGACCTGCCAAGCACAACAATTTGCTTAGCACAAAAAAGTCTTGCTCATTAAAAACAGGTTATCAGCCAAAATTCTACGTGTTTTTCATGCTAAGCAAAAAAACAGCTGATTATCAATCAAAAGCAATAAAGATCACGTGAAAATTAGGTCTGTAACCTTGTAGCAAATGTAGCAAATTTTTGTGCTTAGCAGCTCCGTGAAATTGGCCCCTGGAGTCAACAGTGATTTGGTGTTCAGATTACAAATACTAAACCATTCAATTTGTAACCTGAATGTTCAAGTTCGGACAAGAAGACATTCTAAAAGTGTTACTAAAATTGACGGATAGATGATAATTGTGTATACCTTGATGAGTTTAGTGTATGTTATGACAGCTTCTTCCTCAAGGTAACCCACAAACCGATGGCAGAACCGGGGACTGCAAATGTAGGCCAGGAAGAACATATTCACAAATAACCCTGAAAAAAAAAGCAAAATAACAAAAACTAATACAGAAGCATTCATTTCAAATGACATGCTCGATTCAATCGTGCATTAGAAAACAGGCATGGAACTGTGAATGAAGTCTTGACATGATTAACCCTAACCCTGCCAAATCCAGCACAGTGCATCTGTGGTGACTGCTTGACCTTGCTGGACTCTGCACACAAGTCAATGTGACAAAGTATGCAATCTGTTGCGTCTGGCAGGGTTTCTAGCCAAAATACCCTGGAGGGTTGAAGGTTCTAAGGGTTAATTGATTGATGTCTACAGAAACACCTATGCACTAATTTGCTGGTGCAAACTAAGGTGTAAACTACATCTGGTAATAGTCGGTGGTGTGAAATACGGTACCTCTGGAGACGTGAACACAATGGGGAGAATGGGAGTGAAAAGGTCTCCAAAGGGTAATTTCTATAGATGAATAGGTCTCCACTAGGAATTTCACGAATTAGATTTTTGGCTTTTACTTAAATTTCTCAAAAACTAGGGTTAGGATGTGGGTTAGAGTTAGTGTTTGGGTTAGGGTATAATATAGGGTATATTGGGTCGAAATTTAAACCCAGGAAAATAATTGTGGTTAAAATGGGAGCATTTTGGAAAACGTGCTCAACTTTCTAACCATTTTGTACACGAGAACAAAGCCATGTCTCCACAGTGATACAAAAATGTGAATGTATGTACTTCATCCTGTAACGTGGAACAGACAAACAAATCTCATCCTTCAGTTAGTTTCCATCATGCACATGTGCTTCATTACTTTCCACTTGAATACATACAAATATATATGCTAATAAGCCAATTTGATATTTCCAACTGCGCATGTGCACAAGATTTGATAATTTTTCTTTTGATCAGAAAATAAACATTTAATTCTATGCGTGCAAAAGTATAGCGGGCACCAGCAAATTTACAGAGATCGTTGTGTTCTGAAGTAACATTTTTTTTAAAAACGTTTGGGCAGCAAAGTGTTTTCAGGTATCCAATATTTTGTTCGAAAAAAAGTTTCTATAGCTTTTTTTTTATTACAAAAAGAATTGCACAGAATGCAGATTTGGTTACCCCATTTTTTATTTATTTATTTTTATTTATGTCATCTTTAATGAGGGTAAACTCCAATCAGTGCACAGCACTGCTTTTCAAGGAGGCCCTCAGGTGCTGAATTGAGAAGGACGCGGCTACAACGTAGTCGAGCCGCTGGCACGTAAAGGCGCCTATGGCAGCCGGCCACATCGACTCGTATATGACTACGGAGCACGGTTTGAGTTAGAAAGTGTTTGATTTTTCCAGAGGGAGGAAAACCGGAAAACCCGGAGAAAAACCCTTGTGGCACAGGAGAGAACCAACGCACAACTCTACTCACATATGGTCCGGGCCAGGAATCGAACATGGGCCACATTGGTGAGAGACGAGCGCTTTACGCACAAGCCACCCATGCCTTGTGTGCATTTATCTGCCGCGTTTATCACATGAGAACAATTGTCGAATCTTGTTGGGCACTCGCACAGTTGGAATACCGAACTGGCTTATTATTAAGGTACACACATTTTAAAACTGGCCGTGGTATGCATGTGCCTCTTGAATGAGGGAGATTCGTAAGCAAATCATTATGCGGCTTTTTGTTATGATTAATTTAAAGCCGCAAGCTCTTCTAGGATAGAGCAGCGAGTCTGGTGAGATCCTACTCACCCTGCGTGAGAAGCACGCCCATCGTGAATAGCTTGCCGGGTTTCCTCAACTCAAGGGCAGTCATCAGATGCATTCTCTCGTTCTCTGCTTCCTCTGTCAACAACAACAACGCAAACAAAGTCCACCACAACAACAACAAAATAAATTACTTGTCAATCTCGAGTCAGGTTAGCATAGCGGTTCTTCAGGAGTGTGTTAATTAGTGGTCATAAATAGTCATATAAACCAAGAATTTGTTAGGTAGTTTTTTGTCAGTGAATTTCTTGAGTCGGCTTTTGAATCTTGCCCTGGTCCACTAACGTGGATATGGTTTCTGTCACAACTGGATTCTGTAGGATTTTCTGAGGCGGGTTCAGGCCGATAGTACCGGGAAGCACACCCAAGCATTTCCGGCCTTGCTCGCTGCTGACATACATTTCCGGCTTTGCTCGTGCCGTGTTTATGCGTCATCCGTTTTGAATCTGGGGAAAACTTTGCGTTTATGTACGTCCTCCGGCGCGTCTTCTTACGTCTTCTTACCGAGCAGTGTGTGTATCCAACCATGGTCCCTTTGCATTCTCCTCAGTGATCGCAGATGTCTGGTCATGGCTGCTACCATCCCTGGTACTCCAGCGACAGTCTCCAGGAAGATTATACGTCTGAACAAAACAAAACAGCCTATTCATTGGTGTCATAAAGTCCTCCTATGGCTCCGTGTGCAAACAAGAGAGGGTGCTTTTTGGGCCACTCCTGAAAGCCGTAGGGCTGTGCAGTTACAGGTAGTTTGGGAACCAGTACCCGAATAAAAAAAAACGGGTACCCGGGTACCAGTTAAAACTACTAGCCCAAATCAAGATATCTTGTATCATTTTTCTTCTAGAAACATTCTCCATCCATTGGTATCTAGTTTTGGACTCATCAGCGTAGTAGAAGTGTGCTAATTGAGATACGACCTGGGGCCAATTTCATAGAGCTGCTAAGCACAACAATTTGCTTAGCATGACAATTCGTCCTTGGCAAAAACAAGGTTACAGACCAAATTTTCACGTGATCTTTATTATTTTGGATTGATAATCAGCTGTTGTTTTGCTTAGCATGAAAAACAGGTATAATTTTGGCTGGTAACCTGTTTTTAATGAGCAAGACTTTTTTGTGCTTAGCAAATTTTTGTGCTTAGCAGCTCTATGAAATTGGCCCCTGATGACTTGAGTTAATTATGTCATAATCCAAAGGTATTTTCCAATCAAATTCTCCTGTAGTAGTCTAGTCTATGGGCAAATAAAATCTTGGTAAAAAGCTGAATTTTTAATAGTTGGCAGTCCCGACATTATTGAACTGACACAATGATATATCACTTACATGAGCCACTTCTTCTCTGTCCTAATTCCTCGCTTATAGCCAGACAGCACATCAAAACTTAGGCGGAGAATCTGTACACAGCTGTATGCAAACTGAAAGCAAGCATGCACAAAGAACTTGTCACTATTTAACGGTGATATACAACAAGCTTTGCGATAATTTTTTGAAAAGTTTAGGGTATTTTGGCAAATATTGTTAACACTGACCCGTTTTAAACTTTTGTGTTCATAGATGCTAGAAAAACTAGAAAAAAAATGCTGGTCTGGTTCCCTGACCCTACTTCAAACAACATAGAGCAATTTATAGATAATGGGCAAATGTCAGGTCAGGGAGCCAAACTAGCTGGCTTTTCAGGCGCAAACAAATTGTGGACTAAATTTGGTTAACTAGGGACAGCTGGAAAAAAGTCAGTAATAATCAAAATGCATCAATTTTTGCCAGTTACCTGTTTTTGAACAAAATATTTTGTACTTGTAAATATAAATTTCTGCATACAACAAAGGCCTGCTTGCCTTATTTACCGGTACTTGACATACAATGTACAATACTCGTAAACGGAATATTGTTGGTTGCCTCATCATAAAACACTCTTGATCTATTATACGACTCACCCAGTCAGCAAAGCCTTTGGGTTGTCTGTGTGTTACCTCCACGCTATCCAGTTCCTTATCTGACCTGCCAGGTTGAGGTTCATGAGAGAGATGGAATCAAACAACAAATCTCTGATCCATTAAAGCCCATCCTTAAATAATGTCTGACATGCATGCACTTGTGTGCAAAACTTATTGGGTGGAATATGCAGTGTGGCATTGGACATGTCCATCCCAGGTCCACCCCAAGTCCACCCCAAGTCCACCCCAAGTCCACCCCAAGTCCACCCCAAGTCCACCCCAAGTCCACCCCAAGTCCACCCCAAGTCCACCCCAAGTCCACCCCAAGTCCACCCCAAGTCCACCCCAAGTCCACCCCAAGTCCATCCCAAGTCCATCCCAAGTCCATCCCAAGTCCATCCCAAGTCCATCCCGAGTCCATCCCGAGTCCATCCCGAGCCCATCCCGAGCCCATCCCGAGCCCATCCCGAGCCCATCCCGAGTCCATCCCGAGTCCATCACGAGTCCATCACGAGTCCATCCCGAGTCCATCCCGAGTCCATCCCGAGTCCATCCCGAGTCCATCCCGAGTCCATCCCGAGTCCATCCCGAGTCCATCCCGAGTCCATCCCGAGTCCATCCCGAGTCCATCCCGAGTCCATCCCGAGTCCATCCCGAGTCCATCCCGAGTCCATCCCGAGTCCATCCCGAGTCCATCCCGAGTCCATCCCGAGTCCATCCCGAGTCCATCCCGAGTCCATCCCGAGTCCATCCCGAGTCCATCCCGAGTCCATCCCGAGTCCATCCCGAGTCCATCCCGAGTCCATCCCGAGTCCATCCCGAGTCCATCCCGAGTCCATCCCGAGTCCATCCCGAGTCCATCCCGAGTCCATCCCGAGTCCATCCCGAGTCCATCCCAAGTCCATCCCGAGTCCATCCCGAGTCCATCCCGAGTCCATCCCGAGTCCATCCCGAGTCCATCCCAAGTCCATCCCAAGTCCATCCCAAGTCCATCCCGAGTCCATCCCGAGTCCATCCCGAGTCCATCCCAAGTCCATCCCAAGTCCATCCCAAGTCCATCCCAAGTCCATCCCAAGTCCATCCCAAGTCCATCCCAAGTCCATCCCGAGTCCATCCCAAGTCCATCCCAAGTCCATCCCGAGTCCATCCCAAGTCCATCCCAAGTCCATCCCAAGTCCATCCCAAGTCCATCCCGAGTCCATCCCAAGTCCATCCCAAGTCCATCCCAAGTCCATCCCAAGTCCATCCCAAGTCCATCCCAAGTCCATCCCAAGTCCATCCCAAGTCCATCCCAAGTCCATCCCAAGTCCATCCCGAGTCCATCCCAAGTCCATCCCAAGTCCATCCCAAGTCCATCCCAAGTCCATCCCGAGTCCATCCCAAGTCCATCCCAAGTCCATCCCAAGTCCATCCCAAGTCCATCCCGAGTCCATCCCGAGTCCATCCCGAGTCCATCCCGAGTCCATCCCGAGTCCATCCCGAGTCCATCCCAAGTCCATCCCAAGTCCATCCCAAGTCCATCCCAAGTCCATCCCAAGTCCATCCCAAGTCCATCCCGAGTCCATCCCAAGTCCATCCCAAGTCCATCCCAAGTCCATCCCAAGTCCATCCCAAGTCCATCCCAAGTCCATCCCAAGTCCATCCCAGGTCCATCCCAGGTCCATCCCAGGTCCATCCCAGGTCCATCCCAGGTCCATCCCAGGTCCATCCCAGGTCCATCCCAGGTCCATCCCAAGTCCATCCCAAGTCCATCCCAAGTCCATCCCAAGTCCATCCCAAGTCCATCCCAAGTCCATCCCGAGTCCATCCCAAGTCCATCCCAAGTCCATCCCAAGTCCATCCCAAGTCCATCCCAAGTCCATCCCAAGTCCATCCCGAGTCCATCCCGAGTCCATCCCAAGTCCACCCCGAGTCCATCCCGAGTCCATCCCGAGTCCATCCCGAGTCCATCCCGAGTCCATCCCGAGTCCATCCCGAGTCCATCCCGAGTCCATCCCGAGTCCATCCCGAGTCCATCCCGAGTCCATCCCGAGTCCATCCCGAGTCCATCCCGAGTCCATCCCGAGTCCATCCCAAGTCCATCCCGAGTCCATCCCAAGTCCATCCCAAGTCCATCCCAAGTCCATCCCAAGTCCATCCCAAGTCCATCCCGAGTCCATCCCGAGTCCATCCCGAGTCCATCCCAAGTCCATCCCAAGTCCATCCCAAGTCCATCCCAAGTCCATCCCAAGTCCATCCCAAGTCCATCCCAAGTCCATCCCGAGTCCATCCCAAGTCCATCCCAAGTCCATCCCAAGTCCATCCCAAGTCCATCCCGAGTCCATCCCAAGTCCATCCCAAGTCCATCCCAAGTCCATCCCAAGTCCATCCCAAGTCCATCCCAAGTCCATCCCAAGTCCATCCCAAGTCCATCCCAAGTCCATCCCGAGTCCATCCCAAGTCCATCCCAAGTCCATCCCAAGTCCATCCCAAGTCCATCCCGAGTCCATCCCAAGTCCATCCCAAGTCCATCCCAAGTCCATCCCAAGTCCATCCCAAGTCCATCCCAAGTCCATCCCAAGTCCATCCCAAGTCCATCCCAAGTCCATCCCAAGTCCATCCCGAGTCCATCCCAAGTCCATCCCAAGTCCATCCCAAGTCCATCCCAAGTCCATCCCGAGTCCATCCCAAGTCCATCCCAAGTCCATCCCAAGTCCATCCCAAGTCCATCCCGAGTCCATCCCGAGTCCATCCCGAGTCCATCCCGAGTCCATCCCGAGTCCATCCCGAGTCCATCCCGAGTCCATCCCGAGTCCATCCCAAGTCCATCCCAAGTCCATCCCAAGTCCATCCCAAGTCCATCCCGAGTCCATCCCAAGTCCATCCCAAGTCCATCCCAAGTCCATCCCAAGTCCATCCCAAGTCCATCCCAAGTCCATCCCAGGTCCATCCCAGGTCCATCCCAGGTCCATCCCAGGTCCATCCCAGGTCCATCCCAGGTCCATCCCAGGTCCATCCCAGGTCCATCCCAAGTCCATCCCAAGTCCATCCCAAGTCCATCCCAAGTCCATCCCAAGTCCATCCCAAGTCCATCCCGAGTCCATCCCGAGTCCATCCCAAGTCCATCCCAAGTCCATCCCAAGTCCATCCCAAGTCCATCCCAAGTCCATCCCAAGTCCATCCCGAGTCCATCCCAAGTCCATCCCAAGTCCACCCCGAGTCCATCCCGAGTCCATCCCGAGTCCATCCCGAGTCCATCCCGAGTCCATCCCGAGTCCATCCCAAGTCCATCCCAAGTCCATCCCAAGTCCATCCCAAGTCCATCCCGAGTCCATCCCAAGTCCATCCCAAGTCCATCCCAAGTCCATCCCAAGTCCATCCCGAGTCCATCCCAAGTCCATCCCAAGTCCATCCCAAGTCCATCCCAAGTCCATCCCAAGTCCATCCCAAGTCCATCCCAAGTCCATCCCAAGTCCATCCCAAGTCCATCCCAAGTCCATCCCGAGTCCATCCCAAGTCCATCCCAAGTCCATCCCAAGTCCATCCCAAGTCCATCCCGAGTCCATCCCAAGTCCATCCCAAGTCCATCCCAAGTCCATCCCAAGTCCATCCCGAGTCCATCCCGAGTCCATCCCGAGTCCATCCCGAGTCCATCCCGAGTCCATCCCGAGTCCATCCCGAGTCCATCCCGAGTCCATCCCAAGTCCATCCCAAGTCCATCCCAAGTCCATCCCGAGTCCATCCCGAGTCCATCCCAAGTCCATCCCAAGTCCATCCCAAGTCCATCCCAAGTCCATCCCAAGTCCATCCCAAGTCCATCCCAGGTCCATCCCAGGTCCATCCCAGGTCCATCCCAGGTCCATCCCAGGTCCATCCCAGGTCCATCCCAGGTCCATCCCAGGTCCATCCCAAGTCCATCCCAAGTCCATCCCAAGTCCATCCCAAGTCCATCCCAAGTCCATCCCGAGTCCATCCCGAGTCCATCCCAAGTCCATCCCAAGTCCATCCCAAGTCCATCCCAAGTCCATCCCAAGTCCATCCCAAGTCCATCCCAAGTCCATCCCAAGTCCATCCCGAGTCCATCCCGAGTCCATCCCAAGTCCATCCCAAGTCCATCCCAAGTCCATCCCAAGTCCATCCCAAGTCCATCCCAAGTCCATCCCGAGTCCATCCCGAGTCCATCCCGAGTCCATCCCAAGTCCATCCCGAGTCCATCCCGAGTCCATCCCGAGTCCATCCCGAGTCCATCCCGAGTCCATCCCGAGTCCATCCCGAGTCCATCCCGAGTCCATCCCGAGTCCATCCCGAGTCCATCCCAAGTCCATCCCAAGTCCATCCCAAGTCCATCCCAAGTCCATCCCGAGTCCATCCCAAGTCCATCCCAAGTCCATCCCAAGTCCATCCCAAGTCCATCCCAAGTCCATCCCAAGTCCATCCCAGGTCCATCCCAGGTCCATCCCAGGTCCATCCCAGGTCCATCCCAGGTCCATCCCAGGTCCATCCCAGGTCCATCCCAGGTCCATCCCAAGTCCATCCCAAGTCCATCCCAAGTCCATCCCAAGTCCATCCCAAGTCCATCCCGAGTCCATCCCGAGTCCATCCCAAGTCCATCCCAAGTCCATCCCAAGTCCATCCCAAGTCCATCCCAAGTCCATCCCAAGTCCATCCCGAGTCCATCCCAAGTCCACCCCAAGTCCACCCCGAGTCCATCCCGAGTCCATCCCGAGTCCATCCCGAGTCCATCCCGAGTCCATCCCGAGTCCATCCCGAGTCCATCCCGAGTCCATCCCGAGTCCATCCCGAGTCCATCCCGAGTCCATCCCGAGTCCATCCCGAGTCCATCCCGAGTCCATCCCGAGTCCATCCCGAGTCCATCCCGAGTCCATCCCAAGTCCATCCCAAGTCCATCCCAAGTCCATCCCAAGTCCATCCCAAGTCCATCCCAAGTCCATCCCAAGTCCATCCCAAGTCCATCCCAAGTCCATCCCGAGTCCATCCCGAGTCCATCCCAAGTCCATCCCAAGTCCATCCCAAGTCCATCCCAAGTCCATCCCAAGTCCATCCCAAGTCCATCCCAAGTCCATCCCGAGTCCATCCCAAGTCCATCCCAAGTCCATCCCAAGTCCATCCCAAGTCCATCCCAAGTCCATCCCAAGTCCATCCCAAGTCCATCCCAAGTCCATCCCAAGTCCATCCCAAGTCCATCCCAAGTCCATCCCGAGTCCATCCCGAGTCCATCCCGAGTCCATCCCAAGTCCATCCCAAGTCCATCCCGAGTCCATCCCGAGTCCATCCCAAGTCCATCCCAAGTCCATCCCGAGTCCATCCCGAGTCCATCCCGAGTCCATCCCGAGTCCATCCCGAGTCCATCCCGAGTCCATCCCGAGTCCATCCCAAGTCCATCCCAAGTCCATCCCAAGTCCATCCCAAGTCCATCCCAAGTCCATCCCGAGTCCATCCCGAGTCCATCCCAAGTCCATCCCAAGTCCATCCCAAGTCCATCCCAAGTCCATCCCAAGTCCATCCCAAGTCCATCCCAAGTCCATCCCAGGTCCATCCCAGGTCCATCCCAGGTCCATCCCAGGTCCATCCCAGGTCCATCCCAGGTCCATCCCAGGTCCATCCCAGGTCCATCCCAAGTCCATCCCAAGTCCATCCCAAGTCCACCCCAAGTCCATCCCAAGTCCATCCCAAGTCCATCCCAAGTCCATCCCAAGTCCAGGTCCTCACAAGTCCATTGCAATGATAAATTCCTAAAGTTTATCACAAGTCCTCACATGTCAGTCCAGTCCTCATCCAGTCCTTATCACTTGGGCCTGATATAGGCCATACATGGTATTTAAACTATGAAATAGGGTATACCTCGGGTAAACTTGGAATGTATTGGTGATGAATTAATTAGTATGCATCAATTCATCATTCTTGCTATTTATCTTGACCAGTAACTCACCATATAGGATGAGGGAGCAAATATTGTGTATCATCCTCCCCTTTCTTGCTGTCATCGGTCGCTGCCTTAGGATGGGTGAATTCATCTGTACCATACTTCGGTTGCTTTCCTAATGCTATTCTACAACACAACATTTTTGCAAAATAATAAAAACACATTATGGGGAAAAACTTCTCAATCAGTAGACTTTCAGAATATGGTTTGAAGAAGGTGTGTCCAGGCTGCAAACTATCCAAATAATGCATTTGACACGCGGGCTGGACTCTTACAGAGCGGTGTGTGGGCCAGGGGCCAATTTCATAAAACGTTTAAGCACCAAAATTTGCTTAGCATGAAAATTCTTCCTTGGAAAAAACAGGGTTACAAACCAACATTTCCGTTGATGTTTATTGTTTGTGACTGGTATTCAGCTGTTATTTTGCTTTGAATGAAAAGCTTATCGCCTTATGGAGTTTTGGCCGATTAGCTGTTTTTACTGAGCAAGACTTTTTTGTGCTAAGCAAATTTTTGTGCTTACATGTTTTATGAAATTGGCCCCAGGCTCTATGCATTGCGATGATCGCACGTTGCATACAGCGCAGCCTTTGCATATATTCAAGGCTATTGGCTGCCTATATATCAGATACTGTCCGAATGATGTGTACACAAACTATGGCCTTATTACAACAACTTTCTTAATTTGTCTTCAGTGAGTGTATATAACTCGTTCCCTTGGTTACCTGAAGTGTGGTGCATGTGTTGATGTCTCCTTGTCATCTCGTGCTGGCCCGCCAGCCCCAACCTTTTCATCCTGTTGCGAGGCAGTGCTGAGTGACTGTATCTATTTCCACATTAAGTCAAAATTAGAAACAAAAACCAACATCAGTTCCTTAAGTTTCAAAGAAGAAAAAAAATATATATACCCAGCACAAAAGAGACGGACTTCTACTCCCCTTACTTATTCCCATATACCTACACTCTCGAACTTTCCCTCCTTTTTTTAAATATAAATGTCTGCAAAAAAAAAGTTTTAAAGTATAGGGAAGAAAAGTCCATTTTAAATACATTTTGTATACACCAACCTTCTGAATTGTTGTGGGGTTTAACCCTAACAGCTTCACGGCAACATCGCCACTCACTGCGGTCGAGGTAAACCTTGCCGTGCACAGCCGTGCTGACCCGCCTGCAATTAGCGAGAGTGGACGGTAGGGTACCGCTGCCACACACGGCGAAACTTTCGATCCCCGCGGTGATAAGGCGGAAGGGTCGCTTGACAAATGAGCAGCTAAACCAAAACAACGTGGCCACACGTAAATCAACTTATTCGCGGAGAGCAAAGAGGCCTGTTTTACTGTTACTGTTAACATGTTCAGATTTAGACTATACTTGAATCATGGAGATATTTTCAAAATCAAATGCACCTGTCACAGTGTCAGTGTCCAAATTAAAGCGATTTGATTTCGATAAATGTACATGTATTATATTGGTCTTGCTCCGGTCAAATGTATGATGCAATGCGTGCGCAGGGTTGTAAATTCTAGGAACCTGACTACTAACTGGTCATTGTCAATATTTAAAAAGTGATGAAATGACTACGTTGAATTTCTATCTTTTTTAAACTTTACAATTAAAAAAAATATATATATGGCATGTACAATGTATAGATATTGTTATTGTTAGTTTTTAAACGCAACTAATTTTTTTTCAATTCGGGGTAAAATCAGGGTAAAACTCACGATCGCGTCCTGTACGTGCGAGCATAGAGCAAGGACTATAACTTGAGTAAACACATTAGTTTAATAATTAACTCAACTAAATAATTCAAAGATACTTGACTAGGCTTCCAAAGCGGCATTTTAATTATATTTTTCATTTCAAAGTATCCAAGGCGATCCATGATTGATTATACAAAAAAAATTACACTATGAACTCAAATAAGGATAACATTGAATGAGATTTGAGACTAGACTTAGACAGATTTGCGGTATGTGAAAGGATCTCTTAAGAGGTAGGGTGGTTCTGATAAGAACCGGTGGTACCATGGTTTAACTTGATATTTAGTATGGAAAATATTTAGTATGGAAGATATTAACTATTAATGATAAATACCTAGTTACAGTAATAACAAGACAAATTAATAGGGTAAGACCCCCCACATTGAGAAAAATACAGCAGAAACTTGCAAACAAACTATGCAAATTTTGGGAAAAAAATTGACATGATGGATCAGGTACCTAGAGAAACTGAATTCAATTGTTTTGGTTTAATGACCGATAAGTTTCTACCATAGTGAATATAAAGTGGACAACAATTCGGATTTTGTTCTCCTTGATCACATTCACTCTCTAAGCTGTGTGGAAAGCTGTATTGCAATTTCAGAGTTTGGGGCTAAACAACTTTTTCCCCCACCAAAGCTATTCCTACCCTACCGTATAGCTCACAATATGGAGAAAGTCCAGTAATTAAGCCACTTAAGTACAGGGTTATTTGAAGCATAGCCCCTGTCTCAAATAATGAAGTATTTAAAGTATCAAGATTCCAGGGATTATGGAAGTATTACAACTTACAAGACAACTTGGAAGAAACTTCAACATTTTTTAACAGAATTTGAAAAAAAACCAAAATGACAAACATGACTGTGCATGACTATTGCACACTCGAAATCACCCCTAAAAACACGCCGATAACAAAAGAACAAAATCTAGAGGTTATTTACATTAAAATCGAATGCTTAAATAAATGCCACGATCAGTTCCACAAAATGTATCGAGTTTCAAAAGATCTACTTACTTTTTGAGATCGGAAAACCCTTTTAAGCAAATTGTAGTAAAGATACAGCTTAAAAAAAGAACCTTGTAAAAAATCCATGATAACTTCAATCTGTATAAAAATGCTTTCTTTTTAAACTCTAAAACGATAGGTTTTCAGTCAACAACAGAATATATCAAGGTGTAAACAGATCAGAGTTAACCTCTCTCTGTTCGTACCATGTAAAAAAACAAAAACAAGTACATCTATTGTTACAAGTTAGGTAGTTTCATATAAAACCACAACATTAAGACAAACATTACATATCTGTCGTCTTTAACCAGTTCGCGCCGGATGACGAATATAAACGCAAAGTTTTCCCCAAATTCAAAACTGATGACGCATAAACACGCCAAGTTCAAGTTCGAAAATGTATGTCAGCAGCGAGCAAGGCCGGTAATGCGTGGGTGTGCTTCCCGGCACTATCGGCCTGAACCCGCTTCGAATCGAGTTTCGTAAAAAATAATCCCGCCCCTGGGCTCGGTGATGTTAAAATAATCCCGGCGCGAACTGGTTAACTATCAAGGACCCAATACAAAAAAGCACAATAACCAGTTCGCGCCGGGATTATTTTAACATCACCGAGCTGACGCGCGGGATTATTTTTAACGAAACTCGATCTGAAGCGTGTTCAGGCCGATAGTACTGGGAAAGCGCACCCACGCATTTCTGGCCTTGCTCGCTGCCGACAGACATTTCCGGGCCTTGCTCGTGACGTGTTTATGCGTCATCCGTTTTGAATCTAGGGAAAACTTTCCGTTTATATACGTCATCCGGCGCGAACTGGTTAAAAAGTAATATTCGAGTACAAACGAAGCTTATGGAAGCCTAGTTCTGCAAATCAATTCACAGCTATGACACCTAGAACCGTGATAGATCCTAGTGCAGGTATAGCACAAGCAAAAGCTGAAAAGTGAAAAAAATTAACAAGGAGAAACTATAGAAATGCCGTTCTGCAGTAACATTGCTTCAACTTTTTATCTATAAATGTACATACTTCTGAATTGTTTTGTCAACCTCATGTCCATTCCATTTTGTTATTCCACACTGCCTTTAAAGAAACCAGACAAAAAACAGACTTCCAACCAGCCCCAGGTAAAAACTTACGAACAGTAGGATCAATTTATTAAAAACAAGAAAGGCAAAAGCACGATTTTGGAGGACAGGATTTTTGTGGGCTTTTAGGGGGAGAAACTAACCCATGCCCACAATATTTGGCATGTTCTGTTGTCTATTAACTGTGCTCCCTCCTCAACTTAGTTCTTGAAAGTACAGTTGAAGTACTCCGGCACCTAAGCCCTTCATTGTACGACAGTGAGTAACACTACGGTACATGTATGAAAAATAGTTAATGAGATTTCATTTCAGTTTTTGTTCCGGACTTGTGGGACAAAAAATTGTATGAAATACATGTAGTAGAAATCTCAAGTAATAAAGTAGGAGAAAGGTTAAAAAGAAACCAAGTTTTTCAGTTTGCGTCGGATGACGTGTATACACGCAAATTGTATCTGTAATTTAAAACGGATGACGGATAAACACATCTCGATTAAGGCATTTACGTATGCTTAGTAGACTAACACACGGGTAACCATGGTGCTAGTCAACTACGCATGGGCTTTTCGATGCAATCGTGGAACAAGCAAACGGGTGTAGTACCATGCACCAAGCCTAGCCATGCGCTACACAAAAAGATGGCAACACACATAAATGCTTTATTTATTTGGCGGCGTTTTTCCATGCTCCTGACAATGCAACTGAATATGTAAGAGGTATAATAAAACCAATATAACATGGTTTATTTCGGGTAGGTATCAGTATTGGAAGTTGAACTTCTAATACCTCGGGAAGCTAATATCGACTACCCACCCTCAAACCATGTTATACTACATCACGAGAAAGAGATTGTCCTTAACAGTTTTTTTGTTTTATTTCATTCCATTTCAGCTTCAGCCATGTACGCATCCAGCTCGGCATCCAATCCCGTCCTTGTATTGGACATGTAATCGTCCAACTGGTTGTCAAGATCCTCCTTGTTCAGCTGGACTGGTGCAGCTCGTCCGCGACCGCGGCCACGTCCCCGGCCAAGCCCGCGACCACGACCGAGACCACGCCCTCTACCGCCTCTAACCACCTGCTGCTGGCCAGCCCCACGACCTCTGACACCTACAGATAGAAAATGAAGGATAATTAGATGGAACGGTTAAAAATCTAGGACAAGTTTGCCAAAAATAGAAAAACCAGATAAATGAACTTTTATTTTAGTCCGTTTGATCCGAATGTAACAGGATTGGAAAAGTCATAGAGGATGCATTTATCGGACTTTAGCAAGCTTTTAATAGACCATTTGTCAGTTGTGCATTTTTATCGTTTTATCGCAGCAAAAATGGGGTTGACCATTGCCTCAATCCTCTAAAAATAGCGAACATAAAGAATGCTGGGGAAGGTCTACGCCCTTTACCTATTGCATCCACCAAAATCAACTGGCACTTTTTGCCATTCATCCTCAATCCTTCAAAATTATTTTTGAAGGTTTAGGGAATAGAGTGGCGGAATCTAAATGTTGCCTAATAGTAAACACCCACCTCTCATGCCTCCTCTACTGCCCCTCTGCATGCCCCTCTGCGTACCCCGCCCCCTTCCAGTCATCTGCCCCCTTCCAGTCATCTGCCCCCTGACCACGCCTCGTCCGCCTCGCCCCGTCTGTCTACCTCGCAACATCTGTCCACCCTGCGCTCCTCGCTGTCCTCCACGCCCTCTAGACCGCATGGCCACGCCCCCTCTGTTGACTCCGCCTCTTGCTCCGATGGCTCTACTGATGCCCCTGCCGCCCCGCGTGAAGACTGTACCCCTGAAGCGCCCGCCCCGTCCCCCGCGTAGCCTCCCCTGTCCCCTCTGACCGGCCGGGGAGCCCAGGCGACCCTGGATGTTGGGCTGGCCGAGACGCTGCCTTAGTGACTAGGTGGGAAACAAAAACCGGGAAAACAATGTTTAACATTAACCTTACTCTTGTTTATACTTCAATGCACTTCATTATTTGCTCCCCACAGGAAACCAAAGGTCAACTTGCAGTTTTTGTACACTGTGTACGTCAGATATGTGTTGAAATCTACCTGGTTCCAACCCGTGTAGACTTCTTAAAGTTTAGACATTTGAAGTTTGAAGACATTTGAAGCATATTTGAACAGTAACTTCCAATGACCCAAACATGATCTTTGAGTTGACCTCAGTAATTTTATGAGGAATTGTCTTCCCACCCAAGGGTCACTGCATCCAAGTTTCACCAAATCCATGAAAGCATGTAGAAGTTACAAATTGTTTTCCCCAAAAACTTAACCTGAAAATATAAAGGGACAACATATCATTTGTCAGTTATGCCAGCGGATTGCAGCTACTCGCGTGTCACGCACTGAACATACCAATAGTAACGCCAACACGTGCGCCGCACGGCGTTTAAACACTTGTGCACACATTTTTGCCAACATTTCCAAAAGTGTGTCTCTGACATGCATATTTGGAAATTGCATTCTTTTATTTTCTTCAAAATGACAGCATGCCAGACGGAATAATTTCTTGAAGTTTAGAATCATTAATATCTTTATATAGTACCTATACATCTTTAACATACATGTAGATGTATACATGTACGGGCAAATAGGACTGGAAGTGTCTCCCAAAACTTGGCGACAAAGAGGATAAAAGAGGGTTAGTAATTGGTTTTTTTTAACCCTAACCCTACCTAATGCTACTTTTTACTACTAGTAGTAAAAAGTAGTATGCAGTACTCTCACTGACTTGTGTGCAATGCCTGTAGTAATTTTTAGTATTTGGTACTTCACCCCTTATTGCACTCGTAGTACTTTTTAGCATTGGGTCCCTCTGTTTGCTGAGTGTGCATGGCCCATGTATGCTGTGCAAGGTGTTCTAAACTCTACAGCAAAAATTGTCACTTGGGACACAATGGGTCAAGGCTGGACTACTGCATTTTTTGCCAGGTAAGTATTACTGACCTGTATTGCCACTATTAGTATTTTGTAGTATCTGTACTCTGTCAGTACACACCCAATCATCAATCACGGAGAGACCCAATGCTACAAAATACTAAGTAGTATTCTGTAGTACGCAGTTCTTTAGCCCAAAGTAAGGCCTAGGGGGTTAGGGTTAAACCTGTGCCAAATGACAGCTGAAAAATGTACCTGTCTGGCGGGCTGCACGGCGGGCTGCACGGCGGGCTGCAATGCAGCCTGGACTGTCATCCTGTTCTCCATCTGCATGGCGAGGCGCCTGTTGGCAGCTGACACCTGCTGCTGCTGCACCATCGTCTCCGTCCGCTGCTGGGCCGTCACCGTGGGTCGGCTCTTGATAATCTTGGTGAATCTTTGGAGTGGGGGGGAGGAGGTGGTTGGTTGGTTGGTGGGGGGGCAAGAGGTTTCACGAGAGTGGCATGTTTCGTTGCTTTCTTAGAGCAACGTTTGATTGATTCTTGGGAGAGGATGCGGCCGTGTGTGGATGACAAAAGAGTGTCACCACTTTGACAAGAGAGAAAAGACAACTAGTCACAGCGTGTGACATCAAGAACCTACAGTAATTAAGACAAAGGCCTATTTACCAACAACTGTCCTACCAATCTATACCTACTTCCATGATATGGCACCACCATTTGAATATCAAGTTCCCTTGGAGCTAAGTACCTGTGTCACTTGTTTTATTTAGGCATTATTGTATCGATACATGACCTACATGTATGACCCACACACGAAGTTGTGCCAAGTCCTTCTCGGGTAATGATGTAAATACCATGTTTACCTTTCACCGACAGGGTCCAAAATCAACCAAGACCAACCTACATACATGTACCTAGTTTGAAGTTAAAACGTCAAGTAGTCAAAAAGCTACGATGATACAATTGTTTGCTTGCACAGTATGTGCACACACAAAAGAACAGGGCAAAATAATAAGATTTTTTAATAAGAAGATTTCGGATCGATACTTTTGACAATTGTCCTACTTCGAGATGACAAAGAACTAAACAAAATTAAAAGTTTGGGAATTAGTATTTGGGATCTATTTGGTTTGAAATGTTATGTTAATAGGAAAACTGATGGATAGTGAACCTAGCTAAAAGATGTTAGCAGACAATAATGCCCTGCATTTGTATCATAGCTTAAACCATGCATTACCCGTTTAATATTTGTGGAGTAAAATGAATAGTGAAAAAAAACTTTGATTGTACTGTTTTTGAAGAATTAACAGCTTTCTAAGACTTTGTTTGAAACTTGTAAATCAGAGAATCTAATACAGAATTTTCTGACATCTATTTTGAATTTTTCTACCTGAAGGGTTGTCAGAAAAAGAAAGAAAGAAAAAGGCATAAGCAACAACTCTTTGTAAATAAAGACATGGCCCCGAGAAGATTAGAGAGAAATGCCACACATGTACATGAACTAAAATGATCATGTATGTGCTGCTCAACGGTGAGTATTCATCAGCCTGTTTGCCGCTTACCAGTCTCAGAGTAATTCGAGATAATCACCGAGACTGAGGACAACAAGGACTGCGATAACCAGAGAACAAACCAGAACTGCCACTTACATTCACAAGTCTGGCCCCGGTCCCTCAGCGGTAACACAGGGCACACCGTGATTGGGCATTGCTGGCCGTGACACAGACCGATCCTCTCCACAGAATAATACGCCATTGCCGACATATTTCATCAATAATAAAACATGCATTTGAAGAACAAAAACACTCATCGGTACAAATTACACCGTCTTCATTTGTAGAGAGTACTGCTTTCTCAGCAGATACCAGCAATTGTCTGCATTGGGATTGCGATCTCTCCATGTTTACAAATGAGCTTTTGGATGCAGTCACAACTTACTGCGCCATGTCATGTTTTTTTTAAACAGCTCTGCAGTGCAATCACATGGCAGATAATAACATTGTTGAACTACCGTACAACCACCAGTTACAACCAATGTCGTGCCAATGTTTTACGGCAATGGCACTGCTCATTTGTATATAGCTCTTAGCGCCCAATCTCTCAAAATACTTCTAACAAAATTCTTCTTAGTGTTTGCACTATACACCTGAATTCTGAATTAATGTGGCTTTTTTCGTTGCACACATTTCAGAGATTGTTTTCTCTCCTTACAGTGTCCAACTTTTTCAAAAATTTCTCCTTTCATTTCAAAATCATGTCAACTTAGCCATGCTCTTTTATCTATCGCATGATAATTTGTAATACTGCACCACATTTAGAAACCATAACTTGCATTTCTAAGCTCTGAAAGGCTGACGCAGCGACACACAATCTAGGTGCAGTTTCAAGAGTATCGCACACAAAACAGAATACTTTTTGTATGCAACTGAAAGAATTGGTTGAGCATGTTTTACACTGTATTCTGCCTTTGGGAGACAATCTCTTCCAGACACCCTTATAATTGGGTGGGCGGTGCATTCTCTACGGCAATGGTTTATATATTTATGATGCGTCTTCCCTCACCGATCATTTAGTGTTTGTTTGGTCGTGCTTTTCAGCACAATCTTTGGGACGGGCATTGCAGTACTCATCGTGAGATTTTAAATGGGAATCCTCTGGCGGCTGCTGATTCCTTCGAAGACGTCCCCCTGAAAAATATAAATATTAACAAATTAAAATTAAAAAAATAATAAACAAATCCAAACATTTCCATTAACATTTGACACCACAATTTTGCCATGTGATACTGATAGAGATGTGATGATTAGGTATGGCCAAGTTAAAAAATAAAATAATACACATTGCTCTTTTACACCAAAAGCTGCAAAAATAGCATCTTCCAGTTCCAATCCCAAGAAATTTGATTAATAAATAAAGGTGGAGTCCAATACAAACGTGTAGCCTTTTTGGTTTCTACCCGATTATTTTGTATGGCGCGGTGCCCCGAATCCTTCACATTGAAATTGTCGTACTGTAGTAAGTATGGCTTGAGATAGCCCCGCTACTGTGGCCCATAATGCTGCGGGTAACGAGAGTAACGCCACACTGTGACACCGGCTGATCGGTTGAATAGTCCTAGGTCAAACTTGTTTTTCCGCGTTCTGCTGTCTAAGGAACTGTAGCAGTAGTAGTACGATGTACTACAAACACTGCAACACATGCACGCAAGTTCGTATAGCCTCGACCCTCCGTAATCTGCGCACCTAACGCTCATGCACGCGCGCGTGCTGCCAAAGTCAAACGTAAATTAAATGTGAATGCGTAGATTTAAAACGCGTGGATTTAGAGGGTCTGACGATTCGCGCAACATAAAGACCACATGTACGTACGGGCAACTCGTTCGTATGTGGAAAAGAAAAACGAAATGGATGATTTTATCGCAAAAACATTGCAAGCTATTTGTAGACTTCAATAATTCGTTGAACAATTCGTTTTTGCAACTTCTGTGGCCGCGCCGGTACAAATGAATAGCGCGCCAACGGCAAAGATTGTCCAATCACAAAATGGCAACGGAGTACGGTCACTACGGGCCGTGAAACGGAAAACCAGCAACAGGATTTTGCAATAAATGATCTAATTGTCCAAAATATAAAGCTAAGAATGGCTTATTCAACAAGTATATTTAGCCCGCATTAGTACTGGTTTGAAATACAACATACAACTAACCTAGTAAGTAGATATTAACGATGTTTTTTAGGAGAGTGATAAAAGGTCCTCAGTTTACGTGGCCGCGATAGTCAGTCTGCCTTGCTCTATGGTCTGCTTATCAGGAATGCCTCAATTTTTCAAGCGATGTGATTGGCTAGCATCATCAGCAGACGCTATGCCGCAATTGGTATAGTAAACTTGTCATAGTCCGTTCTCCTGTTACAACAAATGTTTTACAACTACGCCAGCTGTGCCAGTTTAAAAAGTACATTGTACATGTACATGTACACTGCAAAAATTGTACAGGTGCACGAAACATTTTATTTGGAAACAAATTTGGTTCACGTTTATTTTTGCTCGACCAACATTAATGACATGCAATGGACTTTCTCAACATTAATTTGTCGCTTTTGGTAAACCATTCAAAGCTTGGAGTGATTCCTTTAAAAGAAAAGATGACGCACGCTTTCTGACCGTTGATGGCGCTATTTTAGCCGGCCATGAAGAAGCTTTAAAAACCGTATTGACGTGTGGTTCCTAACGTTTTCCCTACCAAAAGAGCTGTAATATGGCTCCTTTTTTAATATCTGTCTCTCAACTGTGTAATAGCGACATATAAGAGACAGGTGTTAAAAGAGTTTATATAGTTAACTATGTCTATGAATAATTTATACATGTAGTAAATGATGAATTTAAATTAAATAAACTCGCCCTTTGTATTCAAACAATGTCTCATTTGTTGTTGTTTTTTTCTCCCTTTTAGACAACACCCGAGTGGAATTGGTCCAAGCTTGTTTGAATCTCGGACAGTCTTGAATCCTTAGTTGCCATGGCGCTTGCTCAGATGAGAGAGAAGCGAGCCAATGCAGGCAATCGCATGTCTCGGATGTTGGAGGAGGATGAACAAGACGAATTTTATAAAACGACCTACGGTGGATTTGAAGAGGTCGGTGAATTTGAAAAGCTAAATCATCAGGCAAAATAATAGGGAAAAATGTTGCAACCTGACGACGTTTTAGTACATAATATTAATAATACCTTATTCTCTTGACAGGAATAAGGCGTGCCTTCAAGATTAGCAGCGATTCGAACTAACCAAATTTGAGTTATCCAGATCGTTTTACTGTATTTTATTTAAATTTTATTTGTTTGCTATTAACAGCAATCTGGAGATGAGGAATACACCAGTGAAGAAAGTGACTCGGATGCGACGGACAGCGACATCAGCAACTCTGAGGACGATGAAGTAATCAGTGATGATGAGGGAGGTGACAAGAAGAGACAACGCCGGACTATCACCAAAGCATATAAGGTTAGTCCAGCAGAACGCCGCTATAACCAACATCACAGGATCCAAAGATATTGTTCCGAATTTGTTCGGTATATCGATAGTTTGGTATAGCAATTTTAAATCCAACAGAGTCCAACTGTGACTCGTATGACGTTACTGCTTAATCCAGCACAGTTTAACTCGCGATGTTGTTGGGTACCTGATCATATACCCAGCAAGATATGGGACCAAGCGACTCCCTCTATAGACTATTGTTACCTAAGGCCAAATAAAAAACATGTTTAGCGTGACCGCCCGCTCGTTTGGAAAATATTTCTAGCCAAATTACCTATTGGGTTAGGATTAACCAGTATCTTGTTTTCCTGTCTGTCTTGTAATACAGGAGCCAGTTACAAGGCCTGCGGCTCAGAAACCCAGCCAACCACATCCGAGCGTCGATACATCCAAGCCAAAGGAAAAAGAGAAAGCATCCAGGCGGCCGTCTGTCGCATCACAACCTGAGCAGACTGCTAGCCAAGATGAAGGCAACCGTGAGTTAAACGGAAAAAAGCCTACAAATTCTAGTACCCCCCTCCCTCCTCCTCCTCCTCCTCCTCCTCCTCCTCCTAAAAAATCGACCACAATCTGCGTTCGGAGCGCGTTCTCAGCTAGAGGATTGCAGCTACTCGCGTGTCATGCACTGAACAGACAAATAATGGCGCCAACACGTGCACCGCACAGCGTTTAAACACGTGCACTATTTGCGAAAATGTCAAAAAGTGCATCTCTGACGGGCATATTTGGAAAAGGCATTCTTTTGTTATTTTCTTCAAAATGACAGCATGCCAGACGAAATAATTTTACAGGGAGTTTAGAATCAATAATATCTTTACAATAAGTAAGCTTTTCAACAGTTTTGTTGTTGGTAATTTTTTGGAAAGTAATAAATATTAATAGTAACTGCAAAGTAATAAATATTGGGTGAAGTTATCATTTTATTGTTCATTTTTACCTCTTTAAGAATTTAGAAGGGCTTGGCTAATGCATTGTGGCAGTAAAATAATTTGAGTTTAATCAATATTTTGTTGTAGTGCGCAAGTCCAGCAGAAGGTCGACCGTTATTAAAGGTACAGAGTTTCAGATTCGGTTAAAGGAGAGGGAAGAGCGTGCTGAGATCAATCGCATGACGATTGCCAATCGCTACAGACCCGAGGTGCGTAGATTGACACAGGGGGAGCTGCTGGAGGAGGCGATGGTGACAGAAGAAAAGAACCTTAAATCACTGGGTGAGTATCACTAATTCAGTTGCATTTAAACAAATTAATAACTGTAACCCTGAGGTACCTGAATCCATCAAAGTCCATTCCCTGTTTTGGAGGAGTTCGACCGATTTAGGATACCTCCAACCAAACTGGTGGAATCTGATGGATTCAGGAATTTTAGCCTAGCAGTACTGCAGGAATACTAGTACTACATGGGTATCCGGATACCAATAAACCCTAACCATCCTAAAGGTCGTGGTAGTGAGCATAGAGGTCGCGGTAGTGAGCATAGAGGTCGCGTTAGTGAGCATAGAGGTCGCGGTAGTGAGCATAGAGGTCGCGGTAGCGAGCATAGAGGTCGCGGTAGTGAGCCTACTTTTTGTTTTCCCTCCAGAAATGTATCACAAACTGGAAGCCGAAAAGAAGAAGAGCAAGTTCCACAAGAAAGCCATGAAGGGGCCGTTCATCCGGTTCCATTCCATGACGATGCCGGAAGTTGTCACGGATAAAGCCACAAGGAACAGGAGCGCTGGAGAAGAGAATGCTGTAGCAGTGTAAGAGATTGTAATCTGTAGACGACATCAATTGATTGGTTCTCTAGTTCTCCAGATGTTGAATATTCAAAAAGATACAGAATCCTGTGCACACACGTGTTACTTTAATTAAAAGTTGCATTTTTGTTATTGTCACTTTCTCAGTTGCCACTTGTTTGTCAACATCTATTTATCGGTCTCATTCTTATAGCTGGTTTAAGCCCCTTGACAGTTAAACAGCACTTACCATGCAAATTGTAAACTGGTGCGCTTTGTATGCAACTTTTGACCAGTGAAGAAGGTAGCTGCAACTGATCAAGTACAGTTTCAAATCATCGAAGAAAAAGAAAAATTACTCACGATCAGTCTGTTCACATGCATCGTTTGGTTTTCTCACCCGCAGTTCCGACAACACGCGGCCGCTACAACCCACCAGACGCTGCTCCCGAAACTTCATCACCTTCAGCGAGGAGGCTAGCTACAAGGAATGCTTCCCCAGGACGAGAAGCCGCCCCTCGACCAAGCCCCTCTGTCCCGTCACCAGACAACGCGCCATGTACCTGGATCCCATCACGAACATTCCTTACGCCAACAAGGAGGCCTTCAAGACGATCCGAGAGGCTTACGAGAGCGAGCTGGAATCTCAGAACGACGGCAAGAAGCGGAAAGTTCAGAAAGTCAACTGATGTAAAAAGAACATCCATAGGTTTTTTTGTTTTTAAGACATCTAAGTCTACAACCTGAAACTTTTTGTGACATGGCAGCATTGTGAAGGAGTGCATTACGATAGATGCCAATGCATACAGCTTTACAGAGGAGACATTTCGTTAGGGAAATCTTTCACAAACTAAAGTTTGTCAGATCTGTACTCCAGTACTACCCCCTCCCCCTCTTTGAATAGCTTTAAGGAGCCTGACGCGTCAACACTTAGGTGACGGAGCCCGACACATCCCTGATGGAGCCCGACGCTCATGCACATTTCAAAGTGAATGAAATCATGCGTAACACGCACGCAGGCATGCCATAGACCTTATTGTATCATCTGTGCCGGTTGGCCGGTAGAGGGCACCAGAGCGGTCCCACGGTGGGACTGTCTAGAGTGCTCCTGCCAGTCCACTTAGGCAACCCGTCCTGGAGAGCACATACGCCAGTTCCAGTGCCGCGTTGTAACGGGCAGCTTCATATCAGTATTTTGACCGGAGAAGTAGTGCTAATAAATGGCCTGAGAATCACCGAAACCACAGAATACTTGTCAGTTTCCTTCCTGTGTGTGTGTGTCGACCCCAGCAACGGTTTTCGTAACATTATTCATTCCATCGTCTAATAAAATTAAACCTAATGTCAACAGTTGGGTGCTTGGGTTAGGATGCACAGCCATAGGGCCTTTTCGAAACCGTTGCTTCGTCTTTGGCTTTGGCTTCGCCTCCGAATTCCGAATTACTGAGAAGCAAATAGAAATGGAAGAAAATTGAAATAGTCTAACTTTTGGGTTCACATCACTCGAGTGAATGTTTCTGAAGCACAACAGGCGTCAGAATGTGGCTGGAGATCTTGCAGTTGGGAGTCAAAAATCGCCTTTAGCCAAAGACGAAGACGAAGCAAGGGATTCGAAAAGGCCCATAGATAGCACCCCCCTCGGTCTAAACCAAGCTTCACTATGCCTGCACGAAGAACAGTGTATACTTCAGTACCAAGTCTGAATACAAATCGAAAACGACGTACATTTTGTTAGCTCATTTTATTTTCTCTTCAGTTTTTGTACATGGACCATATTTGTCAACAAATGTCTACTTTATCAGAACTAGATTATTTACAACATGCCATTTTATTAACAATTTTTGAACACGAAAAACACCTGCTCCCACAAAACCCTGGAGGGGTTCAGAAGCTCAAAGACAGTGCACTATCGGGCTCTATTTCCAATGAATACTTTTTAACTTGTTACATGTAGTAAATAAAGAACCGAACACCTGTACGCGACTACATTACAGCCAACAGTACTATTAATTTATAGGGAAGACTATGTCCTGGAATCGCTCAATCGGGCTACAAATGGGCTACAAATTGTTTTGAAAAAAATCTGTTTATAATTGGACAGAGCATATAAACATCCACACTAGGCCTATTTCTGGACTCCCTTGAAAGTCCTTTACATAGCAACAGTGTAATAAAAGAGCTCCATAATGAAATTAAGTCAGATCTGTGGCCGGCATACAAAGCAAAATATTTTGTCTTTAGTGGCCGCACCATGCGTTTTTTTAAAGTTTTTTTTAAGTTTTTTTTTAGGGTCGAGCTTTTTTCTGATGCACATGCCTAATCCACACAACCATCCCTTAAAAAATTGACGTTTTTGTGGTATTCTTGTTTAGAACGAGTTTGGGGTCCACTTGATTCCAGTTGGAAAGTGTTCGCCTTTTGTGAACACTTTCCTAATGAAAACAACAGGAAAAACTCATCGTGACCGATGTAAACAACCAGGTTCGTCTTTTCTCGGGAACGGTAAAACAGTAGGTTGGTTTCCTTTCAACCAGATATTTAAACAATCCAAAACAATCCAAAACGGTGATTTCAGGACCTTGTGCCCCTTTAAGCTTGGAATACAATTGAGAATCTTGTCTACTCCCATCCTCCGTCTTCAAAGAAATCTTGTCGTCTCTCCGAGTACCACCGCTTGAAATCGTCGTCAAACAGTTCAAGATCCTTTTCGTCTTTGATAACACCCTGGCAGAAAGACAAACAAAAGTAACCAGAGTTGAGTTATGCATTTAACTATAACTTCAAAATGTGTAGTGAACATATCTCGGATAACAAATTAAAAAATTGAAAAAAAATAAAAAATTCCCCAGTTCCATCTCATTTTGCCTGAACGCCTCGTAAATAACAACCAAGGAAGTTGGAAGTGCACTCACTTTTGGCAGATATCCCAGCAGTTTGGAGGCGTGCTCTCGCAGCAGTTTCTGTCTCTCTTCTTCGATGATGTTCTGTCGGAGTTTCTCCAGCATCTCCTCCTCCCGCCGGCTGTCCAGCTCCCTCTGCTTGTCGGCGGCAAACTGGGCTCGTCGGTCCTCAATCAGCTTCTCTACCGCCCTCTTATGTTGCAGTTGGGTCATGCGGCGCTTCTGGGCATTCATCTGCTCGATGCGGTCATCCTCAGCGAACTTGGCAAGCATCTGCAGGCGAGAACATCGAGGGTGAAATCATTATATGGGTCATTCTAACAAGTCGGTACATGGGGTCTCTATTGCATCTAGAAACTGTTGTGTACTTCTACATATCACTACAACACAGTTTTGACCCCATTCATGTTACTTTACATGCACTTTATAAACACATTTATTATCACCAACCTGTTTCTTGAATTCCTCCTCCTCTTCCTTCTGGGATTCCTTCCGGATCTCCTTGAGCATCAGTTCCTCTCGGCGTGACTGCTGCAAGTCCAGACGTTGTCTGAGACGTCTCTCGATTTCCGCATTCATCTTCTGTATCTCGGACTCCTCCTGCTCCTCCTGGTAGAGCTGCTGTCGGATGTTAGCCATCTCCTCTTCAGCAGCACGCTTGCGGGCAATGTCTTCGCTCAGCTGCAATGGGATGACAACAAAAAGGTCCAATTGTTTTCTTTTTCACCTGTGGTAGTATCCAGAAATAGTAGTATTCCCGTCCAACCCCCAACCAACCCCCGTCCTACCTCCGTTCCATCCACGTCAAATTCCCGTCTAAACCCCATCCATTCCCCCATCTAACCCCCCTGTCCAACCTTCCTTTCCAACCCCCGCCCAACCTCCCTGTCCAACCCCCACCCAACTCCCAACCAACCTCTGTCTAACCCCTGTCTAACCCCTGTCCTACCTCCGTCCTACCCCCGTCCTACCCCCGTCTAACCTGCCCTCGTGACATCAACACTCACACTCTGCTGCACCGCCGCCTTTGACTCCTCCTGTTCTCTCTTGTTCTCCATCCTCTCTTCCTCTCTCTGCTGCTGCAGGCTGGCAAACTCCAAGATGCGTCTGTTCTCCTCCTCCATGTTTTTCTTCTCCTTCTGCTTCCAGTCCTCCCGGGCCGACTTGAAGTCCTCAATGTACCGCTGGGTGGCGTGCTGCTTCATCAGGTACAGCTCACGCTCCCTGTTGGTTGTAAAATTTAAAGTTGAGCTGTTGATATCTGGCTGAACCCCTGAAACAACTTAATCTTAACTCCAGCCCAAGGGCACACGCACCATAGCCCTTGGCCGGACGCGAACCCACAACCTGCAGCTTTACCCACAGACCTCGAGTTCAATGCTCCAGACCACAAGGCCACGGCACTCCACGTAACCCACAAAATTAAAACAGTGCTCCTAACGCACAGATATAAAAACAAACTGACCTGTCATCCTCCTCATGAATCTTGCGTACAATCGCGTCAATCATGAGTTTCTCCTTGAGGAACACCTCGTAGTCCTCTTGCTTCTTGTGCTCCTGCTCCTCCAGCTGCTTCTCCAGCTCCTGGTGGTAGCGCACCTTCTCGCGGTATTCTTCCTCCAACTTGCGCCTTTCCTCATCCTCGGCCCGCGCCGATTCCTCCTTCATCATTCGGGAAATGTCTGCGTCTCGCGCCTATAAAGAGAAGGTGACAGGATTTAGTTTCACTGTGTGATACATCGTGTAAATTGGAGGATTTTGCGTGATTAAGGATAGTTCCTAGCCAAAAGGGTCTGGGGAGTTAGGGTTAAGCTAGTTGCAGCGTACCCAACTGTATGACCTACCGTCTTCTCATACTTGACGGCTTCTTTCTCGGCGATCTGAGCATGACGTTCACGGTTCATGTATCCGGCCTTCAGATTTCGCTCCAGCTCCCTTAACTCTACGCTGCCCTCGCGGACCTGTTGGCGCATCAAGCGGTCTCGTTGGTCCTGTAGCTTCAGCTTTTCCATAGTTCTGGCCATCTGCTCTTCTATCTGCATTTGCTGCTCTCGTTGGGTCCTCTGTTGCTCGGACTGTGGGCAGAAGCGACAGGAGTTTAATTTTGCACTACTGCTTGGTGAGTAATGCGTTATTACTGCGTATGTCTGTTTTTTATTGTCAAGGGCAAGGGCCGAATCGTATATTGTCTGGATGCGTTGGGATTCACAGAGTTGTTTTCTCCGGAATCCGTAGTACTGTTCCTCGCACAACATGTTGTAATGGTCGAGGTGATCTGATATATTGGAAGGCAGAATGTGTTCCATAACTACTGCTGGGCAAGTAATGCAAGTACCGAGTATTTACGTGTAGTTTGTGCTACTGGTTGTATTACTCGTGAATTTTAATCTACTCGAGTACTTGTCCAGGCGCGAGAAGAACAAGTAATCATGAGTAGCAATTGGTTTTTACAGTATTGACTTAGATATTCTGATATTTCTTAACACACCTGAACAGCTGGTAATGGCATCTTCTTAATTATCAACTGGTTTAATTTTGTGGAGAGCAGGGCTTTGATATATTAAGGGTTAAAAGACCAGAAAACAGGCTGGAAAACCAAGATGGTGACAGTGAAAGCTCAATGCATGCAATGAAAGCTAGATGCTGATTGGCTGATAACAAACAAATAGTTTTCAAATTGTTGTTATCAGCCAATCAGCATCAGGCTGTCATTGCGTCGAGCTTTCACGTGTGTTGTTGGAAATACAACGTGCACGTCTCGTCTCCGACTACAAAAATGACTGTTTGTCGTCTGAGTCTTCATGGTAATAGATATTTATCTGTAAAAGTCTCTTTTTTTTTAAGAACTCGTACAAATAATAGAGGTGTTGTAATAAAAGATAACAATTACTGAATTACCAACCCTGGAAAAGTTTTCAAACATATCTCGCTCCTGTTGCTCTTTCTGCATTTGGCGGATGTATCGTTTGGTCTCTACTCGTTCCTCGCTGGCCATGTTGGCCTCAAACAGCTTCTCTTGATGCAGACGCTTGACATGGTCTTGACGGACCTCCTCCTTGCGTCTGTTTTCTGTTTGTTGTTGCTCTTGTTGAGCGTGGGTTAGGTTGCGCCTCATCATTGCCTGTGAATATTAAAATATTTTATAAACAAAACATGCACCATTTGGTGAAATCTACATAAGTTTCCATTCATAAATACATGAAATAGTTTAACCTATCCTATTTTGTAACCCGACACGTTGGTAGGGCCTACGTTTTATTAGGACCCCGTCCAGCCTCGCCACCATGGGGGCGTGTGCGTTTACTAACTCCTGGCCGTGAAGAATTCGTAAACGACGCTGACTGGCTATTCAGTGCGTACTGCGTGTGTATTTTAAAAACTGCACGCCTGAATCATGTAATGTGCTCAACTAAGTTCCCGGATGTCAGACTGCGAGAATGTTATTCAGAGACCACGGAAAAAAATGGCTTTAGATCACTGTGAATATAAGGATTAAGGTGTACTGTTGTCTACTGTCATTCTCGCGATCGGCATGACGTCACCGGGCCCTGTTTCTTGTCTCTGATTGGTTAGTGGTGGCTGTTAGTTATCACCCCCTCTGGACTCAAAGGGGAATGAGTAGCAATGAATAGTGTTGTGGTCTATGTAAAAACAATCTAAATAATTAATTATTGTCCAATGTCTAACACTACACCAAAATATTTCCAAATTTAATTGTTTTATAAAGTAACAGAAAATCTCCCACGATACACCGGAAAAAAAGGAGTATGCATTTTTTTTATTGCTGTAAAAAATATAGAAAACACGTAATTCCCTGTACAAATTGAATGGAGGGCTACCCCTTTGCCCGACGGCGTGTGCAATAGGTGGAACAGCCTCCGACCATGAGAATGACTGTATTCATCTTAGCATGCTTAGTCAAGAAAATAAACAGACAAAAGAGAGCTAATTTATACAGGCAGCCTCATTTGTGGGGATATCAATAAAGTTAATGCATGTGATGTCACACGCGCTACGCGTACGCGCTAATCGCACGTACAACCGGGCGGAGCGGTGAGGTCAAACACACTTTGTTTGACCTCACCGCTCCGCATGGTTGTACGTGCAATTAGCGCGTACGCGTAGCGCGCGCGACGTCAATGCAACCCCTTTATAAGACCACTGAAGAGATCAGTCTACTCTAGTCAAACAGAATAGATGGACATGCACAAGTCTAGTCTTAAAATGAAAGCTCCATTGCGAGATGGAGTGGAGAAATTATAAAAATCCTCCATGATCACATCATAGAGCAAGGAATCAAATTCAACAATGACCATTATTAATGAATGATGACACTCACTGACTCAGTTATTACACAATGAACACAATACACATTGATTGATGATGAAGACAAAAGTACTTAAAAGTAAACAACTAACTATACATTACAACTTTGATTCCGAGCAGAAGTTTCATGAAAACTTACCATGGTGGTTAAAATACTGAATACGTTTGAATTTGGAGTATTGAATTAATTGCAACGTACTTTTCTAATCACGGTTTAAACTGTTTAGTGCAAAAGCTGCATTTGCATGACTTGCGATCGCGTATCGCGACAGTACACGTTGTTATGAACGTAACCAAGTGAACTACTTCCCACGGAAAAAGATCCAGCGACCAATATTATCTTCCAAACCGCGCGTTACTCTCTACGGCTACGGCCGTTCGCCGTGCTTCGAATCATAGAAAATCTTTAAGCCGTAGCCATACAAATACCTATACAGTATAAGGCTAAGCAAGCCACACATAATTTACAAATATTTTAAATATTCTTTTAAAATAAATTTTATAAAAACTAATTAAACAAATCCCTGCTATCTTGTCTTAACCTTTTAATAATTTTATTTCGTAGAAATAATGTTTTATTAATAGGTGTAAAATACCCATCTTGAAAGAGGTCATAACGTAAGTTCATTTTCTTAAAAATCATCATGGCGGCCTCCATTCCAGAAAATCTTTGGCATAATGGCCCTCGTCCAGGCGCTTTTTACAGCCTTCCAGGACATAAATCGTCATCTTCTTACGAACATGCTAAACGTACACTGTAAGATATTAATAAGGTTTTATTTTGGAATCGTGTATGATATCAGAAATGCTAAAATATTATTGTGAAATTGCCAGCATAGAAATGGTCCATCGAAACTCGTTCTCATTTCGCCCCATCTTTTGTACAGTGTCCTACGGTAAAAGTCTAAGTCGCCCCACTTTGATTAATATTGTCGAGCGTAATCTGGCTCCCTTGCGAACGTTTAAACCTGCGCTCGCGAGTTCAAACAATGTGGAAAACGGCCCTGTCATTTTTGACAGAAGCCATGCCCATTGTTCATTGTTCATTTTATTTCCACAGCGTCACACATTTTAATTATGGCAATTAAACAAAAAGGGTCCTTGATATACAGAAAGTGAAACTGTAGAGGGACCCAAGAAGCAAAGCTTGTAATCGTGGGCCCCTTATACAAGTTTGAATTACTTTATATACGTAAAACACAAAAACAAAACAAACAATAGACAAAGATAGTATACGTAAATTACATTACATGCCAGCAAACAAGTTAGATGTGTATCATAATTATGGAACCTTGAAATTAATAAGTTACATGGGATCGCAATAATTAGCCAACAAGACTGATTTATAATTCCGTTTAAAAGTTGACAAATACTTTGACATTTTCAGGTTCTCTTTAAAAGAATTCCACAGCCTGGGTCCCTCGTATTTAATAGTTTTTTTTGATAAAGATGTACGAGTAAATGGAAGATGAAAATTTGAAAATTTACGAGTGTAATGAGAATGAACATCGCAATTCCGGATGAAAATGGAATTTATAGAAGATGGTAGGATACCAAGAATAGATTGGTACATGAGAGACCCAAGCTGATGAAAATAAATGTCCTTAACTTTTAAAGTCTTGTGTTTGAAAAATAAGGGGTCAGTATGAGCATTGAAATCAGAAAAATTAATAATTCTAAGAGCCCGTTTTTGTAAGAGAAAAAGCCTGTTAAGATTACTGAGGGAACATGCTCCCCAGGCTAGAATACCATTGCTAAGATATGACAATATTAATGTATTGTACAAAGAAACTAAAATTGTAGAAGGGATAAAATATTTGATCTTGTTTATAACGCCTATGTTTCTAGCAATAATTTTGGATAAATAATCAATGTGATTAGTCCATGTTAATTTGGAGTCTATGTAATATCCAAGAAATTTAAGATACTCTGTTTTTTCTATGATCGTGTCATTAATTGATATGTTGGAGGGGAGATTACAAGCAGTATTTAGTAAATAACATGTAGTTGGTTTTCTTAATATTAAGTGATAACTTATTAACTGCAAACCAATTACAGATAGATTTTAACTCATAATTAACTGTGTCAGTGAGAGTAGTCAAATCACTATTGGAATAAAATAAATTAGAATCATCAGCAAATAAAATAAATGAAAATACATCAGATGATTTAACAAAGTCATTAATATAAATTAGAAAAAGTAATGGACCCAAGATTGACCCCTGTGGAACACCACATTTTAGGGCCATTTGAATTGAAGTTGAACCACCTATAGAAACATACTGTTGTCTATCTGAAAGGTAACTCCTAAACCACTCTAGGGCTACTCCTCGAACACCATAATAAGAAAGCTTATAAAGTAAAATACCATGATCAATGGTGTCAAAAGCTTTTGAAAGATCGAGTGTGATTGATCTGCACTGATTGTGATTGATCTGCACTGACCCCGGCCGGGGTTATGGTACGAACAATTATTTGTAACTAGTAGTAGTAATATATCTGTAATTTGAATGAAATTTCAGAAGCCCCATGGTAACTGGTACCTCGGTCCTTGGTATCAAGTTTAATGGCGGAGTCCTGCTGGCTGCCGATATGCTGGGATCGTATGGCTCGATGGCTAGGTTTCGCAACATATCACGCATCATGAATGTCAACAACAACACGGCCATTGCCGGAGGCGGGGACTACGCCGATTTCCAGTTTCTCAAAGAAGTAATAGAACAGAGGATGTAAGTATGAAATTTGCTTCAATATTACAACTGATTACAACTAAACCATTATACCCTATAATGGTTCATCGTGACTTGCCTGCTAAATCCAACATATTCCAACTGTGATTTACTGCTCAATCCAACACAGTCCAACTCACCAATCTGTTGGGTACCTGAACATATAACATGACTTGCCTGCTAAATCCAACAGGTTGCAATGGAAATGCCAACGATTGGATCCTGTAGGATTCGGTTGATGGTAGAGTACGTAGACCCAGGGGAAAGGAAGGGTTAAGTGCAACCAACATGTTTTCATTTCATTTTATCATGCAGTGAATCCTGCACCCAGCCACAGAAATGGTTGGATTTGTAACCTTAACAATCCCCATCCAGTCAAACTCCAATGCCATGGTTTGTAGGGATCTGTTAGAATGGGTACTGAACCCACAAACTAACTATCTTTTACATACCTAACTATCTTTTACATACCTAGGCATACCTAAAAAAATCGAGAGTCCAACAGGTTGCGTGTACAGTTTGCCATGGTGTTGGAATTTGCAATTTCAAACTTATGTTAAATAAATTAGTATGTTGTGTGTTTCAGTCAAGCACACATCAGACTAATTTATTCAACATTAGTTTGAAATTGATTGATATAGAGACGAATTTGATCTCCGAATGCTGCATTTCAGCAACAGCTTGGACAAATTTGATCTGTAATGACGAACATTCCCGAGACGATCTCTAAACAGAGTGACCAAACGTTGAAATTGAATAATTAATGACTAAAATTGGTTTGATAAAAAAAAATTCTCGGACGAAATTGAAAGCGAGAGTTGTTGAATTTGAAGGAAAACTGTTTTAAAATAGCCGGGAAAACCATAAAATACTACTTTTGTAAATTACAGTGTGCAGTACTCTTACTACATTGGCCTATGAGAGTTGAGTAGTATTTTGTAGTACTGTGTACTGTAACCCAAATGCCTAAGACGTTAGGGTTAAAGTATTAACCTAAAATTTCACCTTAAATCCTTTTAGAATTGACAATGAGTGTCTTGCTGATGGACACGAGTACACACCCAAGTCGATCTACTCCTGGCTAACAAGAGTCATGTACAACCGACGGTCCAAGTTCAACCCTCTCTGGAATGTCTTTGTAGTAGGCGGGGTACACAAGGGAGACCCGTAAGTTACAGTTGTAATTCTAGTTTTCTGAAGACAGTATTCAATCCTTTAGTTTGCAAGTTGGGAGATTTGCTGCCAGTAGTGTGCATGTAGGATGTATAATGATTTGGTGCCGGATGCCAAATATACGTCACATGTGTGTCACACTGCGTCACACATTTTTTTTTAACCGGCGTCGAGCAGTTAATTCTTCAGTTATCGGACGTCGATCGCAAAAAAAAATTCACAATTATATTTTTCGGAATAATTACAGGATATCTATTGCAATCATTTTGCTAGATGCCTAGAATCATTATTTACTTTCAAATGAGTAAGATATTTCTTAATAATTTGGTAGTAAATATTTTTTGATATCTGTAAATGGTGTATCATACCTTTAAGACCAAAATAAATATATTAATAAATAATATTACCCGAGAACCAATGCGTCAATCGAGTAAATTACCCGTAAATGCACAGGCCTACATCGTCAGGCCTCGATCAATGTAAATTGTCTATTTGGCAATTCCAAATGAAAGTGGATATGGCTTGGCTTAAAATGGAGAAGACAAAAATGTTAAATCTTCATAACTATGCAACATAACCAGGGCCCAATTTCTTGGCTCTGCTTACCGTTGGCGAAAAATCTCTGCTTACTGTAGCAGAAAATTCCGTGCTTATGGTAAATGTATTTCACGCGTTAGTGAGGAATTTTGGCTTCTGCGCATGCGTACATCCCGAAACTAAGGATTTTGAAGTTAGAGGGTTAGCACAGAATTTTTCTGCTTTCGTGGTAAGCACAAAATGGTGATTGTAAGCGTGGAATTCTGTGGTTAGCAGAGCCAAGACAGTGGCACCTGGGGCCAATTTCATAGAGCTGCTAAGCACAACAATTTGCTTAGCATGACAATTTGTCCTTGGCAAAAACAAGGTTACAGACCAAATTTTTACCTGATCTTTATTGTTCTGGATTGATAATCAGCTGTTTTCTTGCTTAGCATGAAAAACATGTATAATTTTGGCTAGTAACCTGTTTTTAATGAGCAAGACTTTTTGTGCTAAGCAATTATTTTTGCTTAGCAGCTCTATGAAATTGGGCCCTGGTTTTAAGGCATCCTGCTATCGCATGGGTTTGTGCACTATAGTGTATATACTCGTCAAACTCCTATAAAAGCATGTGTGGTAGTTGAAGTTGATGTATTCAATTGTCTTCTATCCAGGTTCCTGGGCTATATTGACAAGATCGGCACAGCTTACGAATCTCCCACGGTAGCGTCCGGGTTTGGTGCTTACATTGCGCTGGTAAGAACTGCAATAGAACAAACAGGGCACGCTAATCAAGTCTGTCACGATAGGCCCTCTTCTGTGACGAAAAAAACATTGTTGTAGCTAAATTGTTAAGATAGTCTGTCAACAGGGCAGTTGATTTGTGTAATCAGCATTACTACCGGGCGAGTAATGCAAGTACTAGCGAGTAGTTTGTGCTACTCATTGTATTACTGCACATTTCAGGATTAGCCAAAACAATTCCTAGGAGTTGTCTAAATAACCTGATATTTTTTGTCCTGTTTGCTTTTTTTTTTATACCCATATCTTTCTGATATTAGGGATATATTTGTTTTGTTTATCCAGCCGTTAATGAGAGATGCTTATGAGAAGAACAGCAACATGTCGCAGACAGAAGCCCGAGCCCTACTAGAGCGATGCATGGAGGTGTTATTCTATAGAGATGCTAGATCATTCAACAAGGTAATCCATAACTTACTATGGAGTAATCCAAGGGCAGCTATTTTCTGTATGGCAACAGTCACGCACAGGTAGTACGCATGCACTCATGGCTCCTTCGACCAATTAGAGTCGCCAAAATGCGCACGCGTACTTCACTTTATAGGAATGCCAACAGAGTGCATTGCGGCCAGTGGCAGTACCTTAAAATGGCTTCTGATTTTGTTCCTCGGATAAGTGTATAAAGATCAGGATGTCCTTCAGGACGTAAATTTAGAAAGATTTAATCGACAGTTGTAATACTAAAGTTGTTGATTTTGTAAAAGCGGCATTGCTTTATCTTTCATTCAAAGCATGAGTGAACAATTTGAACAGTTATAATCACAAGGGAATCCTAATAGAAACAAACATGTCTAGAAGTTTGGTTCCCTTAACCAGTTCGCCTCGGAAATATGTTTACATTGACTTGGCCCAGGTGCGGTATTGTTTTTCACAAACCTCGATCCGAGACGGGTTCAGGCCGGCATCTGTCGGTAGCACACCCTGATATTTCTGGCCCTACTCACTGCGAGCCGGTCGCTGACAAATACTCCCGGGCTTGCTTGTGATGTGTTTATCTGTCATCCGATTGGATTTCTGAATTGTTTTTGCATGTATACACATATCCGACTCGAACAGGTTAACTGCTCTGTGCGTTAGTGCTCCTTCAACACCGCAAATGTGAGTGTTGGGGAGACATTAATCAGAATTGAGACGTTATTATTAGAGACTCCACGAACAGACTATCCAATCCCCCTGGTATCACATGAATGGTACACGAAGTTCATTAGATATTCATTCTGATCGTCTGTGACTGTTTTTCATCTTTGCAGTACGAGTATGCGGTAATCACTAAGGAGGGAGTGAAGATTGAACCCCCGACCTCCGCGAAAACAAACTGGGACTTTGCCTACATGGTGGAGTAAGTATTTCTTGTAAGAAATGTCCCAAGTAAATGACTGCTAACCAAGTTACGATATTTTCTTTGATAAAAATACTAATAATAGTAAAAATAGTTTTGTCTGACCTTCGCAGGATTGTGCGGCAACTTTTAAAAGATCCGCTCACAAGCAAAATTGCAATTTATTCACTTCTAATACAAAGCTGTGAGTGTCTTTTATCATGCTTGATAAGTTGAGCAATGGCGACCACGAATTGCTGGTAAAATAGGTAGACATATTAAAGATTACAAATTTAAATAAATCCAAAAGAATAATCCTCATTTGGTATTTTTTGCATTTGTCTCTACTATGGCTATGTCCTGTGCCTAGTTCCGTTTTATTTTGCTAGAAAGCCTTAGGCCGCGTCCGAATCTTTTGTCTATGGCTATTGTCTAGGTGTTCGCCCATTACAAATACACGTGAGCAGGCTGACAATAGACGTAGCCGTAGCTCTAGAAGCCCGTTTTGGACACGGCCTTACTTACATGTGCCATACTTGCACCAATCACCTTTTTTTTTCTTGCTCTTCTTTCTTCGCAGGGGTTATGAATGAAAAGAGCTTTCCGGGGAATCGTCTAGATGAGATTTTGTAATAGTCGCCTCATCCAAAGTTGATATCAGCTTCACGTATTTATTGAACCAAATAAATTTCACGACCAAGGACGTACTTTATGGCATTGCTTTGACGATTAGCAGAAAAGTTTTACTAAGTATAGCAGAAAAATTTGTGGTAATCGGAGGCTTGTTTTGACAGTGAAGACTATTTTCACGATCACTAGTTGTAGAGCTTCATTCTTTAGATTTCTTTGCACAACTGACAAATGGTATAACTTTAAATAGCATTTTATAATTATTATCCCCTGTTCATCAGGAACGAGGCCATTTCTGCACAAATTGGAGATCAGTGCAGTTCTCTAGGTCTCTACCTTAACCAGTTCGCGCCAGAGGACGTATATAAACGCAAAGTTTCCCCCAGATTCAAAACGGATGACGCATAAACACGCCACAAGCAAGGCCGGAAATGTCTGTCAGCAGCGAGCAAGGCCGGAAATGCCTGAACCCGCTTCGGATCGAGTTTCATTTAAAATAATCCCTCGCCTCGGCTCGGTGATGTTAAAATAATCCCGGGGCGAACTGGTTAATGGGTACCCATTAATACTCCTGGGTGGAGAGCGTCAATTGTGATAAAGTGTCTTGCCCAAGAACACAAGCAGTGTTCAAACACTGTAAACCGTTAGGCCACAGTGTCCTACAATTAAATGAATACCAATCAAGATGAAGCAAACTTTAGTGGTTTCATAAAATTGGGCTTAGTACGGTTTTCAGAAATAAAGTTGTGTAGAGATCTGCTTCTCAAAACATGTCCTAATTTTTTTCCTACCTGGTTATTTTCTTCATTTAGTTTATTTATGTCAGAGTTTGTCACATGTAAAGTAACAAAAAACAACATTTTGTCGTAACATTAAATTTTCTGGATAATCCACTAGTTCCTTTCGGTCCTGCTTATTTTGTTTTGTATTTAAATGGAAATCTACAATTTTCCTTATTTTTGAGCCGAGGTTGTAAAGCGTTATTTGAAAAAAGTATAATCAACCGTAACGATATCACATTAGGGGGTTTATATGGTATACTCTGTGGGACAAAGTTTTATTATTTGCAGAAAAAGTTTTCAGAAAGTGTTTGTTCGCGATCAATAGCGCTTCGCATTGATGGTGTTATGCTGGTTTACAGCAGTGCATTATGCTCGTATTCGCTCGGTCCCATTGTACTGTACTTTCGTTTTCTAGGAAACAATACAACAAATGATAAATTGTCGAAGGTCCCCAATAAAATTTAAGCCTGCCCATGGCACCGTTGACTTCAAGTGTGGGTATTTCTATTACAAAATTTATTTTTGTTTATCATAAATCAATTTTTTTTAACATAAAATTAATGCTATACATGTGTTTTCAAGTGCACAGAAATAAACAACCTCAAAATGAACACAAACGCAAACTTCATTGTAAGCTGGACAACAAATATATATTAATATTTGATCTTTATTCATCAATCTTTATCTTTCATAATTTTTAAGTATTTTGTTCAATGGCTCGCGCTCATTTTGAAAACATTTTTCAATCACTTGAACAAATGTTTTCCTTAATTAAATTATAATTAAAAACCTCTACGTAATTGTTAATATACGATGTGCAGTTGTATAATTTTGCATGAAATGTGCTGCGCAGTTGGAGGTTATTACGAGGACAATGTTATAAAGTGCAAACAAATACAGAAACGGTACCGTAATCTACAAAAACATTCACGACGTGTAGACTAACAATCATATGACACGGCACTGAATGCACTTCGGAATATGATCTAAATTAAGTGGGCTATATAATCTATAGCTATAGATTCGTTGCATTAGCTCGATCAACTTGGTAACGACAAATTTTTTCTCAAGATTATGAGATATAAAAATTGCATACATCTACCACAATATAGCATTTTGTCAAATATAACAAATATTTGTTCATGTGCTTTGTTTGCATCTTTCCTTATTTTAATATACACATTAAACATGTATATTATTACAATGGTAGTCAGTCATTGCACAAAATCTCAGACTTGGCAACAGTCCATTTTTGTTCGAAAAATACTTTTAAAAAATTCACTCCTTTCCATAGACTTTGTTCACAACCAAAGAAGTGGCGTCAGGGTACTACATAACAGGCTGTGCTGCACATAACTTGCATTTCAAACTTTTTACAGAAATTTAATCTGGCTACAATCTGTTTTTAAGTGGTAAATACTGTAGTGCTTTCTTTCAATAAATTAAAAAATAATCAGCTTAAAAAACCCCACATAAAATTCAAATTTGTACACGATTTGTTTAAGAATGACCGTTTCAGTGTGAAAATCAGTGTACTTGTGTGGCATGTTTACATTTCAAACTTTTTACAGAAATTTAATCTGGCTACAATCTGTTTTTAAGTGGTAAATACTGTAGTGCTTTCTTTCAATAAATTAAAAAATAATCAGCTTAAAAAAACCCACATAAAATTCAAATTTGTACACGATTTGTTTAAGAATGACCGTTTCAGTGTGAAAATCAGTGTACTTGTGTGGCATGTGTACTTCAACGGTATTTGATCTGAACCGTAATAAACCACGCGTTGTTTACATAATGTAAGCTTTCTTGTGGGAGTTTGGTAGCTCTCGTAAGGAAAATCATATTTTCTTTGGTGGGAGAAAAAACCCGCGTCATTACGATTCAGGTCTAAAGAAGTGGGTCATTCAACAAAGTTGGAATGTGTATCTTTTTATTATGTCCAGAACCTATGTTGAGGCATTTTCAGTACTTTCGCAGTTTCGATATTGATAATAAATTACAACACACAGAATGGACCCCATACAAGCTTTAAGTTAGTTACTCTCATCTGAAATACAAGCAAATCAGTAGGTATAACAAAATTGTCATGGTGTGACTATATCGTTACGTCAAAACTTTTTCCTATACATATCCCTTGCAAGTTATATACAATTTTTATGCTGGTAATTTTTTGTATGCAACAATTGGTGGCCACAATATAAGTGGTTTACATATAGAAGCTCCAATTTAACAGTATTTAAAAAATAATAATAATAATAATAATAAAAATAACAACGATTAATGGTACATTTAGGAAACATCTCTATAGACGCGGGCACAACAATTTTCAATCTTTACTGTAACCTAACCCGTTTTTCCCCAATTCTGTTTTCACGAAATTTGGTATTTATGCATTTTGGACCTTACTCTGTCGATCTAGACTGTTAATTTATTTTTCAAAATGTCTCCTTCATGTAGTTAAAACCTTAGGGAAACATCTAAATGTCTCCCTAATGTCAATGTCCCCTCAGTACCGTAAAACTTATACAAACTATCCCCCTAAGGGTAGGCCCTACATTTAGCAAAAAAATAGAAATAATAACCTAATAATAATAATGACAATGACATTAGGTTCGTTGTTTTAATAATCAACTTTGACATACTGTAACCTTTCATAATAATTTTAGATCGTCTCTAACACAATGGGGTACATTTTCAGTTTGATTAGGCTAGTCCGATTATTATGGAAGGTTACACTATGCCAAAGAGGATTTTTAAAACAAAAGCCTATAATGTCATTGATTTCATGATAACAAAAATTAACATTTTGGACATCGATGGGTACTTGACATTGCGTACACTATGCTTCATAATACTATACTAATTAGTGGTTTGCTCGGATATCTATCTTTGATTGCATTACTAGCTCGTATCTCACTCCAATCGTCGCTGTATTTTGTTCATAAATTCTTTCCCTAACAAAATATGAATTTGCGTAAAAAAATAGTTTGGGATTGAATCTGGAATGCAAAGTAGAATTATGGAATGATCTTGAAAGACTGAAGATTAGAAAAGAAAGACCAGAAATTGGAATATACAAAAAATAATTATTCAAAATAAATTAGTTAAAAACAAACAAGTTAATTACTCAAAGTAAGCACATTTGTACATCAATAACCCTATACATGCATATAGAATGGTGAGTTTTGATTCTGAGGTCGCACATTTGCAAAACGTTTGCTTTTGTTCGAATATTTGGCAGTAAACATTATAAACTATTCTGTAGACAAATAATAAGTAATCGCTAGTATCATTTTAGTCTTTACCCAAGACGACAGTGATCGATATATAGTGTGCACGTTGCGTACAATCTTTTCACGCAGTTCACCCGTAAACGACACGGTTCTAGACCAGCTCCCCTACTCTAATTACGCCGGCTCCGCAGGTTTTCCTAGGAAGCCAATTAATTAATAGCGATCGCTGAATGGCGGTTCGCATCAAGTTTACTACGCGACGCACGAATTTTGTGTGTTTGAAACAGCGCTAATTAGATATGCAAGACAGGCTCGCGCTAGCTACTGTGAATAGTAGTTGACTGCGTGATGCCGCTATGCATATTTAAAGTACATTCATAGTCGAATTTGCATTAAAAGATCACGCCTCATTTTAGTAGATTTGCAAAGAAAAGTATATCATTTTTGTTCACTTTGTAATAAGGCCAAATAAAAAATAATAATCTAAGATCACCCAATTTGTTGTCTTGAATGTGAACATGGCGACATTATGAACCAACAACCCCAATGTGAAAGGAAAGAGATTAAAATTCGTCTTAAAGTACTGTTTGTTGCACTTCAATCTGACATTCCGTTGACGAGTTATGTATGTTTAAAGTTTGCATTTATGGACATGTCAGACATGTAGCAAAAAAAATTAGAAAAAGACCAAATATTCAAATATTTTGTATTGGTAAAAAATGAAAGATGCCAGACGTTTTTCATTAAAAACACTTTTACTCCACATTTTTTTAAATATAACTTTAAAACACGTATACATGTATAGTAGACATATCAAAGATTATGAATACATTTGACATTAAAAAAAACCAAAAAAAAACCCCAACGTTTTGTATTATTTTGTTCTCTACTTTAGACTGTGCCCAGTCCATTCTCATTTTTTTACCTGAACACCTCATAATGTCATGTTTCCTAGAATGTGACCTTGACGATAAAGGGACTGTCAGGTACATGCTTGTCGCCCCACTTGACGGAGATGACGTAGAAGCCGGCCAGACTGACGTCATAGATGATCTCGTACAGGTCGTCTCCCGTGTAGACGACGTTGGTCTCGTTCACCGTGTGAGGGCGCGGTCCACGGATGGTGACGCTCAGGGAACCGTCTCCTGCCGACAGGGTTCGAACCTAGTGAGACAAAAAATGCATATTTGTTTGCAATGTCTGAAAACAATTATTTAATTTATTAATTAATTAAACACAAAAATCAGATCACGCGGTTTTCAAAATTTCACAATGTGGCACTATCCATATACTAAAGTATAATAAAGTATACTAAAGTATAATAATATACTAAAGTATAATAATAGTACACCTTGTGATTTAATGTTAATTAATGTTTTTAAAAAAATAATTAACTTTATGGAAAGTAACTTCTTGAGGTGATATATTTTGTGTAGTTTATTACCAATTAGGAGATCAAAAATCGAAATCGCAAAAATATTGATTTTGTCGATGTTAGTGTCACTGTGATGATAATAAGGTATTTTATAGAAATTCAGCAGTTTCGTTTTTGATATTTGCAAAAAATTGTATATTACCTTTAACCTTTAACCACATTTCTTTTATCGGGAAAATGTAATAATATTAATTTCCATGTTAGAATTGTGTTTATTTTGAAAAGAAAAACCTCCAGACCCAGCCATATTTTAAACCACAAATGAGTATTTTATGAGATAATAATAGTCTTCCTTCTACGCAATTCATTTAAAAACAGTTCGTGCTGTCCTCGCTAATGGCGACGTATAAAGGGCTATACTTCCGGTAACCATAGCAACGCCTTGCTTTTCGGGCAATTTAATGCAGGAGATAGGTAATGTAATACATGTAACATGTAGCATGTGATGTAATATACAAACATATAATGCGGTGTATTTATCTCAGAGCTGTTTAATCGCCCCCCAGGCTATATACACGTACAATGAGTAATATTTAAACGCAGCAATATCCATTAAAATCCTCAATCACACACATCGTACATTTTTGGATTAATATTTAATGAATAATAAGAATAATAATAATGGATTTTGACACACTCAGAGTTGGACAATGTGTAATAGCGTTACAGCGTTGCAGCTTTTGGGGTATTATCATCTTTTTATTTTTCAATTTTCTTTTTCAAAATGGCAGCCAATATGCCTGTTACCGGATTAATTAAATGTGGTAACTATACTTTTGGCTGCCATTTCTTTAAAGGGTAATAACACCCTAAAAGCTGCCACCGCGGCAAAGCTATTACATTATTTTTTAACTACAGTGGCGCGGCGCACACCGTGCCAAAATCACCATGAGCATTATTCTCCTTACTTGATACCGACCAACCCCTATGTTGATTACCTATGTGGAACATTGGTGTTTTGTGTGTGAGAAAATGATTTATCTGAACTCAATGAGTTCACGGCGTTCAGCATAAGTCTTGTTTAGCAGGAATACTCTACGATTCCCATAAGAGATGATAATAAATTATGCAATCTGGCTTTTGTTTGAATCGCTGATTTTAGTGCCAATTATTCTATTGAACTCGGAAAACAGCAAAAGAACACAAACAACAGTGCGAAAAAGGCTTCAAGACGAGAGCCACACACCACAGGATATCCATCGTTCGTGGCGGGAAGGAGGAGGTTTGTATGAAGGCAAATGTATTTTAGAAAACTAAAGATTCGCCCTGAGCTGGCTTCGTCTTTTCGTAGCCAAGGGGCTGCATTTAACCCCCAATCTGTAAGATCTCGGTTTCATTGACAGATTATTATAATAGGAATAGGAATAGGACATTAAATGTTACATCACGCTAAAAGTATTAAAGACAATATGAAGCGTGCAACTGCTTAAATTTACACTAAGTTGAAGCTAAAACTCACCTGGAAATTGTTCTTCGTCCCCACTGTACCATTGTACAGCCCCACTCCTGAGGCATGGCATCTCTCCGGTATGGGTTGACTCAACGCCGCCAAACTCTCATTCTTTAATGCTCCCCTGTTGTCAAAGAAACTGGGCACACTGGGCTTCTCTTCGTGAGACTCCTGGTGGTATTCCTCTGCCTCCGTATTCGGCAGTTGAGCCAGTATTCCTAATTCGTCCTCTATCATCGGCCGGTACTTGCGCAGAAACTCCCTGGTCGAGTAGTCGGGATCGTTCTCAAGGCTCTGTAGCATGACGTCCATGGACATCTCATTCAGTGTCCCGGTGCCGTCCAGGGGTTCTCCAGCCCAGACGCCGTCGGCAAGATTGTCAAATAGCGCCGAAGGTAATTTTCCGTCGGGAACATCGCTGCTGATGTTTGACTTACAATCCGTCGATGCGACATCTTCCTCGGGTGTGGAGATGTTTTCGACGGAGGAATCACCGGGCGTTGGGGCGGTCGAGCTGTCTAGGCAAGGCGGCTCAACGGTCAGGTGCTGACCGGTTATCGACTCTTCCTTGTCGCTCTCGTTGTCCGAAGAAAATCTCAAGACACCCTCGACCGGGTCGGCGTTTGTTTCTTTGTTAGTTGATTCAATTATGAAATGATCATTTAGGGGGGTAATGGGAGATGCTGGCACTATCTGAATGGGGATGTTTCGGACGCCAGTTGGTTCCTTTGCATTTTGTTCGTTGCTCTTTTTTGGGATCTCAACAACATTTGATTGTATTGATGTGCTTCTGTTCTCATCTCGATCTAGACTAGTCTGGTTGTTCGGGGCAGAAGATCGATTTTCTCTTTCCGTGTTACCGTTTGCCAGTGGTCCCAGGCTTCGACCTCTGCTATTGTCTGCATTTCGCCTGTGCTCTTGCCCGACGATGTGGCCGTTCTCATCAGAGAAGCCACTGTCGGAGGTCGACTGTCGTCCATGACTAGAACTCTGTGTTCCGGACTGGCCTCTTCGGTGCTGCACCGGGGTACCGATCGCCCTTTCGCCTGGGTCAAGATCAGCCTGTCGTGTGCTGCTCTCTGAATCCCGTGGCTGGGTTGGGACTTGTACTGGTGGCTGGTCAGTCGGTCTGCGGACAACCTTGTTGGTTGCAGGATGCGCGTTGTCTTTGTCGCTGGACGAGTTGACTGCAGACCCTTCGCTCTCTCCCAGGGCACTGTCACCGTTACTGTCTTTTTTCCTGCTGTTGACTTGGGCGTGTCTGCACACGTTACGTCTACTTATCCACCCCGTAGCTGTCTTGATGTCTTGGGCTGTGCACTGGGTCGCCTTATCCTCCTTCCTCTTTTTGTGTGTTCTTCGGATTTGCCCGGGCGCTTCAGTGGATTTTGCATTGCTTGGCGCCTGCCGTGGTTTTGCAACTGTTGACGTCCCTACTGATTTGTCCTCTTTCGCCTTTTGAGATTTCGGATCGGCTGGATGAGTCTCTTTATCAAGACTTCGTAAGAACTCATTCCGGTACTTCAGATACTGATCGAGACTTGCAGGGTTTTCGGTTTGCTTCGATGAAAGTCCAGATTGCTCTGAAACATTGTGTGGCTTCTCATCTTCGGTTGCACGGGTTGTGTTTGCATTTGAAGCTAAATCTTGCGGACTTGAAAGGGGCTTGTGATTTCCGGCACTCGACTTTGTTTTGGACGGAGCAACTTCACTGGAACTGCTCTGACTGTGTTCACGGGGCAGCTTCTTCTCCGTCTGAAGGTCGGCATCTCTCTGGTCACTCTCTTCGTTAACCTGGCGCTTGGCCATCAGATTCATGACAACCTGCCTTGAGATTTCGTTAAGCGCACTACCGATGATGATTTTGGACATGTGGTCGGCGTATTTCTCAGAATGGTCGACGTTCTTGCCGCTTTGTGAACGCGCGAAGGAGGCGCTGGCCGCAGACGAGGAAGAAGACGTGCTAAACTTGGGAGATCGGTCATCAATACTTATGGAGGTGGATATCGAAGGAGTACTGGTCATGCTAGACATCTGGGACGAGGATAAAATGGAGGAGCTTCGAATGTTAGGATAGGTCACCTCCTTCGTGCCACCAGCACCTTGGATGATTCTCCGAATGACTTTCCTTCGAGTCTTCACAGTGGGTGGCCGGTCGGTACTGTACATGATGGAGCTACTTCTGCTTAATATGGATCCGCTGCGTGAAGACCCTGTGCTCACCGAAGAGTTGTGACGAGACAGAAACGGTTGAGTGCCACCTGGATGACCGTGGTGATTGGGCAGGAACACATCAGAAGCAATATCGATGCTGTGATCCATACTGCTGACCATACTACTACACATGCTGCTGAAGGGGGATGCACTCTCGTAGGAGTCTCTCAAATGGGATATGTGTGATTGTCGGACCAAGGACTGGCGACGGGACCTGGTGGAGTTACTCTCAGTGTCCGACGGGAATGGCTGCTCGGACACTCCATCGATATCTGCCGCCGGGTCATGATCATCCTGAAACGACACCGCCTTGACAATACCCGGGGTGGCTCGCACGGCAGTCTGTTCGATGTTCTTAGCCGTGGTGGACCGCACTTTGAACGGGCTATTCTTAATGTGCTCACCACCCCATGTGATCGCCACTTGGTACATCCCTAAGCTCCTCGGTATGTAGTTGACCTGATACGACCCCGGCTTAATAATTTGATAATCCAGAGGTATGGGCTCCGGTGGACCGTCATCTTCGGGGTGTTGTTCGTCTTTGCTAGACTGGCTAGACTCACTGTTGATCAAACACCCTCTAGTCACCTTGGAAGTCACAATCTTCCTACGGACTTTCTCTCTGTTGTGTCCGGTGATCTCGACGTATAGGTTCTTGTACTTGTATGTCTGGGTGGTGATAGTAAACCGAGCTATTTTGTCGATCACCGCCACGACCAGGCCGCTACCACTTGCGCTGCATTCTTTCTCGATTGCCGGTTCTATAGGACCACCGCCACCCTCAGCCAGCTTGATAGGGGTCTCCGTCTCTTGTATAGGGATGACGCTGGCGTTCTTGATGTTGGTGGCGTACTGCATCATCTTCCGTTCGTCTATACGTTTAGGATCCGCCATCTCTTCCGCCGTCATGGGCTAAAAAAAAGGTGAAGTGACCTCGTGAAATGAGCGGTAGGTTAATCGTATGAACTATCTTCAAAGTTTTTTTCGGGAAGGGGGGAGGAAAGGGGGAAAAGTTGTGATCCCTTTCGCGTTCTGTTTTCTGAACAAATATCATTTGTTTTTATGTTTTGTGTGTTGTTTTGTAATTTGTTTGTTGATTCGTATAGCATGTTTTATTTTGTTGGTTAGCAATTTATTATTTTAATTACGCACTCTATACCGATCCTGTTTTCGTTGAACTCAATTTACGAGATACAGTGAAATTAGTCATACCTCTTGAATTCCCAAGTTTCGCTGCACCAGCCGCATGGCCAATCTGCAGTTGTTAACGGCATATTCCCGCCGCAATAAGTCATGGCGGGGACACGTGGACGGCACAACTCCATTGATGAGCACGCAGAGCGACGTACCGTCACACCATTGGCTGGACAGGTTGGTCACATGTTGGAGGCTCGGCGCTTGCTCTTTGACCCATCGCAGCAGACGTTTCCTATTGGCTGATTCTGATTGAGAAAAAAACAAAATTACTTTACGCTTTTAATCACTTAAAGAGGGCAAAAAGAGGCTGAGGGAGCTGTAAAGTATTTCTTTTATTTTTATTTTTTTTATTTTTTTTTGGGGGAAGACATAAATATGGTTATTTATCTCTGTGGTTGGTACCCAGAACGAAAATGATGTCTAAACAGTGCCCTCATTGTTGTGACATTTTTATATCATTATTTGTTTATACCTGTACTAACGAACTGAAGTAGTCTGTCTCGGAAGCCAGACACGTACGTCACGCTGTCATTGGGCTCGTATTGCCTCTTCCTCGGTTGACGGTGGGGCTTCAGACATCGTGAGATGGTGGGTAGGAGATTGAGATAGGTGACTAGACCGAGGAGCCAGACGATGAAAGCTCCTAGCGCAATCGATGCCCGGCGTAGCAGCGCGAAGGCAGACCTGGCTGCTCTGGAGACTACAAGGAAAACAAACAAACAAACAAACAAACAAACAAATATTTATGAAAAGTTTAATGTACAACGCTTGATTTTGCTATAATTTTCAGAAATTGATAGATTTGGAAGTAGCAAATATTTGACTTGCCTGTTTATAAAGTGTTGTGTTTATAGATGTTAGTCATGTTCCCTGACCTTACTTCAGGCGGAACGGAGAAATTCATTGGCGTCCAGGTGTTGTCAGGTCAGGGAGCCAGACTACCTGGCTTTCACCGATGTGTGCAACCAATCGCCACAAAATTGATGTGGACTTTCATTTAGTAAATTTAAGTGGTATTTGAAGAAAAGAAAACAATCTGTTTCTTTTCACGATGGACGGCCGACCATCGTTGGAAACGGATACAAGTATTTCATTTTCAAAACAAAATAAGAGCACACCGGCTGCCATGATTTTACAAGATGAATGATTTAGACTATTATTCAAATACATTTGGTAGTCTTTTGTTGATGTTTGCAAAAATTGTGTATGATCTTTCAGCCGGGGCGGATTCCACTCCTCCCTCCCTTTTTCCGCGGTGATTTTCTTGAAATCAATCTACATCAATGTATCAATACTAATTTTAAAACCTCCGACTCAGTATACACGTTATATTTAAGGGGTCCGGAAGCGCGCCACCAGGGGTCAACTTTCAGGCTTTATTGGCGCGAGCGCTTTACTTTATTATGACACTGATATCACAACACCCGGAAGACATCAGTCTGGAAATACCGCTCACTCAAAGATAATTATACGCCTAAAAGTAGTCCCGTAGTCCCATGTCGCTTCATGGGCTACATCGCAAAATAGAGCGCTTTTACGGCCCAATTTCATCCAAAGAAATACAAGCTGTCTGGTCCTGTCCATGGATTTCATAGTCCTTTTTGTTTATTACAAACCTTAAGTTCATGGCCTACAAAATTATATAAAAGGCCACCAGCCTCGATCCAAAAATTTGGCCATCGGTATAAAATAAACAAGAGGAGTGATGTTCATAGCGATTTTTTGCAAGGTATCTACACCTAGAGTTGGAACATGCGTGAGAGCATTGCAGCGAGAGCGGTGGCAGCCTTTTGGGTGTTATCACTTTTTTTTCATTTTTCTTTTTTCTTAAAATGGCCACCAATATGCTTTTCAACAGATTAATTATAATGGTGACAAGCATTTTGGTGGCTATTGTTTAAAGAGTGGTAACACCCGAAAAGCTAACACCGATGCAATGCTATATCACATACATGTATACTACGGGGCCGGGTGCCTTGCAAAAAATCACCATGAGCATTTAAAATTTCCCTGATGGCATAATAACATAATTGAGGGCATGGAAATCGTGCTTTGGCTGGTGGTAATACGCAAGTTTCGTCGGGCCTATTTACTGGCATGCAGCCTTTAAACTCGCGATGACGCGCATCTCGATCAATGTGGGAAGAAATTCAAGAATTCAAGAAAGAACAAAATAATGTGTAGCTCTTACCGTTTGTCCTCAAGTCCTCGGGATTAGCCCTGTTCCTTGCATGTGACATAATCAACCGTTTTCTACCCGACATTCTAAGCTACAAGTTTTAGTAGCTAAGCCAATTAAATCTTGCAATCACGGATTAAACACTGCCCAGTTTCCGCGTCTCTGCAAACCAGCATTCAAAACCAATTCTGAAGCTCATCGTCCAAATTTACAACTCTTTTAAGGACTGAGATTAAAATCTCATGTTGTTTTCTGAACATCTGCGCCTGCCACGATAATACATTTACTTGGTTATGAAATGCAACGTGACCACGGGTTTTTTCATCTCGCATTGACTCATCGGGCCTCCGGCGAAAATCAAACCGCGCATACGTCTACTTTATGACGCCAGGTGGAAGATGATTATCTAAAGTATATCTCCTGTTTCTATATAGCCACCCTGTTTTTTTCTCTTGGTCCACGCTTTGACTTATGCCATTTACACGAAATCACGAAAAGGATCAAATCAAAATCTCTCGGGACAACACAGAGTATTCCAGTCCCACATCGTGATATAAATTCACTTCAGGCTCTGGCAATCACGCTGTATATGTCCACATCATTAACGCCATGTACCCGTAAACAAACTACGTCACTAAAGGGCAAAACAATTAACACCACCACGACGCAAAACCATGATCCAACTAAAGCGTACGTCACACTTGAGGTTCCGCCCTCCCAGGACCTGAAAAGTCACAGACCACTGCCGATCTAATTTTAGTCTGGAGAGGACGAAACCGTTTCCGGCTTTCTGATGACCATTCCCATATTATTCACGCCCGATGCAGTCTTGAAACCGTCTATAGATACGCGACCTACGCCGCCTTGTTAACAACCCTTTTCCGACTACCCCCAACCAACGGACTAACGTCTATTCCCCGGCCGCCATACCTGTCTTGACCTGTTAGCCCGTTCTTCTCTGACCTGCGCACGACAGGTACAAGACCGGCTCTTGTCTTAGAATCATTTCAACTCCCGACTTCGAGAGGTGTACATCTGCTATTTTAGGTATTCTACAAAGTAACCAATATAGCAATTAAAGCAACAGCGTAGCGGCAGGACCTCTTTAACCACCCGACCATGCATGCCCTTCGCCGACTATGTTCACACTACCTAACGACCACCAAACGACTTACCTCCAAACGTCCATCGCACGACCGCTCTTCATTCCCGACCACTCCCATTTGTTTTGGACGGTTCAGATTAAATTAAAATAGTCGGCAACACCTCGACAAAGTTCATCGACCTCTCTGCTACCAGACCCGCTCCTACCCTTCCCTGGACTTCCCGGGAGGCGCTTTTTCTTTCCGTACCACTAACGCGTCAATTTGCCCGTTTCATTGGAATGGGGCGACTTGAATGGAGACTTTTATAACTTTTACTATAAGACCTTATCTAGATGAGATTATTAACCAATAATTTGGGTTAATAGAAAAAGGTATAAAAGTCGTGTATACGAAAAACTAGGGACTGTATACAATTAACTAGGGACTGTATCCATTAATTTTGGTGAATTATGGCTGTCAACGTCGTTGGTCTTCATACGTTCCGCCCGTATCCAAATCGATTCGTATTGAAGCGCGCGCTTTGGTCTCCATTCAAGTCGCCCCATTCGAATGAAACGGGCAAATTGACGCGTTAGTGGTACGGAAAAAAAAATCGCTCCCGGGAGAGGTCGGCCTCCAATTCAGCTTAATGTGGCCTTAAGTTCAACCTTAATACGTCTGTGGCGTTGCACCTGGAAGTGTCACGATATATAACATCCAGAGCGAGAACGGTCAATCGTCATTCAGTCCTCAGATTTTTTGTACAGAGCACATCCACACCATTCCAGCCAACTCCAGTCAACTTTAGTCAACTCCAAGTATCCATGCCCGTTCATGCAGTTCTCACTAACCAGATGCTCCCGAGTAAAACTGCCGGCAAGTGGACGGTACGACAAGGCCGTTCGAGTAACGTTCGCACCCAGTTCTTACCCCGTTCTGGTTAGAACGAGGAAGCTCCGCGTTTGTTTTGTGCATGTCTAAAATGAACGTGGCAGCAGGCCGTTCGGTCAAGTCCCTCTCAATACCTCTTAAGTTATCAACAAGTCCCCCAGTATACGAGCTCCACGTTGCTGCCGCGTTTTTGCCAGTTTTCTTGGTCGTGACAGGAACGACATGCCAGGACTTGCCAGCGCGGACAGGGGCTTCATGAAACATTAAGGTTGTGGTACCCGCTGCTATTCAGATTCGAGCCAGCCAGCCGATCCCGGCTAGCTTGGTGGTCGAGTGGCACCAGGAAGCAGGAGGTTGTGGATTCGATTCCCGCCCGAGTTAATTTTGATCCTAATAATCTCTCAGGACAACACTAAGTATACAATATTGACGTCAGTGAATGACAACACCCAATATTAAAATGGTATTTGCTGCTTTATGTGAATGTAAATTTACAGTGTGTCAAAACAAAAATGCAAATAAATTATAACGGAATGCCACACGGAGAATGTGTAACCAACACATTCTACGTGTGGCATTCCGTTATAACTTATATATTGGTTGCATTTGTTTTTAGACACGCTGTACGTGGATTGTTAATCCCTTATGTCGACCCCGGCCTAGAATCGATTTAGAAAAATCTTGCAGTGTAATTTCTTTCAGGAAATTCTATAACAAAAATCTCCTCTGTGCTTCATTTATAATCTTATTTTCGTTGTGCCAATTTTCAACATGGTCTCAGCTGGCGTTGTAGGACATTATCTGCCAAGTCATCTCGTTCTGCTAACTTTCATAATTATTATTATCCAGACTTTCCTTCGCCTCACGTTTGCTCACAAACTTTAAAAAGACAAATCTAAAGTCATACATATTCATAAACCAGATCGCCAAACATGAGCCGAAATGACTGATATTTTATCTCAACATTTCTTTTGCAAAGATGCAATGGTGACAATGGAACTAGGAATTGTTCGCGTCCTAATCTAGGGTTGTACAACATTTACTGTTGCTGTAATTTTCATGAATGGGTGGATTTGGGGGTTAGTATTATGTTATTGCAAATATTGTTAAACTGACTTGTTTAACCTTTTGGGTTTGTATAGACGGATCATGCTGGGCAAACCAAGACACCAATGTTCTTGTACTCTGGTTCTCAGACGTTGACAAATAATACAAAAATACAACTTGACCGGTTAAAGTGAAAATGTCAGCTCAATCCCCCGAGCCCCCCCCCCCCCCCCCCCCCACCCCCGGTGGCGCCACATCAACTCACATATGACTCATTATATGTTCTCCTACTTTACATTGACCAGACGGCTATTTACACATTCAATCTGCGCGAATCAACATGGCGATTTTTTTCCACAATCTTTTCAAAACAATCAGAGTTTAAAGGACGCTACCTTGAACCGTGTGACTTGATCAGTCGTGTTTGTTTGACCAACGGCAGTCGCACATGACTAAGTATGGATACGCGATGCTGTCATGGTAACGCAAGAGAAAAAATGGTTAGGTTGATTTACATCGTGATCTTTTTATTATAATTGCAACAAATTGAGATTAAAGTCGTTTTCATGATTAAGCATTTTACACTGTATCTTTGGTAGAATTCTACTACGTGTATAGGTTTTTAAAAACTATTCTTTTATTCAAATTCACAAACTCTCACATTAAATTTCGTCCGAGAAAAATTTACATGCTTTTAGCGAATAAATTTAGTCATTTACCATTCAATTTCAAATTGTGGTCACTTTATTGAAACATTTCGGGGAGAATATTCGTCATTACAGATCAAATTCGTCTGAGTTGTTGCGGAAAGTCAGCATTCAGAGATCGAATTCATCTTATTTTATTTTATTTAAAACTTATGCTTTTAAAAAATAATTTAAATAAAAAAATTAGTCTGTCTGTTACCGTGTATAAATAAGTTTGAATAAATAAATACAAATAAATCGGGATGGTTTTGTCTGAAATTGTGCACAATTTTTTGAACGGTAAATTTTACAATGGCTCACCTTCGCGTGATATAACGTGTAATATAACGGTTGTTGCTTTTCTGACAACATTCATGTCCAACTACAAGTTATAATTGATTTGGTTGAATTTTTTATGTTGTACAAATTGTTAATTCACGCCCTCGAATATCATACATTTGGATTCCAAACTGGTATTCATCGACGCGTGTGGGACGTACTGCCCTTCTGGTTGGGTAATTAGTGATTTTTGGTTGCGAAAGCCGTGCAATGAAATAAGGCACCTGCTATACGACAGCTGCTATAAATTCCCTGAACGCGAAGATAATGCTCTCTAAACCGATCGGCTCACGAGCTCGCTGTCAATAAAAAAACAGCAATCCATTTTTATTTTGCCAGTTCTACTCACAAAAAACGAGTTGGTTTTTGTCTGCATTATGTGTGCATGTATGAGAAAAGACACACGAGATTATGCACGGATTATATAACATAAAGTGTGTTTTCAATAAATATTATGGGCGTGTGATGTTTGCCGTGAATTTATACTTTAAAAAAACCTCACCGGTTTAGATGCGTGCCTCGGCCTTGGTTTTGAAACATATATTTCAGGATTCATAAGTCATGGGAAAATAAACCGTACATCGAAGAAAACATAACGATTTTTTTAAGAGGGAGAACCGAAATCTGGTAAGCCACAGATATGAATGACGTCAGAGAGATTGGTGCACAGTATGATATAATTGTTCACTTGATGATACAAGCATGACATTTGGCGACAGTCAGAGTATGTCATGAGAAAGATTTTTGGCTATTGGGTCATCGCAGATTTGTCCTTTGAAAACAAAATATGGGTAAAATTACACGCAATGGCAGCCATTTTGAAAATTAAAAACAATACTTGTTATTCTACCTATATTTTTTTTCAAAGGACAGGGATCAATTTCATAGAGCTGCTAAGCACAAATATTTGCTTAGCACAAAAAAGTCTTGCTCATTAAAAACAAGTTATCAGCCAAAATTCTACGTGTTTTTCATGCTAAGCAAACAACCAGCTGATTATCAATCAAAAGCAATAAAGATCACGTGAAAATTTGGTCTGTAACCTTGTTTTTGCTAAGGACAAATTTTCATGCTAAGCAAATTGTTGTGCTTAGCAGCTCTATGAAATTGGCCCCAGATCTGCGATGGCCCTATAGCCAAATATATTTCTTGTGACATACTCTGTGTACTGTGTATGTCAAATTCTATGCTTTTATCATTTGATTCAACAATTGTTCACAAATGTGCCTGGCTAATTTAGTTGCCTAGGCGTGACAATATCTTTGCCATAATTATGTTGGCCTACGCAGACAAACGTAAGTCACTTTAGAGTGCAGAATTTAAAACGAGTAATTTCTTTTTGCACACGAAATATCGTTTATGTTGAAATCGTCTGTCGAGTGTCAATTATATCATATTTTATTAGGTACTTTTGTAAAGAAAAAAAAAAGCCGACGCATGTACAAAAGCAAACTATCTCGCTACGGCTTACTTAATTATACGCGAACAAAAAGGAAGGTCGCCGCAAATGAACAAACCACTCTACTATTTCTTCGATATTGTTTAATTTCATTAACAAATCGTTCACCTCAGTCAACACAAAGCACAGGTTGCGCGTATACAATTATTGTAATGGCCCACACAGATTTCATGTACTGTACAGCTGCATATTAAGGGGAAACTATGACAAAATACATGATTTCGATTCGCAATTATAGAATATAAAATGGATGACACTAGTTACCTTTCTGTTTGACATACGAAGATGGTGAGTATGCGACTGGCGTATGCTTCCTTGCCACCGCACGAGGCATGGCAGATACGTTAGGTTTACCACTGACATCAGGCGTAGTCTGAAGACTGAAGAAATACTGCAAATCGCTTCTCAATGCACCACACTGGGCAAATCGATTCAAAATCTCATCCCGAGCGTGGACGACGATTGTTCCAGCCAACCACCGTCATTTTGTGCGATGCTTTCTTCGTCCGTTCTGTCTGTTGTTCCGTACATCACCTTCCCATTGCCTCCCGCAGACTCAGCCCATTGTATTATACGTGTAGTCGCACAGATTCACTAATTCGATTTGAATATTGAGGCGAGTGCATGCTCAACCGGTTAGAGATGCGGCGGGCGTGTGTTGGTAAGCAAGCCTACATGTATTGTGTACCAGTTCGTTGTGTGCATAAGAAATCTTACTCGGCACGCAGTTACCATGCACAAATAAAAAAAAGGGGGTCTGCGCAATAGGGGCAATCTATTATTATTAACGCTCTCACGTACGGTCACTAATTCCACACATGCGCAATACTACCACAGAGTCCGTATTTGTATGGTTCTGAAATTCACGCTAATTCGGGTAATTTTCCGGAATGGTACCCCGATTCAGACGGACACGGTTATTTTACCCTGCAAATTTCCTTCGACCTCGAGCGCACGGAGCGAAAACATTTAAAAGAAAAAGAAGAAGATCTTGTTAAGATCAAAATATTATTGGGCCCTCTTAACTTATTTGATTTGTATATTTAAATCAGGTCATTCCAGCCAGTAAGCAGTTTGCAGCAGTTTTAATTTTATTCTCAAAAAAATATGTTACTTGTTACTTGTTGCGGTTTTCTCCATGATACTTTCTCAAGGGAATATAAAACCAGTTCGCACCGGGATTATTTTAACAACCCCGAGCAGTGGCGCGGGATTATTTTTAACGAAACTCGATCCGAGGCGGTTTAAGGCCGATGGTACCGGGAAGCAAACCAACGCATTTCCGGCCTTGCTCGCTGCTGACAGACATTTCTGGCCTTGCTCGTGGCGTGTTTATGCGTCATCCGTTTTGAATCTGGGGAAAACTTGGCGTGTATATACGTCTCCCGGCGCGAACTGGTTAACAGGAGGTGCGTCGGAAAGTGGTTATTTGTGCGTGGAGATGATGAGATTATTGATGCTGTATACACAAACCGCATGTATCAATTCCTGTCCAAAGCGATACAAAGTACGTACACCAGGTCAAGAAGTATCGATCAGACAATATCGATAACATAATTGTACGTGAATAAAAGAAAATTGGGGCGATACATTCACACCACTTATCACATTTTGCTAATTTGTATTTTAATGTTGAAAAACGAATTAACGGGGGAAAAGTATTTATATTATTTGATACAATGTGAAGGTTTCAGTTTTGGGGGGGTTCTAAGTAAAATTTAACACCGACACTTGGGATAAGGGATAAGCAACGTTGGCCTTTTTAATTAAAATTTTGCTTGAACTTAATAATAGTACACTTGAACACTTGCTTGAACTTAATAATACATGTAGTACACTTCTGTACAGATTTGCATATAGTGTACATATGCTTCTGCTTTTACCAATTAAAACGAACACAAATTGAGGTAATTATTTTTCACCACGCCCCCTAATTTATTACCGCGTGCTGGTAAACAAAATACTCAGCCCTTTCCCTAAAAAGTCCCTCCAGTCGGAAGTCTTGAAAACAAGTTTGTTTTATTGTTTTAATTTGTTTTAATACGCTCAGCAGGTACCGCCCTCTCGGGGAGAGGGGAGGGGGAGGGGGGAGGGGGGAGGTGGGGGGGGGGGGGGGGGGGGGGGTGTACTGTGCAACCTTGTTTCCAGGAATTACTTTATGGAAAACCACTTGTGAGAGAGAAGCAGGTACTGAAACGTACTGCTCTGCACTACGACAACGAGGTTGAGTAGCTGTGCAGCGGCGCTACAGCGGGCGCGGATTACCGAGATTACCAGCGAATCTCCGTTGCCTGGGAGTAATGGTAAACAAACATGGCCGCCATTCGATTGTGAAAATAGTTAAAATTATGTAATGATGTACTAATTGAAACCCTACACACCGTGTCAATATCAAAAGTGAGTACAGTTTTGTTTATGTTGTGCTTTTAGGTTTCGTCACATTGACGAAGTTATGTGATTTGGGGGTGTTTGGCCTACTTCCAAAATATACTTCCTTCGATATTTCGCAAAAATTATTAGGACTTTTCCAATGGCAATGCCGGTTCCGTCTGGTGGAATTTGTCTCTAAATCTGCGACCTAAGTCAAGACAAGTAAAAATGTCTTTCGCGATAAAACTAAAGCAAAACCAAATATATGTTGGAATATTGATTTGGAGGTCGGCCCAACGAATACACGCAATATAAGTGTGGAATATGCACATTATAAATTCAGAAGTCGCAATCTGAGACCGTCAAAGCAGTCAAAGGGTTACAAAAACCCTAGGACCCCCCCCCCCCCCCCCCCCCCCCACCACCCCTTATACTAGTGTTAGTCTGATTTGTAATTATTTTTTTTCCAACCAAATTGAAATACTACTACCGCTCTTTTTTTAGATCCGTCCATGTTGAGGAGCCATGTCGCAGCACATGAATGGCACGGCGGCCCAGCAGCGCAGTGCCAATGAAAGTCTGAACAGCAGCGTGAACGGCCATTCCTTTGGCCTCCCGGGAGTGGACCAAGAGCAGCTTAAGAGCCGGCTGTACTCCTACGCACCCAAGCAGGTGTCTGAAAACACCAAGGCTCTCAAGTTCAAGAGGATAACTCCGGCGCAGAAAATTACCAGATCCAAGCCTACGTCCACAAAGTTGGAGCCACTGGTGAGATTCCGGTTTTTTTTGGCTGCGGGTAGCAGTTGGGGAGTTTGTTGGTTAGTTAGTTAGTTAGTTAGTTAGTTGTTTGAAGTTTTTTATCATTGTTTTTATTTAGGTTTTTTAATCGGGTGTGGGTGAAATTCTGATCCTCCGGACCTCTTTGGACCTTCCCTAACCCTAACCCATTCAAAGAATACTGGGCCTAACTCTAATCCCTCAAAAATAATAAACGCAATTTCTTTTATTTCTTTGAAGGTGAAACTTTTTTATTTAGGATCCGGGAAGGTCCGACTGTCTGACTAGCGTTAACATATAGATCCAGGAGATCCAGGTTTTACCAATCGCCTTTTTAATCAATTTTTGGTTATGTGCTTTTTGCAGCCGGGCTTGGCAAGATTCCAAGAATGCAACCAGCCCGAGTACATACGACGCAAAGCTGCGGAGGAGCAGGCAGCTAGAGGGTTGGTGATTGGTCACTCGCAGGGGGAGCCCGACGCTAAGAGACCACGCAGGCCTGGGTCTGTAGAACCACTGGAGAGGCCGTCTAGTGCCACCCCCTTACCAGAGCTTCCTGACGAACTTAAACAGAAACAGGTGCTTTTACAATCCTGTGTTTTTGGTTTCCCTGAATTTACAGCATTTACAGAAATAAACCATTTTCAGGTTAGTTGTTACAGCACCCTCATTTAACCAGAAATCCGTCTATACTGAGAAAACGTTGCAATTTTTTCAGGTTCTTTATGCATGATGTAGAGTTAAGAGGTTTTAAGTTATTCCCCCTCCCCCAAAAAGCCCAACATTGTGATTATTTGCAGAGTTCTTTTGTGGGAGGTGCGTTACGGTCCCCAACCCCGCCCAAGGACCCCAAACCACCCAGCCCCCGCCAGGGCCACACCCGGGGTGCCACGGTCAACATTCCGGTCCTGCAGGGTCCAGAGGAGTTTGAGGACTTGCGTGACATCGGTGAGATCATTCGTATCATGAGAGAGAAGCCCAAGCTAGGATTTCTGTACATGTCGCCTGCTGTACCAAAGGCTTCTGTGTTGTACCATCCCTACAACCTCAAGTGAGTATGGGAAATGTGAAACATTTACAAAACTCTATGGGCTCCGTGCACAAGTACCCCCCTCAGTTAACCAGTTCGCGCCGGATGACAATATAAACGCAAAGTTTTCCCCAGATTCAAAACGGATGACGCATAAACAGGCCACGAGCAAGGCCGGAAATGTCTGTCAGCAGCGAGCAAGGCCGGAAATGCGTGGGTGTCCTTCCCGGTACTGGCGGCCTGAACCTGCTTCAGATCGAGTTTCGTTAAAAATAATCAGGCGCGTCGGCTCGGTGATGTTAAAATAATCCCGGCGCAAACTGGTTAAAAGAAAAGGCGAGTTTGGTGAATTCATCTCCGAAGAGATTATTTCATATTCTACATTTCCAATGATGTGATTTTGCAGGATTGTCAATCACAATGGCATCAACCACAGCGATTACTACACCATCAGTCGCAAGGGCGTTACCCACATGCAGCCCAACGAGACCGTCTTCACGGACTTAGACCGCTGGGAGCAAGAGTTCACATACTACACGCGCCTCGTCCAGATCCCAACCTTTGCCCTCTTCCGCAAGTGGAAGGCCTTCACCACGTGGCGCAGAAACGTGTCGTCACGCAAGATTGCCAATTGCAAAAGACAACTGCAGGAGAATCTGTTCATCGTCAATCCGGTAAAGCGACACCCTCTATCAATTTGTTTCCGTAGTTTCCTTGCCCGAAAAATTCATACTGGTTTATTTGCAGAATTGTGCTCTAAGCGCGGAATTCCGTAGTTAGCAGACCCATGGAATTGTGCCCAGATATTAAAACCGTTTTTGACACTCGTTTGTCAATTTTTAGAATGCTTTTTGTGGCAAAAAAACACAATCGCAAAAAAACCAAATTGTGGCCTTTTCATCAAAATACAAACCCCATTTGTGTGGATATTGGTACATTTTCTCAAATAATAGGATTTAAAATAAACCAACATTTGATATGTACTGTTCAAATTCTAACTTCTTCTTTTATGATTCTTCCATTTAAAACCTTATCCACACATCTTAGACCAATGTCCAAATCTCTTAGACCAATGTGTATGCTCTACATAACTTAATTGTTGTCCGATGTTTTGTGAAAAAATAATTGATCTCTTCTATTTATGATTATTTTTGTTTAAAAGTCGTTGCGACCAGCTCTTCTGAATGTGCGTGAGATGTGTTATCGCATCAGTGATATGGGTCTGTGCAAGGTGGAGAAGGGTAACACGTACACACTGGTGGACTTTACTGTGGCACAGTTCACACAGCTTAACGAGGTAAAGATTGTGTGGATCCCTATTCATCTATAGAAATATACCCAGTTGCGACCTTCTGACGCCAATTGTCCCCATTGTGTTCAGGTATCCACAGGGTACCTAATTTAGAAACAATGCTCTAGACCACTCGGCCACATATTACCTTCGAATGATCGTTGCAGGTTGCAGGCCGGTTGGCAGAGTTCCGAGAGTTAGTGAAAGAGGTCGTCCGTAGTGCCTGCCGCACGGCCCTACTTGAAGCTGGCTTTACTCCTGATGACTACTTCCTGGATGCAGAGAGTCCCGGAGGAGGTAAATGAACACGATCACACCCCAACGCACTAATAGACAGATGCACAAGCCCAAGAATAAAAGCTTTCAAGTATTCCTAGTTTTTCCTAGTTTTGTTCATCTTGCTCCCAGTTTTCCTACTAATTGTTTTGATGGTGTGTTAAATGTCGGAGTATAGGGGTGTCGGAACATAGGGGTGTTGGAACATAGGGGTGTCGGAACATAGGGGTGTCGGAACATAGGGGTGTCGAAACATAAGGGTGTCGGAACATATGGGTGTCGGAACATAGGGGTGTCGGAACATAGGGGTGTCGGAACATAGGGGTGCCGGAACATAGGGGTGCCGGAACATAGGGGTGCCGGAACATAGGGGTGCCGGAACATAGGGGTGCCGGAACATAGGGGTGCCGGAACATAGGGGTGCCGGAACATAGGGGTGCCGGAACATAGGGGTGTCGGAACATAGGGGTGTCGGAACATAGGGGTCTCGGAACATAGGGGTGTCGGAACATAGGGGTGTCGGAACATAGGGGTGTCGGAACATAGGGGTGTCGGAACATAGGGGTGTCGGAACATAGGGGTGCCGGAACATAGGGGTGCCGGAACATAGGGGTGTCGGAAAATAGGGGTGTCGGAACATAGGAAAAACAAATCTCCAATATCTGCATTTATTATTTTTTGAAGAGGAAGGAGGCCCACCAGGTACGGCAGCGTCCAGTTATCTGATGCAGAGTAACTTTGACATGGACATCTACGGAGACGCACCGGATAAGATGACCTACACAGAGCAGGCTAATAAACGTAGTCATTGCAGACGACTCACATGGTGAATAAAATAATAACGATAATAGGGCAATAAGGGGTGTCTGAGTTAGTATTTTATACGCACTGTGGACCTCCGAACAATTGACGTCCACAGGATGCGGGAAGAAGTTACGGTTTGTGGACTTGGACAAGTCCAAAGTCTATTTTGCCCTCTCTGAAAAAGAGCTTTAGAGGAAAAACAGGTTAGTGTCATATATAAAAAATATAAGAGGAACAGCTGAGAGGCCCAGAATCAAATTTGAGGTAAATTTGTTTAGGGGAAGCGAGAAAAATGAGTATTTAGCCAACGTTTTCTTAACTACACGAAGACAAAGGAATGTCCACAGTACGTTTAGAAGATAAAGCTCTGTGTCCGTGTTTTGATTATTTTTAGAACCAGGCACTTTATAAAGTAAAAAATCAGCAGGTGTATTGCTCAGGACCCGAGAATGTGCAGTGTCAAGTGTAAAGTTGTTTGGATGAGCTGTTCTCAAATGAAAGCTGCAAAAAACAGCAATATCAGATGCCTCGACTCTCAAACGTGGCAGTGTAGACCGCCACACACTGCAGCTATTCAAAAACACTCTATACTGCCATTCTCGCGGTTCTACCGAAAGCCAAGCAATTTGCCATTTTTTGGTCAATTTTTCGGCTCATTTTCATGCAGTTTCATTCGGCTTGCTGACTACCTGATCGTTAACACCATGCACGTGCTGGCAGTCAACTCGGTCACTACCTTGCTGAACTACCTGAAAGAACAGCTACAGAATACGCCCTCTTTGGCTCAGATACAAGGCAAGGAGGAGACGGTCGAGGAGCCCGAAGACAAGGTTAGCACAGCAAACATATAAATTTTGGGGACCCCCATCCACAATTACAAGTTCTTTTCCTACGTTATATTATGATGAGACCAGTTATGTGGAATATTAAGAACGAATGAATGAATATACCACAGACCTATAAATGCATAGACCGCTGGGTCCTATTCAAAACTACATAAGCATTTTGTGATTTGCGTGGCACCCGACTAAAATGCAAAGTATGGGCAAATTTAACCCTCAGTATAGAGAATTTGTACAAAACTGAATAGTTCCAGTCAAATAATTATATGAAAGCATTTTTCAATAATTTGTTTTGTTTTACATATAACATGTACGACAAATAGGCCACCAAGATTAAAAATATTGTGTGTCAATCTTGATACTTTCAAATGAAGACTTATAAGGCCCATATTTTGGTTAAGTGCATTGCCCAGTAGGTGCATTGAACGGCATTGCCAGCCGAACGAAAGATACGTACAACCAAAATATTTACATACCTACCTACCTACATGTACCTACCTGTATTAAAAAACAAACTTTTACCGCATTTCTTTTGTTTTGCCTTATGGTGTTGGAGTGTCGTGGCCGGGCGGTTAAGAACTAGGTTTTCTGTTCCCGCAGAGCGTGAGTTCGAGTCCCGGTGTCGACACGTGTGTCCTTAAGCAAGGCAATTAAACCACCATTGCTTCGTCCTTCGGATGGGACGTAAAGCTGTAGGTCCCGTGCGTTGTGTAATGCACGTAAAGGAACCCAGTAACACTTCGCTAAGAGAAGGGGTTTGCCCCGGTATTCCTGGCAGCGCCTCGGAAAATAGGCAACTAGATTGATGGCACTTTACAAATGCAGATTGGATTGGATTGGATTGAATTTGCAAAAATGAGGAAATTCTAAGTAATGTCATCCTTATCTCTGGTCTGTGCCGTTTCTCCCTAGCAGGGCACCTCTAACCTAACCGTCACCTCCCTGTCCGGGTCCAACACCTTAGGCTTCCAGGAGGACACCCTCGACCACTCCCTCACCCCTCTCTTCTTGACAGAGTTTATCCTGGAGCCAAATCAGATCCTCTTTGCTCCTGACCTGGATGAGTATCAGGAGGGGATAGCGGAGGTCATCACGGAGTTCCAGAACTGCGTGTTAGGTGTCATCAACTTAGTGCCTGACAACTACTTTGATGCTTTCACCAGGTAGGTAATTAGGGTGTTACTTCTTACATCATGCCCAAGATCTGTATCATCTCTGTTAAGAAGCTCTCAGGGTGGAAATATTATACACATATGAACTGGCAATGAGGTCACTAGAGCACGTCTATTCCCCCGAGGGACTGTGAGTGACCAGAAGGGGGACCTATTTCCCGAGGCCGAACTCTAGTGACCGAATCATGCCAGTCCATATGTGTTTTATAACACACCTCGGTCCCAAAAATCCAGACGCCGCCATTTTTCATTTTAAGATGAGCCTGGCAATCCTTTTTGAGAACGCTGTAACCAGTAACAAATTGTGTCTCTTGCCCGCTTCAGGAACTATTTCCCGCAAATTCACGGTGGCGCAAATCTCATGCACTAGCCTATATTAGTGTTTCAGCCGACCAGAATACAGAACTAGCAAGAGGTGTGTTATACAAATTTCTTTTTTTCACTTAACCAGTTCGTTATACACGCAAAGTTTTTCAGCATTTCAAACGGATAGTCAGACAGATTGGTGACAAATTGTTCAATCAATTGATATAAAAGCATGACATTTGGCAAACAATTATGGTATCTAATAAGAAAGATATTTGGCTATAGAACCATTGCAAAAATATAGGTGGAATAAAAAGCAATTTTCTAATTTTTCAAAATGGCTGCTATTACAACATGTACTTATCTACTTATATTTTGTTCAAAGGTCAAATCTGAGATGGCCCTATAGCAAGTTATCTTTATCATGATATACTCTGACTGTGTGCCAAATTTCATGACAATTCTGTCATATTGTCCACCAATCCGCCTGACTAAAGCCATGTTCGCACTGGACTTAAAATGATAAAACATACCTAGACGATGGGTCCTTTTCCCATTTTAAGTCCATTGCGGACAGCCTAGGACGTTTTCCTCTCAGGTACTTCTCCCGAGTCCAGTGGGTACTTCTACCGGCCAACTGCTGCCCGGGAAAACGTCCCTGGTCACTTTTCCCTAGACGATAAGTCCAGTGCGAACAGCGCGTGTCGGTAAAAGCGGCCCAGGAAAACGTTCACCCGGCTATCCAGTGCAAGGTCATGCTACACAAAACACCGCGCATGCGCTCTTTGCATTGTTTACGTGCGGGCATGCTGAACATTTTAATAGTTGTTGTTTTTTCTCTTCTCTCACAGACCCATTATTAATGGCAAGTTTGAAGAGAAGACAGCAGGAGATGGTCCCAGTCTGACGGCCATGTTTGAAGACGACAGACATCTACACGGCGTCATACAGAGTCTCAAGGTCAGTTCTTGGAGGATTTTTTTGTTTTGTCAGGATTAATATCAAATCGAAATAATCAAATTTGTGATAAGAGTTTCATTAAGAATATTATAGTGGGAACCAGACACTTTAATTGAAGTCAGCTAAGATGGCGTCGATATGGACTCCCTAACTCGCCTTTTCTTTCCACAGAGGGTGTACTTGTGCACAGAGCCTTTATGTAGATTGGGTTTTGAGGTCCTGACTGGTTCCCGTGGGATTTCACCAGAATAACCTTTAGGGGTTTTCTCAAAACTGTTGCGTTCTCTTCATAATGCTTGTGAGCTTCAAGGAAAGAATTAATAAGAAAACAAACGGAAAGAATGTTGCAACCTGACGCTGTTTTTGTTCTTTCATATATTATCTCCATGAAGGTCAATCAATGCGACAATGTTGAAAAGACATAAATCTGGGACTGAGAAACATTTCCAATTTTGTTAGGAAATACCTAAACAATTATCTTGACTCTCTATAGACTTGGTACACAACCACTGGAGTACCGTAGTGTCAGGATACAACATTCTTTCCAAAAACATGAAGCTTATGATTTTGACAGAACCTATATTTTCTTTGTTTGTGTATGATAGGACTGCATCATGAAAGCCTTTGATGCGGCTAACCAGTACGGAGACACCTTTGAGACCTTTCGGGAGTTCTACCGTGAGAATGAGAGCTTGGACGTGGAGGCTATGAGAGAACAGGAACATGGTAGGAAGAACATTTACTATCTGGTGGGGAGAAGCCATGACATCCAAAATCATCAGATACAACCTGTGGAAGACCAGTCATCTATTGACCAGTTCGCGCCAGGATTATTTTAACATCACTGAGCCGAGGGGCGGGATTATTTTTAACGAAACTCGAAGCGGTTTCAGGCCGATAGTGCCAGGAAGCACACCCACGCATTTCCGGTCTTGCTCGCTGCTGACAGACATTTCCGGCCTTGCTCGTGGTGTGTTTATGCGTCACCCGTTTTAAATCTGGGGAAAATTTTGCGTTTATATATGTCTTCCGGCGCGAACTGGTTAAAATGAACCCCTGAGTCTGGAAAATTAGTGCATACAATTTGTCTGTGACCCTGTGGATGCAGTGACCCCTGGGTGGAATAACAATTCTTGATTTGATTACTAAGCTCAAAGGTCATGTAGGTGTCATTAAAGGTCATTGTTAAAATATGTTTCAAATGTTTCTTTGTTTTATACAGAATTTGATGGATTTTTTATGAAACTTAGATGGAGTTATCCCTGGGTGGTGGTTCATCAAAACTTTTAAACAAGGGGGTCATCAAAGGTCATCGGGGTCATTTAATGTCATCGTTTAAAAATGCACAAAGTGTGACTTTTTGATGAAAACAAAACATATCAGAACCGACTGCGGGAAAAGGTGACACTCGTTATCCCAGGATCACTCGTTTGGACTAAAAATTGATGCTTTTGCCTTTGCCTGTGTCGTCAGATGTGGAGTTTTTCTCGGAGGCCTTAGAGCAATACAACAGACAGCATGCCGGCACTGAGGCCATCGTCCTGAGACGACCCATTGGGATGCTGATAGTAGACGCGGTGAAGATGAGAAACAAACTCATCCCGTCACCTCTCAGATGTCTGGATGTGAGTTATGGGGCCAAATTCATGAAGCTACTAATAAAAGCGCAACAATTAGCTTAGCATGAAAATTCTGCCTTACCAAAAACAGGGTTACAAATCTTGGGCCAATTTCACGGAGCTGCTAAGCACAAAGATTTGCTTAGCACAAAAAAAGGATTGCTCAGTAAATTTAGATTATTTAGGTTATAAAAACAGGTTATCAGCCAAAACACCTTGTGCTTTTTATGCTTAACAAAAACAGCTGATTATCAGTCACAAACAATACCCACGCCTGACAATTTAGTGTGTAACCCTGTTTTTGCCAGTAATGAATTTTCATGCTTTTTGTGATGTGTAATGTTTGGGACTGGTATTCAGCTTGTTTTTCTATTTTAGCTTAGCATAAAAAAAAAACATGTCAAAGGTCATATTGGGGTCATTAGAGGTCATTGTTTAAATATGCTTCAAATATTTTTATTGTCTACACAATTTGATGGATTTTTAAATGTATAAACTTGAATGGAGTGAATCTTGGGTTCTTCAACTCTTTCAAAAGGTCATTTGAGGTCAAAATGTACAAAATGTGACTTTTTCAAGAACACAAAACACATAGAGATCGACCGCGGGAAAAGGCTACACTTGCAATCGTCAGATCACTTGTTGTAATTTTTACTAGTGAAGCAACAATTTATTTGCATGGATTTATTAATACGGACCTTTTTATCCCTCAGGTCATCAATGACATGCTGCCTAAGCTCGCTAAGCGACGTGTAGATAAGCTGATTGCAGAGGCGCAAGACGCCCAGTACAAGCTAGAGATTATCCCTAGCACCACCACTGAGTTTGTGGAAACACTGACGTTCCTAGACGAGATACAAGAAAGAGTGAGCGCCCATCTCCGAATTGTTTAAAATTATTACTAACCTCATAAAATAACTTTTAAGAAAATATTAATTTTTATCATTTAAGGTCAAAGGTCTTTTTGTTACCCATTTTTTCTATGTTCACGCTACAATTTTTATATATTTTTTAAAATAAAATGGAGACCATCCGAACAGCTTCCAAATGAAGTACAGCTTGGCCTTCTAGGTGCTGTACTTTTTGAGGTATAAGTGTTTAAAGTTTGGAGGCCATGCTTTATAATTTAAAGCTCACTGACCCGTATCTCTAAAACTATAACAAACCAAATTACAAACAAATATTGTAATACCTGCGTGGCCCGGGCCCTTAAACTGCAAGGGAAACGGCAGGCCTTGGGGGACCCATTTAGACAGGGTGCCGTGTGTCTGGGGGATCCTTCGTGGCCCGCCTCTAACAGGATTCTCCTGGAAAACTGCCTAGAATTAGTCTATCGTTACACTTGTGATTATTGTTCCTTCTGACTCCAAGTTTTATATATTCTCTACAGTTCACTTGATTGTTTTGTATTACTAACTATTGTCTTATATTTGTACACACTCCCGCCGTGAATATGGCCACTGATGCCGGTACGGCGTTAAACCCAAAACTCACTCACTCACTCAAAAAATATTGTCTGTTTTGGGGGTTTCTCATAATAGGCCAATTGTAACATCAAATATCATTTCAGTCTGTGGGGGTCAGGTCAAAAAACGTTGAATTGACACGGAATGAACCAGTCATGGCCAAATATGTGCAGCCTAGTTATCCGACTACAATTTTCTCCTCTAGATTGATCCCCTGGAGGCTGAAGCCATCATCATCAAGGACATGTACGACCTGGTGGATCAGTACCACGTCCCTACCCCTCCCGAAGACTTCGCTGTCTACCAGACTCTGGCTCCGTCTGTTACCGCCGTACGCAACGCCATCGACAAGGCCGTGGGCGAACGTGACGCTAACGTGGACAAATTCTGCAATCATCTGGATAAGGACATCTCTGAACTGAACAAAGATGTCAAGAGCATCAAGCAGGAATCGCAGGTAAGTGATTTACTTTACCACGCGACAGTCGTTTTTAATAGGCGCTCAATCGGCCTCGATCCTCACAGGTACCTATTTCTACTCCGAGGTGAAGAGAGGCAATTGCTGTTAAGTGTCTTGCCCAAGGGCACAAACACCATTTTCCTGACAAGGTTCGAACCCATGCACCACTGCACCTGAGTCAAACATTGTATTTCACTAAGCCATGGCATTCTACATTCTACATTTTCATGCACAATTTAATGTAGTTGAATGCCTATCCGCTGCCACCTTATTTGTATTTATTTAAATGTTGTGTCAACACATGTATCAGCCCAAACGTAAATTTAAAAAGCCAAATAAATGACCTTCTAAATTGTATTTATTTTATTGTAGTGTTCAAATATTTTGTGACTCGAAACGACTCGAGCTAAAAACATGACTCGACTACACACTGTGACTCGACTTCTTGACCAAATGACTGGACTCGAGTCACACAAATTATTGACTCCTTACAACTCCGCAGTGTAATCCCAATGACTGGACTTGAACCCTTAATCGGTAAAATGACTCAAAAAGGTTTTAAGTTCAATTCTGCAGATCACCACAAACATTCTTAATAGTCTTAATGTACTTTTTGTCTTTGCCAGAACCCAATGATTCTAGATTCCAATGCTGAGCAACCCAAGGTCATGGCCCTTCTCAACAAGTTGGGAGGCAGGCTGGAACGGCTCCAGAAGACTGCATTCCTGTACAAGGCTTACCAGAAGAACTTTAAGGTAGTCTTTTGTTTTAAACTCCTGCATTTTGCTCTAATATGGCTAGTGTCGAGTTCCATCTCATTTTGCAGAACACCTCAAATTATGAGAGGCATTTTGACAAAATGAGATGGAGCCTGGAAAAATGTAAAAGGGGGGATAAGTTTTAATTTTTGTTTAATGATTTTTTTCTTCTTCATATTTATTGATATTTGTATTCTCTGTTATGTCTACTAACCATATTTGTAAAGAAATAGTAAGAAAGTATAACAGAAAAACTTTTTTTCTAGGTGAAAGTTAAAGAATTTTTATTATATTTTTTTCTTCAGATTTATTGATATTTGTATTTTCTGTTATGTTTACTAACCATATTTGTAATGGAATAGCAAGAAAATATAAAGGAAATTTTTTTTTTTTAGGTGAAATGTCTTTTTTTATTTTTTTCCCTTTTTTTCAGATTTATTGATATTTGTATTCTCTTCTTTGTAAAGGAATAGTAAGAAATTATAAAGGAAAAACTTTGTTTCTTTTCCTAGGTGGAAGTTTTTAAGTATGAAGAGTTGGAGGAAACTCACGCCGAGCTGAAACTGAAGCAGTTACTGTGGGAATCACTGGAAGATTGGGACAAAATTGCTGTGCAATGGACAGAGGTTTGTGTGATCGCCGTATATTCCGAGGAAAACAATATTCTTAGACCTTTCATTTCAATTCAAAAGTTGCTGAATCACATTTTGAATTGCACCTGAAATCAACATTTTGGGACCTGTTCCTCGTTTAGCTAATTGTTTCTACACGATGTCACAGAAACCGACAAATATTAGCAACTAGACAGGTGCCTCGTGTCGTCGCTTTGTGCCAGGGATGTAGTCGAGTCCATCACAAGTCCATGCAAGTCCATGCAAGTCCATCACAAGTCCTTCAGTTCCAATTCAAATCACAAGCTATTCAAAACAGCTTTGACAAAAGCATTCCTTTGTCATTGTTCATCCAGTTACTTGTGGCTGCCCTTATGAAGGGACTTGTGACTGGCTTCACGAAAGGACTTGTGAACGGACTTGCAGGGACTCGACTACAACCCTGCTTTGCACGCACCGTTTGTGGTTTACAAACCAACTGCTAATGAACATTTCCAAAAACGCATCTGTGAGACTCATCTTTGGAAATTACTTCTTTTTTTTTAATGACAAGGAGTTTAATGTCATTAGTATCTTTAAAAGAAGTAGCTTTACTTTTGGGATAGCTGCAATTGGTATCATTTTAGCTTTAAATGATTCGCAAAATGTAGCGTCCTGAGAAAAAGATCACAAACAAAATTGCTTGTTATTCTACCTATATTTTTTATATTTTATATTTTTATAAGGACAAATCCGCGATAGTCCTATAGTCAAATATCTTTCTCATGACATACTGCTTGCCAGATTTCATGCTTGTATCATCAAAGCCACAATTTTTCCCTGATATTTCCCCTATCTGCCCCACTATAAATGGTTTCGTTTGTTGTCGACTCACAGTGTGAATTTGACACGTTGGATCCCGAGGAGCTGTCAGCCACCGTGGCACGCTACGCCAAGTCCGTGCACCAAATAGAGAAGGGACTGCCACCCAATCACGTGGTTCCCAAGCTGAAGGAGCGAGTAGAAGGGATGAGAGAGATGGTAAGCAATTATGTGGCTATGACTATGGCTATTACAATTGAACACGTGTCTATGCGCAGTGGCTGATGAAGTTATATCTCTGTGAATGTTGTATAATTCCAAGAAAACAATATTATAAAATTTCGATTTTAAAGGGATCGTATACGTTTGGTAATTGGAACCCATATATACCATAAAACTAACCTGTTAAAATTTCATTTCAAAAGGTGGTAGCGATTTTGATATATTGCCAAAAATCGGGAGGAAGAATAATCTGCATTGGAATACACAGTCTGAGAAACGTCAATGCAGTAACGCTTCTCAGATTCAAATATTTGGGGATAGAAAGTGATTTTTTTTTTCATAACCGCAGTACTTTGAAGTGAAAAGTTTCTAAAAATGCATTATATACTATCCAAAGCTGCTGTACTTCTTACCAAGTAAGTTTTTATTGCCATTAAATTTTGGAGTAATTACCAAACGTATACGATCCCTTTAATTCAAAATTTGCCAAACAACAATTAACAAACTGCTGTGATGTGGGATATGACACTTTGATCACCCCGGAGAGACGCATAGCAATTGAGGCGAAGCTTTAGGTGTTTTGCATCTGTAAGGTTATTACTGACATTTGTAGTTGAATAAAAATGTAATTATTACCCGATTTTGTTTGGTTTTGTTTTTAGTTGCCAGTGATCATCAACCTTCGCAACCCTTCCCTGAAGCAGCGTCACTGGGAGACCATGGAGACCATCTTGAACTTTAACCTCCTCAAGTCAGAAGAGCCCATCACTCTGGGCCTGCTGAGCAGCCAAGATGCCTTCAGTCATACTGAGGAGATTGAAGAGGTGTCTGGTCAGGCGTCTAGCGAGGCCGCGCTGGAAACCCTTCTGAAAAAGGTGCGTCGCTGTGAGGAAGAATTTAAAAGGGGAAGGGTGCCAACCCCAAAATCTTCCCCCAGGACCATTTACGTGTACTATTATAAAGCTGTGGTTTAAAGTGGTTGGTAGAAGAGCACTCCTCTTGTCAGCTTCCATGGCCAGATTTTACTTCTTGTCCAATGATGAGCTGCTGGAGATCTTATCCCAGACTCGCAACCCCAATGCCGTCCAACCTCATCTCAGAAAATGCTTTGACGCCATCGCTAGTACGTGTCCTATTTTAAAGCTGTGGTTTAAAGTGGTTGGTAGAAGAGCACTCCTCTTGTCAGCTTCCCGCCAAATCTTTTTGATTTTCTCTCGTACTTGTTTGAGGAGATCAGTGCAGTAGGCTCCGGTGATTATAAGAGTGCATTTACAGATAGATTGGAAACCGGGTACCCGATTACAAACAACAATGGGTACCTGTTAAAGAAACCAACCCCCAAATCTCAATCGCAGAAGTTCTTTTTCAGCTTGTTCATAAAGATCTGTACTATAATACTGCCAGATCAGTGAGTTAATACAGCAAGATAGAAGTGTTTACAGTGAACTTTGCTTTGAGGTGTAAACTGCAAATTCGTGAGCATCATCAATTTGATATATATTTTGTTTTTCTATGTAGCTTGGTTTCATTTTCAAAATTCCCAACAAATGACTTTCTAAACCTTTTCGTTTTCATCGTCTGAATAGTTACTATGTAGTTTGTCAAGTTGGCTACGGGTACAATTGATTCCTTAATCTGTAATCGGTTCCTGACATCAACATTCGGGTACTCGGGTACCTGGTTCCGATGCACAGCCCTACCGGTGATAGTATGACCTTTTTCAAACTTTCTCTAAATGTTGATTTATGCATGTAAATTCAGTGAAAACTGGTATACCTTGGGCAACAAACATGTGACGTATTCTTTTTTTAGATTCTTTTTTTGGAGGGATCTGGCTGCAAAATTGTTTTCCTTGCTTGGGATGTGAACACTTTTTGAGTTTCAAGTACCCATGGATCACCTTTTTCAGGTTGAAGACGCCTGGAAGACCACCGAGTTTGTGGTCTTAGCTCACCGTGACTCCAAGGACGTGTTCATCCTGGGAGGCACCGACGAGATCCAGGTCCTCTTGGACGACAGTCAGGTCAACATCTCTACCATTTCCAGCTCCCGTCACGTCGGGCCGATCAAGACCAGGGTGGAGGAGTGGGTACGCAACCTGAACCTCTTCAGCGATACCCTGGAGGAGTGGCTGAACTGCCAACGTAACTGGCTGTACCTAGAGAGCATCTTCAGTGCTCCGGATATCCAGAGGCAGCTGCCGGCCGAGGCTAAGATGTTCATGCAGGTATGCGGGTGTTCATCTCTGGTGGGGCTTGGGATGGTTGATATTAGCTCCCCTCGGCATTGGAAGTTAACAAAGTCACCTCGGGAACTAGTTTGCCAACTTTCAATACTTTCAATATTTTCGGCCTTGCTCGTGACGTGTTTATACGTCATCCGTTTTGGATCCTGGAAAAACTTAGCGGTATACCTGTTCTCCGATGCGAATTGGTTAATGATGAGCAGAGGACAATCTATTTGTGTTTATACAATTCTTACAATAGTTTAATTACCGTTGAATTATCTTCCCTTCTCGATGTAGGTTGACAAGTCTTGGAAGGAGATCATGCGCAAGGCCAACCGCCTGCCTCTAGCCATGCGGGCTGCCACTCAGCCAGGCCTTCTAGAGACCTTCAAGAACAACAATGCTCTGTTGGATCAGATCCAGAAATGTCTGGAAGCTTACTTGGAATCGAAGAGATGCATCTTCCCAAGGTAAGCACCAAATCACAGCCCTTGGGCCAATTTCATAGAGCTGCTAAGCACAAAAACTTACTTAGCACAAAAAAGTCTTGCTCATTAAAAACAGGTTACCAGCCAAAATTCTACGGGTTTTTCATTCTAAGCCAAAAACCAGCTGATTATCAATCGAAAACAATAAAGATCACGTACAAATTTGGTCTGTAACCTTGTTTTTGCCAATGACAAATTTTCATGCTAAGCAAATTATTGACAATAGATTCAATGTGTTCACTGGATTCTCAAGACTATTATAAGGCTGTTAAAGTTTATGCCCTGGTGTTGACAGCTGAATGCGTCAAAGTGCACCAGACTTTTTTTAACTGATGCCCTTCATCTGGCAGAGTTAGGGTTAAACAACAAAAACTTAGTAACAAATATGTAACCTGTCACCTGATTTTCATATTTAATTACCGTGTTAATTAGACCACTAATGGACTTTAATCCAAACACTAACTATGCAAAATCACGTAATTTAAGAGGTTTTCGATCATCTGATCTCACCCAAAAAATGGGAATATGTAGAGGAGCACTTGGGCTTTCCAAATTATGCAAAATCTCAAAATTGACCACCCCTTTATATTTTGACTTTGGATGGCCATATCTCTGAATCACATTGTGCGACTTTACTCTCATTTTGTGGTGACAGGTCACATGTAATGCCCATTACTAAACAGTGATGATTCGCCTTTTTTCCATGGCCAGATTCTACTTCTTGTCCAATGATGAGCTGCTGGAGATCTTATCCCAGACCCGCAACCCCCATGCCGTCCAACCTCATCTCAGGAAATGCTTCGACGCCATCGCTAAACTGGAGTTTGGAACGGTGGGAGCCACTGACGAAAAAACATCACCCTCGGGAGAAAAAGGTGAAATGTTCGGCAAGCTCATAAATTCCTCACAGAACATTTTTTTTCTTTTGTGTCACCTTACTAAAGTTTTTAAGGGGACTATTCTGTAATTGTTAGCAATTGATCTCTGGCTGTTCTCCGTGGTCAGATAGGGACGTATAGCGGCTGTCTACATGCCGTGACTATGTAGCTGCATCCTTTGCAAATCAACTTCTCAGTTGCAACTAAGGATGATTAGCCTCCTATAATTGTTTTTATTTTTATGTCCATATCTCTTACTTTCCTGGGTGGAAATTTCCACCGAATACCCCTTACATAATGAACTTCAATTTGCGACTGATCTATTTTGTGGAAAACCTTTAGAAATTGCCTTATGGAGACCTATTCACTCCCTTTTTTTCCCTTTGTGTTCAGGTCTCCACAGGGTAGCATTTTTGGAATCACTGAGTATACAGTGTTTATAAAATATGTCGCTAAAGGATGAAACCCATTGTGGAATTTACATCCCCCCGGCGCAAATATCAGGAGAGCGTCGAGACTCTAGGTCGGTAGGCGTGCCTTCAACTAGGATGATAGACGGATTCATCTGGATCCAGACACTGAATATTAATGAACCATATTTACATATCATTTGCATATTGCAGAGGAGGCGGTGAAGACGTCCACCAATGACATCATCGCCATAATCTCCCCCGAAGACGAGAAAGTCAACCTGGGCAAGGGGCTGAAGGCCCGGGGCAATGTGGAGGACTGGCTGGGGAAGGTTGAGGAAGGCATGGTGGCCTCGCTGCGACGGCTGACCAAGGCCGCCTTGGCCGACTTTGAACAGCGCCCTCTGGAGGAGTGGGTGACCCAGCACGCCTCGCAGGTGGTGCTGACGGTGGCCCAGACCATGTGGTGTCGGGACGTGATTGAGATCCTGGACGGAGACTGCGACCGCATTGAGATCATGAAAGAATTTGAAGTCAAGAACTTTGAGGTGAGTTACAGCAAGTTAGGATGCTGCTAAACTAGTCCCTTTATTAAATTTCCTATTCAACTGTTTTTCACCCGAAAGCATCTAGTCGATCGATTACGCCAAATAGTTTGTGTGCGACAGGTCTTCACATTAACAAGGCAAAATGTTAACACATCATTACATTTTTTATTATTTTAATTTTTTTATTTTCTCTACTTAATTTATCTTATTGCAAAGATTTATTTTCATTGGAGGAATTTATTGTAAACTTTTGTAAAACTTGCCCTAGTTTGCCTTTCCTCCATCTTGAAACTGTGACGTAACTCACGAGTGACTAGAAAAACCATGGTCCGGGGCTAAATTGATCCAGTTGGACTAGCTAGTCAAACCATGCAGCATTCGAGTGACAACTAGATTAACTATGGTTAAGTCTAGTCTAGTGCACATTGACCAATTAGATCATAGTCTCTGGTCAGCTGACCACGTCGGGAGGGGTTTATGGCCTATTTAGTTGATTGCTTGTGTAAGAAAAATGGGGTAGAAACTTTGGGTTTACTAATTGAATGTGAAGTTTGTTCTACAACGAGGATTGACAACACTGCACGAGGAAAAGCCAGGCAAACATCAAATTAATAACACAAACAATTACCTCCAAATACGCACTTAGGGAGACAATCCCATAGAGATGTACACAAACTTAAAACTGTCCTAACTTGTTTACCCTAAGCCTTTTCTCTAAGATCTTCGAGATTTATGCTATTTAGACCAAAATCTGTCGTTCTAGGACAAAAATAACTCCCAAATATTGTTTTTTAGGGTAGCTAGACACTTAGGGAGACACTGAAATGTCTCCCTAAGTGCCACTGTCTTCTTATTACCTACAAACTTATGCTAATTTGTCTCCCCAAGTGCCTATTTGGAAGAATTAAACAAAATCAAATTGTAAGAGTCCCTACCTCACAAATACCTTCGTTACACTCCTTTTTTGCTCCCCCAACCAGAGCCTGAACCGCCTCGCAGCCATGGTACGCGGCAACCTGACCAAGCTGGTCCGCAACATCCTGTGCGCCTTGATCACCATCAGCGTCCACGCTCGCGACATCATCACCAGCATGGTCAAGAACGGCGTGGACACCTCCAACAGCTTTGAGTGGGTCAAACAGATGCGCTACTACTGGGACTTGGAGCTGGATAACTGCGTGGTGCGCATGTCCACGTCGCAGTACGTGTACGGCTACGAGTACCTGGGAGCCTCAGCGCGTCTCGTCATCACACCGCTGACAGTAAGTTTTTGGACGTCCGTGTTTATTTCTATGGTTCTCATATTCTTTGAATTTTAAGTTGGGCCGGTCGGTCTGAGAAAAAACTAAAAACTAAATGAAACTATGAAAAGTGCGTTTATCATGAGTTAATTGATATCACTGCATAAACATAATCAACACTTTTTTGTCGAGTTGACTTACATGTATGTTATGTCTGCACCGTCACCAGGAAGTAAACACTAATGTCACGACCGTATCGCGACCCATTTCTGGTTTTTTTTACGAAGTAACGCAAAGCCCATAGCTAATACACACGGATAGCGTCACTTCGTGAAAACTCGATACGCGAGGCCAATTTCTGGCGTTTTTCACAAAGTAACACAAAGCCCATAGCTAATACACATGGAAAGCGTAACTTTGTGAAAACTCGAACGCGGCGTATCTGATTTGTGAGTTTTCACGAAGTGACGCTATTCGTGTGTATTAGCTATAGGCTTTGCGTTACTTTGTAAAAACGTCAGAATGGGGTTGCTCGTATCACGTGACATACTTCGTGGTGACGGTGACAATATCTGCACCAAGCAGCTTACCTCCAAATATCATGTTATAAAATCACTCCTTGATCCTATTTTTTATTTCAATTCCAGGATCGTTGTTACTTATGCCTGATGGGAGCCCTGCAGCTGGACCTAGGTGGGGCACCAGCCGGCCCGGCGGGTACCGGCAAGACCGAGACCACCAAGGATCTAGCCAAGGGTCTGGCCAAGCAATGCGTGGTCTTCAACTGCTCCGATGGGCTGGATCACAAGATGATGGGACGGTTCTTCTCAGGGCTGGCTCAGTCTGGTGCCTGGTGCTGCTTTGATGAGTTCAATCGAATCGATATCGAGGTGTTGTCTGTCATCGCACAGCAGCTCATCACAATCAGGAACGCCAAGGCTGCAAAGGTAACTGCATCTTTATATCAATAATAATAGTAATATAAATTATTATTATTTATTTATTTATGGTAATCAAAATCAAGGATCCCTCAAAAGCGCCCTTGGCACCGTAGCTCGTAAGCCTAAAGAAACCTGTAGAGAAAAGACATTGAGAAGAAGTTACAGTTTTAGAGGTGGGAGGAAAACTCCAGAAAACCAGACAAAAGTGTGTTTTTTGAAAAGTGAGATACTGTTATTTCCATTTAGTACACACCTTCAGCTTTTATTTGGTACCATAACCACCTTTATACCATACATACCTATAACTTTATAAGGATTTTAAGACTGCGTGTACACTATGGGAATCAAATAAATTAGGACACAGTTTGCCTCAATAAATGCATGATTTTTGTACTTTCTCATCAATAAAGTTGATTTTGTTTAAATGAGGGTTAAAGTATACATATAAAAGAATTAACAAAAAACAAAAACAAAAAATCGATGTCCGCCCGATTTTTCAACTCATTTCAACTCTAATGAGCTGTATCTCAAAATAGCCTGTGTCGGGTTTCGTAGGAGCGGGTCACATATCCTGATATTTTTGTTTCTACCTTGTATCCACATCTGCTGTTGTAGCTGTCTCGGTTCATGTTTGAAGGACGAGAGATCAAGCTAGTGGCCTCTTGTGCAGCCTTCATCACCATGAACCCCGGCTACGCTGGACGTACCGAACTCCCTGATAACCTGAAAGCTCTCTTCAGACCCATCGCCATGATGGTGCCTGATTATGGTGAGTCCGTTTGATACATACTGGGTTTTGCCAAATGAGGAAAGAGCAGGTCCACTTCGCGTACATCCCCTGGTCAGTTCCAGCCATGATCAGGTACAAGATCCGCAATGGCCCGTTCAAATCGTATCGTCTTGGGGGAGAGGAGTAAGGACTTGTTGCATCGCAATATAATTATATATAATCTACTATCCATTAATGTTTCTTGTTCTGTGTTTTTTGTTTGTGCTGTGTACCAGTGTGAGACAAACCGACATAAAATCATCCTGCTAGTTCTGGGGATCAAGCAATGCTGCGCCCATGCCCGGTCAATGTCGAAATAATCCTGGCGTGAACTGGTTAAAAGTGAAAAAATACGAAAATAACTGACCACTCGTAAGGTCATACTTTAAACATGTTTTTTTTTTTAAATGTCCATTGCAGCCTTGATCGCTGAGGTCATTCTGTACTCGGAGGGTTTTGAATCCTCCAAGACCCTCGCCCACAAGATGACCCAGATGTATAAGCTATGCAGTGAGCAGCTATCCCAGCAGGATCACTACGACTTTGGTATGCGCGCCGTCAAGTCGGTGCTCGTGATGGCCGGGTCGCTGAAACGAGGCAACCCTGATCTAGGGGAAGACATCGTGCTGATCAGGGCACTGCGGGACAGCAACCTGCCCAAGTTTCTGGCCGACGATGCTGTTCTCTTTGCCGTAAGCATTTTTCAAAAATCTAGCTCACCAGTTTTATATGATCTTTATTGAAATGAGACAATCTTTGGAGTATTAGCAAAAGCCACTATAAAACACCAACAAAAAATATCTGATTATTGTTATCAGGCACTGAGAACTTTCACTCCATTTTCTTTTATTATACCCTAACCCAATTCTACCTCTAATGTGCTGTGCTTATATGGCGCTTTGTCACCAAAGTCTCAAAGCGCTTAATTTTATTACCCCGGTCATTGGGCCCATGAAACATTCCAAATACCATCTCAGCTCCCTGGGGAGTATACAGCTCGATGCTGCCATTTCGGCGCAAAGCAGCTAAATTCAACCACAATAACCATCTCTGCCCTCACAGGTACCCATTTACTCCTGGGTGGAGAGAAGCAATGAGTGACAAAGTGCCTTGCCCAAGGGCACACGCACCATAGTCTCGGGCAGGACTCGAACCTTCTAGACCCCTTTACTAGAGAATCAAAATGTTATTGGGACACGAAAATGTCGCCACAACTTTTTTAAACAAAACAAAGTGTTTTCATATAACTCGTTGTATGCCTACCCGTGTGAGTTAGTCTTGCATACGCACTGTGGACCTCCGAACAATATAGGTCCACACGATGCGGGAAGAGGTTACGGTTTGTGGACTTGCCCAGGTCCACAATCCGTTTTTCAGTTTCCGAAAAAGAGCGCTAGAGGAAAAACGGGTTAGGGTTATATATAGAAAAGATAGAAGGGACAGCTGAGAGGCCCATAATCCAAATTTGAGGGTAAATTTGTTTTGGGGAAGCGAGAAAAATGAGTATTTAGTCAACGTTTTTTAACTACTCGAAGACAAAGGAATGTCCACAGTACGTATGTAAGGTAAAGCTAGTTGTGTAAACACCTCCCATCCGGGACCCCCTATTATCCCTTTTTGTTTGTAGAGCAGCATACTACAAAATAGAAATCCATAGAAGCAATCAACGCTTTCGCCCACATAACATCTGTATATGTGTTTAGATGTCAACCTGATAGATATACTAAAATATAGAGCAAATTATGTGATTACTACTGCATGTGAAAACCAAATACCAGGGGCCAATTTCATAGAGCTGCTAAGCACACAAATTTGCTTAGCACAAAAATTTGCTTAGCACAAAAAAGTCTTGCTCATTAAAAACAGGTTACCAGCCAAAATTCTTCGTGTTTTTCATGCTAAGCAAAAAACCAGCTGATTATCAATCAAAAACAATAAAGATCACTTGTTTTTGCTAAGGACAAATGTTCATGCTAAGCAAATTTGTGTGCTTAGCAGCTCTATGCAATTGGCCCCTGGAAAGACAGATTTTGAGGGATTCGCTCACATTTGTTTATTGCAAAGCTTACAATTTGTGGAATTGCTCATCTCATCACTTAGGGTATCTTATCGGATCTCTTCCCCGGCTGCGTCCTCCCTGAGCATGACTACGGCACCTTACAGACCTTCATCGTTCAAGCCCTAATAGACAAGGGTCTTCAGCCCGAGATGTGCATCGTCAAGAAAGTCATCCAGCTGTACGAGACTATGATTGTACGTCACGGTGTCATGCTGGTAGGGCCGACCGGCGGCGGAAAAACAACCACGTATGAGGTAGGTGACTACAAGCAGAGTTGTATTCGAGTCCCCGCAAGTCCCCACAAGTCCCTGCAAGTCCATCACAAGTCCTTCAGTCTCAAGTCAAGCCACTAGCTGTTCAGGTGAACTGTTAACAAAAGCATTCTCTTGTCATTGTTCAACCAGTTACTTGTGACTGGCTTTATGAAAGGACTTGTGACTGGACTTGTGACTGGACTTGTGACTGGACTTGTGAAGGGACTTGTGAAGGGACTTGTGAAGGGACTTGTGAAAGGACTTGCAGGGACTCGAATACAACTCTGACTTGCTGTTCAAGTTTCTCTTAGACTGCAAACTCTACCATTCCTTTAAACAAAAATTACCCTATTGTTCAGATTTTGCAGCAATCTCTCACTGAGCTTCACAAGGCCGGTGAAGACAACCCAGACTACCAGCCAGTCATCACCTACGTATTAAACCCCAAGGCTGTATCCATGGGTGAGCTGTACGGAGAGGTCAACAAACTCACCTTAGAATGGCAAGATGGCTTAATGGCTACCATCGTCCGTGTGACCTCAGCTGTAAGTCATTTTATTGAATGCTAGCTGGGCCAAGTTGACTATCAAATGACTGAACCTTCCTTAACCAGTTCGCGCCGGATGACGTATATAGTGCAAAGTTTTCCCCAGATTCAAAACGGATGACGAATTAACACGTCACAAGCAAGGCCAGAAATGTCTGTCAGCAGCGAGCAAGGACGGAAATGCATGGGTGTGCTTCCCGGCACTATCGGCCTGTACCCGCTTCAGATCGAGTTTCGTTAAAAATTATTCCGGCTCATTTACAGTTATAGTGGCTAGGCCTTACTTTTCTCAATCCTACAAATCCACTAAAACCTAGGATGGCTTGAATTTTAATAAACGGGGAATTTTTTTTTTCTTGAAGGAAACCACTGACGACCACAAGTGGATCATATGCGACGGCCCCGTTGATGCTCTGTGGATTGAGAACATGAACACCGTACTGGACGACAACAAGATGCTGTGCCTGGCCAACAGTGAACGTATCAAGCTGTCTAATTCTATTCACATGGTGTTTGAGGTCCAAGATCTAGCCGTGGCCTCCCCGGCTACCGTCAGCAGGTAGCTGCCACCGAATGTTCCTAGGAGTATAGCCCTATGTATTGATAATGTCACTCAATGTTGACTGTATATACTTTTACATGCAAAATGCCGACATACGATCAGGTGGCATATAGGTCGCTTGTGAGTAAAGCTGTATATAGCCAGGGTTTCGATTCCTGGCCCGGACTATATTTGAGTTCTGCGTTGGTTCTATTCTGTGCCACTGTGAATCTCTGTATGTGTGTACATGTACTACATAACCCCCAAGGACAGAAGCACAATAGGCGAACAATGAATCCTTTTAGTCCTCGGGCGTTCGTCTTTTGTTAAATTGTGTCCTCTGTCGTTAAAGTGTACGCTAAGTCTATGGGATTAGGTTATAGTACAGGAACAAAGGGAAACACAATAGGGTATCCTCGGTCGTTATGGTAAAACACGAGTTGATGTACATGATGTATGAGTGTCTTTGTCTAATGATGTATGGACTAGTCACCATTGGTTTGACAAATTTGTCAGCAAATGCTTTGTGACCACAAATTCGCAAGTATGAACCATTCTTCATTTTTTTTTTTCACACAGATGTGGTATGGTGTACATCGATCCTGGCGAGCTGAAATGGATGCCTTACGTCAAAACCTGGATTATTAAATTCCAGGGAAAAGTCAAGGAGGAGACCTTCAACTACATCCTGGAGTTGTTTCGAACTTACGTTGACGACGGGCTAAAGTTTGTCACCAAGAAATGCATCCAGGCCATTAACCAGGTAGGCACTGGGTTTTAGAAAATTTATACCGATAAGGGGGCAGCGTGAGTTTGTATCTGCATTCAAATAGTGGACGTAGAACAATAGAGGACAATAGGGTCCACGATTGACAGAAAGTCCACAATTAAAATTCGTGTGCAAAACCTATAGGATGCCTTCCAAAAACAAAGTACAAACAAAAGAGGGACAATAGGAGGTCCTCGATGAAAGGTGTTTACACACATGTAGTGTGTTGGTTTGGGTGAAAACATTGGATGACATTGTAATGGTTGGATTATTCAATGTCAGGGTATGCCTCTGGACCGTTCGGAATGTTCATTTCCAAACTTGGTGCATGTTTTCAAGCATTTCATTTTTATTTGAAAGCCGTGTTCCCTTTGGGCTTTTTCTTCCGTGAGTTCCCACTTGGACTTTTCTACCGCGACGCAACGTTTCATTTTTCCGTGCGAGACTGGCAGAATGTCACACATTGCGGGTGCTGTGCACAGATATGTCGTGCAACGTGACGTATTCTATCACGCGGTGAAATTGCCTTTTAGACGGCTACCATGACGCGATGCCACGAACATCCCAGCTACATTTGTCAGTAAAGGAGACAGGGAACCATACTACTAGTTTTTTTGCAAACTGTGGCTCGGAGCCGTGTAGTTGTGATGTATACAGAAAGTGGAAAGCAGTTTACACGTTGGTGCAGCAGTTCTTCTGGGCAAGGCTGTTCCCATTGGAGTTTTCAGCGTCCCTGATAACACACCGCAACTGAGCAGAAACTTTCCGCGACCACTTTTAGCCTTGTAATTTAACATCACCTTCAAAGTACGTTGACTGAGACGTTAGTCTCCCGCACCTTCCCCTTGGATTTAATTTATCATTCTACAGAAAAGTCGAATGGGAACACGGCTTTTTGTCTAAACTCTTGTGGTTCCTATTTCCTCCTTCCATTCCTCTCTTCTTAGGTTGACATCAGCAAGGTCAACACCCTCTGCTGTCTTCTAGAAGCCCTCGTCTTCAAAGGAAGCATAGACTTCAAGATGGAGACCAACCGTCTTCACTCCTTGATCTGTACCACCTTCGTCTTCTGCTATCTGTGGTCGCTGGGCGGGAACCTGGTTGAGGGCTGCTGGGATCTGTTTGATACCTTCGTCAGAAACCAATTTGAGGATAACGGAGACGCTAAGGTAAAGACAATTATAGTTGGTCGGGTATAATGGTATTATTTGATCAGCTGCAACCAAACCCAAAATAAGTCGCATGGGTTAATTTTGTGCTACGACCAGTCCCCCAAAAAATGCTGAACAAATTAAAAAATTTAGATTTTGAGTTTTTTTTAATGGATTTGGTAACATTAAAAAATATCTTAACTTTCACCCTGTTATTTTTTTTGGACTCAAAACAAATCTGTAAATTGGTGAAATCGTGAAGTTTAGAGAGCACGTCGCATATTAGTTTGCAAAGTTTCATCATACCGTTTGGTAAAAAAAGGTGTTACATTTCGCATTCGTTTGTTCGAAATACTGTGGTTGCTATACCGGGGGTTTTGCTTGGACAAGTCCTATGATAAACCATGAATAGAAATGACTCAATTTTCAAAAACGATGAATAATGGGTGATTGTTTTTTCTATTTTATTTTAGATTTATTGATATTTGTAATTTTTGGTATGCTTCTAACAATATTTTGTTAGACCTTTTTCCATATCACATGTGCAAAACTTGAAACTTGAAAGGCTCGTTTCTCAGTATTTTACTTTCGTGACATGTTGATAAATTTTGAACTTTAAACACCCATAATTTGTCAATGGAATGTCTAATTGAAGTGCAACAAACAGCATTGTATTAAAGGAGAATTGTATCCTCTTTTCTAATAACTGAGAACCCTCATTTCAACCTCAGCCCAGTTCCGTTTTATTTTACCATAATCGCTATTTGGAACATCTAATTTGCACTCGCTTCTGTGCAAAGCCTGCGGTCACATTTCAGTTTCCTTGGTAACCCTATTCCCCCACAGCTGAACACTACCGGGGACCTGTGGAGCTGCTACATTGACTTTGACACCAAGCGCATGGACATCTGGGAGAAGATCATCCCGACATTCAAGTACGATCCTGAGCAGCCGTTCTTTGACATGCTGGTACCCACCATGGACACCGTGCGCTTCGGCTACCTCATGGAGAAGTTACTGAGTGTAAACCGGTCGGTGCTGTTTACCGGGACGACGGGTGTGGGAAAGGTATGTGGAAGCTCTCTCTGTTATAAAGACTGTATACAGTGCTATATAGCCTGTAAGTTTACTCTATATGGACTCAGTTAAACAGGGAGCCCTATTAGTCCTGGAGGACTGGTCTTGGAGGATTGACCACACACTCAGTGCCATTGTCCCCTCATCACCCGGAGGTTAGCGAACCTGTGAAAATACCGACAGGGCCCGGGCCCTTAAACTGCAAGGAAAACGGCCGGCCTTGCGGGACCCATTTAGAAAGGGTGCCGTGTGTCTAGGGGATCCTCCATACCCCGCCTCCCATGGGATTCTCCTGGAAAACTGCCTAGAATCAGTCTATCGTTACACTTCTATACAATGGTTTTTCAATCCCTTTGAAACGTTATCATTCTTTTCCTGTGTGATAATTGTTCCTTCTGACTCCAAGTTTTTATATTCTCCACAGTTCACTCAATTGCTTTTTATATCTACCTATTGTCTTTTATTTGTACACATTCCTGCCGTGAATATGGCCACTGATGCCGGCACAGCGTTAAACCCAAAACTCACTCACTCACTCACTCTACATGGACTACCTAAATTTGATAAATTAGGCAGTGTTTAAAAATAGTCAGGGTTTTCCCAACGATTGCCATGATACAAAATTCCATTTTTTTAAAACCACAACACAAGCAGGTGCCGTGATTTCACAGGATGCTTGAGACTGTTATTCACTTACAGTCAAGTAAGGTATTTCATAATAATCATATTAGTTTTTTTTTAATGTTTGTAAATGGTGTATAATTTGGCATCAACTTTGGTTTTGGTAAGGCTTGTAATTTAGGAGATTTTGTTTCAATCTTGTCCGCTTTGTGCGTGGTATTGCCCTAAACAATGCTGTCGTGATTTGTATCTACCTCTAGTCAGTAATTGCGAGGGGCTTATTGGATGGAATCAGTGAGAAGGCCAACTACGTACCCGTCTTAATCAACTTCTCAGCTCAGACAACCAGCATCCGTACGCAGGAGATTATTGAGGGAAAACTGGAAAAGAAACGAAAAACCATCTTAGGTGAGTCCAGTATTCTTCTGTATGTTGGTCTCAATTGAGCTAAAGACGTCACGATGTCACGTTTTGTTTACATGTGCACATTCCTATGTTTGAAGGACATTGCTCCAACTCATCTCTCTGATATGTTTCATCTTCACCAAAGCAATCGTCAAGGACTCCGTTATTCTTCCGATAGAACTCGGCTTAACACTCACAACTCAAGTTTATCTTATGGCAAACACGCCTTCTCACACTCTGCTGCTGAACTTTGGAACAGTCTCCCAATTAGTGTCCGTAATTCTACTTGTGTTGTTACATTTAAGAGTAAACTTAAAACTAGCGCAATTTAAATGCCTGTTATTATTATTATTATTATTATTATTACCCCCCCTACTTTGTCTGGTGTCCTGACTCAGCTCCCATAGGAAAGCGTATATGTAAACTAAGCCATTACGCCGTTAGCTCTCAGGTCTTTTGCTAGACCTCGGTAAAGTATTACAGAGGTTAGTGAAATACTAAGTGTAAATGTTGTCTTTTCTTTGTACATTTTTTTCAGACTTTTTAAAACTCAGAGAAAGACATTGTACACAAAGCTACTCATCTTTCAGACATTTCATAAATGTTTAGACTTTTTTTCTAAGTTGCTAATCTCGTCCCTGTTTGTACCTAGGTGCCCCGGCTGGCAAACGCATCATCATATTTGTTGACGATCTAAACATGCCTAAGCTGGATACCTACGGCTCCCAGCCACCCATTGAGCTACTCAGACAGTACCAGGACTTCCGTGGGGTCTATGACCGTGAGAAACTCTTCTGGAAAGAAATCCATGTAAGTCCTGGCTTAGGAAATAATACTATCGGTGTTGCAGTCGAGATAGATCTACATTTCTTTTGGTACATTGCGTTATAGGGACAACCCATAGGGTTTGTGTGTAAACTGAAATCTCTCTAATCTCAAACACGGAACACTCTAAAATTCACTAATTTTTATGATCACCCTAATTTGTCTTCATTTTCTTTCATTATACCCTAACCCAATCTTCCCTTGTTCTACCTTTACTGAAGACCCAACGCGCTGTGGGGACTCGAAAATGTCCCCACTACTCGGTCTGTCTTTTCCAAACAAAAGAGCCTGTCCCCATAACTAGGTGGAGGCTCGTACACATGTACTTTGTGATCTGTCACACTGAGGTACTGGTCACAAATAATTGCGTCTGAACATCACTGCATTATGGGGAAGTTTTCCTTTCTTAGGTAAATTAGGACCGATTTTATTTTGGTGTGCTCCTTGCCCATCTCAAGGCAAAACAATGCAACTCTGATTCGATTTTCACACAAGTTACACAGTTTTGCCTTGAGACGGTCGCCCTATATGCATGAAAAATATCTTCCAGACATTTACCGTAAACTTGCAAAGTTATGTATTGCTTATGAATCCCTTTGTTTGGAAAATTTCACGCGTACTTTTTTTCTTCTAAGGATGTGACATTGACTGCTGCCTGTGCGCCCCCCGGTGGGGGGCGTAACCCGGTCACTCCTCGACTCATGAGACATTTCAGTATGCTGTGTGTGCCCACTGCGTCCGATCACAGTCTCAAGCATATCTTCATGGTAAGTCCACGTTAGGAAGTACCGACTGCTCCTTGGACCTGGGGCCAATTTCATAGAGCTGCTAAGCACAACAAATTTGCTTAGCATGAAAATTTGTCCTTGGCAAAAACGAGGTTACAGACCAAATTTTCACGTGGTCTTTATTGTTTTTGATTGATAATCAGCTGGTTTTTTGCTTAGCATGAAAAACACGTAGAATTTTGGCTGGTAACCTGTTTTTAATGAGCAAGACTTTTTGGTGCTAAGCAAATTTTTGTGCTTAGCAGCTCTATGAAATTGGCCCCAGGTTCCAATATGGGAACCGGAACCGCGAGTTAAATTTTGTCGAGAAGCAGGTACCCGTTATGCACGGTTCCGACTCCAAGAGAATCCATTTCAGAGTACATTACTCATTTTCAGAGGCTAAAGCTAAATTGACGTCATACCTACAAGGAATTTAATTCATAACTACAAGAAATTCAATCGTGTTTTTGGTCAGCCAGATTTTCATTTTTTTTCTTTTTTCCGTAAACTAGTTTTATCACTGATGAATTCATCAGGAAATAAATACGATGTAATACAGACCCCAATGTGTAAATCTGGGTGTATATTTTTACAGTCTATCATCAACGGTTTTCTGCACGACTTTCCGCCAGCCGTCAAAGCCACATCTGAAGCCATCGTGGGTGCAGCCGTGGAGATCTACGGTCGCATGAGTACCGACCTGCTGCCAACACCGGCCAAGTCTCACTACGTCTTTAACCTCAGAGATCTCTCCAAATGTGTGCAAGGTAAAACAAAAACACTACGGTTCACTTGATAGCAGCCGTTTTCACGAAACTCTGCGTAACTTATGCAACTTATGCGCACAGCTGAGCAATAAATTTACAATCGCTTTCACAAATCTTGGCGTAGCTGCGTATCGTTTTTTAATAATCTATTTTATCTTGAACCTGAATCTATTTTACTTGGGTGGTTTCACCCCTTCCTTGTTTGTTCCCCACCAAGGTTTTCACCCCTTTGATTGGTCTGTCTTTGATCCTACCCACTCTTACCTCTTTCATTCCTTGGCCTATAATCCTCCTTTTGTTGGTTCTTCCAACCAACTTCTGGATCCCTCTTGTTTGTCTCTTCGCCCAACCATGTTATGCATCATGCTTTTATGACCCTCTTTATTTGTTCATTTTCATGTAGACAGCCATTTTTCCTTGAAATATTAGGCCCTCTTAACTTATTTTTGGTTGAGGTTTAAAAATAAATTTTACTCCCAAAGTTGAAGTCAAATTGCAATCAAACTTGGTCATAGATACAATATGCAAACTAGCATGTGATGGTTATGTTCAAGGTCACATGCTGAGGTCAAATGTCATTTGAGGTCAAGAAGTAAAAAAGGGTAATCACGAAGGTAGGCAAGACTCGTGATTTGAGAACTATCCTTGTTTTTGAAACTCGTAATCCTCTCACGTGCAGGTGTGCTTCAGGCCGACCCGGGCGTCATTCGCGACCAAGTAGGCATGTTTCGCCTCTTCTGCCACGAGTGCCAGCGCGTCTTCCACGATCGCCTCATCAACCTGGAGGACAAGGCCTACTTCAACGAGATCATGGCTGAGATGGCTAGCAAGCACTTCAGCCAGAACTTGGAGCCCGAGAGCTTCGTCACGAAGCCCATCATCTTCGGGGACTTCATGAAGATGGGCGCGGACGAGAGCGACAAAATGTACGAGGACATCATGGACCTGAATAAGCTCAAGAAAGTCCTGCAAGATGTGAGTAGATCTACCTTTAGTGTATGTCGCCTAAACAAAGTTTTGGGGCACTAACCAGTTCTAATATCTGTATGTCCGTATAACTCATTCTATGTTGTTTCAGGGTATGTTTTTGGTTAATATTGTTAGTCGTCTGCTCTTTTGTCTGTAGTACCTAGACGACTGCAACTTGGCTTCTTCCAAAGAGATGAAATTGGTGTTCTTTGTGGATGCCATCCTTCACGTTGCAAGGTAGGTCAGACTTTAAATGCCTCTCCTTAGGGCCTGTTTCGATATATTAGGGACATGTTGCAGACATTGTATCGGGGATTTGGGTCACAAACTCGGTCCAAACATTGGGCCACGAGAGGAGTAATGTTCACAGTGATTTTTGGCAAGGTACGCACACCTAGAGTTGATAAATGTCTGATAGCATTCAAGCGAGAGCGGTGGCAGCTGTGGGTGTTATCACTTTAAACAAACAAAACATTCTCAAAATGGCTGCCAATATGCTTGTTACTGGATTAATTATATGCGGTAACAAGCATTTTGGCGGCCATTTAAACGAAAACAGTTCATCTGAACAGCTAGTGACTTGACTTAAGACTAAAGGACTTGTGATGGACTTGCAGGGACTTGAAGAGACTCGAATATAACTCTGCCTGCTATTCCCCTAGGTTTTCTCCTAGGCCTGCTTAAAAGTCTGTCAACTCATTTTCTCTCGTTGACAGGATTATCCGCATCATACGACAGCAGCGTGGCAACGCTCTACTGGTGGGCGTCGGTGGTACCGGCAAGCAATCCCTGACCAGGCTAGCCGCTCACATCTGTAACTACAGGTGCTTCCAGATTGAGCTGTGTCGCGGCTACGACTACTCCTCCTTCCACGAGGACCTCAAGAAGCTGTACGAGCTAGCCGGCGTCCAGAACCAGAACACGGTCTTCCTGTTTACAGACACACAGGTTGGTATCCTTAGGCAGGTCTCAACCTTAAGCTTCAGAGGGTCAAGGCCACTTGGCCTCAAAGGCTCCAAAAAAGAAAAGGGGCACCAAGGCCAACTTCTCTATAGTAACTTCTCTGATGAAGAAAGAGTAAGGTTTTAAATGTCATTTGTTGAGATTTTTCAAAAGGAAACCAGTCTACATGGAAGAACAAAATAAGTTTCACGTTTATGATGCTAGTGAAAGTTGAAATTTACACCTTAAAGCTATAAAGCTCACTGTAAACACGTATATCTTGCTGTATAAGGGTCGTTCGTATAAGTCATTTAAAGACATCGGACAATTTTACTACCAAAATATTAAAAAATATCTTACTTTATAAATCTTGTTAAGATAAAAATATTAGGCCCTCTTAAAGGTTCTACGCAGACCTTTCGAGGAGAATTGCTGTTTAATAATTTAAAATGTGCCTTGGTGTGTAAGTAACAAGACCAGGGGTGATAAAATGGTATAAAATGACATTAATTGGGGTTAATCACCGTAAATGTAAATGGCCCCCTCATTAACATGTTCAAACACTGACAAATGGTGGCGCTGTTCGTGACAAACATTCGGCAACCCCCCTAAAAGAACATGTACATGTACATGCGAGATTGTATGCACGCGGGTACGCACGCAGCAGAATTTGTTCAGACATGGCGAGTGAAGACGACAGTTCGGGGCCGGGGAGCGCATATATCCGCAGTATCACCAGGTCCTACATCTGAAGAAGATATTCCACTTTACAATTCCTTTGACAATAACTTGAGTCGACCATCGACTGAATGATTTTGCATCGATACGCCGTGGCACATGATGCATGCATGCACGAGCAAGCTGGTCGCGACGTCGAAGTCTTCTCAAACATTCGTCACAATTATGCAAATTTTACATGTTAATAAGCTACCATTCTAGGGGCGAGGCCGGTCCCCCAAAGCACTTTATTATTTCTTTTCTCATATTAATTACCCAAAAATAAAACTTTTATAAACTGAAAATCACTCAATTAGTTATAATCTTTCATTTAAACTAATAAAAACCACATTTTGAGGACCCTTTAACTTATTAGATTTTTAGGAAACCAGTCTACATGGAAGAACAAAATAAGTTTCACGTTTATGATGCTAGTGAAAGTTGCAATTTACACCTTAAAGCTATAAAGCTCACTGTAAACACATATATCTTGCTGTATAAGGGTCGTTCGTATAAGTCATTTAAAGACATCGGACAATTTGACTACCAAAATATTAGGAAATATCTTACTTTATATCTGAAAGTAAATAATGATTCTAGGCATCCAGCAAAATGATTGCGCTAGGTATCCTGTCATTGTTTCGAAAATTTGAATTTTATAACAAAAATGTCACGATTGCCAGACGGCAATTGTGAAAAGGACGCTGTTTAAGAACATTGTCCAGCATAACACCCTATCTGCCAATGTTACTTATCATAATTTGGTTGCCGCCGAACCTCTAGATCGTAGTCGAGGAGTTCCTGGAAGACATCAACAACATCCTGAACTCCGGCGAGGTGCCCAACCTCTTCGAGGCGGATGAGTACGAGCGCGTTGTCATCGGCTGTCGGCAAGCTGCCAAAGAGGCGGGCATTCCTGAGGGTAACCGGGATGAGATCTTCAACTTCTTCATCAACCGGGTGCGACAGAACCTGCACATCGTGCTGTGCATGAGCCCCGTGGGCGACGCCTTCCGCTCCCGTTGCCGCATGTTCCCGTCGTTGGTCAACTGCTGCACTATCGATTGGTTCACTGAGTGGCCCCGCGAGGCGCTGCTGTCCGTCTCGGAGACGTTCTTTGAGAACGTTGATCTGGGCGCTGATGACATGAAGGTATGCAAGTAATATGCTTGGATACTCAATATTTCAATTGACCCGTAGCTGTTCACGACCATTATCCAATGACCCATAGCTGTGCCGGTGGATTAGAGTATTTTCCCAGTGTTCTCAGGCGAGTGGCGTTGCGTGGTGAAAAAGCTCTGTACACAGCTCATTAAGATTGGCTATTGTTTTGGCAGCATTGCTAGGTTAATTATAGCCAATATTTCTCTTTCACACTTGATTTCAAAGATGGAATCATGGATGTTATTTTCTGTGACTTTTCCTCTTATTCCTGTCCTGTTTTTCAGGGTAAGATTGCTGAGATGTGCGTTGAGATCCACACCAGTGTCAGTGCCATGGCGGAGCGCTTCTTCTCAGAGCTGCGGCGTCGCTACTACACCACGCCCACCAGCTATCTAGAGCTGATCAACTTGTACCTCTCTATGCTGTCCGAGAAGAGAAAGTAAGTCATGTCGCAGAAAAAAAAATGGCATTTTTACTTATTCACAGTGTCAATACGCACATCAAAAATGAACACATGGATTTTCGGCCTTAGGATTGACTTATGATAGACTGGTGACAATATCTGATCATTCTCATGTATCGCTGACAACATCACTATCCTGTTATTCAGCTGACATATCTTTAAGACATTCTTCTAACACCTTCCATCTCACTTCCTCCGCCAGGCAATTAGTAAACGCCCGCGATCGCGTCAAGAACGGATTGACCAAGCTCCTTGAGACCAACCAGCTTGTGGCCGACATGGAGGTCTCGCTCACCGCCCTGGAGCCGGTCTTGAAACAGAAGTCCATCGACACGGACAAGCTGATGGAGAGGCTGGCTGTGGATCAGGAGGCTGCTGATCAGGTAGGTCAAGAAAGGTCACTGGTCATAGGTCATAATGTCTGAGCTATACTTGATAGAGACTTGCGGTGTTTACAGAACTCTAGAAACACCTGGTTTTAACTCACGAAATGACCCCCTTAAAAAAAAATGCAGTTAAACTTGTGTCATGTATGCAATTATTGTAACCATAATATAAAGGTCATGTCAAAGATCAAGTACTGAGATCAAAGGTTATTTGAGGTTATTTAAGGTCAAGTTGTAGAATAGGATAATCACCAAAGCAGACGGGACGTGGTTTGAGAACCATCCTTGTTTATGCAAGTGGCTTTTAGTGGCTTTTGGGCCTGATGGGTTAAACCAGTTTGCGCCGTGATAATTATAACATCACCGAGCCAAGGCGCGGGATTATTTGTTTACGTGATTTCATGTTGGTCAATTAATATAACCTCTTGCTACTGTTGTGAACAGGTGCGTAAAGTGGTTCTGGACGACGAGGCCACAGCCAAGGTCAAGGCGGAAGAGACCCAGGCCATTGCGGAAGATGCCCAGCGTGACCTAGACGAAGCTCTGCCAGCCCTGGAGTCAGCTCAGAAGGCCCTGGACTCCCTGGACAAGAACGACATCTCGGAGATCAAGGTGTTCAACAAGCCGCCGGATATGGTGCTAACCGTCATGGAGACCATCTGTATCCTTCTGGGTGTCAAGTAAGTTCAGGCCGGCAATAGAAAAGTCGCACCGACTCAAAGACATTTTAGTTTTACCAAGCAAAACAGAAAAAAAGAAAAACAAGAAAAATAGACTTGATGGTTTTTTTGTTTTTTTAATGTAATGGGTTTTAAAAACCTTTCTCTTCTCGTCAGGCCCGACTGGCCGTCTGCCAAGGGTCTCCTGAGTGATCCCAACTTCCTGAAGAGACTGATGGACTACGATAAGGACAACGTGCCAGACTCCACTCTCAAGAAGCTCAAGAAGTACATGGAGAACCCCAAGTTTGTGCCGGAGGTCGTCGAGAAAACATCCAAAGTAAAGAATTTATCTTTGTCAAGATGTAATTTTTTGAAAAGAAAGGCATTATTCGTCTGCTATGAAGTTGCGCTTGGACAAAACCATTAACAAAAAAAATGTTCAGTTTTGAAATGCGTTTATCTGAAAAGTATTTTTCTGTTAACTGAACCAACCACCCATACTGAAATTAACATATCTTGGCAACCACATAACGTATAACAATAATTTTTGTGTCAAATTAAAACCTGTCAATTTCACTAAAATATGACTTGTTTATGGTTTTGTAGGAGCCGGTCATATATTCCATATCTTTCATTTGATACCTCACTTAAGGTTGTGATACTTGCAATTTTCCACTTTTTTTTCCCATGTTTGCTTTTGCGTTGAATTGTCCGTAGGCTTGCAAGTCCATGTGCATGTGGGTGCGAGCCGTGGATCTCTACTCCAAAGTGTTCCGCACCGTCGAACCCAAGAAGAAAAAGTAAGTCACGTAAAACCTTAAACATTCGTTACTATTAAGGGAATAAATATGTGGTTGGCCGGTTTTAAACGTACAATTAAAACTAACTCATGGGCCTGGATGTCATTATTAATGTCCTGGCACATTTATTAATTGGGAAGGGTTCTGGCAAAATGAGACGGAACTGGGCACAGGTTTAAATGAGGGTTTTTCATGTATTAAAAAAGAGAAGGGAATTCTAATTACAACACTGTTTGTTGATCTTCAATCGGACATTCCTTTAACAAGTTACGGCTCTTTGAAATTCGCATCAACTCCTCGCAAAGGTTAAATATTGAGAAAAAGGCCTTTTAAGTTTCGAGTTTTGTACGTGTGATATATAAAAGTGCCATTTGTTTTTTCTTAAAACGCTAACAGACTGAGAGAAGCAGAGGAGGAGCTAGCGGCCACCATGACCTTCCTGAAGGAGAAACAAGACAAGCTGGCGGCCGTGGAAGCCAAGATTGCCGAGCTGCAGGCCTCGTACGACGCCAGCATCAACGAGAAGGAAACGTTGGTCAAGACGATGGCTCAGACGTCTGGGCGACTCAAGAGGGCCGGCAGGCTGACCACGGCGCTGGGAGACGAGCAGGGACGCTGGCAGGAGAGTGTCCAGGTGGGTGGGACTCAAACCCTAAAGGCACAGTCACACCGGGCCTGTGACCAGGTTACAACCTAGCTGCGACCGAAACATTGTAGAAAGAGCGCGCGACTGGTCGCAGAGGTCGTGGGTGATCACCAGAGCAAAATCAATCGCAATACGGTTGATGGTCATGTTCAAAACTTCTGATCTGCGATTCCAAATCGTAAGAGGTTGCAAAAAGGTCTTACATGGTCGTACCACCAGTCACGCATGGTCGCACCATGCCTACTAGTCGTGGATGATCGCGGGTCACGTAGTCGCACGATTGGTCGTGCAACTGGTCTTGCCACCTGACGATTGGCGGTGCCACTGTCGTAGGACCTACTTTCTAAAATAACATCACTTGATAATGAACAAAAATGTGAATTTTCTTTGTTTTGTTGTACAGGAATTTGAGAAGGAAATTGGCAATGTAGTGGGTAACGTGTTTGTGGCAGCTGCCTGCGTGGCCTACTTTGGGGCATTTACCAGCTCCTACCGTGTGGAGCTAGTCAAACGCTGGTCTGAATGCTGTAAGGAACTAGAGATACCAGTGACGGAGGAGCTGACGCTACTCAAGGTAAACAACAAATCAGATATTTAAAAATTGGTTTGGTCTATTAGCCTTTTTATCTGTCAGGTTTTTTGTTTTTATATTGGCATATAGATTCTTCACGTAGATTCTTAGTGACTTACAATACTCTCTTTTAGGTAGACCGGTTTCAAAAGTGACAATCATCCTTATAGAAGCAGGTTTGCATTATTTGAATGATCTGCTTCTGCTTCTGCTTCTATAGGGATGATTGTCACTTTTGAAACTGGACCTACGACCATTGAAATGACAATAACTCTGCACCGCAACATCGTATCTTAACAATCGAGGTGTCAAAATATGCAGAACAAAATTATGCACTGGGTTATTAGCTTTGATTAATCCATACCCTTTCGGGCTGTTAATTATTGTCTCATTTTTTAAGTGTCTCGATACTTTTTGTGATGAGTATATTACAAGTACACACAAGAAACAGCAATTTGATTTGTTACTTCTTGGATAGCTACATTAAATATAACCATCTGAATCTTGTCTTATTCTAGGTGTTAGCTGATCCGTTTGAGATCCGTCAGTGGAATGCAGACGGCTTACCCAGGGATAACGTGTCAACAGAGAATGCCATCTTAGTGACTCGAGGTCGTCGCTGGCCTCTTATGATTGACCCGCAAGACCAGGTGAGGTTGGCCTTCCTGAGAGTTGTATTCCAGTCGGTCACAAGTCAATCACAGGCAATCGCAGGTCAATTACAGGCAATCACAAGTTAATCACAGGTTAATTACAAGTCAGTCACTAGTCAGTCCCAAGTCAGTCACAAGTCAATCACAAGTCAGTCTTAAGTCAATTGCAAGTCAGTCACAAGTCAATTACAGTCAGTCACAAGTCAGTCACAAGTCAGTCACAAGTCAATCACAGGTTAATTACAAGTCAGTCACTAGTCGTCCCAAGTCAGTCACAAGTCAATCGTTAATTATTTGCAAGTCAATCGCAAGTCAATTACCAGTCAATCAAGTCAATTTGGCCACTGAACCTTTGACCATAACCTCCTAGGCATTTATTTTGGGGAACAGTATCTAAACTGTAAACGTTGTGATTAATATAACGGGATAAATGAAGTACAAAGAATGCGCCATTTGTTTCTTACTGTGCTTAGCTGTTCTTTGCTTACCGCAAGTAGCAAAACAACATTGCAGCCTTTAAGTATTTTGAATCGTACAAATTAAGTCACTTTCTTGATTGGTGTTACCTTTCGATAGGCCAACCGATGGATTCGTAGTCGGGAAGGCAAGAATGGCTTAAAGGTGATCAAGCTGACTGATGCTACCTTCTTAAGAACCCTGGAGACCGCCATCCGTATTGGCATGCCTGTATTACTAGAGGAAGTCGGTGAGACACTGGATCCAGCACTGGAACCCATCCTGCTCAAACAGACATTTGTCCAGGTATTTATTTCTCATCTTAACTTTCAAAGTTGAACAAAGAAAATTGACTGGAGTGGGTTTTGAACCTGTGAACTCCGAATTGCCATTCCAGTGCTCTACCAACTGAGCTATCCAGCCCTGTAACGACAATGTTGCAACAAAATTAGTAATGCACCGAAACTTGGCAATGACGTCGGCCTTGGACCACGCGGCAGCCGTTTATAGGCGCTCAATCGGCCTCGACCCTCACAGGTACCCATTTATACTCCTGGGTGGAGAGAGACAATTGTAGTTAAGTGTCTTGCCCAAGGGCACAAACACCATGTTCCTTGCCGTGTTCGAACCCACGCACCATCGCACATGAGTCGAACACCGTAACCACTGGGCCATGGAATCACAGGGATTGCCTCCTAACGTCATCCAGAATTTCTTTGTTCAACTTTAAACAGTTTTCCTGTATCTTGTCAGGTTTAATTTTAAAAAAAATTCAACAATTTTTACCAAGGTGTCTCAAAACGCAGACCTCATTGAAATAAGGCTTTAACCAGTATTTACAAATTGGGAATATTAATTTGCTTCCTATAAATTTTTTTTGGCACTTTACGTTGTATCGAACTCGTATATCACACTATTTACACTTAGTCGGTCAGTGACTCAGTGACTCAGTCAGTTACTCATAGAACAATAAGCTGGCATTTTGTGTTCAATAAACTTTAAGGATGGACAAATACCAGTAGAAAATGTAGCACGTGTTGCTGTTATTTCCAACCAGGGCGGACGACTGCTGATTCGTCTTGGCGACAGCGACATTGATTACGACAAGAACTTCCGCTTCTACATGACCACTAAGATGTCCAATCCTCACTACCTGCCTGAGGTGTGCATCAAGGTCACTATCATCAACTTCACTGTCACCAAGTCCGGGCTGGAGGATCAGTTACTCAGGTATTGGTGATGATTGAATTTGCCAAACTTGCTTGGAAATGGAAATGTACAATAGGAGATCCTCTGCGCCCGCGTATCCCATGTGCACTCGTTTTGCCACTGGCCCACTGTGCAGTTTGACTTGGGTAGCTGCTGGCTTGCGACTTGTTCAGAGAGAGACATGTATTTATCTGTCTAGTATTGACTGTACAGCTGCGCAATTTAACTCTGCTAATTAAACCAAGGGTCCCGCATATCCCCCAATGCACTGTAGCTCGTACGCCTACATGTAAGAATACCCATGTCATTCATAATGTTTTTTATGGTGACGTCTTCACGAGGCATGTAAAGTCATGGTAAAAGTGCATTTTTCAAAGTTTTATATTTTATAGAACAGTAATGAAACCAAGGATCCCTCGAAAGCACCCAGAACACTGCAGCTAAGGATATCCATAAGGAGAAGATAATTAGAAGACAGTTTCAGGGGTGGGAGAACAGGAAAACCCCAGAAGATTAATCGAGATAAACCCCACGGAGTCGAGAAGGAACTGAAAACCCAATCCGCATATTGGCCCAGGCGGGATTCGAACCCGGGTCACAGCGGTGGAAGGTGAGGGAAGAACTGCTACGCCAAACTTACTTTCCCTATTATAACCTAACTCCTGGTTGTCTTGCAGTGACGTTGTACGTCTTGAACGGCCGGATCTTGAGGAGCAGCGTAATCAGCTTATTGTCCGCATCAACGCCGATAAGAACCAGCTGAAAGCCATCGAAGACCGCATCCTGAAGCTGCTCTTTGAATCGGAGGGGAACATCTTAGACAACGAAGAACTGATCGACACCCTCAACAAGTCCAAGGTATGTTATCTTTCTCTGTCCTATTATATCCATACCCTTTTACTTCATATGCACTTTATGCTTGTCCAACGAGCAGATACTTCATAGACAATGAATTTCGACCTAAATCGCAAGTCAATCATAGGCCAAACACAAGTCGATCACAAACCTATTACAATCTATCATGGGCCAATCACAAGCTATGAAGCATAAGTCAATCAAATTCGATCTTAAAAGAACCCAGTAACACTTATCGCTAAGAGAAGGGGTTTGCCCCGGTGTTTCTGGCTGTGCTCCTGCACATCCCAGTATAGTTGTCTACAACTGCAAAAGGGATTAATCTACCAAGAACCAAGATCATGGCGGTTCTTTGTTCGAATCCTGCTTAAGTCAATTTTCTTTGTTCAACCAAACCATCTTTTTTTCCTTTTTTTTTTTACATCTAGGTGACATCGGGAGTAATCTCGAATCGTCTGAAGGAAGCCGAGCAGACTGAAGAGAAGATTACCTTGGCCCGTGAGAAGTACCGCCCTGTTGCTGCCCGGGGCTCCGTCATGTACTTTGTAGTGGCTTCTTTGGCCGAGATTGATCCCATGTATCAGTACTCTCTCAAGTACTTCAAAAATGTACGTCTACACCTTAATATTTATCAACAAACAAATATTACATTATGACAACTACTGCTGCTAACTCCAACATTCAAGTTTCCAACATCGATTCATCATATGTGACCTGTCATCACAAAATGAGCTTAAAGTCGCACGGAGTGATTTCCCAGTACGGCCAGTCAAAGTCAAAATTTGAAGGGGTGGTCGATTTTGAGATTATATGGTTTTTTTAAAGACTAAATCCCCAACAATCAATTCCCAATTTTTCAGGGCGATCAGATAAAAACAAAATTAGTTTTTGAAACAATTTTGACTATGCCTTTCTATGCCTTTCACACAATTTCTCGCAAGAAATGCCCGTTTTCTCATAATCTCTGTATTAAGACTCCAGACTAAAAAATAAACATAAACAAAATATTGAGTATCAAACCTCCAAATGTTATATACCATTGGAAAGCTCTTTTCCCCAGGATTTAGAAATACCCATATCTCAATTTTTGATTTTGCCGCCTTTACGCTCATTTTGTGATGACAGGTCACATATGTACATTATGACAACTATAGCTGCTAACTTTCTCTAACATTAAAGTTTCCAACATTGATTCATCCTATTTAATACCTCACCCCAACGTTCACTGTCCCCACTGGAGTTCAATGTTTATTTTATTTTCTGTTTCTCACCAACAGCTGTTCAACCAGTGCATTGAAAACAGTGAGAAGAGTGCAGATCTGGACACCAGACTTCAGATTCTCCTGCGCCAGACTACTATAGCAGTCTACACCAACGTTTCCAGGTATAAATGCGAAAAACACAGTTGCGAATGCAAAATTAGGACGTTAGGGCAAATTTTTGAACTGCAAATTCACAAATAGTTTAACACATTTGAACACAGTTTAATTTACCTAGTCAGTTTTCCTTGCGGTTTATTTGTGTATTATAAGATAAAAAGTCTTATCTTCATTGAGTGATCCCCACAATGTTGTATCGTAAAAGGTTGTATCGTAAAATTAGGGGTGATCCCTAGCCACACCGTATTTTGGTGTTTATGACTTCTGACTAGCAGAATGGAACATTTTCCTGCACGACACAGCCTGAATGAACAAGGTAAAAACAAACACGGAAAACAGTTGTTTAAAAAAAAAACGTGGCAAATTTTGAAGTTTTTTGTTTTTTAGGGGTTTGTTTGAGGTTCACAAGTTGGTGTATTCCTTCATGCTGTGTGCCGACATTATGAGACAGGAGGACAAGATTGGACAGACGGAATGGAACTTCTTCCTGCGTGGCACGGCCGTAATGGACAAGGTAACAAAACGGAACAAAAACCCAAGCACGTAAACCATGGAAAACAATAAATAAAAAAAAAAACATGGAAAATATTGAATGCTTAAAGCCAAAGTATTCCTTTTGCAGCTTTTCAAAAAAATGACCAACCAAAATACTGGTAAAAAGCTGTTGTTCAGATGTTAATGACACTAAACTCCTTTGAAGTAATTCCTTCTGGCCAACTGTCACTTAAAGAAAACAAAAATAGGTAATTTTTATAACAGGTCACATTTCAAATTGTGACTCGGCAAATGTTGATATGAAATCAAAATCGGAAAATGTTTTTCGGAATATACAGCATTTATGGAGCTAAATCTTCATCAGGTTTAATATTTGTCAGGCACCTTTCTGTAGATTTTGACAGAGTTGTATTCGAGTCTCTGCAAGTCCTTTCACCAATCCAGTCACAAGTCCACTCACAAGTCCTTTCATCAAGCCAGTCGCAAGTAACTGGTTAAACAATTACAAAGGAATGCTTTTGTTAATAGTTCATTTGAATAGCTAGTGACTTGACTTGAGACTGAAGGACTTGTGATGGACTTGCAGGGACTTGCGGGGACTCGAAATACAACTCTTGATTTTGACCACTTTTGCTGCTTCAAACGATAACAATGCACAACCGACAAATGGTTTACTGTAGCTTCTTAGAAGTTCACTGTTCAATAACATTATATTAACCCCAAAGAGATACAAAATAGTTCTTATACATTTAGGAGAAGTAGAAAGTTGTACAAATTATCACTTGGATCCTTGAAATATTCTGTGTTCTGTTCATTTTTAGGAGCGTCCACCCAAACCAGACATAGCCTGGCTGACAGACTATGTCTGGAACACCACTGTTGATCTAGATGACTCGGTCCCTGCCTTCAAGGGTTTATTGAGAGACATCCAGGCTACCCCTATCCACTCCAAGATTGGACGTCTGGAGGTGAAATGCTCTCTTCATGCAAATTTCAACTTTTTCTTGAAGATTAAAGACTTTGGTTGTTGAAGTCAAGCTCAGATTAAACAGCAAAGTTAAAGGCTTCCAAATTTCAAAATTTGAAAGTTATTTTTAAAACACATTAGTGCAATCAAGGAAAATAAGTCATAAGTTTGGAATTCTGATTTTAGAGAATTTTTGAGACGCATTTTTTGGCGAAATCCGAAATTCAAAAGGGAACAGGTAAAAAAAGGGGTATTTTTCAACCCCATCTGAGTTCGATCATCGTCCAAAATCTATTTAAAGTCCAGAAATGTCTGTCTTCAACGCAGTTTTTTCTGTATGCACTGTTCTATTAACAGGAGTTTCATTACATCCCAGTAACCAGAATCTCTGATTCTAGGGGGATGTGCTGGGTAACAATAGTCCAAAGTGCGTAGAGGGTATAAGGACATGGGGGGGGGGGGGGGGGGGGGTACCATTATGTCGGGCAGAGTATCCTGAAATTTGTCTCTTTTGATTTTATTGGTTGATTTATTGATTGATTGATTTCTTATTTAATCTATTAACGTATAACTTATAACGTATTGTGCATTCTGACTCGTAGGTGACTCCTAATCCCACCTCTTGGGAAGGCTATGGCCCGCCCCCACCGGCCTACGAACCTCCCCCACCCCCTCTAGAGGGAGAAGATGCCCCGCCCACAGAGGACGACGGCAAGGTCAAAGGTCACTGGGAACAGCGGCTCACCAGCTTCCAGAAACTCATGATGGTTAAGTGCTACATGGAAGAAAAGGTAAGCAGGTTTCTTAGTCAGGTGCTTAAGTATCAACTGGAAAGTGCAAAATGGAAGAAAAGGTAAGCAGGTTTCTTAGTTAGGTGCTTAAGTATCAACTGGAAAGTGCTACATGGAAGAAAAGGTAAGCAGGTTTCTTAGTCAGGTGCTTAAACAAGAAATGGGAAACTGATTGACGAACTAATGAACCAACCAACAAACGAGCAAAACAAACGGAAACAAAGCAATTTAGCTTCCTAGAAATTGTTGGTACGAAAATAATCAATGGCCCTTAGCAACAGCGGAATTCCACAGAATTCTGCAGACAGTTTCCCAAGTTTTTATTGAAAAGAACTCTTACTCCTGTCGATCATTTGATAGCGGTGGCCTAATTTTTGGACTGAAGTTGATGGCCTAGTTGTCTGTTTATATTTGCACAGGTTGTCTTTGCCGTGACGGACTTTGTCCACGAGAACCTGGGCAAGGTCTTTGTGGAGAGCCCAGCAGTGGACCTAGCCACCCTGTACGAGGACATGACGCCCAACACAGCGCTGGTCTTCGTCCTGAGTACAGGCTCGGATCCCATGGGCGCCTTCCAGCGGTTTGCCAAGGAGCGGGGGTTCATGGAGCGCATCCAGGCCATCTCGCTGGGTCAGGGCCAGGGACCAGTGGCTGAGAAGATGATGGATGCTGCTGCCAAGTGTGGCGACTGGGTCTTCCTGCAGGTACGGGGCGGGTTTGGTCTTATGAGAGGGGTTCTGGCTCTGTCCGTCAGTGTGCTCTTTCCCTTTTTTTCGTCCTCTGTCCGTCATTTGTCCATCGTCTGTCTCCTCACGACGGACAGAGCATACTGTCCGGAATGTTGAGCAACTCTACTTATCTTAATACTGTGTTTCCTTCCTTCTTTAATCATCAGAATTGTCACCTGGCTGCTTCTTGGATGTTGTCTATGGAGGAGAAGATCAAGGAACTAGGAGAGCCAAGCTATGACATGCACGAGGACTTCCGTCTGTTCCTGAGCTCCATGCCCACCACCAAGTTCCCCGTGTCCGTCCTGCAGAACAGCGTCAAGGTCACCAACGAGCCGCCTAAGGGACTCAGGGCTAACGTACGCCGGGCCTTCTCAGAGATCACACAACAGCAGTTTGAGGAACACAGTAAGTGCTGGGAAGATAGTTACAGGAATTGATTTGTGATTAGACTTCGTCTGTTGACGTCGCGGGCCGCCATGATTGTGTGTGGTTGTCAAGCAGCACAAATCAGGGCCCAACCTTTTCCCCAGGTTTTGGAGTGAGGGCTGACTGTTCAAAAGTTGTGGGAACAAGGATGAATCTAACTGGTGAATAGTAAGTCCCATTGGTGAATGGGACTTTATGAGCCCCAAAGTGAATAAGAGCAATATCGAATGTCACGTGATGTGAGTTCAACCAATAAAATGACAGAATCTGTATACATGTCAGTTTTATAATGAACAATAATGTATTGTTATTTTTGATAACAGTCCTTGGCATCAAGTGGCGCAAGATCAACTTTGGCGTCTGTCTGTTCCACGCCATCATTCAAGAACGCAAGAAGTTTGGCCCTCTGGGCTGGAACATTAAAGTAAGTATCAAGGGGGTTGTCAATTCACTTTTACATGGAGTAGTTAAATTTTCCTAACAGATATTTTGGACGATATTTGAATGCTTATCTTGAAGATAAACATTGTGTACAAATCATACTTTTATCATTTGATTCCTTGTTTACTCTCTTTATGTTATTTCCAGTATGAGTTTAATGACAGTGATCGTGAGTGCGCATTGGAGAATCTTCGTATGTTCCTTGCTGATGGGGAGATACCATGGGATGCCCTCATCTACATCACGGGAGAGGTAAAAAAAAACAAGCAGGAATTCGTGCAGGAGCCGTGCCGTTGTGTATTGGTCTAGTTCAAATGCGCAACAATATTGCAGGACAGTCCTTTTGGGAAAAGTGTCGTTGTCCTTAAGTTGCTCTCAAATTAAACAGTTCCCAGTCAATTCACAAGGTTTCAAACAAGCCATGACGAAGGCGTTCTTTTGCCACTGTTCATTTTGTGTTATTTGTGACATGACTTGTTGCCAAATGTATGATTTACTTACAGAGTCTTATGACTCGTGACTCAGACTCAAGTCACAATGACAAATGACTCGGACTTGACCCTGCTGACTCAGACTTGGACTTGGACTTGGACTTGGACTTGAACTCAACCTGCATGACACAGGACTTGACCAAAATTACCACAAATCGTTTTTTGTTTCAACAATATAATTTCAAACTATTTTGAACACATCTAAGTACTGTACATACACAGCACATGCAGCTGGGACCCAATTGGGACCCAACTCTTGTGACTTGTGACTCGGACTCGGGACTCAGACTCGGCACCCTCATTGCGACTTGGGAGAGCTGTTTGATGACTAAATTTAAAGTCTGTAGCACAATGCCCCATGAAGCCCTTGCCTCAGACAGTATCAGTTATTATGGTCTGTGCGGCGGCCGGCCAAGTTGACTTGGTATAATACTCTCTTGATACGTTGTTTCCCTAGATTACCTACGGCGGTCGAGTGACAGACGCTTGGGATCAACGATGTCTGCGAACTGTCTTGAGACGGTTCTTCGCTCCAGAAACTCTGGTCCAAGACTATAAATACTCAGAGTCAGGTAAAAGCAACCAGAGTTTTGAAGCAGCACTTTGGGTGGATTCCAAATCTTAAGCTTTTAATTCAGTTGTAACCCCCCCCCCCCCCCCCCCCCCTCCCCCTGCTGTCCTCATGAAAACAAAATCAACATAGGTTTATTATTGAAGCTTAAGATATGTGTGATTATTGAGCTAATCTTTTACATATTTAAGAAACATAAATTTTTCTACTTGCATGCAAAACGTTATACAGTAAGGCCGTTTGATATTTCAACTGTGTATGTGCACATGAAGATTTGACGATTTTTACTTCAAGTTAAACATTTCATCGTATGCGTGCAGGTATCAGCAATTTTAAATAGATTGTCGTATTCTGAAGAAAAAAAAAAAAAAAGTTTCAAGCGTTTTTGTGTCCAAACGTTTGTTTGAAAAAAAATGACAGAAAAGACAAGAAAATTGAACTTTATGGGCAAATTGTTTTCCCCAACTTGCAGGAATTTACTACTGTCCAGATCTAGACACCTTGAGTGAGTACCGCAACTACGTGGAAAACCTGCCGATCATTGATGAACCGGAGATCTTCGCTATGTTTGACAACGCCAATATCACATTCCAGGTAAGATGTCTGCGTAGAAGCTGACTTTGTGGACAAACTACTCCAATCAGTGTAATGCTATACGTGACTGTCCACGACGAAGGGGCTGTAAAGTAGGCATCTTGGCATTTTGAGATATTTAGAGAAATGAAATCTACAAGAAATAAGCTTTAAAATGATGTATTACAAGACATAGTTGGTATTTATGGTTAGCTACAATAAATAACACTGAATTTGAAAATTCATTGTTTTTTGTTGTTTTTCACATATTTTAATGGTCCTTCTCTCAAAAAAAGTTCTGGCGACTTTACAGCCCTTTTGTCGTGGATGGTCACATATGTGACGTGGTACGTCAAAACCAGACAGAATTGGCAGAGCTACGAATAAAAAAACAGCTGCAAAACGGCATGAGATTGATTGATGGCAATTTTGAGATTATTAAAAATTTGTGATGCAACTAGCTAGAGTTTAAAATGTTCTGTAAAAGTTTCACACTGAAATGTTATCTACAAAGTCATTTTTTAACAACTTTCGTGTTTATTTAACACAACTTGTCTTGTTTCTTGTTATCCCCAGCGTCAAGAGACCCAGCAATTAATCAACACTATCCTTGAGGTACAGCCCCGCATGGCATCTGGCGGTAGTGGTATGAGTAACGATGACATCGTCTATGAGCTAGCCGAGAGCATCTTGGCCAAACTGCCAGATACCTTGGACATTGATGAGGCCTATCAAGAAATGTTTAAGGTAGACAAGAATAAAGTTCACTTGAAGAAAGAAAAATGGATAGAAAGAAGTCGAGTTCCCAGATTTTGAAGATTGTTTAATCTTAATGAATACTTTTCTAAACCGATGTTTGTTCAACTAGAACGCGTGTTCCCGGCCGTTTCGTTTCGAGAGGTTCACTTGAAGAAAGAAAAATGGATAGAAAGAAGTCGAGTTCTCAGAGTTTAAAGATTGTTTAGGGAACAATTACAGGATATCTAGCGCAATCATTTTGCAGGATGCCTACAATCATTATTTACTTTCAAAAAAGTAGGATATATTATAAATAATTTGGTAGTAATATCTGTAATATTTTCAATATCTGCAAATGGTGTATCCCACCTTTGACATCATGTTGACTACAATTAATTTGGTGATAATTTGCCAGCCGGATTCGAAGGGACGCATCAACTCACTGACAACCGTGCTCTGCCAAGAAGTGGATCGCTTCAACATTCTCCTGAAAGTCATCAAGGTAGGGGCTCAAAAAATTTTCCATAATTTCTTCTCGGTATTAGTTATTAGTAACTGTTTAAATATTTGTATATAAATTACAGAATTGAAAAAGGAAAGACTACATAAATACGCCAGAAAAAAGAAATTCAGGGTCAATATTCGGTTTTTGCCCAGCACCAACATAAATTTAACCCAAGTTTAAAGTGGTTGTTTACCCACCTCCTCATGTCCACAGGAACTTCATTGTAAATAAGCATATTGAAGACAGAAACTAAATGAAAGAAGCAAGTTTTGGACAAGCCAGTTTTGTACATACAGTTCGATCTGTAATGGGCCATATCTTGAGATTCAATGAAATTAGACCTAGCAATTTTTTCAGGATATGAAACTGGGCCCAGATGTTTAAAATAGGATAAATAAACAATCCAAAACCGGGCATTTTCGGGGGATTTCACGGCGTAATGCCCCTTGAATCTATGGCAAGCTCCCTTCATCGATACAGAGCTCCATGGGAACCATTCAGAAGGCCATCAAGGGTCTGGTAGTCATGTCGGAGGAGCTAGAGCTCGTCTACCATAGCTTCCTGAACAACCAAGTCCCCGAGTTGTGGAGCAACGCGGCCTACCCGTCTCTCAAGCCACTAGCCTCTTGGGTCAGAGACTTGCAACTCAGGGTGTCCTTCATTGGGGTGAGTTTACTCTGAGCTGTGTCAAACCTCGTGTGGGACCTGTCGATATTCTTGTGGCGTACTCTGTCAGCCAGTTGAAGCCAGTTCAGCTGGTTTCAACTGGTTTCAACTGGTTTTAACTGGTTTCAATTGGTTTCAACTGCTAACAGTTGAGCTGTAACAGTGGCGACTGGTTTCGAATCGTTGCCAACTGGCTTTTTTAATTGGTTTTCAATTGGTTTAACTGGATTTTAGACTGTGGGTAGACTGTGGTAATTGTGGGTGGCAAGTGTGTAAAGCACTTGTCTCTCACCAATGTGGTCCAGGTTCGATTCCTGGCTCGGACTATAATAATCTCTTGTTTTACCCCACAGCATTGGATCATCCACGGCCAACCCAAGTCATACTGGCTATCAGGGTTCTTCTTCCCACAAGGTACAAATTCGTAACGATCATTCCCCCAAACAAAAATTGCCTTATTATCTGCACTCAATTTCACGAAGTCGAAAGGAAATGAAAACCCAGGCAATTTTCTTTCACAAAGTGCTGGAAACCCTGTTAACTAGTTCACGCCGGATGACGTATATAAACGCAAAGTTTTCTCCAGATTAAAAACAGATGACGCATAAACACGCCATGAGCAAGGCCGGAAATGTCTGTCAGCAGCGAGCAAGGCCGGAAATGCGTGGGTGTGCTTCCTGGTACTATCGGCCTGAACCCGCCTAGGATCGAGTTTCGTTAAAAACAATCCCGTGCGTCGGCTCGGTGATGTTAAAATAATCCCGGCGTGGGCTGATTAAGTGTTTAGAAGCCCCAGATGTTGGTCTGGGATCCTACTTTCTGATCATCAATAGCAACAACATTAATAATAATATTAATATAGGCAATTTATAATGCGCCATTATCCACCTTAATGAGATGCTCAAGGCGCAAAGAACAAAAACAAAGAGAACATAGAGACAAATGATCTAAAATGTGGACATTACACAACACAACCTGACGATCAAAAGTGACCTGGCACCACAAAATGGGTAGAAAGTCGCAAAAAAAAAAGGTTGACTTTATTACATTTCTAGAAAGAAGAAGTTCTAAGCTTTCAAATGATGTATTGTGTGTTGCTGTAGCTTATTCCATTCGCTATACTCTTTTGAATTTGCTGAAGTCATGCTCCCTTGTTTTGTGAACCATGCCAACTATACTATCACTCGGTGCAATTCAGCCACAAAAAAAAAACTTTAAAGTTTTAATTGAGCTATACAATTTTGGGATATGATAAAAAAAAAAATTTGGTATGTAAAAACGTAAAAACGCGAAACTGACCTTCCACTTAAAAAATAACCGTTTCGGCCAATAACTCGTTTTGGCCCTGTGCGACTTTCCGCTCATTTTGTGGTGCCAGGTCACAAATGAACGAATGAGCTACTGGAATTCAACTTGAAAGAGATGGGTCTTCAGAGCACATTTGAACTCTTGCTGGGTTCATTGTATATATTGTATATACATTGTATATTATTTTTGATTGCAGGGTTCCTGACTGGCACGCTGCAGAACCACGCTCGTAAGTACGACTATCCGATCGATCAGCTCAACTTCAGGTTCACTGTCCTGCCCCACTACCGGGACCAGGCTGAAGTGGATGCGCAGCAGGAGAAATTGACCTTTGGTCAGGTGACGGACTCTGACAAAGAGGTATGCTGAGAGCATTTAATAGCCATCGTCATCTCGCACATTTTTATTTTTTTGCACTTTTGGTAGTGACTTAGATATCCCAGAAAACCTTTGGTTTCCTGTCGGTTTTTTTATGAAGTGACATATTAGTTTCATCAGGATATCTGAACAAATCAGTTTTTTTTTAATTGGTACTGCAATGAAGGGTTTTAATTTGAATTTAAAGAGCTCTGGAAAACGATGACTAGTTTAGTTCAAAGCTGAAGTTAGATTTTTTGCTGCAGTTAGATTGCTTTTTATTTGACACAAACCGAAGCGCATTTTTAAATGGCTTCACTTTAAATATCCAGATTATGAATATCCGTAGTGAAAGAAGGGTTTATTGTTGTTTGGTGGTAGTTTAGGTTAAAAAATACGGTATAGAAAATACAATAATATCTACATTTAGATAGGTTAAAAGTCATGTCACTTTAGTTCAGATTTATATACAGTTGACTGTAGGGTGCAATTAGACACTAAGATAGAAACAAAAACTACTTGGAGACAATTAAGCGCAATGATTTCAAACACTTTTTTGAAACTGTCACTTGCCAAATGTCAAATTCCTTTACTTTATCTTTAAAAACACTTGTTGTGCATACTTCAAAGGGCTCAAAAAGTAAATTTGTTTTGTCCCACCAACAAAATATCTAAAATTCTGGCAACTTTTTGTTTCGAAACAGTTGTAACAAGGAGGTTTCTGCCTAAAAAATGTTATCACACTTTTGCTCCTAAATTTTGAAATTCTTGGCAGCCTAAAAAACGAAAAGGCACCAATATCCTCTTGAAAATGACAAAACGAACATAGAAAATCAAGTTAAATGTTTGTTCGCTCAAATAGTGTAAACAATCGAAAACATGTCAGTCGTCCAAACACAGTTTCACATTCTTGAATCCAAGGAATGTTTGGTGTTTTGTTTTTTCTAACTGATATATTTTCCCATATCAACATCTCAGGGCTCAGGTAGTAAGGGAGAAGCAGATACAACCCCAAAGGATAGGGAACAGGCAGGAGGTGATGAGGATGAGGTGGAGGTTACTTGCGTCTGTGTTAGGAATGATGTAAGCTAGCTAGGGTAGACAGGGTAGTATATCAGACAAAATTAGACTGACAAATATAGCACAGGCAGACATTATTCACCGATTTCTAGAATTACATTATTTCTTCATGAGAGTCAGAAAATATGAGACGGAACTGGGCAGACATCAAAATGACGGTTCGCAGGAATTAGAAAAAAAGAGAATAACATTTCCCTAACAGTACTGTTTGTTGCACTTCAATCGGACATTCCATTGACGAGTTACGCCTGGTTAAAATTTGCATTTATAGACATGTGAAACATTTTTTTAAAAACTAAGGAAAATGCCCACACAAGTTTGAATCGTGAGAATAAAAGTTGTCAAAGTTTTTTATTCAAAACACTTTTATTCCACATATTTTATACGACCCATCAAAAACATGGGAAGTGGACATCAAGATTACAAATATAAATAAATCTGAAAAGAACAACTTTTTTTTCTTCCCACTTTGGATTGTGCTCTGTTCCATCTCATTTTGCCAGAACATTTTGGAACAATAGTTACCAAAATGCAACAGCCAAAAACTGCATTGTCTCCTGACTGTGTTGTATAGAATGAAAACAGGGTTTAAAAAACACAGAAAGGCTAGAATTAGGACAGATCAGAGGTTAGCGTTGGAAGGTTTGTGCAGAAAATAAGCCCAGTTCTGTTAATTCCTGTGTAATTTCAGTTCAGGATATTCAGGTCTTGTACTTTGTCTTGTTGTCTTTTTTGTTTTGTTTTTTGCTAGGTTTTTCTTTTTTTGGGGGGGGGAGGAGGGTGTTTTTTGGTTTGTTTAGTTTTTGGGGGGTTGATTCTTATTTGAAATATCTTTTTGAATTAGAGGATTGTATTCCAATTTTTGATAAGTACAGACAGTTAAACTGAATATTTAGTTTGTCTGTCTGGTGAGAATTTATTGCAGACAGAGTTGTAGTCGAGTCCCTACACTTCTTTCACAAGTCGTTTCATAAAGCCAGTCTTAAGTACCTGGACGGACAATGACAAAGTGAACACTTTTGTTAACAGTTTAAGTGAATAGCTAGTGACTTGACTTAGGACTGAAGGACCTGTGATGGGCTTGCAGGGACTCTAATACAACCAATTACATTGGCTTGCAGTAAATCTGAAACTATGTGTAACAGTTGGCTAGTTCAGTTGCTAACTCATAATTTCTTATTCATTTTTGTAACATTTAATGCAAATTACCAAAAGGTATTTTTTATTTTATTTTAATTTTATTTTCAAAATTGTTTTTTTTATATTGCAGTTAAATTTTCAATCCATTAATCTAAAGAAAACATCTGTACTACATACGAGGGTTGATTGATATGTTTATGGCCGAAGGTAGAAGGAGATGAGCTGTACAGTTTTTACTCGTTGAATGATTACACAGAAAGGTCGAAAATGGTCACAGTATCACGGGAAAACAGATTTGGCGTGGGAAGCTGACAAGAGGGTTGCTCTTATGCTGCGTTCCAATCGCGTCGTTTTTATCGTGTTCACCGTGAATTTCTCCATGTTCACGAGTAGGTTGCATTCCAAACGCTACTCACCAAGACGCATGCGCACAGTCGAGTTAGTCGTGCGGTAAGGACATTTTTTATCGCGCAAGAACTCGTACGTAAACCAACACGCATGCGCAAGTATTTCGTTCGTTTATGAAGTCGTGAACATGGAGAACAAAATTTCACCTCGAGTTCACCACTGGTGAACACGAGTTACCAGGCGATTAGAACGCCATCATTTGACTCATGAACTCGTAAACACAATAAACACGACGCGATTGGAACGCAGCAATACACCAGGACAATTCTCCGGGTCCCCACATCCACAGTGGCCATGGCTGCCATTCAAAAATATAGATTGGAACTGGCCGAACACCCGCCCTAAGTTGAAGAAGCTAGGTGGACAGTCACCATCTCAGATGATGACGTCAATGGTCTGGACCACTTCCAGGTGGCTCAAGATGATGGCTTCTACACAGAAGGAATCCGTATGCTCCATGACCGCTAGATTAGTGTGTTAATTTAGGAGGAGACTATGTTGAAAACAAACAAAGTTTGATTGTCTAAAACTGACTCGGGCCACAAATGTATCAATCACCCCTCATACAATAACCTAATGCATTATAATAACAGCTGCAATGTAAAACATCATGTTCCAAATTAATTGGCCGTGTTTTTATTTTTTTAATTCAACATGCATGTAATCTTTCCTTTGTTTCATTCCAGCATATGCATACATACATCTGCTAACTTTACATTTTTTTTTTTCTAAAATCACCATTCTTCTCCCCCCTCCCCTCTTAAAATAAATCCATCCTCTATTATGGATATTTCCTTCCCAAAAAAACCAAATAGCGGAACGAGTCTAGTGTAGATACAGATTTAGAAGTGAGTATCGTGTGCGTGTGTATTTTATGTCTTCCCTGGTAATGTGGAGTTCCAGCATCTGTGGTTTGCAGTGTGACAAAAAAATCGTCTTTGTTGTGTGAATTCCATGCACAGTTTCTAAGGGCGTTGGACAGTAGCGTTTTATAATGAAAAGTGGCCGGGCTATGCATGCTCACACGTACTGTACATAGAGAAATATTTGACATAATTATTAATCAGGTCCAATTATCTGCTGAGTCTGCCACTGTGTGCATGGAATGTCCACTACAAGACATTGACAACTGGTGGTGTGCATTAATGAATATAACCCTTCCTCTGTTAACCAGTTCGCGCCGAGATTATTTTAACTTCTCCGAGCCGACGCACGGGATTATTTTTAACGAAACTCGATCCGAGGCGGGTTCAGGCTGAATGACCAGAAAAGCACAACAACGCATTTCCGGCCTTGCTCGCTGCTGACAGACATTTACGGCCTTGCTCGCTGCTGACAGACATTTACGGCCTTGCTCGCTGCTGACAGACATTTCCGGCCTTGCTCGTGGCGTGTTTATGCGTCATCCATTCTGAATCTGGGGAAAACTTGTGAACTTGTGAAAAGTGTTTTGATCACAGTAATACAATAGTGTGTGCACAAACTGTCGCTGACCCCACAAACAGACACTCTTTAGCGCGTATTTTACAGAACTGAGTAATATTCATTTTCACAAACTGAAACCCTTTGTTAACCAGTTCGCGCCGGAGGACGCATATACACGCAAAGTTTCCCCCAGATTCAAAACGGATGACGCATAAACACGTCACGAGCAAGGCTGGAAATGTCTGTCAGCAGCGAGCAAGGCTGGAAATGCGTGGGTGTGCTTCCCGGCACTATCGGCCTGAAACTGCTTCGGATCGAGTTATGTTAAAAATAATCCCTGCACCTCGGCTCGATGATGTTAAAATATTCCCGGCGCGAACTGGTTAATTTCACAAGTTAGGTTTTCAGTTCAATAATTCTGTAACCCCACAAGTATACAGCTGGAGTAGATTTGTGTCAACACTTTTGAAGTGTTTTTCTCTGAATGGTATTTCCGCCCCATGCTTGCGTGTCAGTTTGTGAACAGGACAATTCTTCTCTTGTGAACCAAGCTGCCCGATGTACGCGTGTAGACATTGGCATCAGTTTGTGAAACTGAAATTTACTCAGTCCGCCTGGTTATCTCACCAAAAAGTGATCATGGTTCAATTTCATGGAGCACAAAAACTTGCCAAGCATGAAAATTCTTCCTTGGCAAAAACAAGATTACAAACCAAATCCATTATAAAGTGATGTACATGTGTATTGTTTGTGACTGGTATACAGCTGGTTTTAGTTTAGCATCAAAAGCACATGGAGTTTTGGCTAGTAACCTGTTTTTACTGAGCAAACTGTTCGGTGCTAAACAATTTGTTGTGTGCTTATTAAATTATACCAGCTCCATGAAATTGGCCTCGTATAAGTATTTGTATCATGGACGTCATGTGAGTGAAAAAAATAATGCAGTGCCTCAAATACATATTTTTCATCACTTACACGACCTCGCGTTTTGATGGACGGACAAAATGTACTTCACATGTACTTTGCACATTTACATGGTTGCGGTCAACTTCCAAGACACAATTTACAAGCACATATAAATGTTTTGGGTAAAGGAATTGCTCTTCACCAACCTAATCTTATAAGAACTGCTTATTCTTTGTGCTTACATGTATGTGTCAAAGGGCATTGTCCAATATTAAAACACTAACCCCCCAAAAAGGGAATCTTACTTGTTGCCCTAATCAATTTTGGAAAATCAATTTCCAAGATTTTGTGTTTAGTTTTTTTTCCACTGAAG